>CM077128.1:21612500-22812500 GCA_039645545.1 Dendrolimus houi | reverse complement strand
TGCTCTTCTCTTCGCAAAACATGGTGCCAAATTAGCTCTGGTGGGGAGAAACGAGAAGAATCTCCAAGAGGTAGCAGACAGATGTGAGAAAGAGAAGGGTGTGAAAGCTATGGCGATCGTAGCAGATCTGGGAACTGATGATGGTTGTGAGAAGACTGCAAGAGTAACGATAAATCATTTTGGCAGGTATGAAGTATCAAAAAGTTTGTTTTAAAGGAAACGGTGACTTTTGACAAAGAAATGTAATGAGCTGCTTATAGCCTAAAAATATCTTAAAGACGAGATCTTAAAAATAAAGTCACAAATATAATAAGTTATCGATTACCATAATTGATTTAAGTGAATGAATTTCAACAATTAATAATATCAAAACACATAACTACACGATTAATTCATTCAAAATGACTAAACCAACTACAATTATAAAAAATATTATTAAAAAAGCTTAAAATCACCCTCATCTTTCTACAATCTGAGCCCAAGAATGTATGAAAGCGTATTCGACTCCTTTTTATTTGATAAGCTGACCTGTGCTCACTTCGCTGGGCGTCATTAAAAAAAAACACATAAACCCACGCAGACAAGCACGCACTAAAGCTTATTAAGGTTTCATTATTAAACTTTATAACCTTTAATTAATTCATAAACACAGAAAGCACTCGCGGCGCCTCTTACGAGGATGTGCGCAATTCTTGCGTGGAACGTTATTGCTGTAACATATTTGACAGGCGTTCTCATGTCCACTTCGTTGGGCGTAAAACGTATTTACTTTTTTGAAGGGAGAAGAAGATTAGATTAATTATAAGACTATAAATAGTAAAAATGGGTTAATCGAAGACGTTTTAAGAACATGTAATAGGAAGATTAAAGTTTTGTTTTAATTTGAAACAGCCCTAGTTATTTCAGCACCACGTCTATATGAATAGGTAACGCTGAAGAAGTATAATTCTCCCCAGATTGGACGTGCTAGTAAACAACGCAGCCGTGGGTGCCCGCACGAACATATTGCTTGCAAATATGGAAACCTTCGACAAAGTGTTCAATGTGAACATCCGCGGCGTCTACAATCTAACCAGACTGCTTGTGCCAGCGCTGATTGAGAGCAAGGGGAACATAGTCAACGTGTCTAGCATTATGGCAACCATGGTCACCACGGGAAACTTGCCCTACAGCCTATCAAAGGTGATATTGTTAATCGATCGATAGCTACCAAGCTCTTCTATACAAATAAATAAAATCGGGGCGTCTGTTTGTAATGTCAAAATAAAATGTGAAAAAATCTGAATCACGAAGTCGCGGGCACAGTTAGTTCATTAATATAACCATACAAATTACATAATAAAACTACGTTTTAACGGTTTTAAGCGCGGTAATCTATTTGATTTTGAGATTAGGCTCCCATAGAGTAAATAATAACCATAAACAAAATTAAAACTATATAATTAAAATGAACAAGTTGGCGATAGGCTAAAGTAAACTTTAACAATACTCATTGACACTTGACATCTTTGACATTTGACCGAAACGTCGAAATAATAAAAATCAAATAGATTACCGCGCTTAAAACCGTTAAAACGTAGTTTTATTATGTATGCAAGTCGCAAAAACTTAAGAAAATATTACATACAAACTACTTTCTTAAACCTTGTTGTTCAACTGAAAATATATTAAAAAAAAAAACTACGAATGTACTATAATATACATAATACATGTAAAGATATGTGACTGGGGTGTTTGTAGCGCCGTTTCTTCGCCTTGAATAATAACTTAAATTGTTTTGAACTAATAATATGTACAGCTACAAACTATACTATATAAAAACTAAAATTAAATAAAAAAGGGGAAATATCTAAAGATAAGTTATTGGTCCCAAACCACTGTCACTTACCGGGAACGTTCCCAGAAGGCTGGCGGCGTTGCCGCGTTGTATAGCAACGCTTAATCTTTGAGCAGAATAGACGCCAGCCTTCTGGTCGTGTGTGACGTCTACTAGACGTTTGGCGATGTCATGGTAGACCTTTAAAGCATTAGGACCCCACGGACCCAGAGTTTCCACCCCAAATGCCGCAAATGTGTGACCATTTCCAATGGTAGCATATTTGCGGCGCTTGAGGGCAATATTGACCTCATTTAATTGTTTTGGAAGTTGTGGTAGATTCATAACTTTCAATAAGTAATATGTAAGATTCCATTTTAAAATAAATACATTCATTTTCATTTTTGGCACTTTCATACATCTACATTTCTTCATCGTGTCCTAATTTCTTCTTTTATTTTCTCTATTTATCTCCGCTTCTACACCAGCAGCGGTAAATGAAGACTAAAGTCGTGTCGTGTAGTAGTAGTCGACTAAAGTCTCCCCGATTGAGCTCACGTGATAAATCCCTCCTTCTTCCTCCTTCTTCTTCCCTTCTCAGTACCGATTAAAAAAACTAACTATACAAAAAACACATTTTTATATCGCACTTGTCAGCAATACAATGCGCTATTTACTAATGTAGATCCTTTCATAGGTACCTTATATCAATTTAAAAACCAAATTAAAAAATGTTGTAATTTAGAATAATCCAATGACTTACACTTTTTATACTTTCCGTTTTTTATCTCAATTTTATTAGTAAATAACGTGGTGATTTTTTATTTGCTCAATATTGACCTCATTAAATTAAATATACATTTAATGTAATTTTCGTATAATTGTAATATTTTTTTTTTTAAATTAACTGTTTGAGCCAAATTTTATTTTTATAAATTATTTCTTAGTGGAAACTTGATTGACAGATGTATTAATTTTGTGTGTTATATTTAAGAATATTTTAGTCTTTTTCCTACATAAATCTATTAACAAAATTAGAATTAAGAATATTAATTATTTTATGTTTCCCAAACAAATTAAATAAAGTCAACGAAGTGGTAATTATAACGAATAAACATTAAAGAAATGGGCAGTGAAGTTTAGTGTATCATCTTGCCTTCGTGCATAACTTCTTCACTATTAGTTATTTTGAAAAAAAATCAAGTTTTGTTGTTTTATGGTCTAACATGGTATGTATAAGTAGGTACACATGACGGCAACGTTCTTTTTTAAAAAAAGGTTACCATAACTCCTTCAACCATTCATGTCGCTTATGAATATTATTTATTCAATAGATAGATAGATAGATAACAGTTTATTGCTCATCAAAATAAACAGATACAAAAACAAAATGCATGATTACAATACTTCTTGGCAAAACAACAGGCGGCCTTATCGCTAAAAGCGATCTCTTCCAGGCAACCTCGGCTTAAAATAAATTCTTAACTAATCAGGCGATGTAGGTGGACCAGAAAAAAGATAGTTAAATATACATACTAACACTAATTTATAAATTTAATACATACATAGATCCAGACAAATTTATAGGATACCAATATATATATATATATATGGTTGCGCCGAGGAACACCTCCTTATAAATTCTTCCTCCCCATACTCGCCATCAAGAAAAGAATAAACTTTTAAATGAAGAATGCGCAATACAAGACGAGTAGCGTCACTGCTGTCACCGCAATAAAAAATATATAAAAATACGTATCGTATACGAACTGAATTTAATGCACATTAAATCACCATTAATCCTAGTGAGTGTGTGAACTCCCGGGGGACGAGTGCAGTGTGGCGGCGGACTGGTGGCGAGGTAAGTGCTTCCTTGCTTCTTCTTCCACGTCCCTTTGCCTTCTCCCGGCCATCGCATCGCGCCCGCATTTGTTGGTCCTTCGAGCCGGATATCGTATCCATTTCACGCTATACCGCATTAACTTTGTCGTCACATCATCCTAGGATTTGGACAGTTTCGCACCGCATCACACGTATTTCATAGATTGCTCGTTTTCCCCGCATCGCATACGTGTGCTTTATTCGTTGCTCCAACAAGCCGCATCTCACACGTATTTTCTTACTTTCTCGCTTGCCCCGCATCGCATACGTGTATTACTAGTTCCTCGACCAAGTCGCGTATTTTCATCGCATTTTGTATATTTTTCATAAATTCGCTTAATTTCGTCACGCAGCCCCGGCTACACCGGAGCTCTCAAATAAGTTAAAGTTCCTCGAAGCGCTTCATACAGCACATGTGGAGCGCTTAGATGGGGTCTACAATGAGGGTCTGAGAACAACTATGGATCCTTCATGTATAGAAAGCTTCTTAAGTCAAGCTCACACTATAGATGACTTACGTGTCAGCTTTCAAGACACATTACAACAAATAAATATGCTCCGCATGCAATTAGACCCTGACTATACACCAGACCTTCAGTCTTGGACGGCTTTCGAGGACACTTATAGCCTTGTGAAACGTAAAGTCATACATTTATCCCGCGAGCAGTCCGATTCACCGCACGTTACTATATTAGAGTCAGACCGCCCTAAGAGGCATTTTCCAAGTTTGCCGCCTATGCCTCTCCCTGAATTTGATGGGGATATTAAAAATTGGCCTCTATTTTACACCGCGTTCTCAAATACAGTCCACAATAACAATAATTTAACCAATTCGGAAAAATTATATTATTTGATAGGCAGATTGACAAATAAAGCCAAATCTGTTTTCGCAGGGTTGTCACCTACGGGTGAAAATTACGATATAATTTTTCATTCTCTTGTATCCAAATATGAGGATAAACGTACGTTAGCTTCTTCATATTTGGACCAGATCTTTGACGTTAAGCCATCGAGCTCATGCTCAGTCGAGAATCTGGAACACTTTCTAGATAGCTTTGTTTCGTCGGTACACGCCATAGAAACACTTAATTATAATAAACTTGCAGAATTTATTTTCTTGCATACCGCGCTCCGGAAGTTAGACCCGGAGACAGTCCGTTCCTTCGAAATGGACCAGAGAGGGAATGATATTCCGTCCTTCTCTGACCTCGTTGATTTTATCCGCGATCGTATAAAGATAATTCAACGTTCTACTGTTGTCGTTAAACCCGCGAAGAAAGTGATCGAACATAGAGCTAATGAACCTTCTAAGCCAAGGCTTACATTCGCTTATGTCACTACGAATAATACAACGCATCCATCTCAGTCTTGTGATCTTTGTCTTTCGTCTAGGTTTAACAATCACTTGTATAATTGTTCAAAGTTTTTAATGCTTTCTCCCCGCGATCGCTTTGATTACATTAAAAATATTAACGCATGCATAAACTGTTTAAGTTATAAACATAAATTGCATAATTGTCGCTCAAATTCGGTTTGTAAAAAGTGTCGGAAGAAACACCACACTTTATTACACTTCGACAATTTTACCTTCGCCCCGCCAGCTATCAATGTCGAATCTCACGTGCCTGCACCTCTGCCACCTATTTCAGAGTGCAAATGCAGCACACGCACCACGCCGTCGATTGAACCCGTAAATCTGCCAATAACCGCCTCAACATCCACTGCGCCTAATGTTACGTTGTGCGCATTTTCCAGTAATGATGATTTGCGACAACCCTACGATCAGTCATCAACCACGCAGCAAACGTCAGTTCTTTTACCAACTGCGCAGGTTGTCGTCTATGACAACAACGGACATGCGCAACATGTTCGATGTCTTCTTGACAGTGCAGCGCAGAGCAACTTTATTACGAAGTCATGTTTAGAACGGCTAGGTTTAAACTCAAACAAAATTCAAACTTCCGTCAACGGAATTGGGGGCTCGTCGAAAACAATCAATAGTTCCGCACATATTAAATTTTATTCTAGGTTCAATAATAATATTCTATATTACATGAATGCTTTAGTCGTAGACAAGATTACTGAACATTTGCCGACGCATTTCGTAAATAATTCTTTGATTTCGGAATTCAGTAATTTGCCGCTGGCCGATATTAATTTCGGTAAACCTGATCAGATCGATATGCTCATAGGTTCTTCGCTTTTCCCACATTTATTACTTTCCAATAGAGTTTGTTCGCGCTCTATAGGTTTTCCATGTGCCATGGAGACCACGTTAGGTTATGTAATACTTGGTAGCGCACCCGCATTTAAAAATGATTTTTCGTCAGCAACTTCTTGCTGTTACGTCACATCGCATTCCGATATTGATAATGTTGTTAGTAGATTCTGGGAATTAGAGGAGGTTTCCGTACCGCGCCTTCTTAGTCCGGATGACCGCGAATGCGAAGACATTTATCATCGCACTACCACTCGCGATCATAATGGTAGATATATTGTCTCTTTACCATTTAGAAATAGCGCCGATTCGCTCGGTGATACGCTCACGTTGGCAAAAAGGCGATTCGATTGCCTTGAAAAGAAGTTCATGGCATCGGCAAAATTAAAGCAAGCATACGACGACAATATTAAAGATTTGTTGAATAAAGGCTACTTATCGCTCGTCGGCTCTGTGGCAACTTCAGATATTAATTTGTCCTCGTATATTATGCCACATCACGGAGTTTTTAAAGAGGATAGTTTAACTACTAAACTTCGCATCGTCACTGACGCCAGTGCTAAATCCAGTACCGGTATTTCATTGAATGATATTCTCTATAGAGGGAGAATCTTCAGGGGAATTTATTTATTATTTTGATAAATTTCCGTCTTTTCCAAGTAGCCATAACCGCTGATGTTCGTCAAATGTTTTTAGCTATTGGTTTGAAGGAGACTGACAGACGATTTACTCGTATACTTTACAGATTTACTCCAGAGGAGGAAATTAAAGTATATGAATACACTCGGGTTTGCTTCGGTTTAAAATCCAGTCCTTTCCATGCATTACGCACTTTAAGGCAGCTAGCTGTTGATGAAGGCGACTCGTTTCCACAGGCAAAAAAAATAATTGAGGACGGATATATATATATGGACGACGTGGCCTATAGCTCACCTCCTGGTGAAGCAGAAGATATAACAAAATCGTTGATTTCCTTGCTTAAACGAGGTCAGTTCGATCTCGTGAAATGGATGAGTAATTCGCAAGACCTTATTGACTCGATCCCGGAAACGCATCGTCTTTCTTCTATAAAGGAATTTGGAGAAAAGGATATACATAAGGTTTTAGGACTTTCCTGGTCTCCAATTAGTGATATATTTAACTTCAATATAGCAAATGTTACTGAATATTGTACAAAACGTTATATTTTATCATGCATTGCTAGGTTGTGGGATATAATGGGGTTTATAGGTCCTGTAATTCTATACGCTAAATTGCTAATTAAAAAATTGTGGCTTATCAAGTGTGATTGGGACGACCGTCCACCTGATTCAGTGATTGAACATTGGAGACAGTTTAGGGATGAACTTCGGGAACTTAATCAAATTGCTATCGCTCGACATGTTGGTATACAGGAGGGAAGTGTGGTGACCATTGTTGGATTTTCAGATGCTAGTGAGGAAGCTTATGGCGCTGTCGTATATTTGCACGTCACAAATCATAATGGATTTTCTGTTTCATTAATTTGTTCGAAATCAAGAGTCTCACCTATGAAAACTGTTTCACTAGCTCGCCTTGAGCTTTGTGCCGCACTTCTTCTCGCTAAGCTACTACGCGTTGTGCTGAATACTTGCAACGCTCGAGTTGCTATCGACTCTGTTTACGCTTTCTCTGACTCTACTGTCACACTCTGTTGGATTAAGTCTTTACCATATCGCTGGAACACTTTTGTGGCAAATAGGGTGGCTAAAATTCAAGCCGAAATTACACCTGATCGCTTTTATCATATTTCGGGTTTAGAAAATCCAGCTGACTGTTTGTCGCGTGGGCTCAGGCCTAGCCAAATTGTCTGCCATCCACTGTGGTTCTCTGGTCCGTCGTGGCTTTCATCTAGGGTTGTGGATTGGCCTATCATTCCATTCAACCCTTCAAGTAGCTCTGACCTCCCAGAGGGAAAAAATATCGCGTTGGTCACAGTGAATAAAGCTCCAGAATCGGTTCTTGTAACTTTGTCGAAACGATTCTCTTCTTGGAGCAAGTTATTAAAGGTTATTATATACATTTATCGTTTTATGAAGGTTCTACCGATTCGGAGTTTCATCGTTGCTTCTGATTATGAATTTGCTGAACGTAAGCTGTTGTCGTGTTTGCAATATATGCATTTCAAAGATGAAATAAATAAATTGAAGGCAAAAGGTTCTTGTAGTCCTGCATTGCAACGTCTTAAGCCATTCATGGATAATGGTTTGTTGCGTGTCGGAGGACGTTTGCAATATTCCCGGTTATCTTATGATAAGAAACATCCGATCGTTCTTCCAAGGAAAGATCACATTGTAAATCTTCTTGTTAATTATACTCATATTTTACATTGTCATGCCGGTTCTGATTTGTTGTTATCAATCTTGAGGCATAAATATTGGATCATATCAGCACGTAATGTCGTGCGCTCTATTATTTATAAATGTTTGCCGTGCTTTCGTTCCCGTCCGCGTAATAATTTTCCTGAAATGTCAGACCATCGCGCTTGCAGAGTTGTTCAAGCTCTCAAGCCTTTTACTCACACTGGTATTGACTTCACTGGTCCCATAAAGGCAACACCAGTTCGCAGACGTGGAGTCCGTGCGATAAAGATTTATATATGTCTATTTGTGTGTTTGACAACGCGCGCGGTCCACATTGAATTGGTAAATGAACTTAGTACTGATAGCTTTTTATTTGCATTTCATAGATTTCTGTCGCGTCGAGGCCCAGTAGCTAAAGTTTATTCGGATAATGGGACAAACTTTATTGGAGCTAAGCGCAAATTAGGGGAAGCGCATCAATTTCTTCTAACACGTAATTTCGATATTGAATTTAAAAACATGTTAGCGGCTAACCGCATTCAGTGGATGCTTAATCCACCTACGGCCCCTCATTTTGGCGGGAATTGGGAAGCGAATGTCAAGACATTAAAAACACACCTTTTTAGGGTTATAGGAGATCAATTACTATCACTTGAAGAGCTATCCACTGTACTGACTCAGATTGAGGCAGTAATGAATACCCGCCCATTGTGCAGGACACTTTCAAATGATCCGTCAGAGCCTTTAGCTTTGACACCGGCTCATTTCTTGAATTTAACGCCGCTTAAATACTTTCCTGCATCAAATTTGAATGACGAATGTGTCAATATCAACTCACGCTTTGAGTTAATTAATAAACTTGTATCTTCCTTTTGGCGCCGTTGGAGAAGCGAGTATCTGCACACATTACAAATGCGTCATAAATGGAATACAAGGGCCAATCCAATAAGAGTTGGTGATGTTGTAATTTTAAATGTAGATAATATTGCGCCTCTACAATGGCCGTTGGGTATTGTAGATGAAATTTTCCCAGGGAAAGATGGTATCGTTAGGACAACTAAAGTCCGCACTAGTAGCGGATCGTATTTACGCCCGGTTGTGCGACTCTGTCCATTACCTAAATCATCTTGATCACCGCTTTAGAATTTGTCTTTTGTTTTAATTAGAATTAACTTTTGTTTTGTTTTATCATTTTCATCTGTATTATATCTACTGCATTTAACTTGTTAAACCCGCTTCCACATTCGTTTTCGTATCGCATTTTCGTTTTGTATACTCTTATCGTATTCCCGCATCGCATTCTCGCATCGCATTCTTGTAACGCATTCTCGAACCGCATACTCGCATCGCATATTCGCATCGCTTTTACACCGCTTTCTTGCATGGCCGCATACATATTCGGTTTTGAAGGGAATCCTTCAAGCGGGGGAGGATGGTTGCGCCGAGGAACACCTCCTTATAAATTCTTCCTCCCCATACTCGCCATCAAGAAAAGAATAAACTTTTAAATGAAGAATGCGCAATACAAGACGAGTAGCGTCACTGCTGTCACCGCAATAAAAAATATATAAAAATACGTATCGTATACGAACTGAATTTAATGCACATTAAATCACCATTAATCCTAGTGAGTGTGTGAACTCCCGGGGGACGAGTGCAGTGTGGCGGCGGACTGGTGGCGAGGTAAGTGCTTCCTTGCTTCTTCTTCCACGTCCCTTTGCCTTCTCCCGGCCATCGCATCGCGCCCGCAATATATATATATATATATATATATATATGTAATAATCTAAACAAATATATTTGTTACCATTATATATGACAAGCATTTTATTAGGTTGGGGAAAAAGTTTCTTCGCATTTTATATAAAAATTCAAAAGATTTTTTTATAAAGTTTATTTACATTTGACTAAATTATGTAGGTGCCATTTTGTTGGATAACTTTTTGGCATCTTGTAGGTAGGGACGTGATCCCATTGCTATAAAAATTTTGGGGCTTCTGATCAAAAAACTGCGACAAGTGGTTTTGGCAGTCCTCTCGTGATGTTAATCTGACACTGCCTAAGAAATTCTGCAGAGACTGAAACAGGTGAAAATCTGAAGGTGCAAGGTCAGGACTATACGGCGGATGCATTAACACCTCCCAGCCAAAGTCTCGTAATTTTTGCTGAGTGGCTAAAGATGTGTGAGGTCTAGCGTTATCATGGTGAAAAACCACACCTTTTCTGTTCATTAATTCCGGCCGCTTTCTCTCAACTTTTTGCTTTAATCTCATCAGTTGTTCGCAGTACAGTTCAGAATCGATGGTCCTGCCTGGCGGTAACAGCTCATAATGAATAATGCCCTTCCAATCCCACCATACACACAGCATCACCTTGTTGCGAGTTAACCCGGGTTTCGCCACAGTCTGTGAAGCCTGACCGGCCTTTGACCACGATCTTTTTCGCACATTTTTGTCGTACGTGATCCACTTTTCACCACCAGTTCTCAGCTTTTTCAAAAATGGTTCGGTTTCATTACATCGTAATAAAGAATCACAAATGAGTACACGGTTCATTAGGTTTCTTTCAGTGAGCTCATGAGGCACCCAAATATCGAGCTTTTTTCAAATGCGCCAAAACCGTTTTGTGGTCAATTCCCAGTTCTCCAGCTACACGTGACTACTAATATGCCGATTTGCTCCACTTTTTCAAAAATGGCATCAATTTTGTCCGTAACAGGGCGACCAGAGCGACGTGCATCTTTGATATCAAAATTTCCGGATTGAAAACGCTTAAACCAAATTTGCGCTACTCTCACAGATACTGCATTAGGTCCATGAACATCACAATTTTTATTCGCGGCTTGTGTTGCATTTTTAACTTTTTTGTAATAAAATTTTAAAATGTATCGAATTTATTCATTAGATTCACTCATTTTAACAATAAGAAAAACAAATGAAAATCACGCATTTTCCTAATTTGAATTTGGAATTGTCTTAAAATTAAATCTTTTTAATGATACCAAAACCAGCCAGATACAAATGGTATAGCCAAAGAAATCTTATTACAAGTTCATACATACTATATGCAAAAAGACTTTTTCCCCAACCTATTATATTAACATATATTACAATAGATAAATAAGTAAATGTTTAATATATTACATATATTTATTTAAAAACGGATAGTACTTAAAGAAAGAAGAGGGAAGAGGTTTGGCCATGAGCAAAACACAACATCTTATGCACGTTAATCGAAGGCAAAGTGGAAGCAAAGAGAGGGAAGGGAAGACCGAGGCGAGCATTCATGGATCAAATAAAAGAAAAAGTGGGTGTCGTGTCTTACATAGAAGTAAAACAACTGTCCCATAATAGAGAAGATTGGAGGAGGCTCCACCGACAAGAGTATAGCTCTTAAATGATAGAATGTACTCTGAAAGTAAGAGAATTAATATTTCATGTCTTTTATGATTGGCAGGCAGCATTGGACCACTTCAGCCGTTTGCTTGCGTACGAGCTAGCTCCGAAGGGAGTACGCGTAAATGTTGTCAGCCCCGGGATCACAGTAAGTTTTATATAAAATTAATTATGTACCTAAGCGACTCTTATAATTTGTATGCTACATCACGGAAAAGAAGGATGTCGCGGATGCCATAGTTCCTGACGCGGCCCTCTTCCATGTCATTCTAAATATCTACCGCAGCATATTCATCTCCACGACACGAAATATCTGCTTATGTTGGTCAAGGAAAAGGGATGCTTTAGCTTCCGTGTCAAATAAGGAGATACCTACGTGTAATGATAGATTTACAAATGAGCAAAGACGGCATCGAAATCGGCCCAGTAGTTTTTATGTGAATCCCGAACAAATAGACAAATACATATAAATAAAATAATAATAATAAATAAGTCGTGGTAGCGTAATGGCTGGCGCACGCGTCCCAAACTCATATGCAACTTGCATATCGAGATAACCGATGTGTTAAACCTGCCAAGCCGCCTTGAACAAGCATGGCGGGTATACTGTCCTTTCCCCCTATAATGGGAGGCCCGCAGTGGGACAATTATGGGCTGATATTATCTATATAAATAAAAAAAAAGATAATAATTTTACAATATTATAGGTTACTTATACCACCATCGCCATTTTTAGCCAAGCCCTGCATGTATCTACTATTTTGAAAGAAATCAGAAGAAGAAGCGATGACGAGACGTCCTCTCGTTTTTAGTTAGACGTTGTATTCGATTGTACATTTAATTAAAAGACCACGAATGTATGTATATATTAACATAATCTATAATTACATCTTTACAGAACCTATAATTTCATAATCTATAATTATATCATTACATAATCCATAATATTATAAAATTCAAAAAATACCGTATCTGTACATTGAAGCTATTTAAAACAAACAACTGGTTTAATGGACCCGAAACAAGGCAAAATTATATATTAGGTTGGGGAAAAAGTTTCTTCGTATTTTATATAAATTTTCAAAAGGTTTTTTTATAAAGTTTATTTACATTTGAGTAAAGCATGTAGGTGAAAAGACTTTTTCCCCAACCTATTATATTTAAATTAAAATGGGACTAAATAAAATGATACAGCATTCTTTCCTTCCGTTCGAATCACAACCAACTCGATTTTCTTTTAATTATAATAGCGCAAGATCAAGTGGCCAGTATTATAATATATAAATAAATAAGTATTTATTCTACAATAACTGGAAATATCCTATATAAACGATGGAGAGCACGATGCAATTTTTTTACATTTTTTTCACTTTCTTTATGATGCAGTTTTCACTGGTCGACAGCAAATCCTTAGATTTAAAATCTGCGCTACTTTTTATTTATGACGATTTAAAATGGTCAGATTAAAAAAAAATTAATTCCAATGTAAATTTTTCACTGATCGATAGCAAAGTTTATGTATTAATAAAATGTGTGATGTTTTTTATCCTGAGGATCCCGCGGGAGTTTCCTCAGGAGCGGTTTATAATTGTTCGGGTGCATAAAAATTAGTATATCCCGACAGTTTTCACTGAAACGATAATTTACATTCTTTTTTAAATGCTTTGGTACTTTGTGGACCGGGAATCCGGCGCGAATTTCAAATCACGCGAGAACGAAGTCGCGGGCATATCCTAGTTAAAAATAAAGTCGCTTTCCGTATCTGTGTGTACCCACTAACTCCTAAACCACGCAACGGATTTTTCTAAACCAGGCAACTGTTTTCACCATCAGCTAGATAAAAATTCAAAGAAGGTATATTATATATATATATATATATATATATACCAGGTTTTATCCGCGGCTTCGCTAGCTATATATAAAGACCGAATTAAGTTTCTTTGTATGTAAAATAGAGCTACTCACCAGTGTGAGTTGATTTCGAATCAAATTTATGTTCTGTAACTTGCTGCAGATTCGAAGCGCCCTAGGAATAAGCGTTTCATTGTTTAGAAAAAAATTGTTTGGGTGACTTCAAACGAATAAAAATATAAAAAAGCCCATGTAAACAAAAGCATGAAAAGAAGTAAAACATTTTTTAAAACTGGTGTGCGTAAACTTTTGTAATATATCTATACCAGTGTTTTTCAACCTGTGGGTCACGATTCCTAGGGAGGTCGCAGATTCTTGCTCGGGGGGTCGCCGGGAAAAAGGAAAGGGCAATTTAAATTTATACCTCGTACTTAGGTACTTTCTAAGCTCAGCAGCTGTTTGCAGAGTACAAGGTCCTAATAATGGGTAACAAAATAGAGAAAAACATAAACATAGTCTTATAAATTACTAACTTTTTGTAAGTATATGGCCCAAGGGGGCCGCCAAATTTTTTCAACCTGTAAAGGGGTCGCGTATTCAAAAAGATTGAAAAGCACTGATACTACAAAAACATCTGTAAATGGTTCGAGTTTGTACAATGCGTTTAAAAATGTAAAAAATAATCAGGGGCCTAATTCGGACCAGCAGATTCCGAAATTTTTTAGAATTTTTGTCTGTCTGTCCGTTAGAGCATCACGTGAAAACTACTGAAGGGATTTAAATGAATCTCGACACAGAGCTAGCTTATATCCCGGGGCGTCACTTAGGATACGTTTTATCCCGATAAATGACATCTTTTCTGCGGGATAGACGAAAATAGCGAAAAAGATGGTGCTGCGATCGTGTCCTTTTTGAAAACTACTGAACGTATATGAATGAAACTCGACTTAGTGCTGGCTTATAACCCGAGTTAACACTTATCATACATTTTATCCCGATAAATGATGTCATTTCTATAAAATAGACAGAATAGCAAAATAGATGGCGCGGCAGTTGCGTTTTTCAATTCAATAACAAATACGTTGTCATAAGAAACGAGTCATTCATTATTATAATAATAAATGTCCCACTGCTGGGCTCGGGTCCCCCATTATAGGGGGAACAGACGGTATACCCGCCACGCTTGTCCAAGGCGGCTTGGCATGTTGGACACATCGGTTATTTCGATGTGCAGGTTGCATCACGGTGGCTTCCTTCACCGTTGTTAGCAGGTGGTAATTGTAACAAAAAATTCGTGGTAGCGTAATGGCTAGCGTACGCGTCCCAAACTCAAAGGGCGCGGGTTCGATCCTGGCCGGAACGCATGCACCACTTAGGCAGTTTTCTGACCTAATATGCATATTGTTACAATCATTCATTGTATTACTTCAAATCAGGTTGGCTTCGACTCATCTCTATGTTTTGCTGGGCAGCTGTCTTGACTATATGCACTTAGTTTCTTAGAAACAGTAAAGTATTAGGTCTGATATAATATAAAAAACCTAATTTAGTTTTTATGTAAGTAACATAGAGCTAGGAGTTTTTATAAAGCATAGCCACGGGGAAAACTCTAGTTATACTATAACTTCAAACCGCTCCCGGGAAAATTCCCGCCGGATTTTCAGGACACAAAAATCGGCCCAGTAGTTTTTACGTGAATCCCGAACAAACATATAAACCGACATACAGACAAGAAATCTAAAAAATGCATCGTATTCTCCGTTGTGTATACAGGCTATTCACGTTGTTTTCTTTTTTATAATAATATCTTCAATATATAGACATAATATGTTTATAATTTTATAAAATTATAGACTAGCGGTCTCACCAGACGTTGTCCTGCCCTGGAAAAATAAAAAACTAGAACCCGATTCCAGCGCCACCTACCAGGTCTAATTGTGAATCTAAACCATCCCGGGACCCACTCAACGACATAAAATTTCATCAAAATAGTAAAATTTAATCAAGTATTTTGTTTAGATTGATGGGTTACATTATTGAAGTTTTATTGGGGATCCATAATTCTTATATAGTCTATATTAATCAGGGATAATGTAGCATTCGAATGGTGAAAGAATTTTTCAAATCGGTCCAGTAGTTTTTGAGTTTATTCATTGCAAAAATACAAATTTTTCAACTTTAAAATGTTAGTATAGATTACTTTCGTTCTGTTTTGCCTAGGTTAGCACTTTTGTCCAGCGTCTAACTGGGTACACAGACGAGGAGTACCAAGCGTGGCTCAAGACAGCAGAAGCGACGATCCCGATGAAGAAGGCCTGCACGGGCGAAGACTGCGCCAACATGATAGTTTTCTTAGCAAGTGACAAGTGCCCCTTGGTGTCAGGGACTACTGTGCCAGTGGACGGAGCTCTGCAGTTCGCTGGATCTGGCAACAGCGAGATCTTAAAAGAACAGGTCAAGTAGACTGTTCGAGATACTTATTTTAAGTTGTGGTCTATTAAGACAAAATTAGTCCTTTTAATTTGTATAGAAACGAGAAATAATAAATTAAAAAAGAAAACAACGTAATTGTTAAACAAAGTTTCAGAAGTGACTTTTCTAATTACTTTTTCGTGTTCAAATGTGAGCAAATGCAACAATGTGACCACGGCATACTCATCATGATCAAATTGAAGATATTATGAAGAAAGATTACATAGCACTTTAAATAAGCGTGTATGTATGTAGAGATTAATGGAAATTGATGAAGCGAATAGTGTTTTTCAGGATCGTAGCTCCATGGAGATACTTCATCTCTGCCTACCCCAATGGGAAACAGGCCTGACAATATGTGTGTTTAATAAAACTACGTTTTGACGGTTTTAAGCGCGGTAATTTATTTGATTTTTATTATTCCGACGTTTCGGCCAGTTTTCAGTAACCGTGATCACGGAAGACAAAGACGTAAAGTGTCAATGAGTATTGTTAAAGTTTTATTTAGCCTACCGCCAACTCGTTCGTTTTAATTATTTAGTTTTAATTTTATTTATGGTTATTATTTACTCTATGGAAGCCTAATCTAATTTAACACCCCTTAATTTTTTTTTTTAACTACTCTACGGATTCGAGTTCCGTACCCTTTTTTACAACTTAATTTCTATGAAAGTTTTTAGAGTTCATACACGCTTATCGTTCATTTTGTTATTGTGTGTGACATTAATTTAGTGATTTTTGTTGTAGTGTACCTTAAGAATAACTTATTATATTATTTTTTTTCTATTTTTAATACTAAATAGAGTGTATCTGTTACATGCTGGTGTTGTGAGGAAGTGCATGTGCAGCGTGTGCCTTATGTCTATACCTATATATATCTTAACTAGTGCCATTTGCGTTGTTTTTCCTTTCTGTGCCTAGGTTATTAATTTTTAGGCTCTTTGTATGTCTTGAATTGTTTGTGAAGTGTGCGTGTAATGCAATGCGGTGGTAGTACGCGTTGGTGTGAGTATGTGTATGAGTTTTGTTGTTAGTTGTGTGCCGCTTAACATGTCGTGGCTTGCAGAGAAGAAGCGACCCAAGAAACTCTTCAGCAAAAGCTCTTCTTCTTCAGCAAGCAAATTGCCGCGCTTAAAACTGTTAAAACGTAGTTTTATTGTGTATACAAGGCGCGAACTTAAGAAAATATTATATGTTATATGTTTTTGTTATCGGAAAATCAGCGTTGTGTATAAATGTATGCATAATTCAGGTACAACAATATACTGAGTGTAAACCTTGTTTGCTGAAAATGCGGCGTACAAATTCTCAAAATATGCTATGTACATGTAAATGAAGAGTAACTTCATTCGATTTGAATTTGGCGCGCATAGTGCTATTGTCAAAGTATAATGTCAAGTGTCAATGTAATGTCACATGTGCATCACACATGTCAGGAGCTTTTTGTTAGTTAGAACAAATGAACAGAGTTATTTTAAAATTCCTAAACGTATTAGATTAATTGAAATTGTGAATTAATTAGCTTCAAATGTTGTTTTTGCGACGGCCTCTGTGGTTGAGTGGGCCAAGTCTTTGCCAGCTTACCTCACTGCAGCGCAGAGGCTCCGGGTTCGATTCCTGGTATAGTAAATTTCGGAAACGTATTTTCTCCGTTATTTACTAGGGTCTGGGTGTCTGGGATCGGCCCCAGAGTGGTCAGTTGTATATTACCCACAACACAAGCGTAACTTGCTTAATTTGGGGATATACAGTGTGTGAGTTTGTCTGCCGATTTATTTATTTCTCTTTTCAGAGCAACCGTTAGTTTTTTAATTTACGAATAAAAAGAAAACCACATTATATACATAATAATTATATGTATAAAATGTAATTACTTCGCCATTTTTCTTGAAATATTCCTTTTATTTGTTTCTTTCTTTTATTGTGAAAACTGCCAAATGTTATTTGTATTTGTATTAGCTATTTATACACAACACTATTTTATAGTTTGAAAATATTACATAACCGGGAGTTTTTGGCGGGAACTGAAAGGAGATGTTGTGCTGTGCAGTTTTATTTTCCAAAAATGTGTAAAATTACTCTAAAATGAACAACAGTTGTAGGAAGGATATTGACAGTTTTTCAGTAGTAATTATGTGTTTTGTGAGAAATGTGAACTATATAGTCAAATGTGGCCTTTCGAGTTTTCATAAGAAGTTCCGTTGAATGGCGTCGATTGTAGCCTACAATACAACTGTGCCTGGCTTAAAGGCCTAGTTGCCAAGCCATAAACAAAAAAAATACTACATAACCTAAGACGACATTAAATAGCAGACAAGCAGTTACAAAAGTCACATATGAAACTTTTTTAACAATTAAGTTAGTGTCCAGCCTCGATTAGCGCCATAAGCAGCCTTCAGGATCAATCATAGACCACGGCTATCAACAATGTACGTTGCCTACCATTATTTTTAGTTAAATATTATTTAGTCTTGTTGTTTATGGTTGAAAATTAAATATTGATTTCTGTTTTAACGGTTTATTTTTATCTATTAGACTCCTGTAGCGATTATAGCAAAAATTGAATTCTTCTCTCTGTGTTTGTAAGTTCTTTTTTTATGGCCAACTCCTCCGTCATAGTCCAAGACAGAGCTTTTTCTTTTTGTTTTCTCTCATTTTAAAAACAGTCTTACTTTCTAACACATATTTCTTATTTGCTAGTACAATTATATATCTATCTAATTAATTCTAGCTGTTGTGTTTGTAAGTTACAGGTATATTTTTAATCGAAGGTTACATACAGTATTTTCTCTCAGAAACTATTGAGTCTGTGTGGATGAGAGGAGATGCGGGACTTTGGGGCAAAAAATGCAATGAGTTTAAATTAACTTATAAAATCATTATATTTTAAAGTGGAAAACATTTTATCCGTGCAGCGATGGAAAAAGAATACAATTTCCTGCGGCCCAGCGGCCTGTCGTAAGAGGCGACTAAACCACCCACAGCCAGGTGGTAGGGCAAATGCCCGACTGGATGGCTACCACCCCTGGTCTAGAGTATGCCACCATAACAACCTTGAGTTGTGTTCCGGCATTAGTGGCCAGGTTCCAGTCTCCCTTAAGAGAACAGCAGCGCATTTGTAACACCTTTGGTGCTGCAAATGTCCATAGGCGATGGTAACCGCTTTCCATCAAGTGGGCCGTCTGCCTGTCTGCTGAACTAATGCAATAAAAAAAAGACATCAACTCTAAATTCTACCTGGAAGAAGAGAAATCTTGATAATAAAGTTAGAAACAAAATAAGTTATCGATTTAAGTGAATGAATTACAACAATCAATAGTGTTAAAACACTTAAAGACACGATTAATTCATTCAAAATAAGTAAACCCACTACAATTATAAAAAAATCTTAAAACCACTCTCATATTTTTACAATCTGGGTCAAGAATGTATGAAAGCGTCTCCTTTGACAGCAATTACACGATTCTGTCCACTTGTGTAGGGAACGCAACACGCTACTAACACTTGGTGTTGCCGATGCATACCGTAGGCAACGGTGACCACATTACATATATCGATCATATGTTTATTTTCCTGTTCTAAAAGTAATTATAATAATATATTATTATAAAAACAAAGTTAAAAAAATCCTTTTAATTCTTACTTTTTACAGTACGTATTGATTCTTAGTATGTTAATTGGTTAGTAAATTTAGATGATTTGTTAGTATTATTGTTGTTAGTTTTGCTAGTTGACTTATTATTATAATAATAAAGAATTAATAATGTTACTAGTTTTTGTTCAAATATATATCTATATATTGTTACATGCCGTCAAAGATAAGCGCACAGCTGCCTGTCGTAAGCGCAGTTCATTGACTTCCAATGATTTAGGAATTCTTTTGTGTTTTGAATTTGTAATTAAGAAAAACATGCTATTGTTTTTTTACTTGTTTTATAACCATCATTAGCGTCGAACTAATCCTTATTGTTATTATTTTCGACTTTGTGGCCGTTCGCAGGTGTGCAAATTATTATTTCTCGAAAACTCAGTGCGCGCGGCCTGAGTCCTGTAGCTCATAACAATATTATCTCTTATTTAAAATAAGTTTTGCAAAACTGTAGCTATTTGTATAATTATATCATAATATTGACTCAACAAGTTATGTTAATTATTACGTCTGTGGGCTGACATTATCAATTTGCACAAAGTTATTTCGTTAATCATTTGCATAAGAAACTTGTTATTTTGTTTTTAACAAAAACACTCTTAAGGTCAGTGGCTGTCTTGGAGACTGGGCCACTAAACTTGAATACATTTATCCAGTTAGGCCATACTCTTTAATGGCCAGTTCCTATATTTTACTGGTCGTTCATTTGCCTTACTTGTGGACTGTAAATCCATAGGTCGCTCGTTCATATTCGGCTCGAAGGACCACAAACTATGTTAAATAATTTAACAGAGTGAAAACTTATGGGGGACGCTTAAAGAAGAAGCCATTTTGAGTTGAAGAGAAACTTATTTATAATGTTGTCACATATTAAAAATTAGTTCCTAGTGTTGCCATGTATAAATGTGAATTTTACATATTTTATGTCTTGAACAATCAATTAAAAGATGTCATGTCACAATTCAACCGATGGTTGGGCACGTTAGAAGTCGTGGTAGCGTAACCCAAACATTTGAATCCTAGCGGGAACGCATGCATCTCCTAGGCAGTTTGTCGACCTAATGTGCATATTGTTACAATTATCACGTACTAGCAACGGTGAAGGAAAACATCGTGATGAAACCTGCACATCGAGATAAGTGATGTGACGAACTTGCCAAGCCGCCTTGGACAAGCATGGACGAGCCAGTAGTAGAACGTTTATGGACTGTTATTATTATTAGGTATAGGGCAAGTGAATTAATAACTAAACCCCCTGGACAGTATTCAACGCTGAGCCGTTCGCATTGTCGACGATACCATACTCACAGTCGGTTTAGATACGCTTTACAATGGGGAGAATGTACAAGAGGAGACTTTTTACCACCGCACCGCACGCCATCGGCTGTTCATCCCCACTTCCTAGAGCCGCTTCGCTCTTGTAAGCAACGGTTCTCTACGTTTCTCTTGCGCATCGTGTGGATTTGGAATGAGCTGTGGTTTTCCCACAGCGCTACAATATGGGGTTTTTTAAAAAAGGTATCATAAAATTTCTTCGAGGGCAGCAGCGCGTTGGTGACATCTCAGGTGGGCCGTCTGTCTGTCTGCTGTACTCCAGCTATAAAAAAAATAGTAAGATATAGTCATTTGATAACATTGAAATAATTTATAATATAAAACTGTATAACATGGAAATGCTCAATTTCTGAAATAAATGAATTATTTTTATTATCATAGGATGCTTTTGGATGGTATGGAATATTTTGAATGGTCAGTGATTGAAGATACTTGAAAAGCTAGTTATAATAATCATTAAGACAACTCGACTAATATTGTTACAATCATTTATGTCTTTTCCTGCCTGGTCAGTTCCAGCTGTTGCTAAGGTTTGCTTAAACTGTAGACTTCCTACATGAGCAGTATTACCTAACAAGTTTGGTAACTTAAACACAAATAGAAAGCATAGAAAGGATTTGTGAAACCAAAGCATGGTTGTGTTTCACAAAACTTGACATACTCATGTAAATAGTTGAGTTATTTTTCCATATATGAAATTAAGATAATTTATTAACAATGTTTGTTAGATAAACATTTTTTTTTTAAATGTGTAAATCTTTATATTTATTATATTCTTTAATTCTTCTTTTGAAAAATAGCTTATTTAAAATACTTATTTAATTTGTTTTGGGAAACATACAATAATTAATATTCTTAAATATAAAACACAAAATTGATACATATATCAATCAAGTTTCCACTAATAAAATAATTTATATAAAAAAATAAAAATTGGCTCAAGTAGTCAATTACAAAAAAATACAATTATACAGAAATTACATAAAATGTCTATTTAAATTGAATTTAATTTACAAAATTACATAAACTATATAAATATGATACAAATAGTCAAAGTAATTTATTTTGTTTTTTTTTAGGTATCACTGTATCCTGTCACATTTGTAGCTTACAAAATAATTGAATTTAAAACTACTGATGTCTAAATACAAATTAATATACAATTTATAATAATAATTAGGATTCCTCATGTCACAAAATGATTCTCCTGTATCAGTATTTGGAAGATACTCATGTATTGTGTAATATGCTTTATTTATTAATAATTGTCGTAGTTTTATTTTAAATCTTTCTGTGTTGTGTTCCTTAAATTTTAGTGGTAGTATATTCTAAATTTTAGTCACCATACAGAAGTAGTCTATATTTTGAAATAAAGTGGTTTTCGAAGGAAGTGAAAGCAGGTGTGTGCTGTAGTGGCGCTTCTATTGGACTAAGGAAAAAATCGAATACTGTAATGCGGAGAACTTTCCCATTGAAATTCTCTAAAGATGTCTAGCAACCCATTTTTCAGTATGACTATGAAAAAAAAATTCGAATTTTTTGGCCTACCCTAATATACACACAAACACACAGAGATGTATATATATACCTCGGTATGTTTCCGGTTACAGTGACCGGACGGGAACCGGTGTTCCCGTCCGGTCAACACCTACAGGACTCGAACTAAAAATGCCGTTGGAACTACTATAAAATTTATTAGAACTGTACAAACACGTATAAAACAAATACAAAAAAAACTGGACGCAACCAGTTCACACTGCACGATTCAGTACAATTCGACACGCGTAAAGTCCGTCGTCTATATCGCTAATCGAGAGTACTCGAAAACGTTTTACTCGTTTCGTAGTTGACGCTTGACTGCCCGCCTCTCCATTCGGGCATCGTCTTATACTAACTACACAGTACAAAGAAATTGGCCGCGCACACTGAGTTTCTGAGAAATATTAATTTGCACACCTGCGAAACAAGTAGAACAACAATAGCATGTTTTTCTTAATTGCAAATTCAAAACACAAAGAATTCCTTAATCCCCCGGAGGACAATAGACTGCGCTTACAATAGACAGCTGTGCGCTTATCTTTGACGGCATGTAACAGTATTATGGACGACACTCCGAACTCTCCCACGAGTAAACGACGCCCTCGTAATGTACTCATTGACGAGCCGGATAAAATCACCCGATTTCTCGCTATAATGAACCTCTTGAGGCGCAGAACATCAGCCTGGCATAACAGACGCACACAGAACAGACGCCGGAGAGCCCCCGGCTCGAATCGTCCCTCACAAGGTTAAGACCCACCAATCGCACCCCACTCATTACAGACACAAATAGCCATACAAGATTAGCTTAGGCGCGTTGCTGGAGAGTTTCTTCCGCCGCTTCTTCTCCTCCAGCTATAACACGTTGCGAAGCGGTAGTAATGATAGAGTCCCCAAATTATCACTTCAGCCTGATGGCTTAGCTCATTCAGCCTTTTACGCCTAAATCCTATATAGAGTCAACCCCCCGCAGCGGTCGAGCCGAGGTCGAACCTCACAGGAGGTGCCTTTTCGAGCGTGCTGCTTCCGGGCTGAACGCCTCCGCTCCCACGGAGTCGAAAAGCCCCCAAAGTCCGGTATTGTTCAAACAGCCAACTGTGGCTAGTCAGCTGAGTCCGTTCCAAAAAAAAAAAGGTTACAGTGACTTGTGTGTTTATCAGTGATTCCTGCTCTGTCATGTCGTACTCCCATGCGGCTCATGTAGCTCATCTTAACTAGGAATATAAAATCATATGTCAGACAGGTCAGCCACCAAAATAATAAGGTTATATTCATTAACAAATTGAAAGTCCTGATTTCCTATAGCTCCTTTTTAATGGTGGAGCAGAAATTACAGTCGATTGAGATACATTTTATAAACTTGCAGAAGGCCATAGCATGAATTTTGTATTAGCATATTTCTGTAATTGTAGACCTATTTATGTCGTCATAAGTAGGTACAAATAAATGGAATCAAATAGTGCTTTAATTATTATTTGAAAGTACAGTGTAAACTCCATGTAACGTCACTCGATTTAACGACAAACTTCCTTAAGCGTCCAAATCCCTTGGCTTTGGTGGGTTTCGCTTGTTTTCCATACAATGATACACCACGCTATATAAGTATAGCATTACACCCACTCTCAATAACGACAACAATTAAGTAATAAAAAATACCTTTTAAATTGCCAAAATTAGTAAAAGCTGCGCAGCTGTGTACGTTCTTTTATCGCATTATTATTATAGCCCATAATAAACTCGACTATCGGCTTCATGCATACCGAAATTTCTAAGTACTTCCTTTATCACCAAGATGCCTCAATATCTCAAGATATGAATAAAATAAGTAAAAAATACAACAAAATTACTGGTGCAGCAAAAGACGTCAGACAAAAATAACAGGTTTCTCTCCATTTAACGACAACTCTCTATAACGCCATCAAATGCACCGCCCCTTCAGTGTCGTTATATAGAGTTTACGCTGTAATTACAATTATTTTCTTTGATGACATTTTAATAGTAGATGTTATTTTAACATCTGTTCTTTTATATTAGGTTGGGGAAAAAGTTTTTTCGCATTTTATATAAAAATTCAAAAGGTTTTTTTTTATAAAGTTTATTTATATTTGACTAAAGTATGTAGGTGCCATTTTATTGGATAACTTTTTGCCATCTTGTAGGTAGGGACATGATCCCATTGCTATAAAAATTTTGGGGCTTCTGATAAAAAAAACTGCGACAAGTGGTTTTGGTAGTACTCTCGTGATGTTAACCTGACACTGCCTAAGGAATTCTGCAGAGACCGAAACAGGTGAAAATCTGAAGGTGCAAGGTCAGGACTATACGGCGGATGCATTAATAACTCCCAGTCAAACTTTCGTAATTTTTGCTGAGTGGCTAAAGATGTGTCAGGTCTAGCGTTATCATGGTGAAAAACCACACCCCTTCTATTGATTAATTCCGGCCGCTTTCTCTCAACTTTTTGCTTTAATCTCATCAGTTGTTCGCAGTACATTTCAGAATAGATGGTCTTGCCTGGCGGTAACAGCTCATAACGAATAATGCCTTTCCAATCCCACCACACACACAGCATCACCTTGTGGCGAGTTAACCCGGGTTTCGCCACAGTCTGTGAAGCCTGACCGGCCTTTGACCACGATCTTTTTCGCAAGTTCTTGTCGTACGTGATCCACTTTTCATCACCAGTTATCAGCTTCTTCAAAAATGGTTCGGTTTCATTACGTCGTAATAAAGAATTACAAATGAGTACACAGTTCATTAGGTTTCTTTCAGTGAGCTCATGAGGCACCCAAATATCGAGCTTTTTTGTGTACCCAGCTTTTTTCAAATGCGCCAATACCGTTTTGTGGTCAATTCCCAGTTCTCCAGCTACATCGTAACTACTAATATGCCGATCTTGCTCCACTTTTCAAAAATGGCATCATTTTTGTCCGTAACAGGGCGACGAGAGCGACGTGCATCTTTGATATCAAAATTTCCGGATTGAAAACGCTTAAACCAAATTTGCGCTACTCTCACAGATACTGCATTAAGTCCATAAACAACACAATTTTTTTTCGCGACTGTGTTGCATTTTTACCTTTTTTTAGTAAAATTTTAAAATGTATCGAATTTCTTCATTAGATTCACTAATTTTAACAATAAGAAAAACAAATCAAAATCACACATTTTCCTAATTTGAATTTGGAATTGTTTTCTTTAAAATTAAAACTTTTTAATGATACCAAAAGCAGCCAGATACAAATGGTATAGCCAAAGAGATCTTATTCCAAGTTCATACATACTATATGCGAAAAGACTTTTTCCCCAACCTATTATGTAAATATTGTTAGCATTTATTATCACACGTGTCCGCAACCATATTTTATAAATTTCCCTGGCATTCCGGGTTTTTTTTCTTAAATGAGGTAAATAACAAAAAAAAAAACTTTTCATTGGAATTCTTCATTATATTTCACAGGAAACGTAACCAGAGGCGATATTCGGAATTTTACCATTACCCAACAGTGGGCACGCAAAATGAGGGTAGCTAAAAACTGCACGACACGATAGGCTGTGTCGCCGAAATTCCAGATTTAGCTAGTCTGGGGACTGCATGACTGATTTGGGTTTAAAAAATATTTTAAATAATAAGGTATTGATTGTGAATTGAGATTTTCGATATAAAAATAAACAACGAACTAGTGACGTAATCTGTGACTGCAGAGTTTACGAGTTATATTTTAGTACTGGGCGTTCTCATCACTAGTAATCTTCCATGGTTGGAGTCGTCGTGAGTTAGCATGTACGAGCGCAAAACTGGACAGGACACGACACAGGAAAAGGCGCAATTCCAGAAGCTAGACTGTAAAGTAAAATTACTCTTTCTACAAAATAAGTGCTGGGGTGCAAAATAAGTTCTTGGCGCAAAATAACTTTTGGGGCGCAAATTTTAAATCTTTCCCTAAAAGCTTATGATTAGCATCTAAGGTATCCGGGAAATGAATTTGAAATAACAAATCCTTTTAATTCTCATAGAAATGAATTCACTGCTAAACACCTTTCGGCGATGCACAATACTAAGGGATTGGTTTTTACAAAACTGTATTATAATAACAATGGACACAAAGCAAAGTGTCAGCAAGTCACTCGGATTAGCACACTTGACTGAACTTTGGAAATAGTTTTGATTTTGAAAATGACATGGGAACTTATGAATTGTAGTGATACTACGACTTAAATTTATTTTGAGATAATTTATTTATATTTACATGTATAGCTCTGTACGATTTGAACGTCTAACTGGTTTTCAGTATACTAAAATCTTTAATTTTAATGAATTTAAAATAATGCAAAACCTGCTTACATGACAAGTTTAGCGCCCATTGTTTTAGAGTTTCGTAATACATACATACCTACATGTACAGGCTGGCATTTATTATGCTTTCTATTAATATGGGATATATTTCTATCTTAAGCTTTTCCGTATTCGGGTGGTTAATTTTTCCTTTGGCTCTCCGCAAAACTAATAATACAAAGCCCGCCAAAGGCCACGACCTTGTGCCAGCCACGGAATTTTTGTTTAAGTCACTTGTCGCGTCGTGTTTGCAGGTTGGCTACGGATTTCTCGCTGTGGACAACAGCTAAGTGCGACGCGACGGGTGACAAAAACAAGTGTTGAAATGAAGCCACGACACGATACATGTGACGCCCTAACACTCCACGTCGCTCGTCGCAAAGCCCGTCGCTAAGGGCCATATTAAACTATCATAGAAATATGATCATAGAAGTACGAGTCATTTTTATATGAAGAACCTATGACAGTGTAATATCTACATATGATTCATAGTCTCTATAATCATAGTTAGGGGATCCTATTTAACAGCAAGCGTACAAATACGATCGTATCATCCGGCTAACCTCAAAATGGCGTCAAAATGCAAGAATTTCGACTGGAATATTTTGTAAGACGTTTTATCTTCCAGTCTAAGTTCTTGGAGTAAGGTGTTATGGACCCCTCTCTTTGGTTGCTACCGATGAACGAATCCAAATACGTCTTTTTTTTGTTTTCTTGGTCGTTTGTATCTACTTTTTAATGCAATTAATAAAATTGCACTCATAGCAACGGAAAACACGGTTAAACATTATCCATCTTGATAGTATCTCCTCAGTAGTCTGTGATCTTGATAAAGTATGAAGTTTATATGATCGTAAGTGTAATATGTAAAAATGACGAACAGCATCATATAAATATGATCATAGAATTTGACAGTGTAATTAGGCCCTAAGCAAGAGTCGCTAACCAGTCTGTAACCTGTTGTTCATAATGTCAAGGTTGCGACCGGGCCATAAGACCAGCTACTCCACTCCATAAATTGCCAAACATTGGTAAAATGTAATTTTGAATCAGGACTATCCTATTATCAAAATAAGTTATGTC
Organism: Dendrolimus houi; assembly: GCA_039645545.1. Lineage (NCBI taxonomy): Eukaryota > Metazoa > Arthropoda > Insecta > Lepidoptera > Lasiocampidae > Dendrolimus > Dendrolimus houi. Next base: position 22,784,604 of record CM077128.1, on the reverse strand, counting down.
ACTTCAAAAGTATAATAAGTTTTCAAGTTAACACTTCAAGGTGTCGAAAATATTTGGTCGAATGAACATAACAAGTAAGGTGCAACATTGAAATTAAAAAAAAATTGAGGGAGCAACTTGTTAAATATAATAATGAAGTAGTTCGAAAAGTTGAGAAAAGTCTTCTTGTCTTTTAATAAGTTTGATTTGGTGTAATAGAATATTAAATATGGAATTTAAATTTAATGTATTTAATTATGTCGTCTAAAAATGGAGTGGCTCCATCTAGTCATGAAAAATAATTGACCTTTTAAGAATAACTGTTTTTACTTATTTATTATTAGCGATGGCTTGTTTTAAATATTTTCCATGTTTACTATTGTAATACTTGCAACAACTCAGAAGGGTTTATGGTAGTAAAAGAAGAGCAATTGGTCACAATAATTTATATTCACAGAACTTTACGGTTTTAACATATTTCAATACGTAGTATCCAGAGTAGTTTGTGTTATTTCATACACTGACTATTCAAAGTCAAACTCGACAAGCATTCACCTTCACATTCATGAACACCTCGACATCCCTCCAATTTTACAGTATATGAAACTATGCTAAGTTTCATGGCACAACCGATAATGAATTTAAGTCATACATAAACTATTTTAATTAAAGGATTATGCATGACAAGAATTTAATACATTGTTGTTGTTTGAATATTTCAGATAATATTTTATATAAGATATTGTGTAAAATATTATACTTAAAGTTTTATATCCAATAAAATAAGTCGAAGACAGTATAAATCTATCGTGTCTGCCAACATGAAAATAAAATGTAGTGAATACCGTCTATATACAATTGAGAGGTTTGAATTATAATCTCTACACAATTATCACATTATACAAAGGATAAATATTGTAACAAAATTATTGTAAATTATAGATAACTACTCTATACAAAACAGGCGCTAATTACCGAATAAATAAAAATATAACATTATGATTCAATTAAGAAAATGGCCGATTGTATCGTTCAGAAATAAGAGGGTACATAACAAAATCAATTATTAAATTTAAAAAGAAATACGACAAGAACAACTATGCTATTCAATAAGTGTAACACTATATAGAAAGTAATCACGATTGATTAATTTAAACATATAAAACACTTATTATCCTGCCATCTAGCGTCTAATAGCAAAACTATTTTGTTTAACTTCTGTCTACTAGATGGCAATACACGTATTTATTTATACAAAATTCAAAATGAATGACAAAAAGTAGACCCATATCGGAGTTGATTGGCAGCGCGGACGTCTCTGAAACCCAATATAGCTAAAGAACGGGAATAAATGTTTACAAATCTTCATTTTGTCTTCTTTCTTTGAACGTGGCTTTGTTACTACATAAACATTCTGGAAACAGCTACTTGGGAAGGTATCGTATTACAAACAACTGTTTTCTTTCAGATGTTCAAGATTTATTATTTCTTTATATTAGTATATGGTGTAAAAGTGACAAGGCAAGGACTTACCCAATTCATTTACTACGCTGTTACTATTATTTTAGTTAGGTAGTACGTACTATAACACCGAGTTGGGGAATGACACAAATTTTTGTCTTCAATTATTATATTTTAATTATTTTCTTTAAACTACATCTGTACGTCCCGCAGTCCATTTACAGACGTCTGACAATTCTAAATTTTCAAAACAAAGTTTGTTTTCTTTAAATCAAGAATGACCACAAAGCTTGGTCGTCGCAGTACGTCATTTAGACTAGACTAGACTATCTATATATACTTACATATAATCAGTCTGTAGGAGGTTTTAAGTTTGTATAATGAATAAAAATGTTTAAAAAATCAATATACCTAAGTAATGCTAGGTTATATAGATTTAGAATTAAGATATATAGATAACAGTTTATTGTACACCATTACAGACAACTTACGAAGTAGTATTATTCTAATTGTGTACAAAGGGCGGTCTTATCGCTAAAAAGCGATCTCTTCCAGGCAACCCGTGGCAGGAATATTGCTGAATACCAATTATTGTACGATTACTTACATTTTAATAATTAATATATAACTATACTATATATACAAATATACACATAAGTTATATACATATTCAAGATATAGTGATAAAATGCAACTATTTAAACATAATAAATATATAGTTATATGCAATATAATACTAATTATATAAAATTACATATCATTATATTGTAGATAGAATTTCCTGACCATGTTCTTAAATGTTCTTAAAGATTTTGCTTGTCTGACAGCAACAGGCAATGTATTCCAAAGTTGAACAGCCTTGACCGTGAAAGGGTTATTGAAAAACGTTGTATTATGTATAGGAGTAATAAGTCCATGTTGACTGGAAGGGCGTAAATTGTGAGAGCAAGAAATAAATTCGAAGCGTTCTATAAGGTACTGTGGAGTAGTAGGGAAGAATTAATTAACTTGGAATTTTTGTCTCTCTGTTACAGCATCACGTGAAAACTACTAGACATATTTAATTTAAACTTGACACAGGGCTAGTTTATATCCTGGGTCAACACTTATAACTAGGATACTTTTTATCCCGATAATTGGCGTCGTTTCCGTAGGATAGACAAATGTATCAAAGATGGTGCTGCGGTCGAGTTTTTCTTTTGGCGTCGCCGCGCCGTTGCATTTCACTAACAAACACGCCATCGTCATTACAACGCCTGCGATGCTAGTTATTTAAAAAGAGAACGATTTCATGTTATCTTTTCTCAATTCGTCACTGATGTGTTTTTTCCGGTAGCCCAGAAATCAGAGAGGCCTTTCTCTCAAATGCATTCCGGCGTTCGTATTCGTCCGATCAGCACGGAAGCGTAAATGTAATTTTACATAGAAGAAAGAAAGAAACAACAATCTACATTATAATTTTACAACTACAACCTATCTGTACATACATATAATAAAACTGTAGAAAAATATGCTAAAAACCGAGTCAGGGGGATGTAAGAAGTGAAATAGAACTAATTTAGATATTTTTTTAATTTTATGTTTCTCTGTTTGTCTGTCTGTTTGTACCGGCTAATCTCCGAAACGACTGGGCCGATTTAAATGAAATTTTGTATGGTGGTAGCTTATATATCCCTAGTCAACATATAGGACACTTTTATCCCGAAAAATTAAAGAGTTCCCGTGGTATAGTTAAAAAACCGCACCACGCGGACTAAGTCGCGGGCATCAGCTAGTACTATAATAAATCTGTAAATGGTTCGAGTTTGTTCAGTGCGTTTAAAAATGTGAAAAACATCACAGGGGCTAATTCGGACCAGGAGATTCCAAAAATGCAATTTTTAGAATTGTTGTCTGTCTTTCTGTCTGTCTGTTAGAGCATCACGTGAAAACTTAGGCTACTTTTTATCCCGATAAATAACGTTGTTTCTAAGGAATAAACGGATTAGCAAAATAGTGGTGCTCCAATTGCGCTGTAATTCAATACCGTGAAATATGGCAACTTAACCAACGATTGACAATTTTGCCATTATAGGTCTTCGACTTTCGTTAACAAGATTACAAGTACCTTTAACAAAATTACAATTATCTCAATCAAAATTACTTTTTTGAGCATATAATGTCCCTCAAAAAGACATTTTGTGAGAGGTAATAGTAATATTGCAAACGAAAACGTATAATGGCAAAATTGACAACCATTGGTTAAGTTGCCAGATTTCACGGTAACATATACGTTGTCAGGTTGCCCCCATTTCATTCATTATGTATTAGGTACCTACTTCAAATCAGGTTGGCTGCTTTACTGTGCGCTTGTCTTCACTATATTGACTTAGTTTCTTTGTAATTGTAGTGAATTCAACAAGAAGCTAAAGTATTAAAGTTTTATATATAGGGTTGCCAGATAGTAACTTATCAAATCCGGGACAATTCTAGAAAAACAATGTCGGGTCGTGGCCATTGTAGAAAATATCATATATTTTTTTATTTTCAAAGGATTCATATTTGTATTTGAAAAGAAAAATGCCATTTATTTTCAAATACATACTTTTATTAGATAGGTATGTACTCTGTACTTAGTAGGTAATTAACGCCAGTTATAATTCTAAGATGAAGCACTGTGGTAGTAAATCAACACGTTAAACTATCATAGAATTGAGCACTTAGCTTAAATTAGCAAATTTAAACTTTGATAGACAATGAATAGTAAATTACAAATTAAATAGTAATAAACTAAAGAAAAAAAACAACAATAATAAGATACTACCATAAAAATGTTAAAACAATAAATTCCAAACTTAAAAAAACAATCAGTAAGTGTTTAGAAACAAAAATTGTTTTGGTATATTTTTAAAAAAATAGTAAGTTTTCAGAATCCGGGACAAGAGCCAAAATTCCGGGGCAATCCCGGATTTCTCGGCGGTCTAGCAAGCTTATTTATATACCTATATATAAAACACATAATAAGATGTTTATGTACTTAATATAGGTTTTTCACGCGGCGTAGTCGCTTGGATCGATTTCGATGCGGTTTTCCTTGATCTATAATAAATTCCCGGACTTAAAATCTGCGATTCTTTATATCCCGAGAATCCCGAGGGAATTTTCTTGAGGTTTAAAGTGGCTCGGTTGAAAAAAATCGCATTCCGAAGTAACAAAAGAAAGTATAAGTTTGTTGCTTTATTTATTTGTTTACAAATATGTGTACAATGCAATAAAGAAAATTTAACTCACTTATATTGCGCACTACCTATAATCCCGTAACTTTAAGTAAGTAGAATATTGAGCCTAGGTCACTGTTTTCTAAGGGTAAGGTGCTCAGGACGCTGGCTACGTTGCCTCGCTGGATTACCATACTGATCCACTGCCGAAGGTAAATCATAATGAAAACTCTAAGACTATAATAATAAATAATAAAAATACTCCGGACCCTAGGTATTGCAGAAAGTATACCTTCCCCCCAATCCACTACGGCCCCCCACTACTTAAAATTTGTGCACCGGATAACTGAGTAGCCTACCGCTGAGTCCGCTCATCCGACTTCGAGATCGATGCTGTCGCTGAGGGGCGGCTATAGCTGCGCGTATGCGTTCTGGGTACATAGGCCGGTCGTCTATCTTCGCCATGGGCCTCCCTTTGCCTTGTACTCGTTATCGCCAGACGCTCAGCGGCGTCCCTGTCCGTGTGCGGTCCAATAGCATGCTACTGTCGACTGCGGCAGTGTTCTTCGCCGCCTCCATGCTCATTGCTAGACTATAGGCTTTTGCATAATCCAACTTATCAGTATGCATAATACAACTTCCACTGCTGATATCACAAACAGACTCTCGGATACTTTCTTCTAGCCAAGACCGTAAGTCACAAGACCTCGTATTTTTTTTTTAAAACGGCATAATATTCAGTGATACTTTCCTCTAATTATGGTTTACGTTGTCGAAATTTGAAACGTTCTTCTAATTTACTTGGCTTTGGTTGCAAGTGTTTTTGCATGATGGCCGTTAACTGCTCGAATTTCGTACTACTTGGTTTACGCGGCGTACATTAATTTACCAACAATTCGTAGCTTTCAGTTCCTATTACAAGTATCGATACGCTTTTGATTCCATTTACAATAAAATAATCTTCCAACCGCTCCACGTATAAATTCCAATCATCTGTTGCCACTTGAAACTCACTTATCTATCCTATCGAAATCTTGTTAAAATGTCGATCAGACAAACAGACGGCTCATTTGATGAAAAGTGGTTACCGTCGCCTGTGGACGTTTGCAACACCAGGGGTGCGCTAACGCGTTGCCGAGCTCTAAGAAATTTTATAACGCCCTTCTTAAAGAACCTTAAAATACGCGGAATAAATGTTCTAACCGTTGCGTAGTAGGAGCTCAAGGAAATGGGGTGAATATCCTGTCGCTGATGAGCGGTGCGGTTGTAAAAGTGAGGCGTTGGCACCAGATCAAACAGTTCCTCGGAACACTAACCGTTATACATGTGGTAAAATATGCAGAGGGACGTAAAGTCTAAACGTCACAACAATGCAAAATTCATTTAGTGCACTATTTAGGGACCATTTTCGATATTTGTCGCCACTGAGGGATACTACTAGATAGATTCTAGACATTTTAAATAAACAATAACTGTTCGTATTCCGAGAATACTACATGATTTTTATGTCTACCTACTTGTTGTAATATATTTGGTTTACATACATAACAATTCCCACTAAACACTAACTAATACACTAAACCGATAACTTATATTCTTTTTTAATTCTGCGGTACTTTATGTCCAGGGTATTCCGCGGGAATTTCTAGTTAAGCGTGAACAAAGTAGCGGGCATATCCTAGTAGTTATATAAGATGTTTTATTGTTCAACAAAAACAAAGCAAAACACATTTAACTTGAACTTAGGATTGCCTTAACTTGATAAACAAACAAAGGTTCAAAACAGCCTTATTTAGCCAATACATGCGTCACTATTTCACCGAGTACTCTCACAATGACGCGTGAACGCCAAATGCACAATACCATATCATATAACCCTTTGATTGGAGGAAAGAGAAACACGAGCCTCTCAGATTGCTCAGTTTAAGGCCTTTTCAACATCTTTTTGAGGCCTTTTCGAAACGTTCTTTGAGGATTTTTTCTTAAAGAAAAGGCGCCGCTAATGCGGTTATCTTTAAATGAATTGGAAAGGTCTAATAGAGCATCTGATGGGAAAGAAGTAAAGTCTTGTTATATATATTCTTATACTATGATTTATTGTATGTATTTAATTTATAAAGTAATTTAAGTAAGTGTATTTAATTTATAAAATATGTAGTTTAAGTATGTTTAATTATGATAGACCTCATAATCTGCACCACCTACATCGCCAGATTAGGTTATACATTCCTTAAGTTAGGTTGCCTGGAAGAGATTGCTTTAAGGGATAAGGCCGTCTATTGTTTCTACCATGACAATATTGTAAATGTGTATTTTTGAAATTGTATATTTGGTGAGCAATAAAGTGTTATCTATCTATCTTATCTATCTATCTAGTCTTGACGGCGCTGGCTCAAGGAGCCTTCGTAAAGGAGCATCTATCTAACCCTTTTTATTTGATAACGTAGGGAAGGGCCAAATGCAGCTCAGAAACATGCATCGAGGGTGTGTGGGACTCTCAGCGACCTGTTCTCCACGCTCGCTTCAAGCAGAAGCAGTCGCGAGAAACCGATCGTCAAAATACTTGCGCCCCTGTATCTGCGGTTTTATGGGGCATCGCGGGATCTAGAACAAAGTTACTGCACCGTGACGCCCCTACACTCGACAATACCGGGCCACCCCGGCTGCAATGTGAACCACTTTATCAATCAGGGGGGGAGCCTACCGCTACGGGCGTAGCAGTGACGGTGGTTATGGGAGATGGAGATGAGCGTAGTGGCGACATCGACTGCCGGTCCGCCTCCTGTGGATGGGGTTCGCGTACATGCTCTTTCCGTGACCTCCTGCGCTATGACGGACTCGCATCTATCCCCTGTCTCTACCTCTGGAATGTTATCCCATCCCTCCTAACCCATCCTTAACATTGAAACGCGCTGGCTTCGCCCCTGGTATTACTAACATCTTTAGGCGACGGTAACCAATTTCTATCAAGTGGAACACCAGCCTTCCTATTGTACTTCTCAAATAAAAATTCAGTCACATTGGTTCCCGTAAGCACTATTTAAAGAGAAAAGAAGAAATCAACTATAATCTTAAGGGCATAGACAAAACGAATTGGTTTATTAAACCCACGCTTTCCTTTAGTTAATATAATATTTTGATGTTCAAGCACCGACAAAGGGCTAAACAAAATCTCCATATATCTTTAATTTAAACTAGAGGAAGTGTTAAAGTAACACGACACTTGTTTTCCGTTTCACGAGAAGGGTTGGTTGTTGATCAAACGGGCCGACGCCAAGCCACGCCCACTTTGCACGCACACAACCATAAATAACCCTTTCAATGCGAATCCTATTGTGAATTATCGTGTGTAATCTGATGTTTTATTGGATAAAACGATTTATGTTTAATAAGATATACGTGTAAAAGAATTACAGGTGAGGTATAGGATTTCTCCCGATGTATTTTATGTTAGATAATTTTACAAACAATAATAATACATAGTTATTTGCTCTAAATAAAACAAAAAGTTATAATGATATTTACATTTTGTCAGAAATAGCTTAAAATATCTTTGAATTATTAAAAGTAAGCGAAGTTAAGCGCAAGTTATGTTATGTGCATGTTTGTGAATTAATAAACAACCTTTACTATTATTCATATTATAACGTTTATTTCCCATAGGGCGAGGCAGAGAGGATGAATCTACATCTGCTACGATCCATTCAAACACTTTTCACTTAATCATTAATCTCTTCATACATACACGCTTATTCGAGGAGCTTTTTACCTGACCATTCTTCAATATATCTGCAATTTGATTATGGTAAGTACGTCACGGTCTTCCGCCACCAACTTGTGGTGTTGCCATTTATTTATTTCGATGCTTATGATAGGTAGGACTAACAGTACTTTCGATTTTCTATCTAAATCCTTTAATTTTTATGTTTTTTAAGAAAAATAACTTCTCTGAACTTTGTGAGTCGGGTATGGGAAGGGAGCCTGAGTTTTGTGATTAATATGGACTAAGTATTTTTTTATTTTACTGAAAATAGGAATTTTATAATAACTTACTTTTTTTAATTGTAAAAAGTCTATCAATTTATGTCTAATTTTTTTTTTTAATGTGCATTTGTCGTAGGTCGTATAAAATTTTCTTAAATATTCTCACGTTGTGATTCTATATTTGAAAATTTCTAAAAAATTCTAGATTCCGCGTGTTCTTTGGAAATCATATATAAGCTGGAACAACCAACTTTCCAGCATGCATTCAGCTGGACTAATACTCCAAGTAAATATTGATATCTATCTACTGACCGTACAGGCGTCTGTATGCTGGCCCTGAGCGTCCTACCAACTTCCTGAACTGTCAACGTTTTCAACGGCGCCACAAACTACTGCGCTGTTCTTCGTTGACCGTCACCGGCGGGTGCTCTAATCCACTCTCAAAGGACTCGGGACTCTAGGTTTCCTTGGGTTCATCTAATATTGTAACCAAGCACCCAAATAAATATGGTAAGTGAGACTCGGCTGTTTTATTTGACTACAAACTCTAATTTCCACGTGGCTGTCGTATGCATATATTTATACATGTTTTGTCAGTGTCCTTTCATTGATTCTTTCTTTTCATACCCAAACTACCTTAATTTAGGTATACTATTGCTCGGTCCGGACTGTCGACGATCCCTACCTTACAGACAGTATAGAACCTAAAGTTATTATTAATATCTATATTATTTTAAGGATGGCGTAATCACGGTCATTTATTTACTGCTTCAGTTGAGTAGACAGGCAGATGGCCCATCTGATAGAAAGCGGTTACCATCGTAATGTGCTGCCGCTCTCTAAAGGGAGACTGGAACCTGACCACTAATGCCGGAACACCACTCACGGTTCACATGGCGGCATACTCTAGACCGGGGGTGGTAGGTATCCAGACGGGCAAATACCCTGGGCTGTTTTGTCGCCTCTTATGACAGGTCAACCGGCCGCAGGAAATTGTATTCTTTCTCCGTCCCTACAAGTATAATATTCATAAATAATTTGCGATAGAGAATCGAATTCACAACGTGTATTCTGTAGAAGCAATCTTCGAACCCCTTTACCTGCACATAAATACATATTAAATTAACACATTCGCGATATTGTATGCCACTTACACGTGACAACTTATTTATAGGATTTGCAATCAAGTAACCACAGCGTGAAGTTACATTAAAACCTACCTCGATATTAATCAAAAAGCAACCTTAAAGGCATTGAAATAATTCAGAAATTTCACTGTAACTTCTACAAAAGCCTTACATTCATTTTGCCACAAAAATTAAACCTTTTAGTAGAAAAGTTAAGGTACAAAATCAAATGAAGTCTACATGGCAGTGTAGTAATAATTGCTATAGGATTTTGAAGCATATATATTTCGACCATAGAGTTGAATATTTAAATAAATGTCTTAATACTAGGAAACACGGTGTTTCACTAAAATAAATGGTCTCTGATTTTTACCGATTCGTTTACACCTCATAAAGATGGGAGGACATCGGGAGTTTAAGAGAAGAAATAAGTTGTGTTTTATTTTTTTATTGTTATTTATTTTTCACTTACAGAAATTTAATAACATATAATAACCCGCAGAGGGGGCCTTTCTAGCGAAGCCTTAAGTGAGTAGCGACACCTCGGACTTGACTCCGGGGGCCAAGACAAGGCCCCCATCTCCGTGGTCTCTCGCCAGCCGGCACGGATTGGAGATCGCTAGAGCTAAGACTAAACTCCAGGAGTGGAAGTAGTAAATGGTATAACGTCACCCTTTAGCCAGTCACACCTATGTTGCCCCTCTCCAATCTTGTACGGCAATTTTAGGGGCCCATACATTGAATGGCGAGTCACTGTCTGCCCATTTTCCCCATGTTCCTTGAACATTGCGACGGACAGACGCCATAGTCCCCATAGTCCCTGATCCTTATCTCTACTAGCAGTTCATCCCAATAGCCCGGTACCTTTTGTTCTCATCAATAGTCCTACACTCACCGGGGCTTGTCCTTGGGTGCATTTTTATATGGTGTAGACAGGCACAATCGCCGGTCGGTGTCATGCCATATTCAGATTAAATTTATCAAGGCGCATCTACGTGTTGGCCTTCCCATGGCCCCACGCAAGCCCTCCAAAAGTCCGGGCCATTTTTATGACCCGTGGTCTGCAGAGACGTACATAATAACATAACCGGCAAACAAACACACATATTGTATATCCGTAAATTAAGCAAGTTACGCTTATGTTATGGGTGATATACAAAGGACTACTCTGGGGCCGACCCCAGACAGCGAGACCTTAGTAAATAATGGAGAAAATTCGTTACCGAAATTTACCATACAGTAATCGAATCCGGAGTTTTGACGTCACAAGTGTAACGAATCAAATATCTTATTAATTATTGTTAAAGTAAAAAAATAATCATGTCATGAAATTTAGAGTCTCTTGGTAACAAGATATTAAAATGGCTCGCTCTTTTATATACATTGTTATAGAATTTATTATATAATATAATCAGTCAAATATGCAATTATGATTTCAGAGTATTGCGAGTTACTTTTTCTACCTCTACGTTCTTGACATTCCTAGAACAGTACGTTAAGTAAGTAGACATTCGTTAGTAATCTTCTTCCAGATTTTATACATTTTTATATATTGCGTAACTGTGGATAAATAATAATAGCCCATAAAAGTTGCCACTGCTGGGCTCGGGCCTCCCACTACAGGGGAACGGATAGTATACCCGCTATGCCTGTCCAAGGCGGCTTGGCAGGTTTGACACACAGGTTATCTCGATGTGCAGGTTTCATCGCGATGTTTTCCTTCACCGTTGTTGGCACACGGTAATTAAAACAATATGCACATTAGGTTAGAAAACAAACTAAGTGGTGCATGCTTTCCGGCCAGGATTCGAACCCGCGTCCTTTGAGTTTGCGACGCGTGCGTAAGCCATTACGCTACCATGACTCGATAACTTGATTTTTTAAATTTATAGCAAAATAGCCCAATGTGCACCGGCCCTAACAAAAAGCGGCGTTACAGAAAGGATTACGTGACGATATAAATATAGCGGAGCTGGGATTATAATAATTTGAATAATAATATTAAAATAATAATAATGAGTTTTCAGATCCGCCGACGATATAGACATCGCCATGATTTATCACATTCGACACAGCAGTTTATTAGTTGTAAGTCATCGGGGGTATTGTTGATAATTAACCTGGTTTTAGTGTTAAGTTATTATGATTATGAATTTATGATATATTGAACTTGTATTCTACTTTTCTAATGTCCCTGCTCCACCTGCGTTGATGTTAGTGCCTTTACGTCTTATTTATAACGTTAAAAATAATACGTTAATGATTTTTTTTATTTTTTTATTGCAGGAGTGCAGCAGACAGGCAGATGGTTCATTTGATGGAAAGCTGTTACCATCGCCTATGGACATTTGCAACACCAAAGGTGCTACAAATGCGCTGCTGCTCTCTTAAGGGAGACTGGAACCTGGTCACTAATGCCAGAACACAACTCAAGGCTGTTCATACTCTAGACCAGGGGTGGTAGCCATCCAGTCGGGCAAATACCCTACCACCTGGCAATCAGTTAATATTTAAAGTCAATTTAAAGCGCCACTTACGACACTATCTGAAACTAATATTAATAGGTCATTTAAATCTTACATTTTTAGGCCTTAGCGTGCGTTTTCCAGTGACGCAATTTTATATTTTTGGTGTGTAGAGGGCGTTATTATAAGCTTAAGTTTAAGATTGTGGGGTCGCCATCTTTGTCCTCCGGCCGCCATCTTGCAAAAAGGGGTGCAAAGAGTTTTTAAGCTGTATCTCGTAAACTAGCAATCCTAGCAGAAAATTGTATAAGATATTATTTGTAGCAAATTAAATTGCTCATAATTTTATTCTTTTTACTTTATATCGTCAAATGGAAAATAAAAAAGTTATAAACTAAAATAACTGAATATTTTTGAACAAATTTTCTTTTGGGCGTTATAACTTTTTTTCTGGTCATTTTACTATAAAATGACATCAGAGCAATCTTATAGAAGGTTTTTTTTTTAAATGTTTCTACTACCTATTTATTTCATTTCATTAATTTATCTGAGTTTTAACAGCGCTCCGAAGTTTCAATTGAGTTCAGTTTCAAAAAAATTCAGTTATTTTTGTTTATAACTTTTTATTTGCCATTTTACGATAAGAAGTAATAAGAATAAAGTTATAGACAATTTAATTTTCTACAAATATTGTCTTGTAAAATGTTCTGTAGGGTTGCTAGTTTACGAGATACAGCTTGAAAATCCTTTGCACCCCTTTTTCCAAGATGGTGGCCGGGGGCAAGGGCGGCGACCCCACAAACTTGAACTTAAGCTTATACTAACCCCCCCAAATAAATAAAATTGCGTCCTCTGAGAAACGCAACCCTAAATGTAACATTTCAATGGCCTATAATACTAACGAACGTAAGTAACTTTTTAGTTTACTAGTACTTATGTACTCAGCGCCTCAACTATCAACGCCAATATGGCGTCAATCAAACAGACACAAAAATAAGACGACAGCAGCTTGTTTAGTGGTAATAATAGAGCTAGGTTTACGTTCAATTTAAAAAATAATTCAAAGTAATTACATTAAGGGCCGATTTTTCAATCATCAGATAAAAGTTACCAGTCGAATAAATTATAATCTGAATAAATTCAAAACAGAAACGATTCAACTGTTTTATTCATGCAACTGTCATTTATAATTTGACATCTGTCTATACTAGTTTATATGGCAGTATAACACCTCACAAATTTTGTAACACTTCTACCCACATATAAGTGAAACATTAAAGTTGCATTATAGGAAGGAACTAACACCTGTAGTACAGGCTTTGCCTAGTTTAGGTGTTTATTGTTATTCACTAATTTTATTAATTATTTTTAGTTTTCAAAAAAAAAACATGTTGTGTTTTATTCTATAGAATTATTTTTATATGGTTATTGAAAAATCGGCCCCTAAATAAAACAAATATTTAGCTTTATTTTAATTAAATTAATCTCTCAACCTCTGTGATTGAGCAGGCTAAGCTTTTGCCCTGCCTCACTGCAACGCAGAGGCTCCGAGTTTGATTCTTAGCATGGTAAATTACGGAAACGAATTTTCTGTTTTTTACTATGGTTTGGGTGTCTGGGATCGGCCCCAGAGTCCGTTGTATATTACCTATAACAAAAAAAAATGTATTTATGTCAATAAGTCCATACATACATGTAAGTTGCCGGGGCTTCCCAGAAAGTAATCAAATGATACTTGTGTTGGGAAACCTCGCTCTTCCTATGTTGCTTAAATTTTAAGACTATCAATTCGCTGAATTACAGAGAGTACTTTTACAAATATTTGAAGAAAATAAAGAAAGAGATAAACAGATGGGTTTCGAGTGGTTGTGTCCGCAGTGGGTAAGTAGCAAACAGGTGTGAGGTGCGGGTGTGCGAGTGTATGTGTGTGTACGCGTGTGCGTGTGTGCGTGCGGGTGGTAGTTTGAATGGAACACAAATCCCTACTAATTTGTTTTGAGTCTTATGAATACATTAAGCATGTATCAGATTCAAGCTAATGTAACCAAGATGTCTTCCACTGCATCATAATTAAGGGTAAGGAGCCATTCAGTTAGATTTTTCTTACACTCATATAGTTGCATGGGGTAAATGTTAAGAATAACACAAGCGTAACATGCTTAATTTGGGTACAATGTGTGTGTTGTTTGCGGATTAATAAAAAAAACTTTTATTGGGTAAAACATAATACATATTATTAGAGGACATTGGTCCCCAAACTAGGTGGGCTTAAATCCTGGAGACCTACTTCCTAATTGATACAACTGTATTCGTGAAATTATTGATTACAAGTTATTAAAAATTATTTCTTGATTAATATGAAGCACATTTTATGAAACTAAAAAAAACAATGAAATTATTGAAAAACGATATCCTCTTTTACCTTCGTTAATTTCAGTTTACAAGGTTTACATATCAATGTTTATGTACCTAGTGTCAAGTATTGATGAATATATAAATCTTAAAATAACCTACAAGCAAATAATCATCAGGTGAAATTTGTACTCGTGTAACAGAAGCTTCACAAACACGACTCAAAATAAACCAACAAGTAATGTAAAAGTAAAGACAAAAATCTAGAACATCCTGACAAAATACGTAATCTGGAGGAAGATGTAATAAAAAAATAGAAAGCTTCAGCCAAATTGTATATACATCTTTGACTGACGGAAAACAACAGCCTTTTAGTGTCTTGGATCAATGATTCTAGTATTTTTTATTCAGGGTAATAGTAAAACAAGAATATTCTTAAAATGACAAAAAATGGCTTCAATTGTTAAAACTGCTCGTAAATGGTAAGAAAGTTTACAAAAGCACCCATAATCGATCAAATTGAAAACAAAAGTTTCGTTCTTAGAAGTTTTGAAAGTTCTTTGTCGGATTCATGCCTAGAATGTCGTGTATTGTTCTAAATTGGACAATGGTAAACAGTATTAGGCCACAATAGGCCACCGCTGGCGGCCACTGTATGGCCGGGTTGGCCTCAGCACAACAATAGCCCAAATGGACTTGAATTTTACGATGTATACTTGAATAGACTTCGACTGTTTAAGTAGAGGAAGTATTTTTTATGAGTTACTAGCTCTCGTTTGCTATTTTGTCCATTTTAGGTAAACAGTAGATTCTAGCCTTTATGTTTTAACCTTCTGATAATCGTGTATAGTGTGATGAGTAAGATAGCGCACTTCCCTCTCCCTCTATCCCATTTCTCTATCCCTATCCCTTCTATTTCATCCCCTTCTCCTATCCATTTTATCCTACCCTTTTCTTTTAATTCACAAATTACTTTTAAGCATTTGTATCTCCCCAAACAGCTTAATTAATTAATCGCAAATCTTTTAATTTTCTTTACTTTAATTTAATTCTCCCCTATACAGAATGATGAACTATAGGTATAATTATTACGTACGTACAAAGGTTGACATATTCGCCGACTCTGCTCCTTCTATTAAGAAACAGTATATAGTGTTAAGCTATGAAACGGTTTAGTCAATATATAAAATAAAAACATGTTTATAATTTATATTCAATTTTGCAGACCAATAAAAAGAATAAAAAAAATAACTTCAAACGAATTTAATGATTTTTCGACCCCTCGCCCGTCCTTGTTGCACCTGGTCACATTCGTGAGACTCCTCCCTCTCTGGTGTGCCATCGCATATTTTGCTATTTTACTTCAGCAGATTATTAAATTAAAACAGTAATTCCGTAATTAGTTTTCATTTATTTTAAAAATGTAAACACTATCGTTTTGTTTTTCGTTAATAGTTCAAAATTCATGTTTGAAAGCTTAAATATATTCGCTTTGAAATGTGACGTCACGAAATTTAGGACCCCACCCAGTCCTTGTCACACAATGTCACACTTCATCGACCCCCCCCTTAACATGTAACGTAATTTTTTGATGGCCCTTAAAAGCTGATAACGCTTATGACCCTTGGTGTTGTTAACTTCTATAGGCGACGGCAACCACGTCACATGGGCCGTCTGCCTGTTTACCAGCTTCGCTGTAAAAAAATCCATATTAAATTAATTATTTTTAGCAGGTATGTTTTGTCATTATTACGACGATAAATTTTTTATTCTTTTGTTGTGCACTGTTTACTACAACGCCATTACTTCTTCGAAAAGTAATCGTTGTATGTACTTTAAAAAAAAGAAACTGACATAGACAATATGAAGTAAAATAAAAACAGACGGTGTACGTCTCGGGACGCCCGACAGAAGGAATAACTTAAACTAACTTGAGAAAAGCTAAATTTTATGTATATAGCACGTGGGTTAGAGGGAGAGAGGAGGAGCCTGCTTATCGCTGCCGTATGCGTGAGAGAAAGAGAAGCCAGACAGACTGGCGCCGTAACGCGTTGCGTAACGGAGCTCCAATAAGAAGTTCAACAATTTTGAGCTAGATCTGCCCTACTGGTTGCCATATCAGTAATCGAAACTTTTTTGCAGAAATGATATCCCAAGACGCCAATCTTTACAAAAGCTTGACTTATTTCTTGTTTTTGAATACACTAAAAAGTTATATAACACAGCATATTTAAAAAAATGTTTACCGCGTTTCAGAAGCCGCCATTTTGCATGTACTGTGCTTTTGCTATATGGAGGGCAAATGTATGTTGTTAGTGAGTTTCTTGGCCAAAGCAAACTTCAGCAAAGTTACGTTGCGAAGCGATTTAGGTTACGTCGATTAGGAAGTAGTTATAATTTTTAACTTATATTTTATGCATGACCATTACAATGTTCTCACTAAAACTTGGTTTCAATAAAAACTTTTGAACATGTAATGTAATAACATAAAATTCCATAAATGTCATTGGCAGGTTTGACACGGCGGTTATCTCGATACGCAGGTTGCATCACGATGTTTTCCTTCACCGTTGTTAGCACGGGGTAATTGTAACAAAATGCACATTAGGTCAGAAAACTACCTAAGTGGTGCATGCGTTCCGGTCAGGATCGAACCCGCGCCCTTTGAGTTTGGGACGCGTACGCTAGCCATTACGCTACCACGACTTTTGAACATGAGTGGAAACTAATGTAATTTTTTTTTTAAATTCCTCTAATGTACTCAAGTTAATGAACAGTCTCGAAAAACTACAATTTCCTAATGCTTCCTGGGGTCAAGATAACAGCTGTTAGGTTAGTCGAGTCTACTAAGTTTCAAAAATAAGTCTATAATTGGATTTAATTTATCTGTGATTTGAAATAAATGCTAACATTGAATGTAATTGCTATCAAACTGCCTGATTGTTTGTAATGAGTAGTAAATTTTTGGGATTAAAACAGGACTTTTATCTTAAATTTTCTTGTTGTTTTTTCACAAAGGACAAAGTTTATTATCAAATTAATAAAAAAAAATATTTACTAAACATATGTTTCAGATGATACAAATATGCTTTAAGTACAAGCAGTGTTAATTACGTAACTTGGATATGAATTATTCATATATACATAAAATAAGAAAGTAACCTAATTTTGTATCTATATATTTATGGGATTCAATAGCATATTCTCCTTTCCACCACAACAGCTACCATTAACTTCCAAAGAATTAAGTTGCGTGTAAAATTTATTTTAAGCACAGCGTGAGATTTTTCTTGTAATTTCGTCCTTTTTCTCGCATTGTCTTTAAACTCCTGCTAAGTTAAACAAACTTCAGCATTGGTTACTTGATACCTTATTGCGATATTTTAAGAGTTCAATTTGGTGTAGTTTTTGACAAGTATTGCAGCGGGGGTTGGAAGTTTTGGAAGCTACCGAGTGGTTTATACAATTGCCAAATATATTGCTACATACCTAGTAATAAATTTATTCAAAGAGCTTGTCCGTGTTTACAAAATAAATAGCAAAATTTAAATGACAACTGCTAATGTCTAAAAGGTCGTCTTGTATAGTCTCTAAAACAACATCGAAAAAAAATGATATGAAAACAATAATTTTATCTCAAAATTTCATATGTTTCATTTGTATACAAATATACATATTTTGTACGGTTAGAAGTTATAAATATGTAGAAGGTTCATTGAAACGTCACTGTCATACTGTCAAGAGTGATATATTGTCAATGTCACTCATCTAAGGAAGCAAGGTGGCCGTAAGAAAGAAGATATATAACATCTTCTAGAGAATGGTCGCCAGCGAACCAAGTATTCGACGAACCACGATCCATGGCCTCAATCAAAGTGAATTATTATGTAATCAGTGTTAATATCGAGAGAGATGATTGTTATTTAAGCAGTAGAAACATTATTTTGATAAAACTATCGATATTAAAAAAAAAATGTTAATTTCATAAATATATATAGATGTATGTGACATCATGCCATGCCATGATGAATTCTGATGAATAAAGCCTTTTTGAGCTTATAAATATGAGATTAAAGAAGTAGCGGTGACAACTATGTATTGTACGTACTTTATAAATCAAATCATCTGTAGTCGAGTTAAACAAAAGAAATCCCACTGACGCAACGCAACAATCGCCGTATTTAATCCTGCTTAACTAATTATTTGCTAAACTGCAAATCGATGTAGCCAATTATTGAATAATAAGTACAAAATATTAGAATAGAATAGAATATACTTTATTGTACAAGAAAATTAATGAAACAATACATAAAAACAGCTTAGAATTAGGTACAAACGGCGGTCTAATCGCTGCAGCGATGTCTTCCAGACAACCGTGGTGTTATGGAATAAATACTTATTTGTTTAATTGTTATAATACTGGGCACTCGGTTTTTACATTATTATAATTAAAAGAGAGTTGGTCCTGGCACGGTCGCCAGATGTGATGGGCCCGAACCAGGCAAAATTATATATAAATTAAAATGGGATTAAATAAAATGAAACGTCATTTTTTCTTACGTTCAAATCACAACCAACTCGATTTTATTTTAATTATAATAATATAAAAACCGAGTGGCCAGTAGCATAACTTTTAAACAAATAAGTATATTTTATTCAATAAGACTTGGGATGGAAAGAGAAATATGGCATAAAAGGTAGGGCAGGGTTTTATTTCACAATATTTAAAAAAATGTTACATATTATATATTAATATTATTTTATAAATATACATATAGATTTATTAACACATAATTAAATAAAAAATATTCCATGATTAAAGCTGTGAATTTTTATTTACTGGCTACTTTACGAACAAAATCCTATCAAATAGCGGAGTTCATTTGTTTTCCGTGGGACTTCTTTCATGACGCAGACTGTAAAATATTAAGTTTTCGACCTTTATTTGAGTAAATACCTCAATTAAACACTTGACATTTTAAAAAACATATTAAAGTGACGTTTTCGATGACAGTGACAGCGAGGAATTCCTTTTTTTCTTTCTTCAATGGCTTCCGCGGTTAGAATTGAATCTCATTTATTCCCTTGATTATTTTTTCACATAGGTAGTCACTTAGAGAAAAAGAAATCAAATCGTCTATTGATGATGTGTAATAACCAAAATTGGATTAAAAAGTCCAATGATTTATTGTTCATTGTCTCATTTACATACATTATTTGTTACTATATTCTGTCCAATCGTTAATTTTGTTTTTGACCTTTGCACGCCTATGAGGTTTTAATTTATTTTTTCTTTAGATAACTATTCGAATCAACTTGGCTGTTTTTAATTTCTAATGTCGCTTTTGGTGTTTCTTAGATCAGTCTAATCAGTCTATATTTGTAAATGTAAGTAAATGTTTTATTCAGATAAAACATTTCAACTTTATTAAATAGTGTGCTTTAGTACAATAACATCAGTCTGTGAAGTATCAAAAATATCATGTAAGGAAAAACACGATATACGTATTTCTTGATTGAGTTGATCTAGTACTTAGGAGAAATAAGTTACTTACATAGCTAGATTCGCTGGAGACTTTATATATTCATGTCACTATTTAGAAGTCTCATGGTTTCCACAACAACCTTCGTCTTCTGTGAAGCGAAACATTAAAATCAACTTTTTTCATTTAAACCTAAACAACAACTCACCACGAGCTTACATTTCGTTTCGATACTGACAAACTCAACAAAATCTATGGAATTGGCAACAATACTATAAATCAGAGAAACAATAAAACATATTGAACGCAACCAAAACAAATTATAAAACGACAAACTTATATTTGCAGTTCAAGTGTGTCGCTAGTGTCTTCAAATAATGTCAAAATGCAGGTAGAAAGTTTAGTTTTCAAGTTGTCCACGTGAACAGTTAAGTTGGTTGGGATATAAAGAGGGGTTTTGTGTTTCTCATTGTTAGTTTGGCCATTCAGAGGCACCATAAAACTATAGAAAACATGTTATATGACTGTTGTAAAGTTTGGACAGAACTGTACAGGGATACGCGTGAAATATATATTTATTACACCACTTTTTTGGATATGGTGTGAACTTTTAGAGTTCTTTGTAAAAACATGCAAATTGAAAACAACTTACCCGATGTTCAATATCTGCCTTACCATCGGTTGAATTTTGGCATTAGATATAAAGAGCTTATGTAATTTTTTACCGATAATAAGACAAATGAACGATCGGTAAGATATAGGAACCAATGAAGTAGCTTTACACAACGTATTAGGTTTCTGTAGTTATGAATCTAAATTTCCGAAGGGCTAGAGTGCTTAACCATTCTGTAGACACGAAAAGATCAATCAGGCTAATAACCTTGGTGGTTGACCATCTTTCAATTAATTTTTCTGATGTATAGACATCTACACAGATAAATAAATTTGAAGTGTCTGTTTGTAATATCAAAATAACAGCTTTTTACTAAACCCATAAGAAAATATATACGGCACTCATATCAAAAAATCAATTTTTAACATTTTTCTTTAAATCTCTGAAATGGGTGGACCGATTTTGACGGGACTTTTACTGTTATATAACTGATGTTATAAAATTAACTTAGGCTGCTTTAAGAAAAATTAGGGTTTCGCGAAACAAAGTTCCACGCGGACGCAGTCGCGGGCACAGCAAGTATTGAAAAAAATGATTAGGTGCCAACAATGGTACAGCTACCCTATTACGTAAAATGTAGCTAGTTTCAACGCATGTTAATTAGCATATTCATAACTAATATTAATGGCCGGTTCTTGTATCTTACCGATCGTTCATTTGCGTTATTATCAGATCGAATTTAACATAAGTTCCATACATGTAATATCAAAATTCAACCGATGGAAGAGCAAGTAAATGACTAGTAAGATATAGGAACTAGCTACAAGTGATTCTGGATCTGTATTGATAGACATAATAAACAAAATTATACAATTTTTTAATTTAATTTTTTTTTGTTGTTTTGTTTTATTGTACTAGTTCAACAGACAGGCGGACGGCCCACCTGATGGAAAGCGGTTATCATCGCCTATGGACATTTGCAACACCAAAGGTGCTACAAATGCGCTGCTGTTCTCTAAAGGGTGACTGAAACCTGGCCACTGATGCCGGAACACAAGTCAAGGTTATTGTGGCGATATACACTAGACCAGGGGTAGCAATCAAGACGGGCAAATACCCTACCACCCGGCTATGGGTTGCTTTGTCGCCTGTTACGACAGATCGCCCAGCCGCAAGAAATTGTATTATTTTTCCATTCTTGCACGGATAAAATGTGTAATGTACTTATTCAATTTTAATATTTTGACACGTGTTAAACATTGCACATCTAATAAGACAAAATGTATTGGTCTGAATGCATAACATCGTGTGTAGGTAGTTACACACATTTTAGCAATAAATTATTTATTCATTAATTTTTTAAATAAACGAATGAATGAATCAAAACACTATTGTTCACCAAAAATTCTACGTTCTTAAAACTAAGTATAGTAAATGTTGAACAAAGGGCGGCCTTATCACTTAATGCGATCTCTTCCAGGCAACCCCCTAAACTAAGGACAATATTAAGACAACAGTGGCGGTGATGACAATAAATAATAAGAACAATAAAACATTCCAAGAATAAGCAAAAATAAATAATAATATACTTTATATAGAATCAGCAGCATGTACATACATACAGACTTTTGAGGACCAAAGATATTTAATAACCATCAGCTTAAAAGAGTAAAAATGTATATAATACAGAACCCGGTGAATATTGAATAGTTACCATAGACACGTGCTCCTCGAATTGAAAGTAGCTGTAAGTGGTCTACTTTGGGCAAGTAAAAAAAAAACTTTAAGCCAACAATATGAGTTTGTCTTGTGGCGTTTTTACTAAAAACAATACAACCATTGTCTGAAACAAATTGGTATGTAAACAATTGTAAAATTTCTGTTATTTATTACTTTCTTTGACAATTTTATTTATGACTCATAGCAAGTTAAAGAGTTTAGTGTTTTGTTTTGATTTAGTTAATTTAACGCTTTGCTGGACATCCTTAATAATCTAGATTTGACGTGCCTGAGGTGGCGTTGTGCTGAGCAGTTTTATTTTCTAATTTGCTTACATCATTTTGAAAATTAGCAACAGTTGTTGTATATTGATATTGTGTAATAATTATCCATTTTTGTGAGAAATGTGAAGTATGTAGTTAAATGTGGTCTTTCCAGTTATCATAAGAACTCCGTTGATTGGCGTCAGTCGAAGAGCTACAATATGGCTGAGATATACGGAAGACTTAATACTTATAAAAAAGTAGTATGAACCAAGCTCCTTTGCCTGCTATTGCGGTAAATTATGCTCTTCATCTTTCATGAAATGAAAAGGTCCGAGTCCAGTAGTAGGATAGCTTAACAGATAATTTAAACAAAAGTACTTGATAACACTACGTTTTAACGGTTTAAAGCGCGGTAATTTATTTGATTATTATTATTACGAAGTTTCGGCTACTAAAAAGTAACCGAGATCACGGAATACAAATATATCAAGTTTCAAATTTAAATTTAATAGTTACATATTCATTTTAATTTCCCACAGAAGCTATGGGACAGCCCGCTCTGCTCATTGGTACATACAAATCTTTTGGATACGTGTGCCAAGGAAACAGAGTGTGCTCGTCTTCTAGCTGTCTCGCGTCGGGAGTCTGGCTTGTGGCTACAGGCACTCCCATCGGCGAATTTGGGCACTTTTCTAGACGTTAATACGTTTAGAATAAGTGCCTGCCTTCGCCTGGGGCGGCCTGTGTTGTCCCACATCGCTGTCAGTGTGGAGGTATGGTGGAGCGTCTCGGTCACCATGGTTTATCTTGTACCAGAAGTGCCGGCAGAATTTCGCGCCATGCAGCACTTAATGACATAATCTGTGGGGCTCTTCTCACCGCCGGGGTACCTGCCGTTCTAGAATCGAACGGCTTTGGCCACGACGATGGCAAGAGACCCGGTGGTTTGTCATTGGTGCCCTAGAAGATGGGTCGCCCTTTAGTATGGGATGCATCTTGCGTCGATACTTTGGCAGCGTCCCACCTTCCAGCCACTAGCATGTCTGCCGGTACAGCTGCTACACAACAGGAGGCCCTAAAACGCCGCAAATACTCATCCATCAGAAATGGCTACACATTTGCGGCTTTTAGGGTCGAGAGCTTGAAACCATGGGGTCTCGAGGGGCACAAGCTTTCTCGAGACATAGCCAAACGTCTGGTGGATGTCTCACGTGACCAAAAGACTGGTCTATACCTCGGGCAACGCATTAGCGTTGCCATTCTTCGAGGCAATGTGGCCAGTCTTTTGGGTACGTTTTCAACTGATAGCGGTTTGGTACTAGATTTTATAGTTTTATTTTAGTATAATTTATACAAAATTTCGTTATTTTTTTTCTCAATAAAATTGCAACTTGTCATTATTTTCGTACATTAAAAATAATAAAGAGTTTTAATTTTGTTTATGGTTACTATTTACTCTATGGGAGTCTAATCTAATTTAGAGTACGTGGAGTTTTTGGCGGGAACTGAAAGGAGATGTTGTGCAGTGAAGTTTTATTTTCTAAAAATGTGCAAAATTACTCTAAAATGCTCAATCGTTGTAGGATATTGATAGTTTTTGAATAGTAATTATGTGTTTTGTGAGAAATGTGAACTGTATAGTCGAATGTGGCCTTTTGAGTTGTCACAAGAACTCCGTTGAATGGCACCAGCTGATAAGCTACAGTTCAGCTGTGCTACATATAGGCTTAAAAAAATTAAGAAACTACATTAAACTCTAAGATCTGGCTGCCAAGCCATAAACCTAAATAAATAAATTTAGAGTACGTAGTTTTATTATGTATACTAGCCGCGAAGATTTGAGAAAAATAAAATTACTTGACTTGAAACTCCACTAGGACTACAGAAAAAATATCATTGTTAAAGCATCATAAGCAGAAAAAATTCTTCAAGAGTACAGAAAAAATCAACCCCTCCTATGCTATAGACAATAGAGCAGGTGTTTGTTCGTATTAATAAAGTTATGATATTAATGTTTTATTTTGGCAAGTGAAGACGCGCCGCGGTATGTTATCTTGTTGTATGGCGTAAGAGAAACACGTAGGCGTAAATGTAAGTTAGAACTTTTACAGTACCGTTAATAATTATTAGCTTAATAAATCTACAAATAAATCCATATTTATTTGTAGATTTATTTATTTATTTATTAGGGCTCCATAGCCCTAGTTAGGCAATCGTTTAGGCTAATAATTATATTTTAAATTAAAGTAGTTTATAACAATTTAATTTTAATTAAGTTAGTCTTGTAAGAACTATCGAGTAATAAACTTGTCTTGAAAAATTGTTTTTTTTAAAACTTCTCCGCATCACCTTACTTATCTTAGCGACATTTGGACTTGATTTGGATTTAGTTAGATTAGACCCTACTGAATTAAAACCTGAAAGTCTTAAAACAAAATGATAGTTTAAATTACCTTTTTGCAACAAAAAATATACATAGGTTCAAATGTCGCTTACGATAAAATGGCGGTAAGGGCTCGATATACTAGTGTGTATTTTTTTGCAAAATGACATTGTATAACTATACCATATAAATGTTTAAGAGAAAAGATTTGTATTTTTGTATGTTTGTAACGAATAAACTCAAAAACTACTGGACTGATTTAAAAAATTCTGTCCCCGTTCGTATGTTACATTATGCCTAATTAATATTGGCTATATAAAAATGAGGGATCCCTACTGAAATTTCAATAATGTAACCCATCAATATAAACAAGATACTTGGCGCTGGAATCCGGTGCTACGATTTTGATGAAATTATGTGTGTTTGAGTGGCCCACCCGCGGTGATTTAGATCCACAATTGGACCCCGTAGGTGGCGCTGGAATCGGGTTCTAGATTTTTTATTTCTTTAGGGTAGGACAACGTCTGCCCAGACCGCTAGTTAATCATAAAATATTTATTTGTAATCAAAGTCAAAGAAATTTCTTTGAAACGTGATTTTTGCAGATGTTATGCTAAGTAGTAAAAGTTATATGTTTCACCTTTGACAGGCGTACAATTTTTTTGTAGTTTTGGTTACAAGACATTTGTAGTCCTTATGATTAGGTACATTATATATATAATTAAGAAAATGAACAGTTCGAAATTTAAATTAAAGAATAATGTCGCTTAATTTTTACAGTGAAACTTCTTTAGAATCGTAATTTGAAACTCGATGAAACAAAAAAGCGACACTGAACAGAGATAAAAACAAATCTATAGGACTAAGCCTGCGAGAGAATAAGATACTAGTTTTACATTGTGCAGCACAGATTAAAGAGAGAATAAGACTGATGATTAAACATAGGTCCAATTTGGACCGAAATAAAACTGATAATAATATTTTTTAGACTAGAACCGCGAAAAGTTGAAAGTAATAAATACTTAAGAAGTTGATTTTGAATTATAATATGTTGACGGATATAGGCTAGAGGAGTTATATTTATATTAAAGAGTTTGTTTACCTAGGGTGCATGTTTACCAGAGATGGAAAGCATGAAAGTGATATTGAAAGGAGAGTAATGGCAGGTAATAAGGTGAATGGAGCGCTGAACTCTTTTATGAATGAAAGTGTCTGTAAAGGCACGTCTGGCTGTGCATCAAGGGGTATTGGTACCACCGCTAATCTACAGCAGTGAAAGTTGGGTATGGCAAAAGAAGCTTGAAAGTAGGATAAATACAGTTGAAATGAGAGCTTTGAGAAGTATATGTGAGGTTAATGTAAGTGATATGATCAGAAACAGCGTGATAAGGGTGCGATGTGGATTGAAAGAAGATGTAGTGACAAGAGTTGAAAAAGGAATGTTAAGGTGGTTTGGGCATGTAGAGAGAATGAATGAAAGCAGAATCACAAAACAAGTATATGACAGCAATGTGACCGGTAGAGTCGGTGTCGGTAGACCGAGACGCACTCACTATGATCAAATTGAAGATATTTTGAAGAAAGATCAGATAAAAAGTAGTTTAAATAAGCGTACGAAAAGATTAATGAAAGTTGATGAAGCGAAAAGTGGTTGTCAGGATCGTAGCAGGCAATCCATCGTCTCTGCCTACCCCAATGGGAAACAGGCGTGACAATATAATAATAATCATAATAAGTCACCGTCAATGGTCTTATAGCGAAAAGCCTCGACCGTCATCTAGAGAGACTTTTGCTGGGAAGCTGGGTGAAGGGCCAGATACAGAAGGTAGCACTCTTGGACACGGCACTAATTGTGAGGAGGTTCCTGTCTCTGGAGCCCTAACCACCGATAGTTTGGACCCCAGGTCCCGCTGGCGGTGAGCTGGAAGTTTTTTTTTATTGAATACGTATTTTATTTTTGATGTATTTTTATAAAAGAATAATTTTATCTATTTTTTTAAATAAAAAAATGTCTTTATATATTTTAAAAAAATGTAAAAGTTTTGAGGATAAATGAATACAGTATAATAATAATAATAATAAATCGCCAGACAAACACACACACTGTATATCCCCAAATTAAGCAAGTTACGCTTGTTATGGGTAATATACAAGGGACCATTCTGGGACCGATCCCTGACACCCAGACCATAGTAAATAACGGAGAAAATACGTTTCCGAAATTTACTATATCAGGAATCGAAGCCGGAGCCTCTGCGTTGCAGTGAGGTAAGCCGGCAAAGGCTTAGCCCACTCAACCACAGAGGCCGTCATGTATGTATGTATGTATGTAATAAAAGTTAGAGAAGAATTATATGTGAGTGTATTCTTTGAAGTATCACTTCTACTGCGAGTGCACACACACACAATTTATTTATTTCTTCATAATAAGTAAAACATATAACGAAACCTTTAATGAATAGACATAAGGAGTAGTTGCTAACATATAGAGAGAATATGTGTTGCGGGCAGAGAGCACCCCCCTGACCCGCCCGCCGGAGCACACCTACCCTCCACGCCCCGCATACCGCCGACGCCCATAGCTGGCGCAATTAGCAACTAGGCGTCGGACGGGATGTGGGATATAGGGCCGGCCTTGGAGGCAAAATCGAATCGAATGAATTCTCAACGACGACTCTCTTGCATAATTTGTAATTATTCTATGTATAAAAAGTTCAATAATAATAATCATACAGTCCATTACATCGAGTTTAATTTCCAAACAAGAAGCAACTGCCACCAATATGTTTCTGATTTTTATACATACATACATATTGTCACGCCTGTTTCCATTGGTGTAGGGGTAGACAGAGACGATGGATTTCCATCTGCTACCATTCTGACAAGCACTTTTCGTTTCATCCACTTTCATTAATCTCTTTTAATTTTTATAATAACATCCTATGTAAATATGTGATGATTTTAATTAATTACGTACGTGACTGCAATAATGATCAATTCGCTTGTCGCACCTCCCTTGACACAAATACGAGAATGGGGCCCAACCTTTTGGCCAGCAGGGGGCTTGGACCCCGCGCCCATCAATTATCCTCCGACTGCGCCCAACTCACCAAAACATCAACAGGTGACCTGCAATACCAAAATTTTGACTTTAAAACTAACTTAAGATTATTTGTATGTGTATTGTGTTCTATATCATCTCAATTCATATTTTTATTTGATAATTAAAACCGCCAATTCCATTTTTTTTTAAAACCTAATTTCTTTTGTAATAAATTTTAGATTGATAGTAAAAAAATCGTTTCGATATAATTATTTTTTAAAAGTTAACTATTTAAATTTTTAAGACAGCACGTTATTAAAGCAAAGAGGCGATGTGTTTTGAAATTCAAACGATTAAATATCATAAGATTTTTGAATTTAGAATCTTATTTCATCTGTGTTTATAGACTAAAAGTTTTACATCTGACCTTAAGGCCTGGCTGCCAAGCCATAAACTCTAAAAAAGTTTCATTGCTGAATATCACACTATAGATTCCAATATTAGAGTATTTGGTGGAAAATCGACTGACACCTTTTAAGAGTAATGTTTTGCCGTATAGTTTTATTTTCAAAAAGTGTATAATAATGGTTAAAAGTATTAAAAAAATGTAGGATATTTACAATATTATTTTAAATCTAAACGGCCGAATGAAATGTGCTTTTTCAGCTGTCATAAGAACTGCTTCATTTAACGTCAATTAAAGACCTACAAATTTTGCTGAAGCTCTTGTTTGATGATTATTCTAAAACTTGAATATTAATTATACTTGATAGTGGTGGCTAAATAAATAGATCGTGCATAGCCATACATAAAAAAATACTATAAATATTTGATAATTTCATTGAAAATTGTAATCCGCTGTTATAAATATAAACATGTTATAAATCTATATAATGTTGTATGTATAATGTTATAAAAATTCTAGTTTCATTTTTTTTTAATATGGCAATCATAATAACATTGTTCGAATCCTTTGTTAAAAAAAAGGAACTGATTCCATTTCCATTTTTAATTTTGTTTACCAATACAAAACACGAGAGTCGTTAAAAAACGCCTTTTAATATGACATCAAAGACAAACGAGCGTATCTAATATTTTTTGACCATAAATAAAGTTATCCAATTTTTTCTATCGACTCATTACATTCGCGTTTCGATTATAATTTATGTTTGCCCCGGTCCAAAAGAGTCCGCTTCCCTATTAGGGTTGACACAAAGCCATTTTGAACAACTTGTCCCCAGATTGATTAAGTCAGTAGGCGCTCTCGCCAGACTTCTCCCCAACGTGTCACCACGCTTGACGGCTCAGAAATTAAATTCTGGCATTCAACGGAGTATAGCACTGTACGGTGTCCCGTGTGGAACTATACACTCCATCGCCACAGCTGGACCCTGCTGGGAAGAACTTAGCGGAATCCTGGCGGTGAGGTCCATACGGGGATACCGTACGGTGTCGTGGACGGCGAACAGCAGGACGCGGAAACCGCGACCTTGATCCAAACCTGGCAGAGGGACTTAGGATCCTCTCAGGCCGGCACGGAGACAGTAGAAGCCATTCGTCCCCACTTAACCTGATAGCCGGACTTATAGGATAACACAGATACTTCCCAGGCACGGGTGTTAAGTTTAAAGGGTTGGCTTAAAGTTCTTAAACAAACTTGCTCTAATTCAAAATGAATAAGACCGATTAGACTGAGCCCGATTGCGTCATATTTAAAGCGTTAAGAAATAACGTTAACTTGTAGCATATTAGTAAATATACAAACGATGTCTGTAAATATTTAACGTCATTAACAACGTCGCGTTACATCTGCGTGAAACGGCCCTTTACGGCATCTTTAACACTAACGCAGACGAAGTCCACCTTTATGCGATACAGCATTTCAGGCGAATGATATAGGTGTATAAAGAATGTCGCTTATTACTTGGAAGATGGGAAGGCCGCTTGTGTGGGACGCGACATGCGTTGACACTGGCGGCATCACATCTTCCAGTGACTAAGTCAGGGGCTGGCAACGCTGCTACAACAGCTGAAGATCTCAAACGGCACAAATATGGAACCTTAGGAAGGGGTTACATATTTGTGCCGTTTGGAGTCGAAACTTTAGGTCCGTGGGGTCCATCGGCAAAGAGTTTCTTCAAAGTTGTAAGAAAATCTTTGTTACCACTCGTGATCAGAAGGCTGGTTCGTATTTCGCGCTACGAATCAGCATTGCCATACAGCGTGGCAATGCAGCCAGCCTTCTGAGCACGCTTACCTCTGGCAGCGATTTGTTAATAATTTATATTCATCTAATCTCTATACTAATATTATAAAGAGGTAAAGTTTGTGAGTTTGTGACGTTGTAGGGGGTAATCTCTGGATCTACTAAAGCGATTTTTAAAATTATTTTACTATTGGAAAGCTACGTTAACAGGGAGTGTCATAGGCTATATAACATGACGCTATATACCACCGGAGAGGGACAGAGCGCGGGTGAAACCGCGCCGGGCCGCTAGTTTATTTGTAAGTATTTAGTTTAATTTATTTTCTAAAGAAATTCAATTTTTATACAAGATCGAATTGATGATGCATCCTAATTAATCAGTGATCGACTTGTTAAAAGTGTTTTAATAAACGGTTAGAAAGACCATATACTGCTTGAAATATTTAGAGGCAGCCCTGGGCTAGATCGTGATAGACCGTGCTCGCATTCCGTGAGAACAAATTGAGATGTCAGTAATTATTTACCTGGTATCATTAGGAGGCCGAAGACATAATGCTCACTTATTACAAACCAATGGTTTATTGATTTATTTTTATGATTCTTTTCGTGCCGACACTGGGATTAGAACATTTTATCAAGTATTTCATTGACCAATCTCTATATTTCTTCTGAGGGCTTACAACTACAATGACAACTTGCGGAGACTTAGAAAGTCAATGGGCTTATACGTAAAGGAATTAAAAAATTTATATTATAACGTAGATTTTTTTTCATATAATTTATACATGTATTCAATAGTTGTAGTGTTGTTACAATAACAACGTGCTACCGGTGAAGGAAAACATCGTGACGATACCTGCACATCGAGATGACCGCTGTGTCAAACTCGTTAGCCCACCTGGGATAAGCATGGCGTAATATAATGGAAAGCCCAAGCCCAGTAGTGGGACGTTATGGGCTATTATTACTCATTACATAAGCTCCCTAAAAAGACCTTATTTGGACAAGTATTTATTACGCTTATTTATATGCTAATAATTAAAACTAGCTAGTAAAAACACAAAAAAATCCAATGATTAGATTAGAGCCCCTTGGTTTCGTTGGTGCGCCGATTCGCGTGTATACGCTGCGCGGGCGCAGGCCGTCCTCCCGTCGCATGATCGATGGACGCCGCAGTCACGCTGCGTTCCGTTATATCATGAATTTTGATGGACTTCCTCGTATTCCTCGTAGGGTGAGTACCATTTAGGAGAGATTGGGGATAGGGTAACATTTCTTAAAGTCGCTCAACGGGCTATGGAGTTTGGTTTACCGGGGTTAGTATATTATATATATACTCTTATGGGTAGAATCAGAAATGAGGATATCCGTAAGAGAACCAAGGCAACCGACATATCTTACAAGATTAGCAATTGGCAGTGGGCCGGGTACGTCTGTCGCAGGATAAACGGGCCAGCGAGTAAACGTGTCCTAAAGTAAAGACCGCGTCTCGTCTGCGTAAGGTCGCTGATATGAGCTGGATTCATTTCGTTTTTGGTCTACATTTACCTTTGGACCCATCAATCTTGCAGTTTAACATTCTTTTTGTCACGTGACTTTCACCCCTCCTCATTACATGCCTATACCACCTTAATTTTCTTGCTATAAATTTTTAAGACACAACAACTTTCAAAGATACCTTATGTATTCATTTCTCATCTTATCCATTCTTGTAACACCAGACATCCAACTCAACATTCTCATTTCAGCTGAGTGCCGACGTTTGTGGTCTACTACTTTAGTAGCCCAATATTCGGATGCGTATAAAATTACATATATTATTTGTTATTTTGTTTTTTTAAATATTTTTTTATTGCTTGAAGCAGGTAAACAGGCTGACGGCCCGCTCGATGGAAGGTGGTCACAAACGCGTTGCCGGCCTCCAAAAAAAATTATAACGCCCTTCTTAAACGACCCCATGTCGTAGCGCAGACGGAAAACCTCGGCGAGAAGTTCTTTCCAGATCATTGTTGGACGTGGAATAAATAATTTAATAAATATATATAAATAATATTAGAATTTATTGCAACATGTATCCAAATCTATACAGATGTGATAATAGTATCAAATTATCAAATTAATCCTGTTATTACAAAAAGAATGGTCACCATACAAAATGTCAAACAAAAAACAACTTGATATAGACACGATGTGTTGGAAAACATAATATTTGATGTTGAGGACTGATAACCGACTTGTAATATGAGTGATGGATATTTGTTACGCTATCTTTATTATATCAAGCTAATTTCATTATTAACATATTAACAGTTGCCCTTTTGGGGGTGGTAATTAAGTTATAATGTAAGTTACGAATAATTAAGGGCTGTATATTTTAATTTATTTTTTCTAGTTTTCTAATAATTGACTAAAGGAGATCTTAGTCACGGTGAAATAATAAATTACTAGTAAATAATGCAATGGTAAGTTGACTGCAAACACTTGCATCCCAAACTCAAAAAGAGGAGCTGGTTCGAACCACAGTCGGAAAGCATTCACCACTTAGGCAGTTTTCTGACACAATATGCATATTTTTTATTAATATCCCTCTCCTGACGAACATGGCGAGGGTATTTTTACTTTTTCAAGGTATAATAAAACTACGTTCGGTAATTTATTTGATTTTTATTATCCCGACGTTTCGGACACTTTTCAGTAGCCGTGATCACAGAACACAAAGATATCAAGTGTCAATGAGTATTGTTAAAGTTTTATTTAGCCTACCGCCAACTTGTTCATTTCAATTATTTAGTTTTAATTTTGTTTATGGTTATTATTTACTCTATGGGAGAGCCTAATCTAATTTACCACCGCTTCGCAACATGTAGTGACTTGAAGAGAAGAAGCGGCGCAAGAAACTCTTCAGCAAACTTGCCTAAGGCCTACTGTCCACGTAGCAGCACGTAATACGCACAGCATCATCATTTTACGCTTTTGTGTAGCTCGTTAGGATCTTGCGTAGAAACAAAGGAACCTCTGTCCACGGAGAAGCAACGTCGCATTTGCATGTCGTCAAGCATTCGTCATGCAGCTCGTGACGCGGCCTGCCACTACTTCAAGCGTCCTGCGAGACACATACTCGTCTTTGTTACGAAATGGCGGTCTCAGCCGCCATTTTTGTTCGGATTATCGAGCAATATCCTTGTCTTTATAATAATATAGATGAAGCTAATACAATATATGTCTGTGTCGTCGCCTTGCATGATGATCGTATGACGATTGCGTGGACACATCTAAGAAGCAAATTACGCCTGTTGTCATTTGTAGCTTGCCTGCATTCGTCAAATGACGCCTCAGTGGAAAATAGGCTTAACTCTAATCATTTTATGGGAGGAAAAATAAATAGAAGTTATCAATCAAGTTGGTTTGTGTTCCGGTGCACGCAGAAAGAGCTCACAGTGTCCTGAGGTCTGGCAGTTGCTTTTTGCTGGGTTTGGGTCTTGATAGTTTTGATGATCGGATCCCTATAATAAATTGTCGCGCTTAAAACCGTTAAAACATAGTTTTATTATGTATAATAATCGCGAAAACTTAATAAACTATTATATTTTTCTTAATTCTACTGTTAATGTGCATATTGTTACAATTACGTACTAAGGTTGAACTTTTCACGTGCTAACAACGGTGAAGGAAAACATCGTGATGAAACCTACATATTGAGATGTAATCTGATGTGTCAAACCCGCTAATCCGCCTTGGACAAGCGTGGTGGGTATACTGTCTGTTACACTATAAACGGGCATCCCGAGCCCAGTAGTGGGACGTTATCACGTTTATAAGCTGTTATTATTATAACGATAAGTATGGGTTGCGCGTAAACTAACATATGGGCTTATTTTGGCAGCTAATTTGTTTTTTAACTAACACAAATGTAAATCAGACTTGAAAAGTATACATAAGTTAACTGGTAAATGAAACAAGGCATGGTATGTGCAGATTGCAATGCAACACGGACACGTGCCGGCCGACCGCTGCCGTCAGGGCTTGTCAACATTTCAACTGTCACTTCTTATGGTATGATTTGCATATTACGTATAGTAGATACGAATGAAATGCTTAAATAAACCGCTATAGGCCATATTTGTACTAAAAACTGTAATTGAATTGTAAATTTTGTTTATTTTTTGCAAGAGTTCAGCAGATAGTTTTATCCATGCAGGGACGGAGAAAGAATATAATTTCCTGCGTTGGGGCGGCCTGTCGTAAGAGGAGACAAAACAACGCACAGCCAGGTGGTGGGACATTTACCCGACTGGATGGCTACCACCCCTGTTCTAGAGAACGCCGCCATAACAACTTTGAGTTGTGTTCCGGCATTAGTGACCAGGTTCCAGTCTCCCTTAAGAAAGCAGCAGCGCATTTGTAGCGCCTTTGGTGTTGCAAAGTGGGCCGTCTGCCTGTGTAATGAACTCCAGCAATGAAAAAAAAAGACAGGCCTATGACATTCGTAACAACAAAGGTGCTACCAATGTGCAGCCGCTTTGTAAATGGAGACACCAGGTGTGGTAGCTATCCAAACGAGCAAATATCCTGCCACCTGGATGTAGGTTGGTCTAGCTTATCAAGTGGTAGTTTTCTTAGTAAGATGCGTAATGATGCATGTTTTGTGCTTTTATACTTGTCTATATCTACTCATAAATAAACGGTTAAATGAATTGGTTTGAATGATTATTTGTTAATTTTTTATCATTTTAATTATAACCTCAGTTAGAAATAATGCAGGAGTATTTGTACATTAGGCAGTCGGAAATTTATTATGGCAAATATAGGCAACTGTTTTGAAAGGCGTTTTCGCCTGAGCGAACTTCATAGTGTTGTCAAATTGGTGTTTACCGCGAATAATGATTTATATGTATAATATTAAAAATTATAAACATGCCATGTATATACATTGACTATATAAACGATGAAGAACACGATTTTTTTTTTAGATTTGTTGGTTTATCTGTTTGTTCGGGATTCACATAAAAACTACAGGGCCGATTTCGATGCCGTTTTCATTGATCGACAGCAAATTATTAGACTAAAAATCTGCGTTACTTTCTAACCTGGGATTCCCACGGAAATTTTTCGGGGAATGATTTTAATTTGACGAATTAAAAAAAAATGAATTTCAATGTGATTTTTTAATGATCGATAGCAAATTTTATGTAATAAAATGTGTGATATTTTCTCCCGGGAATCCCGGAATTTTGAATCGGAGCGGTTCGAAGTTGTTCGGCTGCATAAAAATTAGCTTATTCCGACACAGTTTTCACACGCAGTAGATACTTTGTGCCTCGGGAATTTCAAGTCAAACGTGGACGAAGTCGCGGAAATATCCTAGTTCCAATATAAAAAGTAGTTTTTATTGTTCTTTATTTTCTAAAATCTACTAAACTTTAACTATTATTATTATAATTAGTTTAGATCTAAAACGGTCAAGAATAAGCAAGCAAATATTTAGACTGACTAACTTTTAATTTATATAATTTAATGTGTACTAAAATGTTTGCAACATCTGATATGTTTGATGAGCCAATTGCAACGAGATTATCCAATGAACGATGCTTTCTCTGCAGCCCGGTGACCCTGGTGGCCCGGCCTGCTGCACGTCTCGGCAGCTGGATAAATTACACAAACGCATATTGAGACGATCCTCTTCATTAGTATCATACACTTTTTGTTACACGACCTAAATTTGTAACAATTTTGATACATTCGTGATTTAAATTACCTGAGCGCTACTGAGCTTCGCTCAGTGATCTTCGCACGGAGTTATATAAAGCATTTACACAACATTTTGACTAACACACATCACAAATCACACAACATAACTATAGTCTCGTGTTGGAGCGCATACAAAATAAATTTACTAGATTCTTATACCTAAGACTTTATGGTGTTTACCCATTTTATCCTTTGATGTACCCCACCTTGTTTGACTTGGGCATGGTTGGGTATAATAATTTGGCATTCAGACGAAAGTTTGCATTGGTCTCCTACTTATTTAAATTGTTAACAGGTAAATTATTTAACCCAGGAGTATTAGCTGAAATCAAATTGAACATTCCAGCGAATTTTGTGATGAGACTTAGGCAGCCACCAATGTTCGTAGTACCATACGGAAGGACCAACTTGCTTCTTAATAAGGCGCCGATGACATAGGCCTTGCGAACATTGAACAAGATATGTCAACAAATTGACATTTTTGTGTGTACTGAGACTGAATTCACAAGAACTGCGTATTATATTATATGTTAAGACGGCTGAATAAGTATATATGTATCTATAATGTATTATGTGTACCACGCTATCGTATTGGTGACAACTGTAATGATAGCGATGTTTGTAAGTTAATAAATAAATAAAAACAACAACTACATCGTCGTCAGACAAGTCTCCCCAAGGTTGCGCCACTTATCCCGGCTCTTCGCTGTCCTCACCTATCCCCCACCGGCAACCTTCCACAGATCCCTCCAGAACTCGTCTGCTCCATCGGCCATCAGTTCTGCGACAAATGTGGCCGGCCCATTGGCACTTCAGCTTGTTAATTTTGCGAGCTCTGTCAGTAACCTTGGTTCCATTACGGATATTCTCGTTTATACATTTTACCTACAAGAGACACTCCTAACATGATTACAATACTACATAACTTCATTTTTATCTATTAAGTGCACCACCGTCAATATTAAAAATCTATCAATCCCTGCCTAGCTTTGCCTGGAAAAGATAGCTTTTCAGCGTTAAGCCGCCCGTTGTAGTCTCTTTTATTTTTTTCTATTTCTGTTTGTCTATGCTTTGGTGTACAATAAAGATTCTGTCTATATCTATCTATAACTAATACAAATGTAAATCAGGCTTTAGTAATAACTTTATTTGCGTTTCGATATATATTTTTTGTCAATATAAGAATCGATATCTTGTTCAGACGTTAACACCTTTCTTGGTAGTTTTATAGGAGGCGCTCTGTAATATTTTGTAGGCTTGTTTGTATAAGTTCTTCTAAATACTTGTGGATTTGCTATTAGACGCTTAATATCATCCGAATCATTATATCGAACATCTAGTGTACTGCTCTTACAACTATCGTGGTATTTTGAATCGTTTCTGTGTGAAAATGGTATGTAGTTCTCATGTTCTGGATATCTATAGTTTGTGACTGTAGCTTTGCTTCCTTGCTTTACATTTATTGGTGATGCAACCCTCGAGATCGTTTTAGGTCTCTGATTAACAACTACATCGCTAATTCCTTCGTTGTATACATTTCTTCTTGGGGTTTCGTGTTTTTTCCTACTCTTAAAGAAGGATCGTATAGATTTGCTTTTGACAACGTCGATATCATCAATAAAGGTGTCTCTTTCTGGTTCATACCTAACACTTACTTGCGTGTCTTTCTTCTTCAAATCATACGGTTTCTTTAATATAGGAAGAGGAAGACATTGAGAATATATCTGTGTTTCTCTCACAGCAACATTTGATGCCGTTACAGAGACATCTGATACTTGATTTTTCGGTATATGTAAGCTTCCACAGCCAGCGTCACATAATTTTGGAGTCATAGTAAATTTTTCACTGAAAGTCATAATGTTATCTTTGAATATATTAGTTCTTAGAGTTGTCGATGATAGTTTAGAAGGACAGTGGCGCCCATTACAAGAATCACATCGGCAGTTATACTTAGTTTCTTTTATGTCTTTACTATGTTTACTAGAGTTGTTCTTTGTGTGATTATTGAATTTAGTAGGCTCCTGGAAATCAGATTGTGAATTTCTTGCTGAACTAGTTTCAATATATGGATTCCATCTCAAACTATTCATAAAAGTAGGATAAGCAGAAATATGAGGATGGGTTTTATGAGAATGAGATGAATAGGATATAGCTCCACATTTAGGTTCTGTTTGACGACCAGGTTCATGGTAGTAAGATGTAAACTCTCTTGTAGCTAGTTCTGCTGGTCTGTAAACAATCTCCTGTATCATCTGACTTCTCGAACCTTCTTCAAACATTTTTCCCATATTCTCATAGCTAGAAATGGTCGGCTGTTGTCTGAAATCTTCTACAAATCTTGATCTGTATAATTTTCTATGTTTGGAGCCGAATTTCGGTGGCTTTGTGTCATTTGATGATTTTTCAAATCAGGTTAAATATTTACGGGGATGTCATGTTGATTGATGAATATGACAGAACCATGAAAGAGTTTTATTTTTAATTAAATATCAGTAGCACCATTGTGAGGACAAATTGCTTTCTTATACGGGCTACTTTTTCAAATGGTACTGATGATAGAATAATGTGATAGCACCCAGACTAAAGTTACCGGTTAGAGTTGGATGCAGGATGAGCAAATAGCATCCATAGACGACTATTGGGTGTTAACAGTGATACTGATTACTAATTGAATATTACTTAAGTAGAATTAGTTTTTTTAATTATTATTATTATTTAACAAAATTGTGTCGTTGTGATCTTACACCAAACGGGAGGTTTGCACTGAAAATCAGCGTTGTGTCGGATATAATTCCGGCACAGCAATATGCTGAGTGCAAACTTCTCAAAAATTCTCAAATTATGCTCTGTGTATAATAATGTATAAAGAATTTAATTACGTCGCTATTTCTTCAAATAAAGTTTTTCTTTCTTTCTTTCTTCTTTGATATAAAATGTCATTAAAAAGTATACTTAAAATAAAAGTATTTTTGTCAGCTGATCAAAGTGTGGTTTCTTTAGAATGTAGACATAGGTATTGTCTTTGATAGCTTCAATTGTGTTTAGAATTTATTGTTTATACATACATTATATATTGAAGGAATAGTTGCCTCAATTTTATTTGAAACTAGGATATGCTCGTGACTTCGTCCACGCTTGAATTGAAATTCGCGTGGGATTCGCGGGACACAAAGTACCACGGCATTTAAAAAAGAATCTAAGCCTTCGTTTTAGTGAAAACTGCGTCAGATTAAGCTCATTTTTATGCACACGAACACCCATAAACCGCTCCCGGAAAAATTCTTGCGGGATTCCTGGGATAAAATATATCACATAACATTTGCAATCGATCGGTGAAAAAATCACATTGGAATTCGATTTTTTATAATCTGGAAATTTTAAATAATTCCCAGAAAATTCCCCGGGATTCTCAGAATAAAAAGTAGCACGTCTAAGAATTAGCTGTCGATCAGCGAAAACTGCATCGAAATCGGCCCCGTAGTTTTTACGTGAATCCCAAATGGTTTTTTTTTAAATAGCTTCAATGTACAAACACGGCATGTTTTGAATTTTATAATATTATAGATAGTAACTAAACCCGACCGAGCACCGCTATGGCTCAGTCCGATTTTAATTACTAGAGAAGTCAATCCATCGACTATTTTTCTCGTTTTACGTCCATAAACATAAGTAAGGCTGAAGTTTTATATATATCTAGCTGTATCCAGCACACGTTGCCCTGGCCTTAAAAAATGAATATCTAGAACCCGATTGCAGCGCTTTCTACCGGGACCAAATGTTAACTAAACTATTCTCGAATCCACTTAACCAAATAAAAATTACATCAAAATCGTTCCAACCTTTTTGGAGGGGTTTAGCGGTGCCACCTACCGGGTCCAATCATGAATCTAAACCATTACGGGACCAACTTGAACATGCACAAAAAATTTCATTAAAATCGGTTCAATCGTTTAGAAGGAGTTCAGTGACATACACACAAACATAATTTTTTATATATAACTACCTGTCCCGGTAGACGTCGTCCTGCCCGGAAAAGCTTCAATCGATATGCCGACAGCAGCGCCACCTACGGGGTCCAATTGTGAACCAACTCAGAAACCTTCTTTGTCTCATGCACAACAACTTTGCTAAATATCATCATGGTCAAATGTATAGTTTACTATTCTATAAAGGACATACAGACAAACATTCATTTTTATATATCTGGCTAAATATAAATATTTTTATATTTAGCTAGGTAGGCTATTTGATCGACTGGATGGCGACCACCCCTGGTCTAGAGTATGCCGCCATAACAACCTTGTGTTGTGTTCCGGCATCAGGGACCAGGTTCCAGTCTACTTTAAGAGAGCAGCAGCGCATTTGTAGCCCCTTTGATGTTGCAAATGTCCATAGGCGACGGTAACCACTTTCTATCAAGTGGGCCGTCTGCCGGTCTGCTGAACTCCTGCAATAAAAAAAAATATAAAAAAATCAAGAAGAAGAAGATTTTTGGGTCAGAAACCATCGCCGGTCTCCTCAGAACACCCTATTAACGTTTCATCAGAATTTGATCAATGCTTTAGGAACACGTTAAGGACAAACATACAAACATTGATTTTTATAGATATATAGATTTTTTAAGCCAGAATCCCTTTTGGACATCCTCAGAACACTACTAAAGTTTTACCACAATCTGATCAATGGTTTAGGAACACATTGAGGACAAACTTACAAACATTGAATTTTATTTATAAGATGATGTAGCAGTCACCTTACTAAATTTCATCCATTAATCTCTTAATCATCAAGCACGAGATGATGATGACGAATTCCAAGCCACGATGGGCAGCTGACCGCGTCGGGCTGGCGGCGCGTGCGCACCGCACTTCCTCTGATCTTTGACTCACACCAATTGGACGCATCTGCCGTCTTGCTGACACGAGACCCGGTCAATTGAATCAATATTACCCCTAAGGCGTTAGTGACGGGCTATGAACGCACGTAATATCTACTATAATTTTCATTCATCTTCTCTCAACCATTCTTGCACCAAACTCTACGGCCTTATTCATAGAAAGTTAGAGTAAGTTTGAACGCTTCTTTAATGTCACCGCACGATTTACCAACGGAAAGTACACACCGGTCCAGCCGGGTATGAAATCAGTACGCTCGCGCCGGTATTTATACGCAATATCAAAATTTACTATGACGAACATTCATAGTCTATGGCCAAACGCCAAAACCAAATTTGTACGCGCAACTAAAAATTATTGTAAAATAGTTAAAACTCGAAATACACGTATTATCCGAATAAAAGGTGCTTCATCGAAGACTTCTTACGCATCAGGTATGGTTCTTAAAGAAGCGGTTAAACTTACTCTAACTTTCTATGAATAAGACCGAGACTCGCTGGTTTTAGTAAATACTAAAGATTTCCTCGTGGCTACGCCGCTAGACAAGTCCTCTTGGATAGCTCTATTTTAATTACACAAAAACTTAATTAGGTTTATCGGAGCTGCATATGTTTAGTCGTCGCAGCAGACAACGAACCACTGGATAGCATTTTTTTTTTATTGGCGTTATTCATTGGAGGTCTTGGTCCGAAGACCTCACAACTTTACCGGGTTTTTCGGGGCGAGCGCCTTCGCTTTGCAAAGGCGTACGCTGGTACTAGATTTTATAGTTTGATTTTAGTTTGTAGATATAGTTTATTTTTAATTAGGTATTAATCTTGTTCAAAGAAAGTATAGAAAAATATATAA
Source organism: Dendrolimus houi (assembly GCA_039645545.1). Taxonomy (NCBI): domain Eukaryota; kingdom Metazoa; phylum Arthropoda; class Insecta; order Lepidoptera; family Lasiocampidae; genus Dendrolimus; species Dendrolimus houi. Next base: position 22,742,834 of record CM077128.1, on the reverse strand, counting down.
AATTAAATATAAATAAATTATTTATGTTTATAAATAAATCGAACACAGTAAAAAAATCTAGTGGTTCTGCCGACATGAAACTAAAATGTAGCAAGTTCTCTATGATCATAATTGTCTACAGTCAATTATGGGACCTTGAGTTATAATTTACACAATTACCCCATAATATTTGAAATAATTACTGTTATATATAATTATGGTAAATTATAGAAAATTACTTAATATAAAATTGATGTTAAAACGGATTAAATCAAATATACTAAAATTACTATTCAATTAAGGAAATAACTGATTGCATCGTTCAGAAATAAATGTTTGAAAATATATCTATACCGTTCGGAAATAAAGAAAGTACCAACAAAAATAATTGTTAACATTAAAAAAAACACTGCTACACAAAGTAATCAAATTGTATGTAATACGACATTGATGATTAACTTTGTCATTCAATTGAATGAATCAACCAAAGTGATCCACAGAAACATGAATCGACTGATGGCATTGAAGACGATCTTGTCCATTCATTTCTATGCCTTTGAACCAAATTGATTCAATTCGGTTGATTCGTTCAATATCAGCATAAAAAAATCCAGCCTATGTCACATCACTATCTATCACACCTTAAATCAGCGGACGGTGGGGGAGTTCAGCTAATACTGGTGTCATCTCTGATTGACCAAATTACGTTTGCAGTCGTGCTTACAAATCTGTCTCTACCTAGCTTCTATTCAGGACGTTTTAAATTGCAGATATAAGTTTGTAAGGAGATATATTAGTCAATCCTATTGTGGCGACGATATGAATTGGAGTGGTAGATAAACTACATGTTTCCGCCCGTGTTTTGATACTAAGAAACTGTTGCATCATGTTTTGGAAACATTTCAGGTCTTGTCTTCACGTGGGAGGAAAGCGCATTTAATTTTACTTTTATGCTTTGTCTCTTATGTTACATTTATATCCTGTGGTAACTTAGTGGTTATCGCACTCGCGTCCCAAACATAATGTGCGCGAATTCGAATCCTGACCGGAAAGCATGCAGCACTTACGTCCGGTTCTTTATAAAGCCCAGGTGAGGCCGCATATGGAGTACTGCTCACACCTTTGGGCTGGAGCACCTGCCTACCAACTTAATCTCCTGGACAGTATTCAACGTCGAGCCGTTCGCCATACTCACAAACGGTCTAGATACGCTTGGCCTTAGGAGAGACTTCGCTTCTCTCTGCGTATTCTACCGACTGTATAATAGGTAGTTCCGAGGAACTGTTTAGAATTGTGCCTTCGTCCTCTTTCTACCATCGCACCACTCACCATCGCTTGGGAGTTCATCCCCACTTTCTCGAGCCGCTTCGCGCATGTACGCAACGGTTCTGTAGAACGTTTCTCTTGCTTACTGTGGGGATTTGGAATGAGCTCCTATCCGAGGTTTTCCCACAGCGCTACGACATGGAGTTTTTCAAAAAGGGTATCATAAAATTTCTTCGAGGTCGGCAGCGCGTTGCTAACATCTTTGGTGTTGTAAACGTCTACAGACGACGGTAACTGCTTTCCATCAGGTGGGCCGTCAGCCTATCTGCTGTACTCCAGCTATAAAAAAAAATGCATTCAGTTGCCTAACTTGCCTTACCACCGGTTGAATTTTGTTATTACCTGTGTGGAGCTTATGTTAAAATTTACATACATACATATTGTTACGAGTTACAGGACTCGAATTAAAATGCCGTTGGAAGTACTATAGAATTTATTAGAACTATACAAACACGTATTGTGTTATACGTGTTTGTATAGTTCTAATAAATTAATATAACTGAACACGATCAGTCCAAACGTAATGCGCGATTCAATAACACGCTCAAAGTCCGTCACTATATAGATTATCGAATGTACACACGTCTTGTCTCGTTAGTGATTATCGTTTCACTATATATTAATCTCTCCATTGCTTTATACTGCACCGATACAATATGGCTGGCCGCCCGCGTAGATCGAATTTCTTAGAATCAGTTCGACATACCTGTCTAATGAATGCCATAAAAGGTTACAATACACAATGTGCTGCTTTTTAATCACAAATTTTAAACACAAGGTAAACAAAAGAAGACAGTCACAATGATAATCAATTGAGCTAATAACATTGAAACTATTTAGTTTCAATGTTATTAGCTCAAACGCCCCCGGGTAATAAATATGCTTTGTTTACAAATATGCAGGTGGCCCAAATTGTAACAATATTATCACGCCACTTTCCCATGGGGGTAGTCAGAGACTATAGATCTCCACTTGCGACAATCCTGACAATCAACTTACGCTTCATCTACTTTCATTATCCTCTTCATACATGCACGTTTATTTGAGGTTTTTTTTCTTATTTGAAATAATATTAAATTAAAATTATATAATATTAAATATGAAATATTTTTATATTTAATACATAATATTAAATATAAAAAAATTTAATATTATGAATCTTATACACATTGAGATTGATCTTATAACGTTTATATGATCTAAACTTATAAATGAAAATGAAATGAAAATAAATGAAAATATTTATTTCTTAAGAAACAAATGCACAATTTGTTGACAGTTGCTGGAATCTTCTTTTAAGCAAAATTTACTTGTATCAGAAGATCCCGCTCTTCCATACCTTAAATATTGCATTGTATTTAAAAGTTTCTAAAATATTTTCATGCTATAGAGTGTGTCCTCTACATTGATACACTGATATTAAAAATTTATTTTATTATGAATTGTATTGTAAAAAAGTTAGTGTACTTAATTTACATTAAGTACAAAACATAATAATCATAGGAAAGTATTTTATTACATTATCATATTGTATTGCTACAAAAATAGTTACTGCACTTAAATATTTTCATTAAGTACAGAACATAAAATTATAATAGTATTTAATAAAAGAAAATAATAATGTGTGAGGTTTTGTGTATATGAGTGTGTGTGTGTGTGTGTATGTGTACGCATAATTAATAATATATTCAATAAGAAAATTGTAAGAGAGATTCTACTGCGTCGTAGTCAAGTGACATTAGTCATTTTAGCAAAGAGGTTTTACAAGCATGTGTATTCATATGATACATTTTTAACACCTGATTAATTATAAATGTGTAGTTTCATTTCAATTAATACAACACCAACATCATTTGCCACATATTGAATAATTGAAAATATACTAGCTACCGTAAGTAAAAACAAAAGAGAGAGAAAAAAGATTGGTATACAATAACTAAAAAGAAGAAGAAGAAGAAAGGGAGACCTCACCAGAATGCAGAGCCGGAGCCAAGATCACACCGATTGCCTACGACCAGCCGCAAGGAGAACGCTAATTGTCAGAAATACTTGATATAATGGTTTACTTGTTTTTTACAATACTGTCATTCTATTTTCATCCATCCTCTTTACATGCTCAATCCACCTTAACATTCCTTTCTCAACTCTTGTTATTACATCTTCTTTCAATCCACAACGTTCCCTTGTTACACTATTCTGTGTCATATCAGACATGCTTACCTCACATATACTTCTCAAAGCTTTCATTTCTACAGCCAGTTAAAATTTTACCGATAGTAATGCAAATGAACGGTCGGTAAGATATAGGAATCAGCTATTAGGAAGTTTTCTGGCCCGTTCATGCATATTGTTACAATTACCAAATGTTAGCGGTGAAGGAAAAGAGCGTGATGAAACCTGCATATCGAGAAAACCGATGTATGAAATCCGCCAATCCGCCTTGATCAAGAGTGGCGGGTTTACTCTCCGGTCCCCTATAAATGGGAGGTCCGAGCAGCTGTGGACGTTTATGGACTGTTCTATTATTTCTATTTTACTTTATCTCTTATTACGTTACTTTAGTATGGAGCATTTTGGGGAGTATTCTGAGAAGTGTAGAATTATATTTAGGTATCATATAAATTTCCTCAATGCCGCAGAAAGGCATGGCCACCTATAGCCCGAGATGGCCATCGGACGCCGCAGACTGGTCAACCATTTTTATTTTTTTTGGCCAGGGGAAATCCGTTGGAGAACTAAGCCGCGACAGGCACAGAAGCCTGGGGGGAGGTTCGCGACCCGATGTGAGAGTGTGGGATTCAACAGATCGGGGGTGGTACTAGTGTGCCCGGTCAGAACCGGTGCCACGCTATTGCCATTCCCCAGTTAGAGATACCCACTAAAACCCCTCGGTGTTCCGTCCTGCGCCCTATGCCAGGGCTACGGGTAACTGAGATTCCCGGCTCCGCGTGCCCTGGCAGGTGTGGGCCTCTTCCATTGGCGGGGGTTTAAACCCCCGGCGTCGTACATGTCTAGTCCGGGCGTGGGGCGGTCTGTAACGCACCCCACGGAACACTCGCGCTGTCATCTCGACGGCATGTGCGGGTAAGTGAGAACCCCTATACCCCAAGGGGCCCCACCCTCGCCACTCCGGCGGGAGCGGAGCAAGGACGTACGCTCACGCTCCCGCTCCGCCTCCTCCTTCGAAAACATAACGTGCTCGCAGAAGGAATATTGGTCAACCATGCCGCAGCCCTTCGTGTTGGCCACCAAACGTCGCAGATTGGCCGGCGCGAGCCGCCAACATCCCCTCTTGTCACCTGTGGTGGTTGATGACCTCTGCCACCAACAGGCAGAGACGATGACCCCATCTCTAAGATTTGGCTTTAATTTAAAAACTAGCTGTTATCTGTCGCCAATGACGGCGTGTTTCTTAAATTTAGGGTTGCCATCTCTATAATTTGGCAACCAGAACAAAACGCGTGAAAACCCCGGATTTTGGAGCCCAGAAGCCGGACATGTCAACAGGTTTTCTTTAAATTTAGTCAGTATAATTTAAAAAAACAGTTCAAAATGTCATAAATCAAATTTTTATTTTGGGACTCACTGCCAGTGTCATTGCGGCGAAGTCGAAGTGCGCACCGTGGCAACTGCGACTTACGATAAATCTAGCGAGTTGGTTAGTCGTATGATAGCGGCGGCTGCCCATGACTTCAAAATGTTTAAACCCAGACTACAAATGAAACCCCGCCCGGAAGCTCCCAGACGCCCTCTAAACTAGGACAAATCCGGGGAAACCCGGACGGATGGTAACCCCACTTGAATTGCATCATTGGTACCAAAAGAAAACTCAGAACCTGTGGCCAAAGTGCGTACTATAACGACTAACCTCCTTAGTCTTATAATATAATAAAAAATACAACTTCATTTAAATTTTAAATCGCGGAATGCCTCCCAAAACAAAAGAAATCTTTTTACACTGGCCTATAAATAAACTTATACTGTACTGTTGAGCAAATCCATATATTTTTATGTATTTCGATGCGCTGAATCCAAATCTGGGATCAGTTCGGTCCATACCCTCAAAATTATGAATCTGGGGTCCGAATCTCGGGTCCGAATTTGGGTTACGAATCTGGAGTCCAAATCTGGGGTCCAAATCTCCGGTTCGAATCTGGGGTCAGTTTGGGCCATACCCTCAATATTTTAAATCTGGGCTCCGAATCTGGGGTCCGCATCGGGGGTCAGTTTGGTCCATACCCTTAATATTTTGAATTTGGGGTCAGAAACTGGATTCCGAATCTGGGTTCCGAATCTTGGGTCCAAATATGGGTCCGAATCTGGGTTCCGAATCTGGGGTCACTTTGGTCCATACACCATTAAAATGTTGAGGGCTTACAGATAAAAGTGAGCCCAGATTCGGATTCAGCGCATCGAAATACACAAGAATAGATGAGCTTGGTCAAAATTACAGACCACTTTTTGTGTGGGCCGGTGAATTATTGTATCGACCCGCATACGGAATATATCTCTTGTAAAAGTGTCTTGGAAGAGAATATAAAGTTATATCGTAAGGCAGTCTCTCATTTGAAGATCCCAGTCAGCTCAAAACCCGCTGGCCGTTACAGTACCTATGAAGTAGTCCAATGCGAGGAAAATGACAGAAACAGCTAGTAATACTTTATGTTCAAACATTCAATAACATGATACATAGTATTTATTTACTCTTTATAATTGATATAAAAGCGTTGGCCATCGTGTAATGGACATATCCTATTATTTTACGATCTATAAACTTTTTTGTAGGACAATATATAATGTTTATGGTGTAGTAATTTTAATTGTGGCCCACCGAGTGTTAATAATCATTTTATTACTACGTTTTCCGATAACTGTGTTATCATGTAGGTGTCTGAAATGGAGTCTAATGGAGTCTATACTAGTGGCACTTTATATCTTAATATTCTATATGTTTACGTTACTACTGGTTATATTTCAAAAACAAATATTGCATTAACTTGTATAAGGTGGTACCTTTAGGGATGCGAACAAATCAAATTTGAGTTTGGAAAGCGTGCGCTAGCTGCTACGCTACGACGACTTTACATAGTCGGTCTAGAGTCTCTCTCTTTTCTTTCTTTGGCGACGGCACAATATGTCTTTTCCTTCCACACTTCTCTATTCTGACATACATCTTCTGTCACACTACATATCATCATATCATTCTTCACACAATCCATTCATCTTTTTTTGGTCTACCTTTACATTTGTACCCATCCATTTTGTAGTTTAACATTCTTTTGGTCACATGACTTTCATCCCTCCTCATTATATACTCATACCAACTTAATCTTCTTCTTCTTAATTTTTCAGTCACGGATGCAAATTTCAAGGATCCCCTTATGTACTCATTTCTCACCATACCAGTCTTGTAACACCACACATCCATCTCAACATTCTCATCTCAGCTGAGTGGAAACGTTTGTAATTTATCACTATTATCGAAGTATGGAAGGTAGACGGTCTAGAGTATTCCGTCATAATAACCTTGAGCTGTGTTCCGCTATTGGTGGCTAGGTTCCAGTCTCCCTTTAGAAAGTGGCAGGGCATTGATTGCCTTTGGGATTACAAATGTCTATAGGCGATGATAACCGCTTTCCATCAGATGGGCCGTCTGCCTGTCTGCTGATCTCATGCCATAAAAAGAAAAAGAATATGATATTAGACGATTCTGGTTTGTATTTTAATTTGAATAAATCAACCAAAGTGATTTATATAAAACAAATTAGAATCATTCAATGATGTTGAATGCAGTCGTGTCCTTTCAGTCCTGTGCCCTTATCAGCCCTGTGACGGATCAACAAAATTGAATCCAATTAGTGCACCAGGCTAATGTCAGCATTCGACAACTTATGTTTTGAGTAGTTGTTTAAGATTGAGGTATTCTGGATTAAATACTATATAAGGTTCCTCGATAAATAACAAAAGCAGTGGACTTTCATCACCTCTACGGAACTCAGCAATGTGTTGCCACACGCACTTAGCAGATATTTTTACTACCACATAGAAGTTTACCTTAGCACCTATAAAACGTCATTGAAGTCACAAAACTTACCAAAACTGTTTTGAAATGCTTTTATATAGTGAAATAATAGATTTGTTAGTCTGTTTGTGAGCGCAATAAAACGCGGTGGCGTTTATCAAGACGATCGGAGGACTATAAATTATTATTTTATTTTACTACCACTCCCAAAACATCTACACAATCATTGAAATAAAATTAAGCTGAACATAAAATATTTGGTGGTTCGGACGAGTAGAGAGAAAGCACGAAGAGAGACTGACAAAATTAGCAGTATATACTAATTACTTTATTGGTCGTTTTTGAATTTAAAAATCATGGAACCCCTCCAAAATTAAGCGTATACAGAATTGAATCGGAGATGAAATGGCCTAAAGCCTAAATTAAAAAGTTTATACATGATCATCAAGTGAGTCAAGCGGATCTTGTACATGATACTAGTGCAATATAATGATGTTGGTTTCATGTGCAGGGTTTGCTTGATCTACCTTAATCTTTACTGAGTCTGACCTGTTTATCCATGACCATTCTTAGTTTACATGTTTAATATTTGGAGCACACAAACCACAAACCAATAGACTGATAGACAAAATAATAAAAAAGAAACACTAGTTTTTAATTAAACGATTTTATTAACTTACACAGCCGTACGTGATTCCTTTCCCGACAGGGTTGCCCCTATACGCACATCTAACGACACAGTGACCCGATGATAAGTTGTCTCACTCACAATACCGTCGCCGAAATTGCGTAGACCACCTCCTACTACTGCAGAGCTCACCTCCGAATTGTCACCTCGCTTGTGGGTCTTCTCTCAAACTACGCTACACTTCTTCACTCATCTGTCCACTAAACTTTCACTAAATTCACCACTAAACTCGTCACTGTCTTCTATTAAACTTCTCTTTCAACTCTTTCGTATCGCACTTGTCGCTTCGCGGTCTTGAACTGAACTCAATTCTAAACTGCCCGGTAGGCGCGCCTTACGCTGCTTATATACCCGGAAGAATCTTCTGGAACCCATAATTTCGATCGTCTTTTCGTTATTCTTTTATTTACTATCTATTCCTTTCTAAACATCTATCTAACTCTGTCTTCTATTCCCGAAGTTTCTATTCTAGAACTTTAGTTCATCGTCTATCCCTTTCTAAAATGTATCTGTCCTTGTTTTTTCCTTCCAGGATTTTCTACCTTTTTCTGAAAGTCTTGAGACCGGCTTACGCTGCCAGAAAGATCTAACCACTTGTCGCTACACTATTGTTACAGTTTTTAAGCTTTATATTCTTGTTTATAAATTCGCTTCGTAGCATTTGTTTTCCAATAGGACTCGTCCATATTTTCTTTGTTTCGTCTATCCGTGAGTACAGTGATGTAATGTAAGTATGTTTTGGTTTGTATGTAGTTCTAAATATTTTTTCTTTCTCTATTTATTTTTAAATAATTTATATTTTTAGACGAGATTACTCCAAAATTAGTCTTAATCAATTTATGTTATATTGGTTGAATTGTTCAAATGAACCTGCACAGCCAAATCCAACACTATAAGGTAGGTATAGAGAAAATTACTCAAAAGTTATAGCGCTGATTTTGGTGAAAAAAATACATGCCGTATTACTTTAATATGTAGTGTGTGTCTTTAAGAATCAATTACTGTAAAAGAATGTCAAAAGGAGAAAGAAAGAAAGGATTGCTTTTTTTTACAAACCGATTCATATTTTCAAGTATTCATAACCTAAAATCGGCTAGTCCGTATAGATTTTTTTAAATTAAATACATTTTCCAAAGCCGCCACAAGGCTATTAATTTGAACAGATTTATCATGTTGTAATGTTTTTTTTAGAGATAGACATGTGACGTACTTAGAGTTTGTTTGTTTGCTTGAACGCGCTAAAAATAATAACTACTGGTGTTTAATTATATATACTAGTGATGGCCTAATATTGTATTTCATTTTAGCCACATTTGGCTATACAGTATTTTTCAATATCCACATTTTTTTTAGAGTAATTTTACACATTTTTAGAAAATAAAACTGCACAGCACAACATCTCCTTTCAATTCCCGCCAAAAACTAATTACATTTGACACATAGATAATATGCACAGATAATATCAAATAACAATTTGTTTCTGTTTATTTGAGTGGATCCCTCGGTGATTTAAATCCAGAGCTGAACCCAAAAGTATACACTTGGGACCTAGATTTGTTTTTTAGAGCAAGACAACGTCTTGGCCCGTTAGTGTTATAGTATTGTATTATATCGATTTACACATGGTTCTTTAAACTTTATCAACTTCTATTTCGCTATTAAAATTGTAATGGCTCCCATCAATTTTGCCTGTCGCAGTAGTTTTTTGGGCAGGTTTTAATTTCTGACGTTTACTGCCATTAAACAAACAGACAAACAAACATAGTGGCTTTAAACTTGGGGAAACGGATCTGGCATGTTTTTGAAAATTAATGATCGTTTTAAAAATATATTCAAGTTCTTTATGAGATATGGTCTCACGGGTTGAAAGATGGCTGGTCATTTGACAATATAATGGAAATTTTAAAGTTTAACGACATTTTTATCAGCCTATGGCTTAATCTTAGAATATAACACGTTTCCATTTTAATAGAACTTGCTTCGCCATACATCTCATTATACCTACTAAAAAACTTCTGATTGGCACGATTATCAAGAGTGCGCTTTTTATGTTTTTTTTTTAAACTAATCTAAAAAACGACACCATTAAAACTACGGTAAAATATACTAAAGTATATATTATGTATGATTATAATTGCTGAATAGATGCTTATTTATTTAGGTTTATGGCTTGGCAGCTAGGGTTTTCAGCCAGATCTTAGATTATAATTTAGTTTCATCATTTTCGTAAGCCTTTGTGTAGCACAGCTGAGCTGTAGGTCATCATTGGTGCCATTCAACGGAGTTCTTGTGACAACTCAAAACGCCACATTTGACTACACAGTTCACATTTCTAGAAAATAAAACTGCACAGCACATCTACTTTCAATTCCCGCCAAAAACTCCTTAATAGGTGCTAAATATCATTTTATAGAGCCATAAGCTGGGATTATAATAATTAGGCTGTGTATATAAATCTTTACCTGTGATTAGTTATATATATATGTCGGGTTCACGGCGTGCAAACGACACGACACCGAGTATAACACAATAACAATTTGAAATATTATAATCAAAGTTGATTACACTAGAATTATTACAATTACAATATTAAATATAGCACAATAATACACAGAAATATTAGGACAACTCCAAGAGTTGCATCCACGCTTGTCAGGTGTCGAGCAGCAATTTGCCCCCAAGAATAGTGCGATTATCAAGCTGTAGTTATCGACCACAAGACGACTTGGGTGTAGACTAGTCGGTTGAAGACTGTTTCAAGACTGTCCCCTTTTTTTTTTTTATTGGACTTGACTTTATGTTGTTGGTCCGAAGACCTCACAACTTTACCGGGGTTTTCGGGGCGAGTGCCTTTGCGAAGCGAAGGCGCTCGAGCCCGGGAGGCAACTTGCTCGAGGGGGCTCCCTAGGGAGTTTCATCTCGGCTGGACTGTTGCCATGAGAGGGGGATGAATCTAATGATGCCCACCATAGGGCGACACAGTGCACTAATTGAGAGCGGGCGACGGGTAATATAAAGCCCGAGAGGAAGGATCCCGGCGGACCGGGATCGGCGGTTCGCGGTGGCCTATACTATCTTACTGCCGTTTCGCAACGTGTTATGGCTGGGAGAGAAGAAACGGTGAAAGAAACTTCCCAGCAACACGCCTAGTCTATCCTATGGGGGGGCTGTGTCTCCTGGCGTCCCTCGCAGGGACGTGGAGAGATCGTGATTAGCGGCGTCGACGCCGCCGTCGACTGTCCCCTCTCTGCCCAACACCGCGTATTTAAGGTGCTCGTAGCGCGCCGTAGTGACAATATCTGGTAATGCTTTGGCGCCACTTCAGTTCCGCTTTCTTCATAAAACCAACTTCCGCCATCCATTTTAACTTCCAACTTCCGCTTACTCCATTTCCTATATTCGTCGCTCGATAATAAATGCCTCTATGTCGACATCCGGTTATATGACTACTTCCGTCATATGGTTACTTTATAATAACAAATACGATTCCTACATATATATATATATATATATATATATATATATATATATATATATATATATATATATATATATATATATATATATATATATATATATATATAGTAGTTTATATATAGTAGATAGTAGTAGTAGTAGGGGCTCCTGGTGCGACGTGTAAATGCGTGGAAGAGGTCGCTAGAGAACGGCGGTCTGAAATTAAATGTGGCGAAGACTGAGAACGTGGCCTGCAACACTACAGATCCCACATCCGTGGGCATAGGCGAAGATACGGTCAAGCGGACAGGTCAGTTTAAGCACTTGGGATCTGTACTTAGTGAGACCGGGGATATCGACCTCGACGGTATCACAGCAGCTTGGGCCAAATGGCGTGAGGTGACAGGTGTCATTTGTGACCCCAAAATGCCGGTTAAATTATAAGGACAAGTCTATAAATCCATCATTAGACCTGTCCTTTTGTATGGCAGCGAAGTGTGGCCTGTACTTGAGCGACTCAATCAAGAACTGTGTGTCACGGAGATGAAGATGCTGCGATGATCGTGTGGAGTGACGCTGAAATACCGTGTCAGGAACTCCTGCATTCACGGCAGTCTTCATGTTCATGGCATAGTAGACATAAAACTGCAAGAGTGTCGCTTACGCTGGCAAGGCCGCGTTTTACGCAGACCGGCTAATTATGTGGGGAACAAATGTCTAGCCATGCCGCCTCCGCCAGGTCCCGGTCGAAGGGGAAGCCCCCGAAACGACATGCATACCAATGGTCTCAAAACGAAAGATGCTGACGACCGCTGAAGTGGAGTAGAAAAAGAAGGAAAGCGGACCCTGAGCGTCAGAGTGAACGCTCCGAACGCAACCGGGACTTAACGCTCGGATGATGATGATGAGGTTTATATATAGTAGATATATGTATATAAAAAACTTCTGTATGTACTAGATCACTTTATTTTCATTACTATTTCTTGTATATACATATAATGCTCTTATTTTTGGCAATAAAACCCACATATACATATAATTATAATAATATAATTTATTGTAAACGCGGCAGCCCAGTATTAGGTACTGAACGCGTATCCAAAATGGCGGTGGAAGGATTGCTGGTATGGAAAGAAGGGAGACTAACCTGCGTGCCTCTGGGCTGCACTAACTATGCGTGCTGATCACCAAGTCGTGAGCCTTGCAGCAAATCTTCTGGCTTGTCTCCTTGCGGCCTTCGATTATTATTGGTACACACGCGGCGCCGTATAACTGCACTTATATGCAAGTTGTGGCGGAAAAGATGTGCGGGTTGTCGTACGAGGGTCGACAGCAGACCGACTCGTAAAGACGAGCATTATTAGTACTGCGGTAAGTACGACAAGGATAGTCGTATGGAACGGAAGATGGCGGCTGGGAAAAGGTGATTGGATAACGCGGTTAGGAAATGTGGGTAGTTGTGGAAATAATTTGATAGGATAGGATTTTAAAATAAGCGGCGCGAACATTTATATTAATGTATATAATTATAATAGACTCTTCATTCTTCTTCTATGGGTCTCATTGAAATATATATAGAGTAAGAAAGAGGTAGACACTGAAAATCTGTGCTGTGCTGTGTCGAATTAACTTTCGGCACAGCAATATACCGAGTGCCAACCTCATTTGTCCAATTGCGGCATGCAACTAAAGAATCGTTTTGCTTCATTAAATTTATATATATTTTCTGTGTGTCGCCTTTGACAAATAAACGTTTTTCTTTCTTTCTTTATATTTTTAAGAAAACAGCCATAGATGTAAAAGTTTATCGCGTTCCAAATTTAACACACAAATTAAAAAAAAGTGCATCGAAATTATGTCTAAGCGCCATCTTTGATATTTCAAATTAGCCGGCATGTAAACACACACGCACCGTCACATCACATCAAATAATTTATTGCATAAAAACATGGTAGGTTCATATCATCCCAAAAGCCTGGCGTTGTCACCGCCGGGCTAGACGGTGTCAAGAGCCGGGCGGAAGATGTCGTTGAGTGTCGCGTGTCGGGGAATTCTACCGGCGCTGCAGGATAATCGTGGTGTCCCAAGCGTTACACCACATCCCCGCATCGGCAGAGGCTTGGGACCACTCAAGTTATCCCCAGGCGACTGCTAGCACAGTTTCTGAAAAGTGTGCCAAGCTTCGCCGAGGGCAAAACCTGTAGCCAAAAACCTGAAAGACCAACAAATAGTTTTTATTTATTTGGCGCAGCATAGTACTGGCCACCAAATATACCAAAAGTTTGAATTTAGAACATGGATGGTCTTTTGTTTATTTTTTTTTCCATTATAATCGTCATATATTACGCAAGTGCAATTTTCTTTTATAATTAAAATAATTACAGTCCACAACAAATGAATATTTAAAGAAGTGTTTAACACATTTATACTAATATTAGAACCCGGAACTGCTGCATTCAAGGCACTTGACCACAGATGCCGAACTACACCTGCTGTAGTGATTTTTAATTATTTTTATAATAATATAATAATAACAGCCCATAAATGTCCAACTGCTGGGGTCGGGCCTCCCACTATAGTGGAACGGACGGTATACCCGCCACGCTTGTCCTAGGCGGCTTGGCAGGTTTGAGACATCGGTTATCTCGATGTGCAGGTTGCATCACAATATTTTCCATCACCGTTATTAGCACGTAGTAATTGTAACAAAATGCACATTAGGTCAGAACACTGCCTAAGTGGTGCATGCGTTCCGGTCAGGGTCGAACCCGCGCCCTTTAAGTTTGAGACGCGTGCGCTAGCCATTACGCTACCACGACTTCATCATTTTTACTACCGTAATTTACGGATTCAGTTTGATATACGATCTTTACGTAATTGTTCACAGCACACTACTATATTACGCGTAAAACAAACTTGTGTGAGATAATATACTCGTTAAAAACAACACTAAAATAAAGGGACACAATAAAAACATTATCAAATAACAGGTGAAGTCATAAAATTTTATTATACCCTATTATTTATGGCGGTGTTTTAAGGATGGGTTTGAGAATTCTGTTTGGTAGGAAGGGGTTGTTAAATAAAAAATATGATACAGTTTCTTTTTAGGGTTCTGTTAGTGCCGTTGAGACATCGTGAAATAAGTGCATAAATGCTACGTATGGTAGAGTTATGGAATGCACTACCAGAGTCCGTGTTTACCGACAACTGCAATCCGGGTATCTTCAAGTCCCGTGTGAATAGGTACTATCTAGGTAAACGTGCTCCATCTTTAACTGTATCATCGACCGACAACGCGAAACTATTTATTATTTAAAAAAAAAGCAAGAATGAATAGCTAATATTTGATGATTTATCAAATCAAATTTATTTGTATAAAACATGGTTAAGCAGATGTAATATATGTTAGTGTACACATGTTTTGCTCACATAGGAGCATACAAATATTTATAATAAATTTTATTAAATTAAATAATGATAAAATAATAATAAGAAAAAAATTACATTTTACAATTGAGGAATTCGTCCACCGAGTAAAACATTCTATTTAAGAGCTATTCCTTTAACTGAATTTTAAATTTATTAATTCTAAACTCTTTTATGTGGATCGGAATTTTATTATAGATCTGAATGCACATGTTATAGCAGTTTCTGGTAAAGAGGGTTGTTCTTGGAGCCACATTTAATACTAGTCGTTGACTATATCTAGTATTATTTGGATAGAAGTCTTTAGCCGTCTTGAAAATCGTAAAATTGTTTTTGACAAATAAGCATATTTCATAAATATACATACATGGCAGTGGTAAAATTTGTAGATCTTTAAAATGAGGCTTACAAATATCATAAAATCGGATACCTACAATAGCTCGGATGCATTTTTTTTGAGCTATAAATGCTCTGTTTATGCCTGTAGAGTTACCCCAAATAATTATCTCATATCGTAGTACCGAAGCCACATATCCATGATATACCATTAGTACTATACTTAATGATGAATTTTTTCTTAACTTTGCTAGGACATACACAAAACTATTAACCTTTTTACTTATTTGGTCAACATGCGTTTTCCAATTACAGTACTTATCTATAGTTATACCAAGAAATCTTGTACTATTTGTCTCATTAATTTTAGTTCCTTTGTATATTATATTTCTTTCATCTACTTTAGAACCATAAGTTTGAAATTGTACATAGTTAGTTTTAGCCAGATTTACGTGCAAATTATTCATGTCAAACCAGTTGATTACATTGTCAATAGTATTATTAATTTCATCGTCAAAATTATTGTTTTTGTTTTCAGTTAATATAATAGATATGACATATCATAATATATTGTTGAGATGATATTAAAAATTGGGCCCAACCTGGCCCGATGACCTTCAACGCCCCTTCCAGTCATCCCATGCCTCGTAATTCGTTTTTTTTTTATTGGACTTGACTTTATGTTGTTGGTCCGAAGACCTCACAACTTTACCGGGGTTTTCGGGGCGAGTGCCTTTGCGAAGCGAAGGCGCTCAAGCCCAGGGGCAACTTGCTCGAGGGGCTCCTAGGAGTTTCACCTCGGCTGGACTGTTGCCATGAGAGGGGGATGAATCTAATGATGCCCACCATAAGGCGACACAATGCACTAATTGAGAGCGGGCGACGGGTAATATAAAGCCCGAGAGGAAGGATCCCGGCGGACCGGGATCGGCGGTTCGCGGTGGCCTATACTATCTTACTGCCGTTTCGCAACGTGTTATGGCTGGGAGAGGAGAAACGGCGAAAGAAACTTCCCAGCAACACGCCTAGTCTATCCTATGGGGGGGCCGTGTCTCCTGGCGTCCCTCGCGGGGACGTGGAGAGATCGTGATTGGCGGCGTCGACGCCGCCGTCTGTGTCTGTCTGTCGGTGCCTGCCAGCCTGCCGTCCTAACCGCGGGCGGGCTGATCCGAGCCAGCCGTTTTGTGATATCGACCTTGTCCATGAGGATGTTACGTGGTCGTCGCACGAGAGCCTTTCGTCGAGGCTTATAATCGGACGCGTAATTCGTAAATTATTCTTATATTACCTCAAATATACATATGGGTGGGTACTAGCAAAAGTGAGACAATACTTCAACTACGGAATAACTGCTGATCTTATACCAAGCACAAGTTCGCTCCTGCATGGAGTACTGTTCTCATCTTTGGGACGGCTCAGCCAAATACGAGTTGGAGTCGTTGGAATTCAAATTCAAAGTTTTTATTCAAAATAAGTTCCACTGGAGAACACTTTTTGAAGGTCATATATATAAGTTAAAATTTAATTTTTCTTCCCATTCTATGTACACCGCTTCGCAGCGTGTTATTGCTGTTAAGGAGAAGAAGCGGCAAGAGACTCCCCCAGCAACACGTCTAGCTAAATATTGTTCTTTATATTTCTTATTTTATTTATATCTCAAGTTCTCTTTTTTTTAATAAGTTTTATACAGAAGTATGTTCCAGAATTAATGGAGTTGTAGCAAACACTGAATAGGTACTCAATAAGACAAAGACACAATAAAAGGAAAGAAAAATATTATTATAGTTATAATATATATAATATTTATATATATATAATATATAATATAAAAATGACATGACGTACTAAAATGTTATGCGGCAATATATCAATTGAGAAAAGAGCCAGGAAGCTAGTCAGCAATGACCGCCTTTTTTATGCTCGACTTCAGAGTCTAGAGCGCAAACGCAAGGTCGCGGGACTAACTGACTTCTATCGGATACATACGAAATACGAGCTGATAACCCGACGCACTGGTTTGCACCACGATTGCAACACGACCAATCAGAACCAAGCGTTTCGCTTCATCTTCTCTGGTGCGCACTGCGCCGAAGAGTAGAATAATTTGCCGGAAACTGTTTTTCCTGACAAATACAATCTTGAAGTCTTCAAGTCACGAGTGAATAGGTATCTTCTAGGTAAGCGTCCTCAACAGCAGGTGATACAGTGGTCAAACACAAACCTATATATACATAATATATATATGTCACAGATTGCGACATAATTGTAAAAAAATCGTAAAGTAATATCTGATATGGGAGGTCGATATGGCCGTGACAGGTAACATGAAGGTATTTAATAAATTGAAACTATGTATTTGCCGTGCTAAGATAATACTGTGACTTTAAATTGAGGGTATTTATGTTTTTCTTAAAGTACCTGCATTTGATTTTATTTAAGTGGTGTTTTAGTTTAATAAGAACTGGGTTGTATTTATATTGTTGAGCACTTTATAAATATTTTTAGGATTTTTAATAACCTTTGTAATAAGTTTCAGTTTACTAGATTACTAAAAGGTAAAAGCTGTGTTGTTGGTTCGACACTATAAAAGGAGGTGAAATTGCCTAAACGGGACATTCGACATTCTACATTCGTCGGTTGAAGAGAGCGAAAGCTCTGTTAGACAAGGAGCACTAATATATTGTGGTCAATAATTACGGGCCGATAATAGCAGTATTCTTTGAGGGCAAATTGCTGCTCGACACCTGACAAGCGTGAATGCAACTCTTGGAGTTGTCCTAATGTTTCTGTGTATTATTTTGCTGTATTTAATATTGTAATTGTAATAATTCAGTGTAATAAACTTTGATTATAATATTTCAGATTATTATTGTGTTATTCGTCGCGCTTGAGCCGACATATATATATAAATAAGAAAACATCATTAGGATATTAATATGTAAAAAGTATTTACGCCACTATTGGTGTTAAATGTACATAATATATGAATCACTTATTCATTGAAGAACGTAACGTTGAGCGGTAGATAAAACAACTGTGTTTGCCTCATTTCATCGGCGGGTTTCATATTTGAAACTACCGTCAATTATATTATTATATGTGCGAAGTGTAAAATGTCCAACAACCTGCAAGTAATAAAACGTAGGTTAAACAATATCTTGGTGGTTGCTATTCGTTATATACTAGTTTATATCTACATTCCTTTCTAAAAAACAAAACGAAGTTATAGGTCTTTCCTCTTATTAAGACAGAATTGCTATCAGTACCTCAACTAAGTGGTGTTTGTGGTATGTAAAAGTTTTTCGCTAGAACCTTCCGCAGTGCGTTATTCAAAACGCACATGTTTTATATCAAGGTACATATATATGCACCCATAGGTGCATACGTTTTCTGGTTAGTTCCTATATAGGGTATACCGGTAGGGAGTCGTGTACATACTACTGATCCAGTGACAAAAACTTGGCCTACTGATCCAAGATATCCACTTCTCAAATCCATTTTGACAGCTGTCATCGATTAATTAAGTTACCGTATTATGACGTCACGGGCACATCAAAAACCGAGCCCCAATTAATTGAAGATATCTCATTGGTTTTATTGAAACTCAATAAAGACTTGTTATTATATCTATGTCATTATTTGTCGGCAAATGTTAAAAGATGTCAAACTACTGACGTATAAACCGTTTGATGTTGCCGTTTTGGGGTGCTGAACATTGGGTTTCATTTATAAAACCCTCTTAATCTGTAATTTAGTCAGTACAATATTACATAATAGCGCTATAGTGCTATTAGATCTTCGTAAATTTTGGTCAATTCCATCTCGGGAACTCTTAACTAAGACGTTTAAAATTAAGTGTCGACCGTATGCTTAAAGTTACGTTTCGTGTCTTTATAGGACAATGTTTTTTAAATAGCGCAAAGCAAATTCCAACATTTTTTATGGAACATATTTATGTTAAGTTTATAAGTAAATTATTAGTACATACCTTCAATAGAGTCTGGTTGTTAATTCTGTATTATATAAATCACTATTGCATCTGAAATAACTCGTTTTATTCTCACTTTAACATATTTCTATTTTAAATTAATTTTATAATATTCATTTTTTCAGGAATGCCAAGGAAAGAGAAAGTAGACAGAAATGATAGATAGAGAGTGACATAGATTATTTGTAGTTCTGATTTAACTACAAAACCTGTGAGCCTTAATAATATTCAACCCATTTTGATTATTTATTATATAAGTTAGTTATTAAATATTCAGTACTACCTTAAATAGATGACAGGGAGATTATTTCCTGATTTGTTGATAAAGTTGCAGTGAGTGTCCCGTATCGGGTGGAGGGGCGAGAAGGAATGCTCCTCAGTCTTAAAGGAAGATCTTCTTTGTACGTTTCGGGAAACGTTTGAGACTTCAATTATAGCACAGCGCCATCTATTGGCTTGTAAGTGTTCCACTACAAATTTGAAAATTATAATGTTAATAACATCAAAGTAAACTAAAATGTTACATGTTAATTCGTTAATATCATTTTCTTCTTCAACTAAGTATAAGTAGACCAGCAACTATGGCCAACAGGTTTTCAACAGGACACGAAATAAATCTCTGTATAATTTGGTCCAAATGTTTCACACCCCATATTAGGAGCCATGTTCAATCAATCAGAGCCGTCATCGCGTGGCACCGTTAAAGGCAAAAACTCGATCGGAAATGCACATAAGTAAATTAATGTATTTATACAATGCAACTCTATAGCTAGTCAGTACTTCAAATGTAAATAGGAACAACCAGATTAATTTGATATTGATAGCAGTATGATTTAAAAAAATGTATAATGCCTGCTGGTCATAACTGGACGATATTCAACTTCAAAGTTTTTTATTCAAAATAAGTTAAGTTTCAAAACAAGTGGAGAACACTTTTTGAAGGTCATATATAGAAGTTATTTTTTTTCCTGTTCTATGTATACCGCTTCGCAACGTGTTATTGCCGTTAAGGAGAAGAAGCGGCAAGAAACTCCTCAGCAATACGTCTAGCTAAATATTGTTTTTCTTTAAGTTTCTTATTCAATTTATATCTCAAGTTCTCTTTTTTTAATAAGTTTTATACAGAAGTATGTTACAGAATTAATTTTTGAAGAATTAATGGAGTTGTAGCAAACAGTGCATACTCAATAAGACCAAGACACAATCAAAGGAAAGAAAAATATTATTAAAGTTATAATAATGACATGACATACTAAAATGTTATGCTGCAATATATCTCCATAAATCCCTTACAAGCTTGGTGAGATAACGTTATACAAAATATAGTATAAGATGTTAGAGCGAACTGCTATGTAAATGAATTTTTGTCATTTAAGTATTCTTCAATAGTGTAGTATCCCTTTTTTAGTAAGATATTTTTTAATTAATAATTGTTGGACATTGATTGTTTTTGCGTGAGTTGGCAACCTTTTTTTTTGTCCATGGGAAATCCGTTTGAAGACTAAGCCGCGACAGGCACAGAAGCCTGGGGGGATAATTCGCGACCCGTGTGTGAGATTCGCGAGATCGTGGGTGGCACTAGCGTGCCCCGTCAGAACTGGTGCCACGCTATTGCTACTCCCCAGTTAGGGATACCCACTAAAACCCCTGGGTGTTCCATCCTGCGCCTTATGCCAGGGATACGGGACGGCGGGATTCCCAACTCCTTGTGCCCTGGCAGGCGCAGGCCTCACTCACAGGCCTCTTCCATTGCCGAGTGACTTCTTTGGTCCGTGAGTTGGCAGCCTCCCGTAACCCGGAGACTGTTAGCTTCCTCCACCCCGACGTTACCGCGACCGCTGCCGTAGCCGGGAATAGCGGGGTCACCAGGAGCTGGGGGCTGTTTTCTATAGTGTTTTTTAATGGGGGATAAATGCCATAGTTACCACGCTTGGCATGCGGGTTGGTAACCGCAGTGCCGGTATATTTGGATCGGAGACACTGCTGCCCGTCTCCGACCATGGGATTTCTATAGGCCGGCTTTATTGCGATGGTTATACCGCTGTTGATCGGTCACCAGACCCTCATTTGCTGACGTCAGGGGTTACAAGAATTGGGTCTACAAGATGTTAGTCGCAGACCCCTTACCCGCCGCAATTTCGTCTTCGAGCAGTGCGTCCTCTTCGTCCTGATCTACGGGACCGAGACATGGATTGGTCCACAAGTTCCAAGTCGCTCAACAAGCTATGGAGCGAGCTATGTTGGGTATATATCTTATGGACAGAATTAGAAATCAGGATATCCGTAAGAGAACCAAGTTAACTGACATAGCTTGCAAAATTAGCAAGTTGAAGTGGCAGTGGGCCGGTCACGTCTGTTGCAGGACCGACGGCTGATGGAGCAAACGAGTCTTGGGGTGGAGACCACATCTCGGTAAGCGTAGTATCGGACGCCCTCCAGCCCGGTGGACCGACGACCCGTGCAAAGTCGCCTGTAGTCGCTGGATAAGGAAGTCAGAGGACAGGAATGAGTGGCGCCGACTTGGGGAGGCCTTCGTCCAGCGGTGGACTACGAATGGCTGACGACAACGATTGTTTTTGAATTAGAGTTATATGTTTGTGCTGAAAACCTCAACTGTTCAAGGAAATGTGCTTTTTCGAGCTTACACATGAACCTTATTGTTTATCTTCAGTCAAAAAACTACAATTGGACAGAAATGATACTGAAAATTAAGACATCAGACAAGCTTGTTAGATTTAGTTCCTTTGCCTACCATTGTGATGAATACAACTACTAATACAAACAAGTAACTGAAACACAACCACTTATTTTTTGGTCAGTTGTGTAGAAACTAAGGATTAACGTTTTAAAACATAAAAATACCAACACAGATAAGGATGGAATGATATGCAACTTTAAATTAAAAAGTCAGGTTTGATGAATAAATATGTCGTAAATAATGACTTGCAGAGTACAGGGAGATGACAAAATAATTATGTTCTCGATTTGATGGATTGAATGATGTTATCGAGCTTTGGTTCTTTTTTACAAAAATGGAAAGATCGTGGCCAAATGGCTTGTAGCTGTGTGTTTGCTTTATTATTTAAGAAGCTTGTTTCGGCGATTACTTTGATTTACGTGGATTTTTAGGCGGTTAGAAAAATGTCACCACCGATGTGTTTTCAAGAAGACTTTTTATTTAGTGTTACTACTCTATGAAAATATAAATAGCACAGCCTTTTAGTGTTGCCATTTGAATAAAGGTTTAGTAGGCAATCTATCGACACCTTATCGTAGACACAGTGTTATTTATCTTTTTATTGTAAGGTATACTACCTTAGTAGTAGTACTGTTGTGAAATAAGTACTAGTATTTATTTATGTTATAATACTGGCCACTTGATTTTGCACTATTATAATTACAAGAAAATAGAGTTGGTTGTGATTCGAACGTAAGGTAAAAATGGTGTTTCATTTTATTTAGTCCCATCTTAATTTAAATATATATCATTTTGCCTCGTTCGGGTCCATCACAAGTACAATTCGCCGCAATCGCAAGTAAAGGAACTGGGTCCATACAGCCTCGCTTGCTGTATTAAGTCTTATAACTCTGCAGAATAGTGGGTCTTCGACTGACTTCAGTCAACGGAGTTCTTCTGACAATTCAAAAGGCCACTTTTGACTACTTTGTGAAAACACATATATAATTACTATTCAAAATCTATCAATATCCCACAACCATTGTTCATTTTAAAGCAATATTTATACATTTTTGGAAAATAATACTGCTCAGCACAGAGTCGCCCTTTGTTTTCTGTTAAAAACTGCTTTCATTGTAAGATCTATTACGCTTCAAATCTGTATAGAATTTAAACCCGGTGCGCAATTATGATCGTGGTGCGGACACTTTTAGGGAGTTCCATAGGTTACAAATATACGGAAAAAGACATTTAGACTAAATATTCGTACCTTTTTTTCGTTGCGAGCCTGGAAAAGGGGCAGATGGTCCATTGAATGAAAAATGACTACCGTCGTCTATGGATGCTTGCAACACGGGTGAAGCTAACTTAGGATAAGATAGAGAGGATAGAGTAAGAAGGAGTAGGAGAGATGACAACAGAAGATAAAACAGAGGAAGGAGAAAGTGGGCGGAAATCTGACCGATAAATGAGAGTTCCCAAAAAGAAAATTAAAATTAATATTACATTCCTGGCTGATTTATATATTTTAGCCTCTGTCGTCTGATTTATTTATTTTGTTGACATTATTTTATTTCTATATTTAATATATAATTAATCAAATTGTGTTTACAAATTTTGAATTGTTATATTTATTTAGATTGATATGTACTCAAACAGTTATATGACCATGTGTAGGTCGAATACAGCGAGACCAATTGACTTGTTACCATCTTTTGTACAACTATTAACTGTATTTCTACAAATAAAGATTCATTCATTCATTCTATGATGAAACATAACTAACAGTTTCATGTTGATATTCTGCAAGATCTGTCGAGCTGACACTAAGGCTGCGTGGAGCATATCACATCTCTGGTGGAAAGGCACCCTAAGAGCTGTGATCAAGATAATGAATTCAGCATGGCTTCTATCTATAAAAATGAGGAGATATATACATAAAAAAACTGAAAAAGCTGGCAGCGTGGCGATGCCACAGTGAATTACGAAGGTTATACCTTGGCCAAAATAAAGGCCCAGCTCTTTGGTCTCATGAGACGCCTGCCAAGCGTTTCGTATCGCGTGGATCAAGTTACTGCTTTTATACACACACCGGCGATATTAGCGGACCGCTCGAAATTTAAAAAAATAATGCATATTTTTACAAAATACTGGCTGGTTTTTTGTTCTTGTTTCCCGCCAACACAAATTTGTCGAGCAACTCGCAGTTTTTTTTTCTGTTCTGCTAATTGTGCCGGTCTGTGTAATAGTTTTTAAATGAATATAAGTAAATGTTCCAAATCTATAGATATCGACTTAATTATGGTTCTTCTTTCACCGAAGCGATTATCGAGGGCATTCGGCATTGCCCATTTCCATCCACTCAATCCTACCATTTGATATTATTGCCTAAATATAAATATCTAAATTGATCTCTTTATGATATGGTGTAAGTTCTCTTCACAGATCACTAGATTTGCTTCTAAAAGCGTCTTACAATAACACGGTGAGGCAAAGTGTAACATTCTACTGCAGCAAGGTTCCGTACGTAAAGAGAGTTGCGGGGTAACATTACAATAAATTTTAATATTTCTACATGCAAAAGAACAAGTATTAAAATAACATCTAAACATATTGGTTGAAATATATCATTATAGAAATAATTTTGATTATTTATTAGAAAATGACACTGGACTACAAAAAATAAAAAAAACGGTCCGTACTTTTGATCAGACCCATCTATTTTTATGTATTTCGATGTGCTGAATCCAAATCTGGGACCAGTTTTGTCCATACGCCCTCACAATTTTGAGGATGTATGGACCAAACTGACCCCAACTGGCGAAACTGAACACAAATCTGGGGTCAATTTGGTCCCTATACCCTCAAAATATTCACATCGAAATATATAAGGGCTTTTTAAATTTTTTGTTGGCCAGTGTGATTAACGCGCTATTTGACTCGTTTCATTTGTACAACCTACACTTGTTGTACACGTCATAAGTTGTTGTGCTCGTATACAATCTTTGATGCCACAGACGTTTTGTAAGTTTATACATAGTATCTTGGTTGATTGTTCGCTTCTCTATATCCACGATTTAAAATTTGTTAGAATTTTTATATTTTTAACGTAAAACATAATTAAGTAATAGGTTAGTTCACAGTCTGTCCTTAATGCTATAGTCATGTTTCACAGCATCTACAGGGTACTAGGATGAAATTTGACCTGAAGGTATATATGCCACTCTCTGACCTCTACTATTAAAAAAGTGGACAGGTCGCTGTCATTTTGTTTTCGCGCCCATTTGATTGCCGCCATTTTGTCGCTGAAAGTCGAGGCGTTGAGTGCATGAGTCCTAGTGAAATAAAAAGTTGCCTTAATACTACTATTAGTTCCACAGACTACCGCAAGTTGTATTTTATATGCAGCAGCTAGCCCAGTGTTAATAATAATATAGAAGGGAGTGATATCGTCTGTGGCGGATTCAGGCCTTGCTGCCGACTTTGAAATTCCGCCTTTTTTAGACTTCCGTAAACATGTTAACAGAAACAGCCTCCTTATATAATCCCCTTGTCTTTCTGTCTGTGTATGTAAATTTTAATAGTAATATTTTTTGTATTGCATGAGTTCAGCAGACGGCCCACCTGATGGAAAGCGGTTAACGTCGCCTATAGTCATTTGTAAAATCAAAGGTGCTACCAATGTACTCTACGCAACGCACTTTAAAGGGAAACTGGAACCTCACAACTAATGCCCGAACACAACTCAAGGTTGTTAAGGCGGAATACTCTAGACCAGCGGTGGTAGCCATACAGAAGGGCAAATACTACCACCTGGCTGTGGGTTGTTTTATCACCTCTTACGACAGGCCGCCCTGCCGCAGGAAATTGTATTCTTTCGCCGTTCCTGCACGGATACAATTTTTTAATTGTCTTTTCATTTCCTGCCTTGGGCTGGAGGGGAATGTCTGAGTGAGCCCACAGCCCGAACAAGGAACTTTGAAGATAAGACCGGGGGAATTGCCCCCCTGCGAGGTTTATGGTCCTTAAATGGATTTCCTATGCTTAAGAAAGGCCCCGCCTCACGGACCTATACTTAAATCCACCACTGGACTTTGCTACCTAACTGTGTATATAGTAAAATCGATTAACGCTAATGAAATGAGTCTTGTTTCGCTTCTTGTTATTAAAACGCCCAATTGTATGTAATCTTCTTATCTTTATTTGACTGTATTTTAACATTAGTTGGTAATCTTATTTTAAACAGATACAATTTTAATATATTTCGACGTGTCGGGTTAAATAATTAGAAGGGGGCGAGGATACGGATGAGCTGTCTGTTGTCAAACTGACTTGACATTAATGACAGTGAGGTTTGTCTTTCGCAGATTAAACATAAGACCACTTACGAGATCATTCCCTGTGTGAATATGGCTTTGACGAAGGAAGATTAGACCATATATTATTTTACTGTCCAAAATTATCTATATAGCCCTTATATGACCTTCTTCCCCCTGACCTTCCTCGTCCCATTAATATTAACTTCTTATTAACCTTAGTATATAGTAAATATGTATATATCCTATCTAGATTTTAGATTAGTTAGTCTAATATGACCGTTTGTGTTGTCTTGTCCTCAGGTTACCAGAACAAGAATACCGTCCATCAAAATTTATCTTTTTTTAGCTTCTTATATTTAACACCTGTCGCTTTTATTTTGACATTGGCAAAATCAATGCCAAAGGCGTTGGAGCCAGTACCAACAAAAATAGAAATAGAACATAAGACCACTGTTAGTACCGACTGTAAGCCTTCCTAAAGCAAATCTTGGTGTTTTTATTCATGTGGACACTTTTCTAAAATAGACCCATGGGACTCCTAAAACGCAGCTAATTGTTAAAAAAAGTCAAAAATGAATGGGCAAACATTTCATATTGGCTTTTTTAACTGGACGTTTGGATCCTTGTCGCTGTCACACGATTGGTTTTGCCCGTAATGTCCCACAGATGCCGCCGGCTTTGATCTCACCGCCCACCGCGAAACTGCTGAGCCATTTTCGTTGCTATCACCCGTTGTTACGGTTGTTTCTCCTCTGTTTCTATTGAATCAAAGACCTTTAATATCTTTATTAATGTGGCTAACCTGAGATGATGGATGATAACTAATTATTTGAAACATTTTAGCTGAGCATGCGACTTTAGTATCATATTGTTATTTATGAAATTCGAACTTAAAACGATAACAAATAAGGTTCAATATTTAGAATTGAAGTTTTTAAAGATAATCTTAAGTTATTGTGTTTAGTTATCGATGAGTTACCTGAGTTTAAAGATTAAAATCGATAAGTTTTTTGTTTGTTTTACAATGGAAATTAAAAAAGTTTTTGGTGCTGGATTAGCGGTTTAAAAGCAATCTCTGGTAATCGTGAAAACAGTTAATCTTATCTGATAACATGTGGATAACGCTTGTGTTCATTATGGGGTAGGCAAATTAAACTAAAGAGAAATGGCATGGGCCTTTATTATTGTCTTACTGTCGTTCTTATTTGCTTACTACCTAGTTTAATCTTTATTCAAAATAACAACAATACACATTGTTAGGAGTTGCAGGAATCGAATTAAAATGCCGTTGGAATTATTACAGAGTTTACTAGAACTATACAAACATAAATAGCACAGGTACGAATATAACTAAACACAATCAGTCCAAACGTAAAACACGATTCAATAACACGCGAAGTCCGTCACTAAATAGATTAACGAATGTACACAAGTCTTGCTCCACTGGTGGTTATCACTCAACTGGGGCATTGCTTTATACTGTACAAATACAATATGTCTTCTCGGCCACGTGGATTGAATTTCCTAGAATCACACCTGGCTAATGACTACCATAAAAGATTACAATACGCAATGGGCTGTTTTTCTAATCACAATTTTTAAACACAAAGTAAATAAAAGAAGTCCAAATGCCGAAAAGGTAATAAAATGTGTTTCTACAGGGCTGCAGGTGTGAATTTGACTTTGTCGGCACACTAGGTCGTAACAATATTATTCTCTTAACTACAAGGTAGTAAATGCAACTTCTTTGTTGTATTCCAGGCAACCTTTGGATGGACAAGAACTTGTTAAAAGTTAATTGTTGGCGTGCAGTACATTAATATACTGTAAATTATAATAAATAAACATAATATGCAATAATATACTGTTAAGTAATAATAATATATTAGATAAGGTGTAGCTATAAAAATATATACGTATATACACATGTATTATATACAACAAATAATAAGAACATTTTATATATGAATATATGCTTAATATATGCAGAAATATCTATAAGAGCTAAGACACAAATTTAGTAAAACTATAATAATAAATATATAATAAGTTTAATTTTAAAAAGTCGTCCACCCCCGCCAGGCATGGCATAGTACATGCAAAGAAAAAAATGAAAACAAAGTATAAAAAACAAGATTACAATACAAAAATAATGGTTCATATGGATGGACTGATTTAAAAAAATATCCTGCAGAGTGGAAATTAATGGACAATTTAACATTAAAAACTTATTTATTTATTTACTTAATTTAAGGAACGTTAAAAATTTATTGCCACATTTATATAGTCAATTTTAAGTGACGAAAATACTTAATATTTTCGTTACTTAAAATAACTAAGTGAACAGCTAATTTGTAAACTGACTGACATAGATTAATAATATGTAAATTATTAAATATTTCCCTTTTCCTTCCCAATCGTTTGGGGTCAACATATAAGTATTATGTGTTTGGGGCCAACACATAATTTACTCTCAGCACGCACCAATAATGGTTCATTTCTATCTTTCAATTTATATATATATATATATATATATATAAATTGAAATTGAATACATAAATTAATTGTGGTCTAGTGTGGCCAAAAGGCTGGCTTGCACATATAACAACACATCAGCGTTGCCATCCAACGTGGATTATATTATTAACTAGCTTCTGCCCGCGACATCGTCCGCCTGGAAAGTTTTTTAACTATCCCACAGGAACTCTTTAATATTTCGGGATCAAAAGTATCCTATATGTTGACCACGGATATAAGCTTCCACCATACAAAATTTCATTAAAATCGGTCCAGTCGTTTCGGAGATTAGCCGCTACAAACAGACAGACAAACAGACTCACACAGAAATTTAAAAAAAAAATAGTTCTATTTCACTTCTTACATCTCTCTGACTCGGTTTTTAGCATTTTTTTCATTGTACAGAAATTCGACCTCTACAGTTTTATTATATGTATAGATTATTCTGTTGTAACTAACTACAAAATAACAAATAACACATGAAGTACGCGGTTAAATAATGGTCGGTCGACCACCAACTATAATCGAAATAACTGCATAACCGTAATGTTATTATTAGGTAAGTAAGATAATATACATATATCCGCCTTCCTCGCAAGTGGTATGTCAAGTTAATATGTAACTTTATAATAACAATAGTCAGGAGACAAACACACATATTGTATATCCCCAAATTAAGCAAGTTATGCTTGTGTTATGGGTAATATACAACGGACTTCTCTGGTGCCGGTCCCAGACACCCAGACCATAGTAAATAACGGAGACAATTCGTTTCCTATATTTACCATATTATTGACGGCCTCTGTGGTTGAGTGGGCTAAGCCTTTGCCGGCTTACCTCACTGCAACGCAGAGGCTCCGGGTTCGATTCCTGGTATAGTAAATTTCGGAAACGTATTTTCTCCGTTATTTACTATGGTCTGGGTGTCTGGGATCGGCCCCAGAGTGGTCCGTTGTATATTGCCAATAACACAAGCGTAACTTGCTTAATTTGGGGATATACAGTGTGTGTGTTTGTCTGCCGATTTATTTATTTTATTTACCATACCAGGAATCCGGAGCCTCTGCGTTACGGAGAAAATACAATTTCCTGCGGCCGGGCGGCCTCTCGTAAGAGGCGACTAAACAACCCACAGCCAGGTTGTAGGGCATTCGCCCATCTGGATGGCTACCACCCCTGGTCTAGAGTATGCCGCCATAACAACTTTGAGTTGTGTTCCGGCATTAGTGACCAGGTTCCAGTCTTCCCTAAGAGAGCAGCAGCGCATTTGTAGCACCTTTGGTGTTGCAAAAGTTCATAGGCGATGGTAACCGCTTTCCATAAAGTGGGCCGTTTGCCTGTCTGCTGAACTCATGCAATAAATAAAAAAATAAAGGCTTAGCCAGCTCAACCACAGAGGCCGTCGAATTTAAGAGTCGCTACCTGCCTACCTTGATAAGCGACGTCTGATTGCTAACTCGGGAATGTACTTACTTGCTTCGTACACTTTTTTATACACATAATACAAAGATCATATGCATTCTTTTTTTAAAGAATATTTTGGTACATTACACACACGGTTTTTGAAATAAATTACACTATTTATAATAAGCCAAATAAGCCCATAAGCGTCCCACTGCTGGGCTCGGACCTCCCACTATAGAGGAACGGACGGACGCTTGGTAGGTCTGACACATCGTTTATCTCGATGGGCAGGCTGCATCACAATGTTTTTTTAATCAACGTTGTTAGCACGTGGTAATTGTAATAATTATCACATTACGGCAAGGGGGCTTTGTGGCGAAGCCTTAGGTGAGTAACTACACCTCGGACCTAACTCCGGGGGTCAAGGCAAGGTTTGCTCCGTGCTTGCTTTAACCAGCCGGCAAGGAGTGAAGATCGCTAGAGCTAAGACTCAAGCTCCAGGGGTGAAAGTGATAAATGGCATCACGTCAGAAGTAGCTTCGGTGAACCTGCAGCCCACCTCTCGACACCTCTAATCTTAGCATTTTTGGGGGCCCATGCTGTGAGTGACGAGTCACCGTCTGTCCATTTTTTCCACATTCCTTGAACATTGCGACGGGCAGATGCCATAGTCCCCATAGTCTCTGATCTGTAAGTCCACTACCAGTTTATACCAATAGCTCGGTACCTTTTGCTCTCATTTCCCACATTAGTCCTACACTGGCCTGGGCTTGTCCTTGGGTGCATTTTTATATGGTATAGACAAGGACAATTGCCGGTCAGTGTCACGCAACATTCAGATTAAAATTGTCAAGGGGTCTCTACGTGTTTCTTCCCCACCCAAGCCCTCCAAAAGTCCGGGCCTTTTTTATGTCCCGTGGTCTTCAAAGACATAAATTAATTCACATTAGGTCAGAAAACTGCCCAAGTAGTCCACGCGTTCCGGCCAGGATTCGAATACGCGCCCTTGGAGTTTGAAATAGCCATTACGCTATCACGACTTGACGATTACACTACAGACATTTAAAAATGGATGTCAAAGTAGAAAATGTATAAAAAGCTCACAAAACATACAAACATTTACTGTCAAGAACACTTGATTTAAATATTTTGAATTGTTTTTGATAAAGTGCTTTCTTAAGGTCCCAAACTCGAAAGACGCCGGTTCGAATCTAGAAGATAATTTTTTTACACCTCTTAGGCAGTTTTCTGACTTATGGCCGGTTCCAATACGTTACTGTATCGGTTTTATTTTGACATTACTTGTATGGAGCTTATGTGAAATTTTAACCGATAGTAAGGCAAATGAACGGTCCGTAAGACATAGGAACCGAGCCTTAGCTGCGTATTGTTAGAATTACTACGAGATGGCGGTAAAGGGACACATCGCGAAGAAACTTGCAAATCGAGATAGCCGATGTGCCAAACCCGCTGAGCCATCTTGGATAAACTTATTAGGGTATACTGGCCGTTTATTTATAAAATTGAAAGGCCCGAGCCCAGCAGTGGGACAATGATGGGCTGTTATTATAAATGCTTTCTTAATATAGTCTTATACAGAACTTAGTTTGACGGCCTCTGCGATTGAGCGGGCTAAGTCTTAGCCGGCCGAACAAAAGGCACGCACTTCGCTGATTTTGATTAGTTTAGTTTTAATCTCCATGACATTTCCAAAATCGAATATCGATCTCATAAATTATGATTATTGTAATCCAATCTTGTTGCTCTCATTTACTAAATTTATTTAATATTGATTTGTATGGATTAACTTAATTAATCTTCTAAGTTATTCAAAGTGTTTCCTTGTTGTTTTAATCTATATCTATATCTATAATAAAATTGTAGAGGTCAAATTTCTGTACAATGAAAAAAAATGCTAAAAACCGAGTCAGGGGGATGTGAGAAGTGAAATAGAACTAATTTAGATTTGTTTCATTTTTTTTTTGTTTCTCTGTTTAGAGGTCAAATTTCTGTACAAAGAAAAAAATGCTAAAAACCGAGTCAGGGGGATGTGAGAAGTGAAATAGAACTAATTTAGATTTGTTTAATTTTTTTTTTGTTTCTCTGTTTAGAGGTCAAATTTCTGTACAATGAAAAAAATGCTAAAAACTGAGTCAAGGGGATGTAAGAAGTGAAATAGAACTAATTTAGATTTTTTCATTTTTTTTGTTTCTCTCTTTATACTAAAATTGTAGAGGTCAAAATTCTGTACAATGAAAAAAAAATGCTAAAAACCGAGTCAGGGGGATGTGAGAAGTGAAATAGAACTAATTTAGATTTGTTTAATTTTTTTTTGTTTCTCTGTTTAGAGGTCAAATTTCTGTACAATGAAAAAAATGCTAAAAACCGAGTCAGGGGGATGTGAGAAGTGAAATAGAACTAATTTAGATTTGTTTCATTTTTCTTGTTTCTTTGTTTATAATAAAATTGTAGAGGTCAAATTTCTGTACAATGAAAAAAATGGTAAAACCGAGTCAGGGGGATGTGAGAAGTGAAATAGAACTAATTTAGATTTGTTTCATTTTTCTTGTTTCTCTGTTTATAATAAAATTGTAGAGGTCAAATTTCTGTACAATGACAAAAATGCTGAAAACCGAGTCAGGGGGATGTGAGAAGTGAAATAGAACTAATTTAGATTTGTTTCATTTTTCTTGTTTCTCTGTTTATAATAAAATTGTAGAGGTCAAATTTCTGTACAATGACAAAAATGCTGAAAACCGAGTCAGGGGGATGTGAGAAGTGAAATAGAACTAATTTAGATTTGTTTCATTTTTCTTGTTTCTCTGTTTATAATAAAATTGTAGAGGTCAAATTTCTGTAGAATGAAAAAAATGCTAAAACCGAATCAGGGGATAGATGTAAGAAGTGAAATAGAACTAATTTAGTTTTTTTTTTTAATTTTCTGTTGCTCTGTTTATAATAAAATTGTAGAGGTCAAATTTCTGTACAATGAAAAAAAATGCTAAAAACCGAGTCAGGGGAATGTAAGAAGCGAAACAGAACTAATTTAGATTTTTTCAATTTTTATTGCTCTCTTTGTCCGTCTGTTTGTACCGGCTAATCTCCGAAACGACTGGACCGATTTATATGAAATTTTGTATGGTGGTAGCTTATATCCCTTGTCAATATATAGGATACTTTTGATTCCGAAAAATTAAAGTATACCCGTGGGATAGTTGGAAAAAAACTTTAACTACTTAAACAGATTATTATACAACTTATGCACGTAATTAACTATTGATATTGCCGTTATCGTCGTCATACAATAAAACAATTTATACATTAAAAAACAATTAGGCTGTATATCATCACGCTAAGATCAATAGGAGCGGACCACCAATGAAGAATGTTTTAAAATCGGAAGGGTTTTTTAACTATTCCACGCGGACGAAATTGCTAGTTAATAAAGGACAGAAGCTAGTTAATAAATAACTTCATTCCTACGTCTCTGCGGGGTAGGTAAAGGTGGTAGGGTTTTTTTGTGTATGTTTGCTTATAGGCAAACTGGCAGACGGTTCCATTTGATGGCAAGTGGCTACCGTCGCCCATGGACATCTGCAACACTGTTTACGCCCTTTTTGAAGAACCCCATACTGTAGCGCTCTGGGAAAACCGCGGGAGCTCATTCCATAGCTTGCTCATGTATGGCATAAAGGAGCGAGCGCCACGTACAGCGGATAACTTCCAGATGTCAAGGAAGTATGGATGAACTCGCAGTCGCCGGCGAGCAGTGCGGTGGTAAAATGGCGACGCAGGTACCAAACCAAATAGCTCCTCAGAACACTCCCCATTGTACAGACGGTAGTACGCGCTTAGAGCAACAACGTCTCTTCTGAGACTTGAAGGTTCTAAAAGGTTTTCCCCATTTGGATGGTCCTAATGTGAATATGTCGGCCCACATAAGGTACTATGAATTACTGTATAACTTACAGAAAAGTTGGAAAGCCGTTGTTTGGCTATACAGATGCGGATTGGGTTAATTGTGAGCGCACTAGACGCTCATATACTGGTGTATGCATGTCACTGGCGGCTGGTCCGGTGTCCTGGGAGAGTAAAAATCAACAGACTGTAGCGCTATGGTCTGCTGAAGCAGAATCCATGGCCTTGACTGCAGGAGCAAAAGAGGCATGTTGTCTACGAAGATTTATTTACGAAATAACAGGTCAATTGAACATTGTTGAGATCTTCAGTGATAGTCAGTCCGCGTTAAAGCTTGCTTAGAATCCTGTCCACCACAATCGGACCAAGCACATAGATACACGATTTCATTTTATTCGTGAAAAGGTTGCTGATAATATTGTTACGAGCTACAGGACTCGAATTAAAAATGCCGTTGGAACTACTATAGAATTTATTAGAACTGTACAAACACGTATAAAACAAATACAAAAAAAACTGGACGCAACCAGTTCACACTGCACGATTCAGTACAATTCGACACGCGTAAAGTCCGTCGTCTATAACGCTAATCGAGAGTACTACAAACGTCTTACTCGTATCGTAATCGTCACTTGACTGCCCCACCCCTCTATTCGGGCATTATTTTATACTAACTATACAGTACAAAAAAAAAATCGGCGGCGCGCACTGAGTTTTCGAGAAATAGTAATTTGCACACCTGGTTATCTATTCCTGCGAACGGCCAACAGATTTGAAAACAATAACAATAGGCTATTGTCTAATTGCAAATTTTAAATACGAAGTAATAAAAAGAACTCCGAATGCGGGAGGGGCAATAAACAAGATGCTCAGCATTTCTTTGTCGGTATGTGAAAATAGGTATGCAGGTGGCCCAACTTGTAACAATATTATAAACCTGAACTTTGTACTATATTAACTAAGCCATTAGGAAAAGTTAAGCATCTTAAATGTGTTAGAAACTTAGGTTTGTCTTAATAATTTTTTTTGTGGCTTTATTGGCTCCAGTGTCTCTTTGTAATCAACAATGTTTCTTTTTTAATCTTTTACACATTGCTGATAATGTGGGTTATGTTGTAAATACTGGTTTGTAATATTTGTTCTTGTATATTTAAATATTTTTTCATTGTAGCATAGAGCAACCTTTGTTACCTGTCTTTACAAAATAACTCTTCAATAAAACGTACATGAAGAATGTTACAATTATCATGTGCTAACATTGGTGAAGGAAAAACATCGTGATGAAACCTGCATACGAGATAACCGATGTGTCAAATTTGCCAAGCCGCCTTGGACAAGCGTGGCGGTGGCTGTCCGTTCCCCCCTTTAATGGGAGGCCCGAGCCCAGCAGTGGGACAATTATGGGCTGTTATTATACTATATAATGCTCATAAAGTTGGTAATATTTTGGAGTTTTACGTTAGTACTCTAAATTTCGTGTTTTAAAGCTTAAATTTTAGTATCTTGCTAAAAAGGGATACTACACTATTGAAGAATACTTAAATGACAAAAATTCATTTACATAGCAGCTCGCATACATCTTATACTATATTTTGTATAACGTTGTCTTGCCAAGCTTGTAAGGGATTTATGGAGATATATTGCAGCATAACATTTAAGTACGTCATGTCATTATTATAACTTTAATCATATTTTTCTTTCCTTTGATTGTGTCTTGGTCTTATTGAGTATGCACTGTTTGCTACAACTCCATTAATTTTTCAAAAAGTAATTCTGTAACATACTTCTATATAAAACTTATTAAAAAAGAGAGAACTTGAGATATAAATAGAATAAGAAATATAAAGAACAATATTTAGCTAGACGTGTTGCTGGGGAGTTTCTTGCCGCTTCTTCTCCTTAACAGAAATAACACGTTGCGAAGCGCTGTACATAAAATAGGAAGAGGAAGTAAATTTTAACTTGTATGTATGACTTTCAAAAAGTGTTCTCCAGTGGAACTTATTTTGAAAAAAAACTTTAGAATTTGAATTTTGAATTAAACCTATTAGATTTTGGAACATAAGTCACGTAATTTAGGACCCCGCCCACCCCTTATCACACGATGTCTCCACTTCGCCGACCAATCCCCTCCCCCCTTAACGTGTGACGTAATTTATGTATGGTCCCTTATGGGGTTATTATTATCACACATGTATTATAATAAATTTATTTATTATTATTATTTTTCGTTTCTTTTTTAAAATACATTTAAGACGCTATTGCCTCACCGCGGTTAGGGATACCCACTAAAACCCCTCGGTATTCCGACCTTCGCCCTTAATGCCCGGGCCACGGGCATATGGCCTAGCCCAGCGATTTCCAAAGTGTGCGCCGCGGCGCCCTGGTGCGCTGCGAGGCGCTCCTGCTTACCATTCTCCAGAAACTAAACTTAGGCATTCGCGCATTGTGGAAATCACCAAGCTCACGCGTCACATTAACTAAAGTTGCATTATATTTTATTTCTTTTCTTAAATCATAGATGTTTTCTTATATATAAATTTAAAAACTCAGCTTCTTAATATGGATGTTTTTTAATTTTTGTGCCTATCTACTTAGTATCAGGGGGTTGCCTGGAAGAGATCGATTTAAGCGATAAGGCCGCCCTTTGTTCAACATTTATACTGTACCTAGTTTTAAGAACGTAGTCTTAATTTTTGGTGAACAATAAAGTGTTTTAATTTCCGTGCAGGAACGGAGAAAGTATACAATTTCCTGCGTTGGGGCGGCCTGTCGTAAGGGGCGACTAAACAACCCACAGCCAGGTGGTAGGGCATTTGCCCGACTGGATGACTACCACCCCTGGTCTAGAGTATTCCGCCATAACAACCTTTAGTTGTGTTCCGGCATTAGTGGCCAGGTTCCAGTCTCCCTTCAGAGAGCAGCAGCGCATTTGTAGCACCTTTGGTGTCGCAAATGTCCATAGGCGATAGTAACCGCTTTCCATCAAATGTGCCGTCTACCTTTCTGCTGAACTCAAGCAATAAAAAAAAATAAAAAAAAAATGATTCATTCATCATTGTACCCTATTTCCACTAGCTAGGGCATCGAGACAATGTACTTAAGTTGTAAGTGTGAGTTTGGGATCCCTTAGCCTAGTCTCTCCGTTGGCCCTGGCAGGCGGTGGCTCATCGGCCTCTTCCACTCCTGGGGAACTATTTTTCTCCACCGGCATCTTTATGCTCTCGTTGCGTAGGGCGGTCTGTGAGGCGCCCTGAGAGAGGAGAGTTGAGCGCACGCGGAATACGTCACACCCCCATTTCCACGGCATAACTATCTCATTCTCCTATCCCATTTCCTCTCTGATGGTACTTTTTCTATTGTTGAAGCATAGCAAACAAGCTGATGGGCCAACTGTGATAGAAAACCAGAGGTGCTAAAAATGTGCTACCGCTCTCTAAATAAAGACTGGCCACTAATGCTGGAATACAACTCAAGGTTGTTATGGCGGCATAATCTAGACCAGGGGTCGTAGCCATCCAAACGAGCAAATGTCCTCCCACGTGGCTGTGGGATGTTTTGTCGCCTATCACAACAGGCCGCCACAACGCAGGGAATAGGATTCTTTCTCTGTTCTTGCACGGATAAAATGATAAGCATTTTTAAAATAAAATACTTCTATCCCACCATTTCTATCCCATACTAAAGGCTAGCAACGTGTTGGCGTCACCCCTGATCTTGTAAAGGTCAATGGGCGACGGTAAGCATTATCCTCTATGTGGACCGTCTGACTATTTGCCAGCTTCGCAATTGAAAGGAGATTTAAAAAGAAATTGACCCCAAACAAATTTCCGGTTCTAGGTTTAATATCGAGGCACAACTCATACACAAATACATCAGATCTGAACACCATAAATAAATTGGATGTGTGCTCATGCAGAAATGCCATCAGAACGAGGGACATCCGAAGTGTCAGACGTGATGGAAAGCGATTATCTGTGTTTTTGTTTGTTTTGGGGGCGGCCACTTTGTGGCATCACAAGGCTAAAACAGTTTCCATGTTGCCCACGCGCATCCATATTACTACAGCTTGTGCACTATCGTACGTTCGCTAAATTATGCTGCGATTTTTGTGATATACTAATATCTAACAGTACGGTGTGTACGATAAATTTCAACACTATATCCTGAGGAGTTTATTACACTATTCTGTAAGAATAATAAGATACTATAAAGATTTTACTAAACACTTTTATTTGCAATGACTGTCACCTCGCTTACGCGAGATATAGACTTTATACTCATATCTTTAGACAAATGCAATCGAGATGAAGCATATTCAAATAAAATTCTTTTTATTAATTGTTATTGTAATTGAAATTCATTGAGTGCTTTCAGAACCTAAGGAAAAAATACCACAAAATAATTGTTCATGATTAGGTTTTCATAAACAGCAATTTTTTGTTTTTGATATTTATTTTTGAAATAACCGACAGACGGTTCAATTTTATTGATGTAGATTAAAATAATTATGTTAACTAGTTAATAGGGACTATAAACAAGTTAAATTTCAACATTTTCCTAAACATGCATGTGTGTTTACAGCGAACTTCGTACACGATGTCATGGCGACGACATAAATATTTGTTAGTTAATTATAACGACAGTACAAAAAACATGACTGCAGCGCCATGTACGTACGTAACTTTAAAACTTCAGGTAAATAATAAAATGTTACATGAAAATTATATAAGTGAAGAGAAAACCATCGTGAAATTAATTATATTATCACATTTAAATAGTAAGATTGTATCTAATTCATAGATCAAGTATAAAATATTCCCACAAGTTTTTTTATAATTATTTTTTTCTTTTCAATTGTTTTTTAGTTTTAATAATACCAGGCAATGAAAGAAAAAGAGTTTCGACACCAAAGCGAACTCCACTGTGGCCACACAGGTTCTGTTGAGACCTAGTGTGGGCACCAGAGCTAACTTTAGACGCTCCTATAATATTGTCATCTTTATGTAAATATATTTCATTTTATTTTATTTCAAGTTACGTTCTATGGTATTTATTAGCCATGGTCGTCGTATTTGAGATAGACAGTAAAGCCCATTTCTGCTAAGAACGTGCACTCTTATTCTTTGAACACAGAATAGTGAAGACAGACAGTTGACACATCGTGAAGTTGGACGCTCGTGCGCATCGGAGCGAAATCATCGGCGCGACTGCTGACCACTCAATACACAGGATGGCTTCATACGTTGTTTTTATTTATTTGTATTCACAACTCGCAATTTATTGCAACATTGTACAAAGAATTGCGTTGACTCTAATCTACAATTCAACGATGTAACGGTTTCATCAAATTATCGATGTTTTTATATGACTAGGTAAATGGCAAGGTGTCTATGAAGATCATGGCTTCTTTGTATGAAAGGTACAATGAGCTGAAAGATCTTCGAAGTGTGCTTGAAATGGATAGTTGACATGATATCACAATAACTTCTGAAACAATGTTTAAATAAAAGAGTGTGCGTTCAAATACCATGTAATTTTTTCAACGTGACTTGGCACCGTTTGGCCATCTAATTAGTGTCAACTATTCAGGAGTATTCAAGTTGTAGAATGTTCTTCAAGCTAATAGACACCGGGAGAAATTGGGACTCCTTTATCAAAAACTAATGTTACAAGATGTCCACCACAGTAGTCATGAGAACCATGGTGTATATTAATATGACATAGGCAATCGTCATAGATAATATTTTTAGTCGATTTATCAGATGATTCGATTTATAATTAAATTACCATTTTCTACCGGTTAATTAATTTTATAAGCCCACTAAATTATCGTCTAGATAATTTAGTGCATCAGTAACTAATTATTATAATTGTTTTTATGATACTGGCAACACTATGATGTAATTGCTATTTTTAGCAATGATGCAATGTTATTGTTTTATAGGGCAGCATTTTCGTATTAAAGGCGTAGTGGCGTATAGTCCGTGTTCATTGCTTACTGTGCTGTGTGAATATTCACATCAAAGGGGAAACCCTGCCTAAATAGTTAATATTTGGTATATTTAGATAGATAGATAACACTTTATTATACACCAATACAAAAATGAACTTAAAGACTAAAATTGTATCTAGTTGTGTACAAAAGGCGGTCTTATCACTAAAAAGCGATCTCTTCCAGACAACCCCAGGAATGAATTGAGATTATAATGACGATGGTGGTATAGGTAACATATAGTACGAACTACCTACATTTTAATAATAAATACTTAAATTATATATATGTAGATATTTTATATATTACATAGATATATACTTACTATATATATTTGGTACTTTCCTACCCAAATCTCTCCTTGCATTGTACACTAAACAATTTTTTTTTACAGGAGAGCAAATAGAACAAAATTGTGATCTGTTTATTTATAATTACTTTTCATTAATTTTCGCGACTAATACAAATAGTTTTAAACTAGGTTTTAACGGTTTTACACGTGACGTTTTATTATTTGATTTTATTTCGACGTTTCGGTCACTTTTCAATAGCCGTTTCTTGTTGTGTTACTGTGATTATCTAAGTAATCCTTAAAATTTTCATTTGCATTTGGAACAAATAAGTTTCAACTGGTATAGACACAACACTCAATTTAGCAAGCCAACCCAAACTTTATGGTAAACTTTTAAAGTCATCTAGCTTTCAAATTTCAAAAATGTGAAATTCATCTTACAGTTCTAAAACATTAGATTCTTACACGAGAGGTGAAAGTGACCTATTTAGGCACGAGATGATTTGGCGCACGAGCGTAGCGGGCGTGCTAATAGTTTGAGTGCCTAAATAGGCCGTTCACCTGAGTTTAACACTCTTGCTGTTCATTTCGAATATGATGAAAGTAAATAAAAATGAATTAGTTAAACAATGAACTACTTCTCTAATGAAATGGGGCGTTAAATCCGTATCTAAATCTAACGAGCTCATTTAATACATTACATATGAAACGTCAAGTACAGTTCTGTTTCTGTGACATTCTACCGGCCATTAGCTTTTTGGTACTGACTCAATTTATGTAAATTAATTAATAATGTAGTGAAAATTATTTGATTTTTGTTATTCCGACGTTTCGGCCAATTTTCAGTGGCCGTGATCACGGAAGACAAACATGTCAAGTGTCAACAAGTATTGTTAAAGTTTTATTTAGTTTTAATTTTGTTTATCGTTATTATTTACTCTTCGGGAGCCTAAACTAATTTACCATCGCTTCGCAACATGTTATGGCTTGAAGAGAAGAAGCAGCGCAAGAAACTCTTTAGCAAACATGCCTAGCTCTAACATAACATGAAAGTTAACACTGAAAAGTGGCCGAAACGTTGGAGTAACAAAATAAATAAAGTCGGAATAAATTACCGCGCTTAAAACCGTTAAAACGTAGTTTTATTGTAAAATATATATAATATAATATATATAATAACAGCCCATAAATGTCCCACTGCTGGGCTCGGGCCTCCCACTATAGGGGAATGGACGGTATACCCGCCACGCTTGTCCAAGGCGGCTTGGCAGGTTTGACACATCGGGTATCTCGATGTGCAGGTTCCATCACGATGTTTTCCTTCACCGTTATTAGCACGTGGTAATTGTAACAATATGCACATTAGGTCAGAAAACTGCCTAAGTGGTGCATGCGTTCCGGCCAGGATCGAACCCGCGCCCTTTGACTTTGGGACGCGTGCGCTAGCCATTACACTACCACGACTTTTTTATAAATTATAAAATTATTGATATTTTTTTATTATAATTTATGCCGCGATGTAACAGTGGCTGTAAAGAAGTTGGGGCATAAGTTGCATGTATTATTTATGGTTCGCATAGTTTTTTAATTTTTTGACAGCACGGCAAAACGTTTCCCAGGGACGTAAAGTATTATTTTCATCCCTGTGATCAGGCCACTCCAAGCGTACTTTCAGAATATGAGAAATGAAAAGGTCATTAACTAACGATTTCTTTTTCAAAGTTCAATGTAGTGTCGTTTAGGTCTCCAATTCACTTTACGTAACCTTTGCTCAAAGCATAGACAATAAAGAGTTACACGAAGCCATAAATTCATCCCACCGTTAGCCATCGGCACAATAAAGCAATCTATCTAAAGAGATATCTCGACGATGACGGCTCGATGTTTGTATATCGATTAATTAATAACCGAGTTTCAAATCGAGAGATCGGAACGCTACAATCGATATCAGCCGCCTCTCTAATTGAGTCAAGCCGGCAAACAGATAATAAGATCTAACAATGTTATTAAATGTCACCGCTAGTTCTATTTTTGTTCGAACTTCAACTTAATCACTTAAACAATAAAGACTTTGTGTCATTTCAATATTGGTAAAATAAATGGCCAGAAAAAGAAAGACGCAACACTAAATGCCGGGCATTTACCTGTCAAATTATTAAAAAAAAACAAACAAATTTATTCTGTGGTGAGCATATGGGAATAGTGTTGCTAGTTAAATCTAAGAAATTTATAATCTGTGATTGTAAGTAAATAAATGAGTAAGTGAAAGAGGTTTTAGTTTGTCTGTTTGTCGGATAGGTACCCTTTGTTTTATATGAATATTTTATATACTTTGACATATATAGGTATGTGTATATTTTCGGATTTCCGGCACCGAAGATAAATAATTTTTTATAACACTTTTTGTGCAAAAACGAGGCGGGGTTTGTAGACAAGACATATATATATAGGTGAAGCT
Organism: Dendrolimus houi; assembly: GCA_039645545.1. NCBI lineage: Eukaryota > Metazoa > Arthropoda > Insecta > Lepidoptera > Lasiocampidae > Dendrolimus > Dendrolimus houi. Next base: position 22,700,030 of record CM077128.1, on the reverse strand, counting down.
GTAGGAGAATTAAGCATTTTTGTTCCTTGCTGGAACGGGAGAAGAATAAAATTTCTTGCGGCCGGGCAGCCCGTCGTAAGAGGCGACATAACGAGCGATGTCTACCACCCCTGGTCTCAAGTATGACGCCATAATCACCTTGAGTTGTGTTCTGGCATTAGAGGCCAGGTCGCAGTCCCGCTTTAAAGAACGGCAGCACATTGGTAGCACCTTTGGTGTTACAAACCCATAGGCGATGGTAACCGCTAACCGCTTTCCATCGGGTGGGCAGTGTACCTGTCTGCTGAACTCTTGCAATAAAAAATAAATTTTAAATAAGCTTGAAATCTTTGTCGTCAAAATTGTGATATACACTGAAACCTGTATAACTGGGATATGGAGGGACCTATATTTTTTTTACTTGGGGCGCGTTCCTTTAGTAGCTCACAACGCCCAATATGCTCCGTCAGCCGTTCCACATGGCGACCACGGTCATTATGGTCGTGGCGAAAACGTCACTAATGACGTCATTATTTTCGATCACACAGCACTCACAACGACTCATGTTAAGAGGTGGTTTGATTTATTATTTATTTATTTAGGTTTTGGCTTGGCAGCTAGGCCTTTAAGTCAGATCTTAGATTTTAATGTAGTTTCTTCATTTTCTTAAGCCTATTTGTAGCAGAGCTAAACTGTATGTTATCAGCTGGTGCCATTCAACGGAGTTCTTGTGACAACTCAAAAGGCCTCATTTGACTATACTCGTACAGTTCACATTTCTCACAAAACACATAATTACTACTCTACACTATCAAAATCCTACAACTGCTGTTCATTTTAGAGTAATTTTACACATTTCTAGAAAATAAAACTGCACAGCACATCTCCTTTCAGTTACCGCCAAAAACTCCGAGGTGGGTTGAAGAACGCGTTGACCACAGAGTATCATTCATTCTCTCTATCCATTGACATTCCAAAAAGGTGCGATTTTCAAATCAACCAATGACATTTGTGTATTTCGTCGTTAATGACATCAACGCTCCATAATCCATTCCACGAGAGTTTATGATTGTAACGTACGCAAGCAAGTAGAACGGAAAAAATCGCGGTTGTGAACGTGTTCGTTGTGAGTCTCTTGTGGAAAGCCTCTATAAGGCTGGCTTTGCATTTTCACCCAGTTTCTCAAATCGGCAGGTTAACATGACAGTTGTCTTATTTAATATAGATTAATCTTCAAAACAATTGTTGGAACAGACTCCACCACACCATATGAAAATAACAATATATCAAGTAATATGTTTAGTTAATATCAATATGTTTAGATTTATTTTAATTATTTATTATTATCTATGTATGTATGTATGTGTGTAAGTATATACTTATTTGCACTTATGTATATATTTATTGCATTTTTAAACTTTAGTTCACTCGTTAGCTTAGTAATGAACTCAGAAAAACCTGTTATTAGCACTACATTATAAGTAATTTTTGTTGTTGTTTGTATTTTGATATGCGCTGTTGCTTTTTTCAATAAATAAATTTAAAAAAAATATATAGGTTCCATTTTTCATGTAAAGAGGTGGAAATGTTTTTAATATGGAAAAATTAATATAATGGAAGGGTTTAGACTGTTTGTAAACAAACGTGTCATAACTTGTCTAAGCCTGATTCATTGCCTCATTTATACGGGCTACTGAGCTATAAAGTCCCAATTATATAGATAAACATCGACAAAATGTAAGAAATGAAGTCTCAATTAAAAAGGTTTGAAAACTCCCAGTAATAGAGGTAGATAACAAACAGATAGATAAACACTTTATTGGTCACCAAAAACATATCAAAAATTGCACAAATATTGTCTTGGTATGCCTTAAAGCAATCTCTTCCAGGCAACCCAGGAAAGTTTAACCTAATAAGGAATAGTTTAACCTAATCATAAATAAACAATTACAATATTGTCATGGTGAAACAACAGGTGGTGCTTAAGGAATAGGTTAATTTGGCATTTGGTGCAGGTTAATTTAAGGCATTTCAATGCAAAAGTCTCGGGACCTCATTGTAATTAGCAATAACAGAGGTTTCTTACATATCGAGAGCCCACTTATCCAAGTTTCACTGTATAAGTTTAACATACAACAATTTGTAATGTATAACAATTTTGCCGAAAAATTACGTCTGAATGCTTATTCTGACATAGCACAGAACGCGTTTTTATTCAATTATTGGTTCCGAATTGGCAGAAAAGATATATCAAAATTCTCGTCAGTTGGCAACACCGAAAGGAAAGTAATACATTTTGATTGATAGTAACAAAACCGCATTATGTCGAAGAATGATGCTTTTTGCGTGGCTAATAAATGAATTGTAACACTATACTTGCCGCCGATGGTACAAAGAGCCCCCCCATACAGTAAGATTAGCGAATTAATTTGTAAAAAGGCTTCAATTCACCCGTTCGCACCTGTTCTTAATTCACACAGTGCTCGCGAATATTTTTTTTATTTTATCGGCCTTTTTGACATTCTAAACTCAAGTAATGCGATCTATGAAGGTTTTATATCTAATCCCTGCATTAAATATTCTGAAAGAATTTTTTTATTTTAAATTACAATGCTATAAAAAAATTCCAATACAACAAAGGAATTTATAAATACTTTTGTTTAGTGTTTCCCACTTTGATGTTTATAAAGGTTCTGTTACACGAATCACTTCTGTCTTTCAATTTGAAAGAGCTATTAAATGATTCATGTAAACATATAATTGAATCATTTTTGTATTTGACTGCGCCTTTTAGCCATGATTCAATTTCGTTGAACTGTGTAATTCAGCTTTTACGGAAATAATAATAAATGATTCCAAGTATCAAAGACATTTTATAAGTATTTCATAACATATTATATACTTATATTATATTGTTCTAAATATATATCTTTTGTCTATTCTTTGTACTGTTAGGCATAAATATTTACAATATTATTAGTTTTTCTTTCATCTGTGAAGGTGACGTTACTGCTTGGCACTAAAGACCAGTGTTGGTTATTATCAACGAGCTTTTGCTGAGTTATGGTGGCCTGTTTAGAGTTAGTTAACCTTTGGTTTTTGTTAAACTATGTATAATTGCCATTTTAAATAACTCTAAATAAACATTATTTTCTTTCTTTCTTTTACTAATACAAAATATTCATTTTTAATCACTAATGACATTGTTGAAAAAACTATATTGAAATAATATTCTACAAAAAATAGTTTATAGAATATAATGTAATGCGATAAGAACATGGGGTTGACTACAATTTAATAATTGCAGCCCACAACCGTTGTGTGCTCACTTGTCCAAGGCGGTTTTGCGGGTTTGACACATCGGTTATCTCAATGCAGGTTTCACCACGATGTTTTCCTTCGCCGCTGTTAGTACGTGTTAATTGTAACAAAATGCACATCAGGTCAGAGAACTGCCTAACGACGGCTTTCAATATCCGATCTCAATCTTTAATCTCTAATCCAAAATCGATATTTTCAATCCATTTCCTACTTTTGTGATTTCAATATTTGATCCAAAGATCGTTTCGTTGATCTGTTTTACGAATCCATCGTTGGGAGGGCGATCCGGCATTTTTGGATTGCCACTTGTATGAAAGTGACAGTAAGTGGTGCATGCATTCCGGTCAGGATCGATCCCACGCCCTTTGAGTTAGCGACGCGTGCGCTAATCATTACGCTACCACGACTATAATTTAATAGTATTATATATTTATATAATGACGGTTAAACTTTTTAAGCATAAAAAATCTCAAAATCTCAACAAAGTAATATTCAATACAGCTTAATGGTAACCCAATAGCTACTTGGAGAGGCTCCTCATCATGAGCTGATGACCCTCGACGGAGCCAGTAAACCGGAAAACGCAAATTAAACAACAAAGAGGTAACACATCTGCGCAAGCGCACCAAATCCTTTAAGATCCCGATCCTTTTGAAAATGGCGGATTGTTGTACGCCATATTGGATTTTAAGGCTACGTTATAAGAGAGTGCGAAGACGATTTATCGATGTACGATATTTTTAATAAATGCAGTAGAGCAGATTAATGCGGCTTGAGTGTCATAGGGTGGCCATGTCGACGAATTTAAGGATATTCGTCCAATGTATATTAAGACAGGGACGATTTATTTCCTAGCAAGAAATAGAGAACGAAAGATATTTTATTCAGGACAAAAACAAAGGTTAATTAAATAGAAATAGAAAGGCAATAGAAAGAAAGTAAGTCCTAAATTGGACCCAGTCTCAGCATAATAGTAGCCAATAAGGACCAGAGCTGTTTTTACGCCTGGGACTAGCAAGTGAAGTCACGGTGGACAATACACACACATAACAACAATATATATTCATAATGATAAACGAATTAAAGCGTGTAATAACAATGTAAACCTCTTAAACATGAGTGCTCACATATCAAAATGTGCATGATGATACAGAAGTTAACATGCATCAGGTTTGGCAAGTTATAAAAATTACAACATACATGTATACATATACATTTTGTAAAACCTCTGGCTTTGTAGACAAATGGCATTAGCATTCGTTTTACGCTAATGCTACTTGTCTACGGGGTCTCGTGTTGCAAATGTCCATAGACGACACTAACCACTTTCCATCAGGGGCCCAATTCTGCTATTACTATATCGTCAAAATCGCCGGACACTATCGTCTCAATCGTTAGTTTGCCTGATTTCGGTATTCTGTTCATTCTAATTCTATATTAATAAATTTTGATAAGTGAAAACACACAAAACCAATGTTTAAAATTTTGGTATTTTTTTAAAATTGATTTTGGCTGACGGCATTTCTGGTATCTGGATCATGGTAATATCCATTTTTTCCACTATTATTCCGCCGTGACGATATCGAGTATATATTATTGATTTAGTAGAATACGACTTTTTGACACTATCGCATTAAATCGTCCTTTGAATATCTTCGCAACGCCAATGATGACATGACAGACATTGAAATGACAGAATTGCCGTCACTGTCTGTTTTGTATTTTAGGAGTAAGAAAAACACCTAAATAAAATAATATTGCGGTCCGCGCCACCTACTCCAATACGTCTATGGACACAGGTCTATATGAGCCATACTCATACTGCTGTCAGTTTCTGAGAAAAAATATTGTAACATACACATACGGACACAACGATTTCATAAGGATTCACTTTCTGCAAAAATGCCACGGTTATGATTATCAAAAAAACAACAAAAAATATTTTAATGTTAAAAAAGCTTGAGATTTTACAGTTTTTGTTTATTATTAGTATATCGGTTAATTAAATAAATAACGTTGACTCATTTGTAGATATAGTCGACTCTCGATAATTTGATATTAATTAATTTGATCTTTCGATATTTTTTTCCGATCCCTTGAAAACTACTCGATAAATTGAATAAAATCAACTTTAATTGGTCTCCTTGGTAATTTGAAGTTTAAGGAATAGTATATTTTGCCCACCAACATGCAATAATTTGAAGGCCGCGCTTTCCTACTCTCTATAATTTGAAGCTCTACACTGATCAATAATTAATCTGTAAGATTCCATTTTGAAATAGATACATTCATTTTCATTAAATTTGTACGCCCTCAGAACTGACACAAGTGAAGTTTCTTTTTAGCTCTCACCACTATCGAAAATTTATTGGACATTGTTTTGATTATGTACTATAATCAAACGGACCATGATAGAGTGAAGTCACTCACTCAATAGAAAATTACGGCCTTCTTTTCAAAATGAACATTTGTGAATAATTGTACAAATATATAAGATTAAATACAATAATTAAATATTTATAATAAATATATCAGAAATTTTGATGAAAATATTGTTTACTTGATTTTCCCCTCTCCCTCTTAGTTATAAACTCCTGTTATTTTGAACTCTGTGTCATTTGCAATTTTTGTCTGATCCTTTGAGTGTCAAATTATCGCTAGTCGACTGTACGTCTACTTTTCTAGCAAAAACATGTTTGCAGGTATAAAAACATATAACAATAGGAGAAAACATATAACAGGATAATAATTAAATCTTTGGGGAAACCTAACCTAATATTGTCCATGCCATATAAAGGAGAATTTATTGAAACATTTTTACTTTATATTTTGTAATGACGCAAATCATGTAATATATTCGAGATAAGGACTTCATTAAATTTAAAAAATATCAGCAGCTTATGAGTTTTATTAGTTTTTTTACATTGAATAACAAAAATTGTTTTGAAAATGATAGTAGGTGTATATTTTTTTTAAGTGGTCGAGAGTATATCGCCGTATTAACTTTGAGTTGTGCCACTCTCCCTTTGAGGCCAGCAGCATTTTAGCCGGCGTCCGGGCTGGAGATGAGTGCGCAAGCGAGCGCATATAGCCCGGACATGGACGTAGTGAGTAACGACAAGGATTTTATTGGGCATCCCCGACCGGCACGCAATAGCTCTTCTTTAGGGTTGCTAGTGCCAACCCTAGGTGGGGAATCCTACACGCTTCACCGCACTTACTCCGCGGTGGTTTGTCCTCAAGCAGATGTCCTCTGGATAAAAATGCACCAGTGGTAGCACTTATGGTGTTGCAATTGTCTGTAGTGGAACACTTACGAGCCAATAGATAGCGCTGTGCAATAATTGAAGTCGCAAACTATTTAAACACGTACAAAGAATATATTCGAATTTAGAACCATAAATGTCCTCGCTTGAGCTACCACTCGAGACGAGTGCAACCATTGTGTTCTCTCGTGCTACACTTTCACCCAATACCCGCCTCATCAACCGACTTAAATCCATCGAGCTATTAGTTCGAGTTATCCCTTGGGCTAATGAGGTCAAATATCTAGGTTTAACCCTAGACAGAGGCTTGTACTTCCACAAGGACATCAGAGCGGTCGGGAACAGAGCACACTGGCTCATAAGCCGTCTCTATCCCATGACATGCAAGAAGAGTAAAATGAGCTTTAGATATAAGGTGACTCTCTATAAATGCAAATCTCTTCATGCCAGCGATTCCAACATCTACAGACTTCAAAAAGACGAAATCAGATTTTTGCGCACTGCAGTCGACGCTCCGCTCTATATGCGGAACGTCAACCTGCATGGCGACCTGGAGCTTCCTTCCATCAAAGATTATCTCATCTCTCTCTCGCGCAAATTCTTTGACCGAGTCCTCCATCTCATCCTCATCATGAAACGGTCAATTATGAACCTACACCGAACGCTCCCACGAGCAAACGTAGTCCTCGCAATGTCCTCATTGACGAGCCAGACGAAATCACCCTACTCCTCGCAATAATGAACCCCCGAGGCTCAGAACACTAGCCTGGCATAACAGATGCAGACTGAAGAGACGCCTGAGAGCCTTCGGCCCCGGCCCACTCACACAACGTTAAACCCACTCATTACAGACACAAAGTAGCCACACAAGACTAGCTTAGGCGTGTTGCTGGAGTTTCTTCCGACACTTCTTCTCTACCAGCTATAACACATTGCGAAGCGGTAGTAAAGATAGACTACGACCGGCCCCGCCGGTAGAGTCGGTAGCTCGTCCCCATTTACTTTTTCCACGTTTACCCTGGTTTACGGTGATAATAAAATTCTAGTATCTAATAAATAAGATAGATAGATAACACTTTATTGGAATAAAGAAAGAAAACAATTTTATTCAGGACAAATTCCATTGGATAGTGTAGGTATAATTGTGAACAAATTTAAAACTAACAACATAATCTTGTCCTGAAAGCATCAGTCTCAGCATAATGCTGGTTTTTTAAAACCAGCGCTGATCTTCCGCTGAGCCCTTAAGGTACTGTCACGGCAGATATTACATCATTGCAAAGCATGAAGGTAGAATCTTAAATAATATTACTCACCAAATATACAATTTCAAAAATGCATAATTACAATATTGTCATAGAAGAAACAATAGGCGGCCTTATCGCTTAAAGCAATCTCTTCCAGGCAACCTAACTTAAAGAATAGTTTAACCTAATCTGGCGAAGTAGGTGGTGCAGATTATTAGGTATATCATAAACAAACATACTTAAACTACTTACTAAAATAATTTTATTATTATAATAAGGTCTGAAATAATTTGACAGATTTTTAAAAATTGATGTAAAAAGTAGAAATTTCCTAAATAATATGAATTCATGCGGTCCCTACGATAAATTGCAATAATCCTCAGATGCGCCCGCGCACCGGCATTGCATGGCGCTCTCAAAACACGCCTCTTACATTCTTACGCACCATTAATTACTAATCTTATAACAATTTCATTATTCAACCCTTTTAAATAATTTATATTTATAAAGAACTTAATTTTTAATATAAACGAGAGCTTGTAAGGATGGTTTTATTTTACTCTTTTATGGAAAAACAACTGAACCAACTGTCATGAAACTTTACAGTAATAAAGCTTATATTAGACTTGAATAATACACAGAATGTATAAATTGGCTAAATGATAACGATAGGTGTCAAGAAAAGCAGCCAGTCAAAAACTGTAGTTTCATTTCAAATACATTTGTTTTATGCCACCTGGGGCACAATTCTGCTGTTACTATCTCATCAAAATCGGCCGGACACTAGCGTCTCAATTGTAAGTTTGACTGATTTTGGTATTCTGTCGATTCCAATGGCGTGTCACGTGGCACGCCACTCCATCTTTATCTTTATAAATTATATAAGCGAAAACTCGCGAAATAAATGTGTGGCGAATAGAGTTACATCATTTATAACTCAAGAACTGCTGGACCAATTTTTATGATTTTTGTGTTTTTGGAATTGTCTTCGTCTAGAATAGGATTCTAAGTATTAAAATAAGATATTCATCCATAAAAAAAACATCAGTGTAGCCATTCAGTTGTTATGATCTTTTGAGGCCGATTTCGGCAATGGTGACTGCATTTAAACTCATTGTCATTTGTCTGATTTAGGTGATTTTTTTTATTTTTGTGTGTGTTTTAGTGGGTCCCGGGATGGTTTATATTCACGATTAGACCCAGTAGGTGGCGCCGCTGGACATCTCTTTAACGGTGGAGCCGATTTAAATGATTTTTTTGTGTTTTTCAAGTAGATTCGAGAATACTGTAGATTAACAATTGCTCCCGGTTGTTGGCGCTGCAATCGGTTTCTAGATTTTTATTTTAAGAACAAGGCAACGTCTGTCGTGTACAGCTAGTATATATAGATATTAAAAGACAACTGTCATACCATTACATAGAGAGAGAAATGTCGTCATAAAAGATAGTACATTTATATCCACAATGATCTGAGTGTGCATAGGATATTTCTTCATTTGGAAATGTAAATCTTAATATATTTGAAAGAAAGAAAAATATTTATTCAGAACTTCAAACACAAAACGTACTTATGAATAAGACAATACAATTGAAATGAAGTTCTGAATCGGTCTTAATTCAGCATGATGCTGGTTGGCTTAACCAGCGCTGGTTTTTTTTTTTTTTTTAAGGCGGGAATATGCATTTCGCACATACCGGGTCCTTTGCTAGGGATTAGACCGTTGTTGATCATGGAGGCTTTCCACTGAGGCAATCCAAACAATAATCAACCGGCTTGTGTGGAGACTCGACTAATCAATACCCCACTAAAACCACCCTCCTCCCATGTGCCCCGCGCTTATGGCAGGAAAGGCGTGAGATACAGAACGTAGTTACGCCCACACCGATCCTAGCGCACAAGTGCTTGAGAATGCCCCGGGAGAGGCAAACTCACTTCGTCAACAGGGGTGAAGACTCCTCTGCTCCCTAGATGCTAGAGGGCCCCTGCAGCGGTATTTCAGGGAGGGAAGTCATGCGCATACCTGCGCCTCCGGGCTCCCGACTGACGTTGGCGCCCGCGAGACGCATGCGCACTACCATCTCTCTCCCACCAGCGCTGGTCTTCCGTTAGGGCCGTGCAAGTGACTTACGGATAGACAAAGCGAAACAAATACAAAACCAAAAAATAAAAAATATATAACTATTACAAACAAACAAATATAAAAATATATATAAATTACGTGTCACGTTGTTTGTCCGCGACGGACTCCTAAACTACTTAACCGATTTTAGTCAAATTTGCACACCGTGTGCAGTTTAATCCAACTTGAAAGATAGGATAGGTTTCATTTTAATTTATAATATTTTTTTTTATTTTACTGAGCCACAGCAACGCGTGGCCGGGTCGGCTAGTTATACATATTTATGAGTCACGGGTTGTTTTACTTCTGCAACGACCCGTCAAATGTTTCAAGTGCTTTTATCCTTTTAATATACATTGCCGCCTGATAATGTAACAATACCATGTTTTCCTACTATTATTCTGCTTCGTCGATATCAAGAAGATATTATGGATTAAACTTAACGTAGCTTTCCAGCGAGGAAATGTAGCCAGCCTTCTTGGCACCTTACACATAGAAGACGGTGATCTAGGCTCAGTATTCTACTTATTATATTCTACTCATAGTCTTGAGGGACTATGAGTAGAATATAATACGAATAAGTTAAGTTTCCTTGCATTGTATTCGGTTATAAAAAAAATTAGTTTTATCATGTTTTAAAAGTACGATAATAGAAAAGAACGAACTAACGAAGAAGAACTAGAAAAATATAACTAATGAGATTTTTTAACTGGATATAAATATTTTATAACAAATTTAAATTTTCTTAATGTAACTTTAATATTTTGAAATTTATTCATCACCAGCTGTGTCCTTGATTTCGTTGGCGTGGATTTTTTTCGTGGAGCCCTAAGAAAAACGTAGCCTAAGTTACTCGTTATAACATCAGTTATATGCCAGTGAAAATCCCGTCAAAATCGGTCCAGCCGTTTTAGAGCCGGAACACGCAGACTGACAGACAAAATTCTAAACATTGCATTTTCGGAATCTCCCGCTCCGAATTATCCCCTCTCATTTTTTTCACATTTTTATTTTGACTTTACAATAGACGCTTCAATATGTCTGTATAGATTGCATGCCTAATAAGGCAAAATGTATCAACGCATATTATAATATCTTGTGTACATACAGAAACGAGAAGAAAGAAAAAGATTTATTGACTTAAAACATACGCTATACATAAAAAACACATAATACATTCACAATTTTTTATACACAAAACATATATAATAAACTAGCTGATGCCCGCGACTACGTCCGCGTGGTGCGGTTTTAATTTTTGTAGATCAAAAGTATCCTATATGCTGACCAGGGATATAAGCTACCACCATACAAAATTTCATTTAAATCGGTCCAGTCGTTTCGGAGATTAGCCGGTACAAACAGACAAACAGAGAAACATAAAATTAAAAAGAAGTCTAAATTAGTTCTATTTCACTTTTTACATCTCCTGGACTCGGTTTTTAGCATTTTTTTCATTGTACGGAAATTCGACCTCTACATTTTTATTATATGTATATAGATAAGGCTTGTACGTCGAGTTTTTTAGTCCACGAGGTTGGAAGCTCAGCATTGTGTTGCTTATAAAATCCCTATATAGCGATAGCGCTGCTTTTCAGTGCCAACCTGAACCTCTCTAACATACATCTTAACAATAAAGAATTCTTTCATAAAAGCAATATTTAGTACACATGTACTAAATATTGCTTTTATGAAAGAATACTTTAAAGGTACATACCTTTAGGAATCCATGACGATTGTGTTGCAAATAAAACACATATAAAATCGATGAATCTGTATGTCTGTATGACACAGTAATTTATTAATATAAATTAAATTGACATTAACAGTCAGGCTCGTCGTTCGGAAAGAGTATTCACCACTTCAACTACGACGGAACCCTTTACAGTGCTGACACGCACTTGGGCGATTTCGAAGCTAAAAATCCAACAAAACAGCATAGTCTAAGCAAAAACAGTTTCTTAGTCCTTATGTTTAAAAAGGGTAAAAAGGGATGTAGTAATATTTTAAGATGTGTATTAATACCTTTTCAAAGACTGCTTTGTTACATATAATATTATTTAAAGTTTGTTTACACTACATTGGTTTTGTAAAGATATCATTAAGCGGATTTTATTAAGTGGTTTTTTATAAATATCTTTCTTAAATACGGGTTTTGTAATACAGATAAGATATCTATAATATTGTAAAATTCTAAACATGCCGTGTCTGATATTGAAACTATTAAAAAAAACTGGATTAGACTATATAAACTGTAGAGAACACGATGCAATTTTTGTTAGATTCCTTGTCTGTTTGTTCGGGATTCACGTAAAAACTACTACTTTCGGATTTCCGATGCTGGGAATCCCGCGGGATTTTTTTGGGAGTGATATTCATTATATTACTTGAAATCAGGTTGGCTTCGACTCACCTCTGTTTTGCTGGGCAGCTGTATAGATTATATTGACACTTAGCGTACGTTTTTATATTATATGTAAAATACCGAATTAAGTTTTGATGTAAGTAAAATTAAGCTTTTGCCTAGTAGGTATATATAATTACTTTACTTCGCTGACTGACATATCAACGCATAGCCCTAACTACTGTGACTAGAACCGTGATAATTTACACGCGCGTTCTTTCTATACTGTAGGTGCGCACTAAGAAAGGAATTTAAAATAAATAAATAAAAAAAAAGCATAGTGTCCAAAGGTTTCAATACTAAATTAAAGTATATTAAAATAAGTCCCTTTAAGGCGATTTGAATGTGACTAAACACTACACAGGATTGAACAAAATTCTTCTCTATTGAAATACGAAAAGGGTTTATTTATTAAATTACTTAATACCATTTATATAAAATAGACAAAACAGTTTACAAGCATAATTCGTCCTAATTGTCTTAAAGATAAGATTTAGAATCGAATAATTAATTTACAAGACAGTATTATTTTGTTCGAAGGAAAATTTAAAAAAGATGGAAACGGTTCAAGAGAAAATGGATTTTACGTCGAAGACTTTAAGTTTATTATTGCCTTTCAATGTGAAATAAGGTAAAGGGTACAATTGTCGTCACCACATTAACCCTGTCAGCACTCATCCTTGATTTATATCCAGTAATTATTCTTTAGGGATATTTAAGAGCGACTTTTATAAACGTGTAATGTTGTCACACAAACGTAGTTATAAAGGTGTTATTCTAGATTTCTAGATAAGTCATTAGTATTTGTTATGAACTAGTAACATTTGTTACTGTTACTCAGCTTGTTACTAGTGGCTCCATCTATTATTAAATATTTGGACTAGTATTCGCTTTATAGACATTTGATAATTTGTGCATTAGCTAATCAGAATACACTGTAGACTCGTTATTTATATTTTGAAATAATGAACGGTACTTTTGTAATCTCCTGTAGCGTTCGTCTGATGGGACAGCATAACAGAAGATAATTGAACTAATGTCACGTACTTTACGGTATTTTATGGAATTCTTATCAAAGTAATTAGAAATTAGTATAAAATTATTATTGATTTTTTGACATAATTCAAGACCTACATTATAATAATCAAAAGTATTCAATATTTATTAATAGTAATGGTTTAATAACAACCATAAATTATCTTATATTGAATTGCAAATATTTTATATTAAATTGCATCTGATTAAGTTAATGAAAATAAAAAGAGCTAAAGAATCATAGCAATTGTAGATTTATAGGCTTTACAACCCGTACATGATCTATGAATATAGTCTGTGGATAGTTAAGTATTCGTAAATATTCAAATATAATACATTTATTGATACTTAAGTATAAATATAATGAATTATTACTTAAGTATCCATACATATTCTGTAGGTGTAGTGTGTTGTGTGGGTTCTGTAGGTATAGGACTGACGTGAAATGATGGAGTTTTTACACATTTAAAGAGTAGAGATTTTAATAAATGAATAATTCTTGCTTTAAAATAATCAATATCCTAAAATTATCGTAATTAACACAGCTATATTAAAAATATATAACTGCGCGGCTAAACAGTCTTCGGCATATTCGTGATGTTTTTGAAATCGTAAACTTTGTACTTCTGGAAATTCCAGGACACCGTTTAAACGTATGTGATTTATGATCTCTATAACACTATTTATAAGAAAATTATCTTTACCTTTAGATAGTAAAAGTTCCTTTTTTCATTCATAAATATACCTTAATAACCTTACAGAATACGTATTTTGGTGAACGGTCGGCCGCGGCAAAGCCTTGCCGATTGAGTCATCCGACACACCATCAAACGTGCCGCGTTTCTATAGCCCTTGTGCCCACAACTTATGACTTTACCCTACAACATCATTACTACCGCACTTATTTTCAACTTTATTCTTTTAAATATAGCATTCATTTTAGCTCGTTAATTATAATATTTCGAGAGCGTTAGTAATTTTGTAGGACTTTATCCATTTAACCCTTATACGATTGTTGTCTAAATTTGTCAGATGTGTAGAGACATGTTTTTTTGTCCTATAGACCACATTAGGCGTCGATATCGGATCTTCGCGCTAATGTGGCGACGGGAATAATGCGTCGGTGATAAAAATTCTGTATTGTTCAGCCCCTTTGTTGAAGTTTTTTATTATTTAGGTGTAAAGCAATATTGATGCGACAATAGAGCCTTTGGCTCTTAGTGTATTTGATTGTCCATACATGTATTTCGAATCATACAAAGGTAGACCATTTGATAGTTCATGTCATATTCTAATGACATGAATTGTAAGCCAAAAGATCCAAAAGCACTATCCACCATTATATTAATACGTGACGCAAAAACTTTGTACCCCTTTTTACGAAAATTGTGCGGACGGAGGAGTATTAAATATCGCACACTTATATTTGATATAGAGAAGGAGTGCAGAGAGTTAATATTTTTTAAATTTATTCATAAAAAATACGTTAAATTGATAAAAAAAACATTACACACACTACCATGTATTTGACACACACACGCATATATACTCTTTTGTTTATTGTTAAAGTCAAATTAACAGTGTAGCCTTGACGAAATCTGTGATTATAGAAGTATAGTCGTTGACAACAGAACCTTAATAATGTTCAAACTCGAATTCGAAGAGGTCATGTTCAACGAACATATCATGCTGAGACCGGTAAACGTCGATGGTTCCCCTCTTAAGGTTGTGCAGGAATATGTCTACCTTGGACAAAAGATCCAGGTAGGCAGACACGGCTTCGAGAGGGAAGCCAATAGGAGGATCCAGTTAGGCTGGGCAGCATTCGGTAAGTTTCGACAGGTCTTCTCGTCGACCATTCCGCAATGCTCGAAGACGAAAGTCTTCGAGCAGTGCGTCCTACCCATCATGACATACGGTGCCGAGACATGGACACTGACCGTGGGACTGGTTCACTAATTCAAAGTCGCTCAACGGGCTATGGAGCGAGCTATGTTAGGTGTTTCTCTTATGGATAAAATCAGAAATGAGGACATCTATAAGAGAACGCAGGTAACCGACATAGCTCGCAAAATTAGCAAGTTGAAGTGGCAGTGGGCCGGCCACGTCTGTCGCAGGACCGACGGCCGATGGAGCAAACGAGTCCTGGAGAGGAGACCGCGTCTCGGTAAACGTGGTGTAGGACGCCCGCCAGCCCGGTGGACTGACGACTTTCTTCTGGCTAATTTAAACAATAATTGTCTTTATGAATGTGGAACGCTAATACTAAGTCCTGAGGCTGGGAGGATTATAATAAGAAGCAATAAAACAACTTACAGCTAGGTGGTAAAGTAATATGGGTAATATTCGCCATCTGAATGGTCTAGACTCTAGAGTATGCCGCCATAGCAATCTTGACTTGTGTTCTCACGGTAATAGTGGCCAGGATCCAGTCTGCCCTTCAAAATCAGCAGCATATTAATCACTTTCCACCATGTGAGCCGTCAGCCCGTCTGCTGTACTCCAGCAAAAGAAAAGCCCGTGTACTAGTAGAATATTAGAAAACAAATACCTACAATAATATCATTGTATGCCTACAAAAAATATAGTTACTTAATGTTTTAAATAAATTAATAAAGGTAGCTTTATCTAGGATAAGGGCAGCAAAACTATATTTCAAAAAGCGAAATAGTCAAAAATGACCAATTGTAATAGTAGATATGTATGTATGTACCAGGAGAGCATAGAACCGCAAGAGGGCAGAGCGCGACAATGACGCGACCAATTCGGTAATGGGAGGATGTGTTTATTACATTGTGGCGTTTGTCGTACAATATTCCGTAACGCGGTGATGTAAGCCCCGTTGCTCCAACACGAATACCTTCTTCGTAGGCGAACGCTGCGGTGCTCAAACTTTCCTTATATACCTCCCATTCACGATAACTTGACGCGCAGGGTACCAAATTCTAAAAATTAACATGACTTGATATCATGTTATAAAATGTATACTAATATTATAAACAGGAAACTATTTTTGTACGTTTGTAACGAATAAACTCAAAAACTACTGGACTGATTTGAGAAATTCTTTCACCATTCGAATGCTACATTATCCCTAAGTAATATAGACTATATTTATTAATAGAAAAAATTAGGGATCCCTACTAAAAATTCAATAATGTAACCCAAAGTGTAAAAAAATTAGCCATAAACTGTTTTTCAATGCATGCGCTGCGGAAACTATTGATGATAGAACAAAAATGTTCTACAATACCTATTAACGAACATAAAAAACTTCGCGATACCATTATATCCAATAGCAATACCTTAAGAGAAATGCCAACCATACCATTTTATTAATCCTTATCCAAATAAATCATTTCGTATTCAAGACTTTTTCAATACCTGTAGATTACTTGAATTATTCAAATCGGATATTCCGAATGATTAAAAGATATTACGAACTTAAAAATGTCAATCTAAATAAATTACTTGGCGCTGGAATCGGGTTCTAAGATTTTGATGAAATTTTATGTGTATTTAAGAGGGTCCCGGGATGGATTAGATTCAGAATTAGACTCGGTAGGTGGCGCTAGAATCGGGTTCTAGATTTTTATTTTATCAGGGCAGGACAACGTTTGCCAGGACCGCTAGTATAAACAGAGATTTTTTTTAATTTTCTAGTAATTTTTACGGTTTTAGGTGTTTTTGACTATCTACTTTTTTTAGGAATCCAAGAAAAAAAAACTGATGAAGTCGCGAGCACAGCTAGTGTTTTAAAACGTAACATTTATTAAAATGTTGGCAGTACTGTTTTTTGTACTCGTGCAAGCAAAAGTCGACTTTAAGGTGATGAACATTTAAATTCCAGGAGTATACCTCTGTATTGTTATTTCATTGTTTAGTCGAAAGTTTGAGAGCCGCTCGGCAAGTGTATCCCTAAGGATGCGGTACAGGAGTGCCAGCCAACAATTGTTGCTCAAGTGAACACATCCTGATGTAAGAGTAATTGTTTGCTTGTTGCTTGAGAACGGCCATTCAAACAGTTTACTAACGCTTCCTATTTCTTATGATGCATTCACTCGCGTTATGTACCCTATGGCTTCATTCTGTTTCAATTGTTTGATTTATAATGATTCAAATTGTCTACATTCAGGCAATTTTCAACGTAACTCGTATTGTGGCTGATTCCTATGTCTTAATATTCCTTCACTTGCCTTACCGTCGGTGGTTTGATATTTGACTTGTATTGGAGCTAGTAAGGCTAAAGCCTTACAATATAAATTTTATTTTATTGCACGAGTACATCAGACCTCATGGAAAGCGTTTTCCATCGCCTATAGACTGTTGCAACTGTCGCTGGAACACAACTCAAGGTTGTTATGGCGGTATACTCTAGACCAGGGGTGGTAGCCATCCAGACGGGCAAATACCCTACCACCTGGCTGTGGGTTGTTTTGTCGCCTCTTACGACAGGCCACCCGAAGAAATTGTATTCTTTCTCCGTTCCTAAAGATTAATGAATAGTCGGTATGATATAGAAACCGGCCATTGGTTGACTGTAGTAACGTGCGAAGGCTGTGACAGGAAACTTTGTACAAAATATGCAAAATTTAAGAAAGATGAGAAAGAAAAAACTCATTTGTTTCGTCTTACACGACGAGACACATGAAAAATGGAGACGCCTATAAACGATTGCATTGCATATACCAGGCCCCTTAGAAAGTATTGCGAAAAAAGTTTTTATGCATGAGAGACTGGCCAGTTATAATCTATTTTGAAAATATGATTATTTATAACTAAAAATAGGTACGTTCCAATTTCAAAATTTCCCTCCACATTGTTTGCGAGCTAATTTAAATTATCGTGTCTTATTTAAAAATGTATCTGGGCCGAGAACATTTTCGCACTATGATTTTTTACGATTTCAAGTGTCGCCTGAAACCGGACGAATCATACGATACGTACTATAGGTGATTTAGGCATACTTGTTTAGGGAAAGGTAGTCTAACCAGAATAAAGACAAAACACACAACACACAAAATCCGCCAACAATATATACCACCCAAACACAATAAGACTACAATACACCAGGCAATAGAACTAAGATTAGATTTATATAACTTATGCTAAGCAATATTAGGTAAATTGTAGGTAATCAAAACACTGCACTACACGACATTGCTGTAACAGAAACACCACACAATAATAAGTATTGTAAGACAGACTTAATAATATAAGTAAACTATGGGGCACCTCAATACAACAAGCCACCAAACAACACCTCACACACACCTACAATATATTAAAAACCAAACAAGCGTATAATGTGTAATAATCAATAATTTTATAAATTAAATTCAAGTAAAAAAGTACGAGAGTCCATAGAATTGGTAAACCATAATAACAATGAGTTGAGTTGAAAATGGAATGTTAAGGTGTTTTGGACATGTAGAGAGTATAGATAAAAGTAGAATCACAAAACAGGTGTATGACAGTATTGTAAATGATAGAGTTGCTGCCGGCAGACCGAGACGAACACACCGTGATCAAATATCAGTCTTAAAGAGAGGTCAGGTGAAAAGCATCTCAAATAAACGGGCATATGTGAAAGTAGATGAAGCAAGTTGTTTGTCAGGATCGTTGCAAGTGGAGTAAGTGGAGTGTCTCTGCCTACCCCCATGGGAAACAGGCGTGAGATTATGTATGTATAAATAAATATGTTTTTAAACGTCAATTATTTTCTGGCCTCTCTGACTTTAAGGGACAACGCATCCTAAAATATGACTGCCTGCACTATAAAAGAGTGATTCCGGTAATATAAGGATACCGATAAGAATAATTTAGGAGTATAGAGTATAAGGAGATGATTAGAGGAGTGACAGTATTCTCTACAAACTCTACACTCTTATCTTTGACTACGTTCCTCAAGAGACTCACAACGACCACGCTCACGGCGTTATTTTTGCTTGCGGACGTTAGAACTATAAACTCTAGTGGAACGGATTATGGAGTTTTGATGTCATTAACGACGAAATACACAGGAGATTTTGGTGGGAACTGAAAGGAGACGTTATGCTATGCAGTTTGATTTTCTAAACATGTGTAAAATTACTCTAATATGAACAATAGTTGTAGGATATTTATAGTTTTTGAGTAATAATTATGTGTTTTGTGAGAAATGTGTACTGTATAGTCGAATGTGGCCTTTGAATTGTCACAAGAACTCCGTTGAATGGCACCAGCTGATAATCTATAGTTCAGCTGTGCTACACATAGGCTTAAGAAAATGAAGAAACTACATTATAATCTAAGATCTGGCTTAAAGGCCTAGCTGCCAAGTCATAAACCTAAATAAATAATAAATGAACGAAATACACAAATGTCTTTGGTTGATTTGAAAATCGCGCCTTTTTTAATGTCAATCGATAGAGAGACTTAATAATGCTCTATGGTCTATGCCCGCTTCGACCTAGGTCTTGACATGGGTCGTTGGGAGCGCTGTGTGATCGCAAATAATGACGTCATTAGTGACTTTTCGCCACGACCACAACGACCGCGGTCGCTTTGTGGAGCGGCTAACGGAGCGTTTTGGGCGTTGTGAGTTACAAATGGACTGCTAATAGGCTAGCTGACTCGTTAAAATTGTGACGTCATAAGCCAGTATTCTCATATAAAATGTAGGCTGTGACGTTTTGTGCGTTAGTGAAAAGTGTCTCAGATGATTTCACTGTCAAATACCCGATTCTGTGTTTCATGCTAATTCCTACGCTATTACTAACTTGATATGCTTATACTCATTTAATAAATGTTTTTTTTATTAAGTATATGCACTTAGTAAAAGCTGTTATTTTGACATTAGAAACAAACATTTCAATTTTAATAACCTGTATAAATGCTTAGATAAAAAAAAATAGTACGCGCCACTAAAGAAGTCCCACAGCAAATAAAAGAACTAAAAGTGGCAACTCCGCTGTTTGGTAGGATTTTTCTCGTAAAGTAGTCCAGGAAATAATATTTACAGCTTTAATTGTGGACTATTTTGTATTTACTATTCAGTAATTACCTAGATTTTCGGGTCAGCAAATAATTACTTTGGCACAGGATTAAATACGGCAATTGCAGCTCCGCGTCTGTGGGACTTCTTTAGTGGCGCGGACTATATACAATTTTTTCATTCATTTACTTCCTAAAACGACATTTATGCAACATCACGTGGCCGCATAACATCTAACAAGCAAACATAGAACATTATTAACAGATTAGAGTCAATTAATATGTGATTAAGGTAAACCCATCAGCATAATGGACCCTGCCTACCCTGCGTACGTGACAAAACGCACGGCCAGATTCGGAGCAATCAAAACAAACTATTTATTACATCGATATATCAATTAATTCGCAATTAAGGTAACGCTCTAACAAAAATATTGTTTCGATAATATTCTTTTCGTAATTAGTCCATCTAACAGGTTTTGATAGAACAGTTGAGGGAAAAATATTTAATTATTACTCTTGTACAACAAAAGCATACTTATAGGGCGCGTTCCGTTAGTAGCTCACAACGCCCAAAATACTCCGTCAGCCGTTCCACATGGCGACCACGGTCGTTATGGTCGTGGCGAAAACGTCACTGATAACGCCATCATTTTCGATCACACAGCTCTCACAACGACCCATGTCAAGAGGTGAGTCAAAGTGGGCGTTGACCACAGAGCATTAACTCTCTATCTCTTGGCATTGAAAAGGCGCGATTTTTAAATCAACCAATGACATTTGTGTATTTCGTCGTTTATGACACCAACTTCCCATAATCCGTTCCACTAGAGTTTATGATTGTAACGTCCGCAAGCAAGTGGAACTGGAAAAATCGCTGTCGTTGTGAATCTCTTGTGGAACGTAGCCATAATATACGCCACGCTTATTTCAATTCTGAGGACTTACTCTCGTCGAAACGTTGTTCATCGTTCTGTACGGAGACATTGGGGACTCTTTTTATAAAAGAACTTGAACCGCTTGTGACCAAGGATTGGATGGAACTAAGTTGTGTATGGAGATCGAAAGAGTACTAAAGACAGGAAATGCTGATGTAGCGGAATAGGGATGAGGAGAGCGGAATTATAGGTATTGGGGACGGGTATAACAGTTCGATTTCGTCGGAACAGCCGGAAAGAGTCAATTCAATTGTATAACGAAGAAACAAAGATTTCCAAAACTACGTACAATAATAAAGTCTATAAAACACAATTATATATTATGTGCCAGCCAGGTGGTAGATTATTTGCCCATCTGGACGGTAATCCGGCTAGTCTAGAGTATGCCGCCATAACATCATTGAGTTGTGTTCCGGCCA
This sequence comes from Dendrolimus houi, assembly GCA_039645545.1. Lineage (NCBI taxonomy): Eukaryota > Metazoa > Arthropoda > Insecta > Lepidoptera > Lasiocampidae > Dendrolimus > Dendrolimus houi. Next base: position 22,678,326 of record CM077128.1, on the reverse strand, counting down.
GCGGCCAGGTTCCAGCCTCCCCTTCGAGAGCAGCAGCACTTTGGTAGCATCTTTGGTGTTATGGTAACTGCTTTCCATCGGGTGAGCCGTGTGCCTGAGTGCTGAACTCGAGTAATTAAAAAATACACTACAATAGGGGTGCCTGGAAGAGATCGCTTTAAGCGATAAGGCCGGCCCTTTATTCAACATTTATTGTATCTAGTTTTTAAGAACGTAGTTTTAATTTTGGTGAACAATAAGTGTTTTCATTCATTCATTCATTCATTCATTCATTCATACACAAAAATAAATAGAAGATATAATGGGAAATGCAACCTTGAAAAACGTTTGAGAGTAATCTCTCTGACACTATCCAAAAACTGAACTTTACAGGAGTGCCAAAAAAACGCATGAACATTAGTATTACAACGTCTTCCTACTAAATATTTTGTTACTTTTAAACCAATATTAGCGATATTACACGTATTTCCATGTTTAACGATAGATGGTATTAAAAAGTCGATTTGGCGTAATTTTGGATAGTCAGTATTGGATTTACTGAACACAGCAATTTTGTTCGCAAAGAATAAGCGGCTCAGCGGCGGAAACAGCTGAATCACTCAAGCAGTGCAAATATATGACCTCAGTAAGAGTTATTTATTTGTGCTTTTTGCTGTTTGACGCTGGGACTGTGGGGTCCTGAGTCCGTGAGCCTCTACAAAGAGCTATCAAAACGACTCATTGACTCTTCAGCAGATCAATATGGCGAACCACCGAGGAAATGTTGTCTGTCTTCTGGGCACCTCACTCATAGACGACAGTGGCCTAAGCTCAGTATTCTACTTATAGTCTTGAGGGAACAATATGCACTTAGGATTGGAAGGAAACACCAGATTTTTAGTTAAATCCTTTTATTAACTTAGACGAAAAGAAAGAAAAACTTTATTCGAAGAAATAGCGACGTAATTACATTCGTTATACATTATTATACACAGAGCATATTTTGAGAATTTGTATGCCGCATTTTCAGCTAACAAGGTTTGCACTCAGCATATTGCTGTGCCGGAATTATATCCGACACAACGCTGATTTTCAGTGCAAACCTTCCTTTAAGCGTAAGACCAAAACGACCCAAATTTGTTAATTAAATAATTAATAATAACAATAATAAATAAAACTAATTCTATTTATATAATACTTATTTAGTAAAAACAAATAAATACATTTTAATAAAACCAACAATAAATACGTTATTTCTAAAATGAAATTAAAATAAATAATTGTGTAACAAACTTGTATCGAATCATTTATTCGAATACAATTCGCTAGAGTGCTTGCCGAGTATTACCAAATGCTGTGTGCCACGTCACTGACATGAGGCAACAAATGACATTTTACTTCATAACCTATAAAATATTGAATGTGTTATTTTACTGTAAAGATATGAAATGTTTAATATATTTTATTTTCCCACTCTATATACTATGTAGGCCGTGCACAAGTCTGACTCGCGTTAGAAGTAATTTGTACACAGTTGCACAGCCGTACGCGATTGGACGACGCTTCCCGACGATTAGATGTCTCACTCACAATACCGTCGCCGATATTGCGTAGACCACCTCCTGCTACTGCAGTGTTCACCTCCGAATTTACTGCGGGTAGCTCGCTTCTATCTCCTTTTGAACTATACTAAACTCTTCCTTCCCTCAACTGACCACTAAAATTTTTACTAAGCTCGTCACTGTCTTCTACTAAACTTTTCTTCATACTCTCTCTTATCGCACTTGTCGCTTCGCCGTCTTCAACCCAACTTCCTGGTGAGTGGTGCGCGCCTTACGCTGCTTATATACGCGGAAGAATCTTCTCGAGCCCATAATTTCGATCTTCTTTTCGTTATTCTGTTATTTACTCTCTGTCCCTTTTTCTACATCTATCTACTTTGTCTTTTCCTTCCTGAACCTTCTATTCTAGAATTTCGATCTTCATTTCGTTATTATTTTGTTCATCACCTATCCCTTTCTAAAATGTACCTGTGCTTGTCTTTTTCTTCTGGAATCATCTACATTTTTCTAGAACTCCTTAAACCAACTAGATCGTTCCACCATCGTTCGCCACACTATTATAGGTAGAATACAAAATAAGTAAGTTACGTTTTGTTTATTGTGTTAGTTTAATTCTTGCTTAAAAAGTATTCTGAGTGTTGCTCGGGATATATAAGCTAGCTCCTGGTTGAGTTTCATTTTAATACGCTCAATACTTTGCACGTGATTCTCTAACAAACAGACTTACAAAAATTCAAAAAACTGCAATTTCGCAATGTGCTAATAAAATGAAAAAACCCCACTGATTGATTTCTCATTTTCAAATTCATTGTACAAACTGGAAAGGAGTTACGCGACTTCGTCTACGCTTGAATTGAAATTTAAAAAAATACCGCATTATTTGAAATAGAACGTAAGTTATCGTATTAATGAAAACCTTGTCGGAATAAGATAATTTTACGCACCCGAACAACTACAAACGCTCCCGGGAAAATTCCCTCGAGTTTCCCAGGATAAAAATATCACACATTGTATTACATGAAGTTTTCTATCGATCAGTAAAAAAATCACATTGGAATTAATTTTTTTTGGCCATTTTAAATCATTCCCAGAAAAATGCCCGCAGGATTCATAAGATAAAAAGTAGCGCAGAGCTTAAGTCTAAGAATTAGCTATCGATGAGTGAAAACCGCTACGAAATCGGCTCAGTAATTTTTACGTGAAACCCGATCAAACAGACAAGAAATCTAAAAAAAGTTGCATCGTGTTCTCCGTCGTTTATATAATCTATTCCAATAGTTTTCTTTTTAAATATGGTAGCTTCAATGTATAACACGACATGTGTGACACATAAAACACACACTGCACATGCACTTCCTCACAACACCAGCATGAAACAGAATACACTCTACATTAGTATAAGTTTAGTATTAAAATTAGAAAAAAATAATATTATAAGTTAATCTTAAGGTACACTACAACATAAAAATCACTAAATTAATGTCACACACAATAACAAAATAAACAATAAGCGTGTATGAACTCTAAAAACTTCATAGAAATTAAGTTGTAAAAAAGGGTACGGAACTCGAGTCCGTAGAGTTGTATAAAAAAAACACGACATGTTTAGAATGTTATAATATTATAGATAGATAGATTATTATCTACCCACTTATTAGCATATCAAAAGTCAATAAGAATCGTTTTCTGAAACTTACCAACAATACCCCACAAGACTATGAGCATTTGAAAAAATTTCGACGTCTCTCCCTTGGGTCCGATCTATCTTAACGACTTTGCACATCCAGGGTGGTCACAGGACATCTTACGACCAGACAAAAGCATTTGTTGTGCTTGTCTTAGAGTGATATGGCTGTATGATAAATGTCTTCTTGAATGGTGTATTGGGAATAAATATCAGGAAGTAAGGTAGGTATAAAAATGTAACAAGGATGCGGACACAATACATGTTGTATTACTCTGTCAAATAAGTACCGGGAAAAGATCAAAATATTAGTTGCTAGCTGTGCCCGCGACGTCGTCCGCATAGAATTTGTTTTCAAAACCCCCCCGATTTTGAAACATTCTTCATTGGTGCTCCGCTACTATTGGTCTTAGCGTGATGATATATAGCCTATAGCCTTCCGCGATAAACAGGCTAGGCTAACCTAACACTGAAAGAATTTTTCAAATCGCCTAACAAACAAACAAACTCTTCAGCTTTATATATTAGTATAAGATTCATTCAAATTTATTTTATCACCTTCAAGTATGCTCGTATAGAAACTATACACTTACGCCAACGAATAATCCAATCATCAAAACATTTTTTAAACAGGGCGGGGCAAATCTTCTAGCATATGTGCTTTCGAACGCTTTGTACCACTCATAAGCGTAAGTTTTTGATAAAGTCGATTCACCGTAAGCCTTCTGTAACATTTTCAGTGTCTCCGAACACGAAATTCCATACGTGATGCAAAATTTAAGACAACATCTTTGTTCGATGTTCTTGTCCCTTATGAAATTCGCAATACACACTAGATATGACCTAACTAAAAACAGCACTGTAATTTAATCTAAATGACCGATACAACTCAAACTCCGCGCCAAAATAAAAATCACAATTGTGCCAATCTAACAACAACAAAAAATATTGGAACCATAAACAAATCATCCATTACCGATACTTTTTTGACAGAATTTAGTACTGCCAACTTATCGGTCAAATGAAGAGTTGACTTGCGTAGCTCGCGAATGAGTGATAAAAATGAGCTATATCCCATTTTATTTATCCGTGCAGGAATGGAGACAGGATACAATTTCCTGCGGTGGGGCGGCCTGTCGTAAGAGGCGACAAAACAACCCACAGCCTGGTGGTAGGGCATTTGCCCGATTGGATGGCTACCACCCCTGGTCTAAAGTATGTCGCCATAACAACCTTGAGTTCTGTTCCGGCATTAGTGACCAGGTTCCATTCACCCTTAAGAGAGCAGCAGCACATTTGTAGCACCTTTGGTGTTGCAAAAAAAGAAGGAAGTGTAGCTTTAAATTGGTCCTAGCTAGGTTAACCAGCGCTGGTCTTCCGGTAGGGCCATTAAAGTGACATACACAGACAGTTAGTTGTCTGCAAGAATATATTGATATGTTCCATTGGGTACAGTAGACCGTATCGTATTTCTTACCGTGCCTGATACGTTCATAGCACGGTCATTGTATGAACGAACGTTTCCAATTTTTCAATGTGAATCAAGATAAATTCCTCAGGTCATTAATGAATATGAGACTAGAAACACCGCCCAATACAACCAAGTTTTATAATCACTCGTTCAGTGTTCAAGCTGTCTAATTATGGAACATGCTTCCACTGGAAGTGAGGCAAATCCAATCAGTATCCTCCTTTAATAGACCTGTTAAGGATTACTACCTCAAAGTATGATTTATGTTGTTATATATATATATATATATATATATATAATAACAGCCCATAACTGTCCCACTTGCCGGGCTCGGGCCTGTCACTATAGGGGGAACGGACTATATACCCGCCACGCTTATCCAAGGTGGCTTGGCAGGTTTGACACATCGGTTATCTCGATGTGCAGGTTGCATCACGATGTTTTCCTTCACCGGTCTTAGCACGTGGTAATTGTAACAATATACACAATAGGTCGGAAAACTGCCTAAGTGGTGCATGCGTTCCGGCGAGGATCGAACCCGTGCCCTTTGAGTTTAGGACGCGTGCGCTAGCCATTACGCTACCACGACTTTCATATATATATTAATATACATATATATACATATTATATATATATATATATATATATATATATATAAATATAACTTATTGCTATGCTTATGTATTTAATCATGTGTATATAAATATATATGTATATTTATATAATACGTAAAAATATTAAAATATTGTGCAGCAAACCCTGTCCTAGCTTTTGTGCTACATTTCTCTCTCCATCCCAAGGTTGTCTGGAAGAGATTGTTGTCAGCGATAAGACCGCCATTTGTACCTAATCTAAGCTGTTTTTGTGTATTATTTCCTTAATTTTATTGTACAATAAATTATATTCTATTCTATGGTAAGATCCGGCGTAGTGTGTAGACACCTTAAAACTTTTTTCTTTGTGCTTGCCAAAAATAGGCAAGTACACACACCATCACAGAGCACGAAGATGCTGGACACTTATCAAAGTTTTTGTTGTATATGTATATCTGCCCATTTACATCCCTCATGGTTCGAAAACAAATCAAATTTGTATACTTACACATGTTTGTGGTATTTGCAGTAATTGTTTAAATGGCAGTTAACGTAAGTAAATATATTGTTACAACTTAAGTTCCGAAAAAACAAAATCCACCTGCATATCTGTAAAAACACATTTTATTACCTGTCGGCATTTGAACTAATTGTAATTGTTTTATGATCGTCTTCTTTTGTTTACTTATTTATTACACACCCCTTGCGGCCGAGTCATCAGCCAGGTGTTTCGGATTACGTCGACGACGATACGTGCATATTTGTGTTCGTGAGGTATAAAACGACGGCCTGATGGAGAGAGGGGGCAGTGAAGCGAGAACCATGATCAAGGCGTGACGTGTGTACAATCGGGAATCTAGTAGTGACGGACTTTACGCGTTTTATTGAATTACGTCGTTCTGCATTATGTTTGCATTTGTTGTGTTCGGTTATATTTCTATCTGTGTTATACGTGTTTGTATAGTTCTAATAAACTCAATAATAATTTCAACGGCATTTTATTCGAGTCCTGCAACTCGTAACAATATAATAATATGTACAAATAGCACAGCGACTATTGTTTTAAATATACCATTTAATTTAATTGATGAATCAAATTTTTCCTTATTATGTTGCTGATGTAGAAAATTTAATTTATTACCTACACAGGGTGCGTTGCGTATTACAAGCGGTGTAATCGTGAAATCGAAGTTGACTACTTTAAAAAAATCTAACAAAAAGAAGCTGACTTCAATAGACTTAACTAAATATATTTTTTTCTACATCTTTGAGTTTGGGGCGCGTGTGCTAGCCATTACGCTACCTACCACCACTTATATCTTCTCTATTATATTAATTAATTAATACGTGAAGTAAAAATTTTGTACCCCTTTTTACGAGAATTGCGCGGATGAAGGTGTATGAATTTTCGCACACTTATAGTTTATATTGAAAAAAGCGACGAATGCTGATATTTTTTTTAAATTATGCATAAAAAGTACTTTAAATCAATAAATAAAAAAAACATTACACACACTACCCTGTATTTGACACACACACGCATATATACTCTTTTGTTTATTGTTAAAGTCAAATTAACAGTGTAGCCTTGGCCAAATCTCTGATTATAGAAGTATAGTCTTAGACAACAATTAATTGTGGTCGAATTTCAACCAATGGGTGACCACTAGTTTTAGTAAAAATCAAACTACTTCAAAGGTAGCTTTAAATATGCTGCTTCAAAATGTTGTAACAACATTCCCCCACCAATAAGGACTCTGCAGTCAGTTCAAGGATTTAGGGTCAAACTCAAGAAGTTTCTTGTTGACCACCAAAAATCACAAGCGGGCCAAACACACGACACCAGCATTATATAATTCTGGTATTGTTTTAAGGTTGTTTTTTTTTGCATTTATTTACCTTGTTTATCAAATAATATGTTGTGTATAATATCGTTAAATTTATTATATGTATATGAATTTTATGTTATAAATATTTGTAAATTTATTGACCTATTTGTCTTTATTACCACAATAATATTGTTACGAGTTGCAGGGAGTCGAATTAAAATGCCGTTAGAATTACTGTAGAGTTTATTTAGAAACTATACAGAAACGTATAACACAGGTACAAATATAACTGAACACAACCAGTACAAACGTAATGCACGATTCAATAACACGCGCAAAGTCCGTCACTATATAGATTATCGAATGTACACACGTCACGCCTTGATCGTGGTTCTCGCTTGATTGCGCCCTCTCCCCATCAGGCCGTCGTTTTATACCTCACGCTTGCGGTTATCGCTTGACTGTCGATCTCACCATTGGGGCATTGCTTTATAATGCACGATGCCTAATTATGCCTACGAACGGCCATAAACGAGTATAATAGGCTGCTCTCCACAACAACCAATAAATAAGTAAACAAAAGAAGACGGTCATAAAAGCGCTTGAATGCTATTAGCTTAAACACCGACGGCGGGTATTAAATGTGCTTTGTTTACAAATATGCAGGTGGCCCTAATAATATAATGTATAGTTTGCCGTGACGTCACTCTAGGTTTAAGCGGAAGATCAGCGTTGGTCTAATAGATAGGCATTTTTGCTGTGCTTGATCCAATTTTTAGGACTTAATATCATTACACGCCGACAAAAGTGAATGCACGCCTGCCTGCCATAAAGCACAGTTTATTACCTTTCCGCATGTGGACTTCTTTTGTTTACTTTGTGTTTAAAAATTGTGAGTAGAAAAACAGCCCATTGCGTATTCTAATCTTTTATGGTAGTCATTAGCCAAGTGTGATTCTTCGAAATCATTGTTTACGCGGTCGAGTATTGTGTCGAGACATATTGTATAGTTTAGTATAAAACAATGCCCGAACGGAGGGGTGAGGCAGTCAAGCGATAATCGCCAGCAATACAAGACGTGTGTACATTCGATACGCTAAATAGTGACGGACTTTGCGCGTGTTATTAAATCGTGTATTACATTTGTACTGGTTGTGTCCAGTTATATCTCTACCTGAGTTATACGTGTTTGTATAGTTCTAATAAATTCTATAGTAATTCCAACGGCATTTTAATTCGAATCCCGCACTCGTAACAATATGTACATATAATATCTTCTGATACTTTGTGGTTGTTTCCTTTTTTTTATTGTGCTTTATTTATTACTGTTACATGCCGTCAAAGATAAACGCACAGCTGCCTGTCATAAGCGCAGTTTATTGTCTTCCCGGATTTAGGAATTCTTTTGTGTTTTGAATTTGTAATTAATAAAAACATGCTATTGTTTTTCTACTTGTTTTATAACCATTATTAGCGTCAAACTAAATGTCCGAATGGAGGGGTGGGGCAGTCAAGCGACGACTACGAAACGAGTAAGACGTTCTGTAGTACCTACTCTCGATTAGCGATATAGACGAGGGATTTTGCGCGTGTCAAATTGTATTGAATCGTGCAGTGTGAACTGGTTGCATCCAGTTTTATTTGTATTTGTTTCATACGTGTTTGTACAGTTCTAATAAATTCTATAGTAGTTCCAACGGCATTTTTAATTCGAGTCCTGTGACTCGTAACATTATTTTTAATGTATTTGTTTCACTTGTATATGTCGTAAAAATAAACTTGTGTTCTTTCTTTCTAATTTCCCATTAGAGATTATTTCAGAAAATCCCAGTTGGAAATGTGATTAGGGAATGATGTTACTATTTTATGGTCATAATTAATGACTTATGACGTAATTAATAGCGTATATATAGGTATAAAAGGTTTAACCACAGCGCGGTACGTCCTGGCCGATAGCCAAATCTTCGGTTGCTTGTTATCAGTTATGACGTTGTTAATTAAGTGTAAGTAGTTTTCCTTATATAGTCTGATTATTTAGGCTTTAAATGCCTCACTATATATGTTATAAATATGTTGCTAAATACAGTTCGCAGTCTTTCTATAACCATTTTGTTCCCATACTGCCCGATTTAATCTATGAATGAATGAATGAATATGCTTTATTATGTTTTAAAAGATACAGTTAACAGGAATAAAATTTTACAATGCAATAGGCGCCATTAGTGATTTCTTCCAAACAACCTTTGGATGGACAAGAAGTTTGATAAGAACAGAGGTGTGTTGCATTATTCTCACTACCGACTCAGTATCTAATAAATATATACATAGACGATATTATAAACATACATTAATAAAATATAAAAAATATATTAATCCCTATTAATATTATAAATGCAAAAGTAACTCTGTTTGTTTGTCTGTTCCGTTTTCACGGTAAAACTACTGGACCGATTTGACTGAAACTCAGTATATATATATATATATATATATATATATTCGATGCCGAGGATGAACATGGGATACTTTTTATCCCGAAAAATGGGATAGTTTCTGGGATAACAATATATTTGTGTATTTGTTTTTTATGCTTTTACGGAAAAACTATTGGGTTAGATTTGGCTGTAATTTGGTATATATGTAGTTTTAATACCGAGGGTGGATATGGGATACTTTTTATCCCACATAATGGGATAGATTTGAATTTGGTCATTTTGGCCAATTTGACAATTTTGGGTCATTTTGGTCAGTTTGGTTATTTTGGTCATTTTGGCCGTTTTGGTCAGTTTGGTCAATTTGGTCATTTTAGTAATTTTAACCATTGCTGTTTTGATCAATTTGGTAATTTTGGTAATTTGGCAATTTTAGTAATTTTGGCCATTTTGGCAATTTTGGTCATTTTGGTCATTTTTATCTTTTATATACTTTACAGATAGATAGACGGGGGATAGACTAATAAAACTAGAACAGGTTGAAAGATTGTATGGGAGACCAATAATTTCTCAAGTTTATAGTTATAAAAAAATATCATCTATGAAAGAATGCGATAGTAACTCGATCTGTTTGTCTGTTAAGCCTTCACGGAGAAAATACTAGGAAGACTCCTGAATCGGTTTTGCTGTAATTTTGTTTAAATGTAGTTTTAATACAGAAAATGGACATATATATTTTTCATCCCGGGTGAAGTAAATCTTCCGGGGGCAAATAGTACTAATATAAAAATTTAATACAATGTAACCTGTATTAACGCCTGCTGTTTAAACAAGAGGCATGCACTAGAGTTTGACCCGCGGCGGGGCCGAAGGGTAAATGTCCGGGATGTCTGGATCCAGACATTAGATCCTGATTTGTTAACAATGGGACCACGTCAGGAGTATACACTTGAAAATCACTCTATAATTAATAGACAAAACGAGAAACAAACATAAAAAATCTATGGTCGAATTAAGAACCTCCTCCTTTTAGAAATCGGATAAAAACACTTTTAACTCTTTTTATTACAGTTTATAAGCTACGTGTAACTATTATGAATAAGGTTAGTGTTGTTGAAGATACACAAAAACTCAGTAATAAGCTTGTTTTCTTCGTAATAACAAGTGAAAAGTGCACAAAAGCGGCCTATCGACGATGATGGATGATTAATGATTGGCTCCCTATTGACAGCCGTGTTTGATTGTCTATTTGTTCATGTGATTGTATTCAAATGGTCAGGTAAGTGAGACTTGTTGGGTTTGGTGCAAGTGTTAAGCGGGAGAGCGAGTGTACTTTAAATGTTTCGCACCCGCCAAAGGAGGATGCGCGGCGGACTTCTACCTCCTGGTGAAGGGTTCCTATCGACTAATAATGCCAACGAAAGGAGGGCGCGTCATCTTCCGCGCGCACTCATCTCTCCTCCGTGGGGTAAAAGCCGCCCGACGTCGGATAGACTGGCGATGACGGAGATTGAGCTTTCCCCTAGTGGATGTGGCCCTAGGGGTCCCCTTACTTAAAGCCCTGATGTAAGATGCAGGAAGGAACACCGAAGGGTTGTAGTGGGTATACCTGATCGTGGCGTGGTAATAGCGTTTCTTGCTTGCGGTGCTAGTGCTATCCCAACCTGGCGAATCCACACGCCTCATCGCGTTTTTCCTCGCGGTGGATAGGATAGGGATATCCCCTCCTTAAAAATGGGGTTTTTTTTTATAGCTGGAGTACAGCAGACAGGCAGACGGCCCAGATGATGGAAAGCAGTTACGGTCATCTACAGAAGTTTGCAACACCAGAGATATCACTAACGCGCTGCCGGCCTCGAAGAAATTTTATGACACCCTTTTTAAAAACCCCATATTGTAGCGCTGTTGGAAAACCACGGCTGGGAGCTCGTTTCAAATCCTCACGGTGCGCAAAAGAAACGTTCCAGAGAACCGTTGCGTACAAGAGCGAAGCCGCTCAAGGAAGTAGAGATGAAAGCCCAGCTGTTGGCGTACGGTGCGGTGGTAAATTTAAAACGAAGGCACCATTCTGAACAATTCCTCGGAACACTCCCCATTATACAGTCGGTAGAACACCGAAGTCTCTCCGAAAGCGAAGCGTACCTAAGCTGTCTGTGAATATGGGATCGTCGACAATGCGAACGGCTCGACGTTGAATACTGTCCAGGGGATTTAGCTAGTAGGCGGGTGGCCCGGCCCACAAGTATGAGCAGTACTCCATATGCGGTCTCACCTGGGTGTAAGTGTTAAGCAATTACGGACAACGGTTTGTTTAATATGGGTAGGTTATATACATCTCGTAAGCTGTATTTTTTACAACAATTTATTTAACTTGCGATGTTTGTTAGTTAGTTTGTTTACGTCAAATCTTGCAATCTGTATTAGCACTAGTTTCTTTACACTAACGACAGTACAATTTTGCACTTCTAAACTTCTAGACCGTTTGATAAAATTTTTGTGTATTTTTATTTTATTTTTACTGCACGAGTTTAACAGAAGGCAGACGGCCCACCTGATGGAAAACGGTTACCATCGCTATGGACATTTGCAACGTCAAAGGTGCTACAAATGTGCTGCTGCTCTCTTAAGGGAGACTGGAATCTGGTCACTAATGCCGGAACACAACTCAAGGTTGTTATGGCGGCATACTCTAGACCAGGGGTGGTAGCTATCCAGTCGGGCAAATACCCTACCACCTGGCTGTGGGTCGTTTTGTCGCTTCTTATGACAGGCCGCTCGGCCGCAGGAAATTTGTATTCTTTCTACGTTCCTGCACGAATATTTGATGTATATTTGAATGTTTGAATACTGATGTATATTAAGAATAGTAATGGTCCTATAATGCTGCCCTGAGAGACTCCTACTGAGCTAGGTATTTGTGATGAAGTGGTCTTGGACAAATCTTCATTATATGCGTCATTTGAGTTCTATTGTCAAGAGACGATCTAAATAGCTCGCTTTCCGCTTGTAACTTGGACCACAAGAATCGTACAGGGTGATAGATAGCCTCAGGATGAACGTTAGCACGTTGCGAATCCTGTTTGTTGCTTGTTTTTGCAGTAGCAAGCCTTACAATAGTGTAGGAGCCACATAACCCTTTTTTGTGAAAGTTAGGAATTATTCGACGCAGAATTTAAAGTGATCAATCAGTTGATGTACATTTTAATCGCTAGAGCTTTCAAAATACCTAATTGACTCTTCAAGTGCTCTTTGGCTGGTTCCTACTTTGGAGAACAGGGGCATATGTCTGTTATTCAATATCATGGCGTTGCGAAGACATTCAAAGTACGATTCTACTAAAGTATTCTACTAAATCCACAATATGGCTACATTCCATTAGAGACTCACAAGGACTACGTTCACGACCGCGATTTTTTCCGTTCCACTTGCTTGCTAGTGTTACAGCCGTAAACCCAAGTGGGCCGATTATTCGACCCACCTCTTGACATGGATCGTTATGAGCGTTGTGTGATCGAAAATGATGACGTCATCAGTGACATTTTCACCACGACCACAACGACCGCGGTCGGCTTGTGGAACGTCTAACGGAACAATTTGGGGCGTTGTGTGCTACTACACCTTATTCCAATTACGAAGTCCCATTTGACAGATATCAATAATCAAGTACTAGTAAAGTACCGCTATAGTCGATACTCGACGATATTGATCTTCGATTACTATAACGAACAAATTAAAATCGTATTGACAGAAAAAGGATTAGCATCAAATTAAAATTTATAAAACTTTTATTTTTTAAATTTAATTAGATAATATTATATGATATTTTTATCAAGGTGGAACTTATTCATCATCACTAGCCGAAATCGATATTTCATGGTCGGCATCGTCGTCATCACACTCGTCATCGTCTGTAGAATTTTTGGTTATCTATGACGGCATCGATATGTATATCTCTGTGCCAATCAGCGAAAATCAAATTTTTTGTTCGTAATACTACACTTTCCCAATAGTAGTGGTAGGGTGGAAGGCGCATTACATTGTGCCCGGCTTCCTTAGCCATTTCCTCTAATACGTATTTTGGTCTAGCTGGCTTATTTATACCAACCAAATGCAGCAGCTCAACTTTTAACATGGACATGTCAGCAACAATATTATTGTCATTCCGCCATTTCACAATATCGGCTTTTTTGCAGCTAGAAGTTGGAGGCTTACTTATTTGTACTGAATGATACGGTACATTATGCATAATGATCGTCGATGGCTCATTCAAGTTAGTCAATAAGGTACAAAACCATTCCTTAATTGAACAAAATTCATCTCTTCGTGGAATATACCTAACGGTATGTTGCATTATTCTCACTACCGAATCAATATCTTATAAATGTATACATACATGATATAACATACATACATTAATAAAATATAAAAATTATACTAATAACATATATGTAAATAAAATATTATACAATACACTTACATAAATAAATATAAAACGAGAAAAATAAGACAATGAGTGTTGTACTCTAGATGTAATTATTACTTAAATAATTTAAGGTTAAATTTAAGACTATATATTAGGTTGGGGAAAAAGTTTCTTCGCATTTTATATAAAAATCAAAAGGTTTTTTCATAAAGTTTATTTACATTTGACTAAAGTATGTAGGTGCCATTTTGTTGGATAATTTTTTGCCATCTTGTAGGTAGGGACGTGATCCCATTGCTATAAAAATTTTGGGGCTTCTGATCAAAAAACTGCGACAAGTGGTTTTGGCAGTCCTCTTGTGATGTTAATCTGACACTGCCTAAGGAATTCTGCAGAGACCGAAACAGGTGAAAATCTGAAGGTGCAAGGTCGGGACTATACGGCGGATGCATTAACACCTCGCAGCCAAACTCTCGTAATTTTTGCTGAGTGGCTAAAGATGTGTGAGGTCTAGCGTTATCATGGTGAAAAACCACACCCTTCTGTTGACTAATTCCGGCCGCTTTCTCTCAACTTTTTGCTTTAATCTCATCAGTTGTACGCAGTACAGTTCAGAATCGATGGTCCTGCCTGGCGGTAACAGCTCATAATGAATAATGCCCTTCCAATCCCACCATACACACAGCATCACCTTGTTGCGAGTTAACCCGGGTTTCGCCAGAGTCTGTGAAGCCTGACCGGCCTTTGACCACGATCTTTTTCGCACGTTCTTGTCGTACGTTATCCAATTTTCATCACCAGTTATCAGCTTCTTCAAAAATGGTTCGGTTTCATTACGTCGTAATAAAGAATCACAAATGAGTACACGGTTCATTAGGTTTCTTTCAGTGAGCTCACGAGGCACCCAAATATCGAGCTTTTTTGTGTACCCAGCTTTTTTAAAATGCGCCAAAACTGTTTTGTGATCGATTCCCAGTTCTCCAAATACATTGTACCTACTAATATGCCGATCTAGCTCCACTTTTTCAAAAATGGCATCAATTTTGTCCGTAACAGGGCGACCAGAGCGACGTGCATCTTTGATATCAAAATTTCCGGATTGAAAACTCTTAAACCAAATTTGCGCTACTCTCACAGATACTGCATTAAGTCCATAAACATCACAAATTTTTTTCGCGGCTTGTATTGCATTTTTACCTTTTTTGTAGTAAAATTTTAAAATGTATCGAATTTCTTCATTAGATTCACTCATTTTAACAATAAGAAAAAAATGAAAATCACACATTTTCCTAATTTGAATTTGGAATTGTCTTCTTTAAAATTAAATTTTTTTAATGATACCAAGACCAGCCAGATACTAATGGTATAGCCAAAGAGATCTTATTACAAGTTCATACAGACTATATGCGAAAAGACTTTTCCCCAACCTATTATACAGAAATCTTAATCAATCTACCGAAAATTGTTAGATGTATTTCGCGAATATTTGCTTGTAAATATTTACAAACATAGAGTGACGGGCCACAGGCACGCCATTAGAATTAACAGAATACTGAAATCAGCCAAACCAATGATTGAGACGATAATGTCCGGCGATTTTGACAAAACAGTAATAGCAGAATTGGGTCCCAGATCAGTAGTATGGCGGTCCAGCGAAGTAACGTACCCAGCCTCCTAGGACCCAATTCTGATATGCAATAGTTTAAGAATGGTCATCCACTGACTTCACAATGAGATCGTAATTTTTCTTTTGTATAAACAAGTCATGATTCGAACTCGAGCCCTGTGAGTTTGGGACGCAAGTGCGCTTACCGCTATGCTATTACCGCGGTTACGCAGTAAGCTATCAGTCAATTAATGTACAATTTATAGCCGGTTCCTATATTATCTATAACCTGATTTTTCTTACGAAATACATTTTTGTACAAGGTTAGTCAAGTCGTTTATTAGTACAGATACTTAATTTAAAACATTTTCTGTTTTAATATGCAACTTTAGTCGTTCCTTAAGTTAATTAACACTTTTAAAAATCATTAAAATAGTGTAATAAATTACAAAAATCGTGTGTGTGTTTTGAGTCTGAACTGCTTAGTGAAATACAACTTTTCTAGCTGCCAGAAAAACTTCCCCCTTCGGCGTCAGTCAATACCTACAATTTAGCAAGTGTGTAACGCGGGTCCACTTTGTGCTTGTTTATTTAAAGAATATTCAAAAAGTTGAATACTCATAAATATGTATTATTGTATGAATATAAAAAATTGAATAATTATAAAACTTATTCTATTATACGACAATAGGGTACAATAGTATACATGTTTACATATATATTGTAGGTATTGGAATGAATTATGATACAAATACCTAATATAGGAATTACATAGAGGCAAATTAAATGAATACCGTAATTACCAATATACCTAAGTTGGTATTTTTAAAATCAAATAAGCATAAAACATTTTTTTATTGCATTTGGCAATCTAACAAGCAGACGGCCCACTCAATGGAACGTGGTTATCGTCGCCTATGAACGTTTGCAGCACAATGGCGTTGGCAACGCGTTGCCAGCCTCTAAGGAATTTTATAACGCCCTTCTTAAACGACCCCATGTTATAGCGCAGATGCAAAACCTTGGCGGTATATTCCCTCCAGATTGTAGTAGTAGTACGCGTAACAAACATTCTAGAGAACCATTGCGTAGTTGAGCGTGGGAGCTCAAGGAAATAAGGGTGAACATCCCGTCGATGGCGAGCAGTGCGGTTATAAAAATGAGGCATTGGCACCCAAATCAAACAGTTCTTCAGAACACTCCTCGCTTTACAGACTGTAGAATACGCATAGAGACACAAAATCTCTAAACCGTCTGTTAGTATGGGATCGTCGACTATACGAACGGCACGACGCTGGATGGAGTCAAGCAGGTCAGTCTGGTATGCGGGGCACCCCATAGATGTGAGCAGTACTCCATATACGGCCTAATTGCGTTTTATAAAGTGCGAGTCTTTGCCGCGGAGTGAAGTACTGCTTGGACCAGTTCAGCACACCAAGCTTTTTGGAGGAGTTTAAGCCTTGCCTTCCAGATGACCCCAAGACTGCACATCGTGCTTTATGTCGACGCCAAGGATCCCATTACTATTGGAGACAGTAAGCTGTGTTACCTGGAACTGTGGCGCAGAGACAAATAGAGTCCTCTTGTCAAAAAATGCGGAGACCTGTGTCTTAGTGGGGTTAAATTGGACAAAATTTTGTCGTCCTCATTCAGAGACTCGCTCCAGGGAGTTCTCTACTTCGGACACAAGTCTGACCAGACTCTCTTCCACTAGCGACTGAGGGGCATTAGCCCGGCTGGTGTTTCCAGCGTGACCAGCAGGTGTCATCCACATAGCAATGAATGTTGTCTATATATCCAAAATTACCATAGTTATGTACCTATGTATTTTGTAATTGCAAAATTTAATAATAAAAAACACACAGAAATAATGTTGGAATAAATATATTTAAAATAAACTATATGCAAATAAAATCAATGTGACAGTAAAAAAATAAGTACCAGACCGCTGTCAGGAGAAAACTTTCTTTTAGACTGCCCACCTGCCCAGTTCAATGGCAATGTTGCCCGAAGTAACCACTGGATAAAACAATACTTATGGGAGTATAGACTTGAAACCTTCGCCGCCACGTTCGGAAATATAAAACTTGTACACACTTCATGCTCCGTTCGCACCTTTCATTGTCTGTCACCAGCCAAGCTCGTGTTCTCAATGTAATTGTAGAATTTCTTTATAAAATTTTAATATAATGTAAATATGGAATCTGAGCCAATATTATGCAATTAATTTAAGTATATATTTTAAAAAGCAGCTATAATAACGCTTAATAGATTATAAACAAGTATTAATAAAAAATGTCTTAGATAGTATTCTTTATTATATAGAATCTATTACAAGTCTTCTAGAACGAGGTTAAATTGAATAAAAAAATTAAATCTGATTTTATGCCCACTAAAACACTGCATGGTTTTTGTAATTCATAGTTACATACATATTATCACGCCTGTTTCTCATGGGGGTAGGCAGAGACTATAGATCTCTCTGACAAACAACTTTCGCTTTGTCTACTTTCATTAACCTCTTCATGCATGCATGTTTATTTGATATGCTTTTTACCTGACCTCGTTTTAGCACTTCTGTTATTTGATCATGGTGTGTACGTCGTGGTCTACCGGTACCAACTCTGCCATTCACAATACTGTCATATACTTGTTTTGTGATTCTGTTTTCATCCATCCTCTCTACATGCCCAAACCACCTTAACATTCCCGTTCCTACTCTTGTAATTACATCTTCTTTTAATTCACAACGTTCCCTTATTACACAATTCTGAATCATATCATTCATGCTTACCTCACATATACTTCTCAAAGCTCTCATTTCAACTGCATTTATTCTACTTTATTTATTTAACTGCAGGTAAACACGTGGAAAGTCCTAGTGAAGATTTAACCTTTTTAAACGTCAAACATAATAAAACCCGATAAAGCCGCTGATTGCTTCTGACAACATGTTTTCATATTTTGATTGGTCATCATACAAAGTTAATTTGTTTTTCATTTGTAACTTAAACCACTATTGTACTGTCCGTGTGAAAACTACCTGATCGTTACAAATGACCGGTTGTGTGTCGGATTACCGCATCTTACTACCAATTCATTTGCCTAACTACTGGTTAAAATTTGACATAAATTCCATACAAATACCTACTGTCTGTAAATTTTCTACCAATGTCAGGTTTCTACCAATGGTAGGTTTCATAGTAAATAGATATAAGTGTATGGCATAAATGTAAAAAAATAGCAAGAAAGGGGAAAAAATGTAATGTTAAGGAACTTTGCAAAATTCTGAAAAGAATAAAAAAAGATAAAAATATATACAAAAATGAACAAAAAGATAAAAAGGAACAGATCTTGTTCGTCTGGCGGAGGGAAAATATATCTACTAATGGTAGGTTTTTACTAATGGTAGTTTTTACCAATGGTAGGTTTCATAATAAATAGATAAGGCATAAATGTAAAAAATAGCAAGAAAAGAAACAAAAATGTAATAGTATTAAGGAACTTTACAAAAAAATTCTGAAAAGAATAAAAAAAGGAAACGACAAAAAAAGATAAAAAAATGAAAATATATACAAAAATGAACAAAAAGATAAAAAGGCTGGACAGATCTTGTTCGTCTGGTGGAGGGAAAATATATCTACTAATGGTAGGTTTCTACCAATGTTAAAAATAATTGGATGGCGAAATATAAACTCGACAATAATCAATATAAGATCTGTCACATACAGCACTTGTCGCTAAATACGCGAAGTATTGATTTTTGTGGTCAGAATAATTTGCATGAAGTTTTTATATACATACGCTTAAACTGCAGCACTTCATTGTATCTAAAGGAAACAATCTTTACTAACATTTATATATACAACCAAAACATGCCTGCGGCTTCGTCCAGGCTTGTCTTAAAATTCCCGTAGGATTCAAAGTAGCACATCATTAAAAAAAATTTAAGCTATCGTTTTAGTGAAAACTGTGCCAGAATAGGCTAATTTTTATGCACCCGCTCCCGGGAAATTTCCCGCAGGGTTCCCAGGATAAAATATATCACATATTTTATCACATAACATATGCGCAATCGATCGGTGAAAAAATCACGTTGGAATTCGATTGTAATCTGACAATTTTAAATCATTCTCAGAAAAATTGCCGCCGAAATTTCATCGCAATCGGCCCAGTAGATTTTACGTGAATCCGAACAAACAGACGAAAAATCTAAAAAAATGCATTGTGTTCTCCATCGTTTATATAGTCTGTTTCTGTTGTTTTTTTTAATACCTTCAATGTACAGCCACGGCATGTTTAGACGTTTATAATATTACTAGCTGACCCGGCAAACTTCGTATCGCCTCAGAATCAATTTTTTTCATATTTACTCAGCTTTTAAACCTTCCCTGGACTTCCACACATAATTTAAAACCAAAATTAGCCAAATAAGTCCAGCCGTTCTCGAGTTTTAACGAGACTAACGAACCGCAATTGAGTTTTATGTATAAGACTAGCTGACCCGGCGAACTTCGTACCGCCATATTTTCTGAATTCCTAAAAGACTTTGTTTCATGACACAAAAACAAAATCACCAAAATCGGTCCAGCCGTTTAGGAGGAGTTCGCTGTCAACACACGTACAGAAGATATATATATATATATATATATATATATATAGATAGATAGATAGACTACTGGGCACAACAGACGTTGTCTTGTCCAAAAAATATTAAATTTAAAACCCGATTGCAGCGCCACCTACCAGGTCTAATTATGAATCTAAACCATTCCGGGACCCATTTGAACACACACAAAAAATTTCATTAAAATCGGCACAACCGTTTAAGAGAATATCAGTGAGATATACACGAACATAAGAATATTATAAATAAAAATGTTGTATTGTATATAGCCCAATATTAATTAAGCTAACTTTGTTATATTTGAAGCAGATCACATATCTACACATTTAATAAACAAGTTTCATTAATTAGTCAATCAAAGTTTGGGCAAGCAGGCTTATTATACGATAAAAGATTTTCTAGACGACCGAACCGAATGGGAATAAAGCGATGACTAAAAGCACTTTAAGTAATTATTCATACAAATCGCGTTGTTAAACCTTATATTAGTTCAAAATATATTTAAAAAAAGACCACGAATATATATAGTGTTACATGCCGTCAAAGATAAGCGCACAGCTGCCTGTTGTAAGCGCAGTCTATTGTCTTCCCGGACGGATTAAGGAACTTTTGTGTTTTGAATTTGTAATTAAGAAAAACATGCTTATGTTTTTCTACTTGTTTTATAACCATCATTAGTGTCGAACTAATCCTTATTGTTATTGTTTTCGACTTTGTCAGCGGTTCTCAGGTGTGCAAATTACTATTTCTCGGAAACTCAGTGCGCGCGGTCAATTTTTTTTTGTACTGTGTAGTTAGTATAAGACGATGTCCGAATGGAGGGGCGGGCAGTCAAGCGACGACTACGAGACGAGTAAGACGTTTGTAATACTCTCGATTAGCGATATAGAGGATGGACTTTACTCGTGTCGAATTGCATTGAATCGTGCAGTGTGAACTGGTTGTATCCAGTCTTATTTGTATTGGTTTTATACGTGTTTGTACAGTTCTAATAAATTCTATAGTAGTTCCAACGGCATTTTTAATTCGAGTCCTGTAGCTCGTAACAATACATATATACTTAATAATAATGGAAAAAATATATTTTCTCCTTTAACAGTAACTAAAATTGCTCTGGAAGCGGTGGACTCATGACTAATCAATAAGTAATATGTAAAATTCCATTTTTAAATAAATGCATTTAACCTTTGCCAGGTGGTAGGGAGCATGCCGCCATAGCAATGTTGAGTTGTGTTCCAGCATTAATGGCCAGGTTCCAGTCTCCCTTTAAAGAGTGGCAGTACATTGGCAGCACCTTCGGTGTTATAAATGCACTAGGCGATGATAACCGTTTTCCAACAATAAAAAAACTTATTCGACGCAACACACAGATGTAATCCGTGGGGCAACAACATATTTCTATATAATTTTCACGTATTTTGGAAGACATACAACATCGCTGAGTGCTTAGCAAGACACTAAATGTATGTGTTCTAAAATTTATAGTAATATTTGTTAACAGTCTTAAGAGCTCTTTGCTGCGTAATCTGTGATAATCCAAAAAGGTGTTTAAAATTGTTTAACAGATTGATAAAAACAGTTAAACCATATTTAATTTTGATTCTTTAGTAACGTTTGTAAAAAGTCTTTGAAAATTATATGTTTTCAATATCCAAAATAGTTTTAAAAGTTTTGTGTTCCGTTCTTTATGACAACTTGAGGCTTAAGATTAAATGTCAGATAGTTACCTGATTTTTTTTAAACAAATGGTGTTATTTTAAATATTTATTTCGTCAGTTACTTTAGATTTTTTACAAATCTTTTGATTCTCTGTTTGCCTGTTTGTACCGGCTAATCTCCGAAACGACTGGACCGATTTCAATGAAATTTTGTACGGTGGTAGCTTATATCCCTGGTCAACATATAGGATACTTTTGATCCCGAATAATTAAAAGCTAGTAGTATAATAATTATGTACGATAAAAAATTACTTTAATAAGTATTTAGGTATCTACTTACAAAAAAACTTGAGATCAATAATCATGAAGTAAAGAATTTTTAGCAAGACGTGTTGCTGGCGAGTTTCTTTGCCACTTCTTCTCCATAAACAGCAATAATAGGTTGCGAAGCAGTGTAGATTGAACAGCTGTATGTATGACCTTCAAAAATGGTATCCTTTCCGAGTGGAAATTAAATAAATTTATTTTTTAAAAATGAACAACGAATGTAGTAGCTAAAATTCTGTTGAAACATACGTTTAAGGCTATCAGTGCATTGGCAATTTTTAGAAAAATATTTTGATATATTCTATTGACTTTTATATGTACACCTATTGCTTTTTTTATTTCTTCTGTCACCGTGTTAGCAAATACACGAATTGCATCTGGCTCAGTCTAATCGTTTATGTTCTCTCCCAAATTAGTTTATCTTCCTAAACTGCGACTCTGTGTGGGACACAAATCCCACAAATTCTTTATAGGTTTCGCATTTTAGAAAGAATGGAACGCTTATAAAGTATTTATATCTGTTCGTAAATTATGTTCAGCCATTTTTCTCGCAAACTATCTACAGGAATGCATTTTGGAAAAAAAGACGGTGTATTATATGTACAGTCGCGGTATGAAAAGGTTCGTCACCTTAAAGTCGACTTTTGCTTGCACGAGTACAAGAAACAGTACCACTAACGTTTTGGTAAATGTTACGTTTATAAACTATAGAAACGTGAAAATTGCAATGTTGACACTGACAGACGCCGCGATTAATAATAAGAAACAAAGAGGTTATAATCACTACGCTCTACATAAATAGTAAAACCAATAAAAAGGTTTTACATCTGTAAAAAATCTTCTTAGACAAGATAGAAAATCAAACAACTTTAAACTTTATTGTCAAACAGATAAAAATAATCTTCTGTGGAACACTCTGTTCTGTGATTTAGTTTGAAAAGGTAACATGTGCTCGCGAAACGTTAAATGAATCAATTTTAAAATTGGCGAACCTTTTCATACCACGTCTTTACTGCTGGCTGCTATAAATATGAAGTGAAGTTTGAACTATATTTTTCAGCAAATTTTTCAATTAATTCAATGGGTGGCAAAATAATTTCTTACAGTATTGTATTCTATGTACATATTTTGAAAATTGTTACTAAATATTGTATCTATTACATATGGAATTCTGTTAATGTAACTTTCATACCTAAATGCGGCAAACATATTATAACAAGGGATTAATGAAAGTAGATGAAGCGGGTGTGAAATGAAATGAACTTGTGTACAAGTGTTATTCCTAGAAATACATGGTTCAGTACATTTTACCAGTTTCACTGGTGTGCAAGTAAGCAGGATCTTAATCGTCATTATTTAAATAGTTAGTTCCTATTTATTCTATTAAGTACCTTTTATGTAACCTATGTATATATCTGTTTTTAATTAAATTATTATTCCAATCCGTGTATGTCAATGTTTTAATATCTTTTATTCAAATATTATTATTAATTATGTATTGATATTATGTTTCCAATTTGTCATTAAGGAATTCGTTTGTGGAATAATATGATTTGTCTATTAACAATTTCTTTAGTCTTGTTTTAAATATATTTAACGGTTTTGGTAGTTTATTAAATATTGCAGGTGCCATTTCGTAAACACTCTTTTCCAACAGTGCCGTATTATATCTATGTATGTATGTCAAGATGTTTGCAAGTGGAGATTCATCGTCTCTGTCTACTCCTATGGGAAACGGACGTGATATAAACTTTGTTATAACCGTATAGGGGGAGATCATAATATCAAATAAAATGAAGTTCTACATTTGGAACAAATATTCATTTTTTATTCATAATAACTCTTTAACCTTAGGACTAATCAAATAAATATACAAACTTTGGATGAACTATTTACAATTATAAACACAGAGGAATGATATTTTAAAACTAAAACATTGCATTCATCTTAATAAAAGATCTAGGGATTTGTTTAAGCCGCTTAATATGCCATAATTTTGTTACCAAGAAAATAATTAACACAATTTTAATCTACTGAAACAAATCCACATTAACTATCTTATTCATATTGCGATAGAGTAAGTTTGTAGGCTTTAGTAAGGTTTTTAAAGAAGCCTACACACTAACTCTAACTCAATATGAATGATACCGTAAAATTCTAAATTCAAATTCTATTATCCTACGGTTTGCTTTTATTCTAAATTCCAAATTTGAATTTTTGAAATCGGCCTCCAATCACTGGCTCTTACTACAACTAAATCACAGATAAATAAAGTATATCTTAAATACGCATTATACAGTATTGCCAGATATCTTACAAACATATTCTTTTTATACTTCAAAATTTTTAAAAGGTATCATTGTTTTATACATTTAGTCAGTAGTTAACGATTTTTGAAGTATTTTAAATTTAAATGTTATGTTAATTGATTTAAAACTACACGACACCAAATAGGACTAAAACAGTTAAGACCTATTTCACAAATGGAATAATTTTAAAACTTGATCCCGAACGCTTGGGAACTATTTTAAACTAACAAAATGAACGTGTTTTAAATAACAACATCAAAAGCACTATATTGTACAATTTTTAATATGGAAAAACTGTTGAATTCGGGGTTTGTTAATTATATCTAAATTATGATAAATAGTAGATAAGAGTACCTAAATAGTTTCGCAATTTACTTTTATCTATTTTTTTATCATATCACTGTCATTGTTCTTTAATCAATTAATTCAACTTGATTCACAGCGACACTTTGTTTTTTGATTATACCCGTTTTTTTATATATAGGATCTTGAACTTAGATAACAATAATATTTTAATAATTTAAATAATTGTTGAACAATAATCCATTAGATACAATCAAACGATTATATCGCAATAGCTTATATCATTTTTTTAAACCATTAAGATTGATAAAACACAATAAATATTGGTTATTATTTAACACTGTTCAGTAAAATAGTTTCTCTGGCAACACTGACTTGATTTTAGCCTCTGAGATTACTTTACTGCCTAGTCAACACTGTGACGGGCTTATATATGTGAGGCGTTAGAGGATGGTGTGACGGTGAAGGCAGCTCAGGACTCGATGAGCCTGACGTAGGAGGCGAGTGCATCATCGGTGGTGATGGAGGAAGAATCTGTGTTTGTGTCATCATCGCCGATTGCCCTAATGACGACTGGAGCAGCGACGAATTATTTAGGAATGGCGCCGACGGTAAACGTTCGTACATACCGGGGTTGTAGGGCAAATTGTACGGTAAGGAATCTCTGAAGGCTGGATGCACTGCACTCGGTGCGACTGGGTGCGTCTTCATTTGCATCGGGGCATACCTTTGATACAGCAGCTGGGAATACAAGCCAACTAGCTGAGTGTAGGTCGTTGGTGGATACGCTCCAGGCAGCGGCGCGCCGGGGAACAGTGGTCGCTTGAAGCAAGCCAGCCTAGACCTGCCATTCAAGGCTGATCGCCTGCGCAACTTGCCGGTCGTCCCGCCAATAAAAACATCTTCGGCTGACGCGTCCAACATCCAATAATTCCCTTTACCAGGGTCGTCGTAATGACGCGGCACTTTCACAAAACACTTGTTCAAACTTAAATTGTGTCGGATTGAATTTTGCCAGCCTTGTCTGTTTTCTCTATAATATGGAAAATTCGTCATTATGTACTCGTATATTCCGTTCAAGGTTAATCTTTTCTCTGGACTATTTCTAATCGCCATCATGATCAGAGCGTTATAGCTGTACGCTGGTTTCTCATGTTTCTTCTCTTTCTTTTCGTCGTCTTTTGGTTTCGTACAGTCGACTGGCTCGGTTCCCGTTACGTCTAGTTCAGAATCACTCATGTCTGCTTCAGATGGGGTGGCACCAGAGGACGTGGTAGGCGACGGGGGTGGCTTCGGATTACTCATGAGTATAGAGTTTATACTAAAATCTCCTTCGAACTTCACCATTTTAACACTATCAACTGCGCGTGCGTTCGCTACGAATGTGAGGAAGCAACTGACGCGCGCGGCGGAGGGAGATAGTTTTTATATGGCAGCGTTTCCACTCCGCCTTTGAAGCTTCGGGCCATTCCATAACCAATCGGGTGCTCAGCTTTGAATGCGGGGCCACGCCCCTTTCGCAAGCTGCTACCCCGGTTCAGCGATCATTCGGTTAGTAGTTTTGTTGTTATTTGTGTGAGTAATCGATTGAAGTTCGAATAAACGTACGCTCGATTTAAATTTTGTAGTGTTTTCAGATGTGATGACGTTTGTATGAAATTTTGTATGAGAGATTTCTTGATTTGTTTGTTTTAAATATTTTCAGTTTATCTTTCTAATCAATTTTCCGTATTTTTAACTAAGAGGAAAATGTATATTTTTCTATAGGATATGAAGTGGGTATTTAAATCATAAAAGACTGTAGAAAAACAAGATTCAAGACTTTAGAAATCATCTTGAGATAAAAAGATAGTGCAGAATATATAGGTAATATATGTATATTTGCCATTCTCTCATGTCTGTCACTTTCTCCCATTCAATTGTGCTCGGCACCATGATATTTCTTCTTCTGTACTCCTCTATTCTGGCATAGGTACGTCGTCATATACCATACAAGTTGTAGTTGACAACTTTACAATACGAGTAGATACATTAAGTTTGTTTTATTGCATGAGTTCAGCAGACAGGCTACCTAATGGAAAGAGGTTGCTATTGCCTATGGTGATTTGTAACACCAAAGGTGCTACCAATGTGCTGCCGCTCTCTAAAGGGATATTGGAGCCTGGCCACTAATGCCGGAACTCTAGACCGGTGATGGTAGCCATCCAGATGGGCAAATAGTCTACTACCTGGCTGAGGGTTATTTTGTCGCTTCTTAGGACAAACCGCCCGACCGCAGGAATTAGTTCTTTCTCCGTTCCTGCACGGATGACACATTATATATTACCTATAATTTCGTTGTGATATAGATACAATAACTTTTAGTTTTTCGAGCTATTATTTACATGAATACGGTTATTAATGACTAGCTGATGCCCGCGACTTCGTCCGCGTGGTGCGGTTTTTTAACTATCCCACGGGAAGTCTTTAATTTTTCAGGATCAAAAGTATCCTATATGTTGGCCAGGGATATAAGCTACCACCATACAAAATTTCATTTAAATCGAACCAGTCGTTTCGGAGATTATCCGGTACCAACCGACAGACAAACAGAGAAACAAAAAATTTGAAAAATATCTAAATTAATTCTATTTCACTTCTTACATCCCCTTGACTCGGTTTTTAGATTTTTTTTTTTTGTACAGAAATTCGACCTCTACAGTTTTATTATATGTATAGACTAGCCTTGGATGTTACCTCAGTTGTAATGTTATATAAATAACAAGATTATGATTTCGCCCTAGCGGATTGCTTTAATATATATATAAATTGACGTTTGTCGGTCACTCAAGAACGGCTGAACCGATTTGCCTAATTTCTGTTTTGAAATTTTTGTAGAAGTTCAAGGAAGGTTTTTTAAAAATATAAAAATGAATCATAGAAATCTATGTACGCGCGTAACTTGAGAACGGCTTTATCGATTTAGATGATTTTTTTTTTGTTTGACTGGGTCCCGGGATTATTTAGATTCACAATTGGAACCGGTAGGTGACGCTGGGATCGAGTTCTAGATTTTTATTTTTTCGGGGCAGGGCAACTTAGATAGATAGATAAAAAAAGATAAATAAGTATAGTATAAGAAACATAAAATAAGAAAGTAGAAATATTAAAAATAGTAGTATAAATAAAGTAGAGAATAAGAAACTAATGTTTATACTACAAAATTGTATTTTGAAAACATAAAAAATAAGTAAATTATACTCTGACAAGCGTGTGCGTCAGAAGGAGTATTATAAAAAAAAAAACTTAAATAGATAACACTTTATCGATCGCCAAATATACACTTTCAATATTGGCATGGTAGAAACAATAGGCGGCCTTATCGCTTAAAGCAATCTCTTCCAGGCAACCTAACTTAAGGAATAGTTTAACCTAATCTGGCGATGTAGGTGGTGCAGATTCTTAGGTATATCATAAATAAACATACTTAAAGTACATATTTTATAAATTAAATACATACAATAAATCATAGTATAAGAATTAGCCATAATTATTTAAGGCTTAATTTGTTTTCTGAGTGCGTTCTTAAATGTAGGCGATGTTTTGGTCTCTTTGACAGTAAGAGGCAGCGCATTCCAAAGTTTGACAGCCTGCACTGTAAAAGAGTTATCATAAAAGGATGAAGTGTGTGCAGGTGCAGTGTGTTTACGATACGTATGAGTGCGCAAATTGTGGGAAGTAGAACGGCGAAGGAATTTAACTATAAAGTACTAAAAGCGGTTACTTGCTATATTATCCACGGCTACACACCATACAGTCGAATTTCATATTTATCTGTTCCAACTTTCTATCTCTTTTTTATTTATTATTAAAAGACATCCAACAGTATATCCATAAATTTAAGGCTTAAGAAAACATAACAATAAATCTAAACCAAAACTGGACACTTCTAATCTAGAAAAGGAACAGCACCAAATACTAAGTTACACTATACGATTATTAATTATTCAATCTATCTAATACTGTGAAACTTCTGACTGGAAAACTAAGCACAACTAAATGATTAAGTTCAAATACAAACATTACATTCCTTTTGGATCTTATTAATAAGTTTACTAACTACCACTAAAATATTTGTTGTAGGTTTGTACAAAATATTCATTTATATTCATTTTGTCAGTTAGTTTTAGAAAGAGGGGTAGCAAACAGTTTGAGTGAGGAAGAATTATGAGGGTAACACTGAGGTACGCTGATATTTAAAGACGAAGTGAGAGCAGGACAATCGATAATAGAATTTTAGATATCGTACAAAAAGGTCATATCGAGGTAATTGCCTTCTTTCACTGAGGGGGATAAGATTATAATGTAGACAAGCTACAGTATAATCATTGAAATGGTTTTTAGACTTAAAATTCAAATGTTTGACAAAAAGTTTTTGGATACGTTCAATTTTAGTTATATGTATGTAATAATTAGGACTCCATACAGTACTGTGTTACAAGATGTCCACCACAGTCATGAGAATGAGACATAGACAATCGTTATAGATAATATTTTTAGTCTATTTATCAGATGATTCGATTTATAATTAAATTACCATTTTCTACCGGTTAGTTAATTTTATAAGCCCACTAAATTATCATCTAGATTATTTAGTGCATCAGTAACTAATTATTATAATCGTTTTTATGATCCTAGCAACACTATGATGCAATTGCTATTTTTAGCAATGATGCAATGTTATTGTTTTGTAGGGTAGCATTTTCGTATAAAAGGCGTAGTGGCGTGTAGACGGTGTTCATTACTTACTGTGCTGTGTGAATATGCACATCAAAGGCTGAACAATAAACAGGAAACCCTGTCCAAATAGTTAATATTTGGTATATTTGGTACTTTCTTACCCAAATCTCTCCTTGCATTTTACAACTGCAAAATTCTAAATGACTGCGAACATAGGCGTAATATATCATTTTTAAACATTTCATATTTATAAATGGCTTACAAGTTCTCTTTATCTGTAGTTTGTCAGGTGACTCGTAAAAGCTCGGAAGACTGCAAGCTACCTATATCGGATCTAAACATTATCAACCTACAATTTAAACAAGAAAGCTATTTCATTATGAAACCCAATCTATAGTGTTACATTTATTTAGTTGCATAGTTGTTCTTGTTATGTTTCTTTTTAAGGTTAATAATTAATTTTGTAATATACCCTCTTATTTCTAAAGGATACAATCGGCCATTTCCTTAATAGAATAGTAATGTTATATTGTTATTTATTCTGTGATTAGCGCCTGTTTTGTATAGAATAGTTCTCTATACTTTACCATAATTTTATGTAACAATATTTCTCTAATATGATGTGGTAAATGTGTAGATTATAATTCAAAATCTCTCAATTGTATATAGACGGTATTCACTACACTTTATTTTAATGTACTGTGTTCGGTTTATTTTATTACATGTAATAACCTTATCTAAAATTTCCAAACAATAATGTAATAAATTCTTGTCATTCATAACCTATTTAATCAAAATGGTTTATCAATGACTACAATCCGCTATCGGTTGTGCCAATTTGCTAAGTTTCTTATACTGTAAAATTGTTGGAGGGATGGCGAGGTGTTCTAAAAATGTTTGTGTGGAGCCAGTGTAGGAAATATGTTAAAACCGCTAGGTTCTCTGATTATGAACATAGTGACCACTTGCTGTTCTTTTATTACAGTAAACCCTTCTGAGTTGCTGCAAGTATTACAATAGTTGATAATATTATAAGGTAAATTTGCATAAACGCGGAACCTGAAAATTTATCCGTTTTTTGTATTGAAAAACTATAAATATGGTTTGCTATGGTATAATAAGGACCCTAAAATTATCGGAAACTCTTCATTTAGGTAAAAAATTAATAAACAATACAATTAATTACGTTAAAAACGTGCATGATTGAATAATATTGATATTCATGCGGTATGGATCTAGTTCCTTTGCCTGACATTTAGCAAAGTGAGGTAAAAACTTTGTCTCTGAATATTATTAATCTGAGGTTTTACTTGCAAATTACAAAATGTCGAGGTTTTTTAGCAATGCCGTAATATTTCATTTTATAATTATCTATTATTTTGATCATGTCGTATATGTTACATTTGCAGACTAATCCGAAAATTAAAGTAATTGTGTATTTATTATAGTTAGTAGGTAAGTCGTCACGCTAAAATTGAGCATTATTTCTGTCGATATAATGTACGTATTTCATAATTAATTTTAATGTTTATTTATGTTTTGTCTAAATGATGGATGGCTTACCGATGATTTTAGTGACTTTATTATACCATAGCAAACCATATGTAAAGTCTTTGAATACAAAAAAATGCGTAATTTTCAGGTTCCGCGTTTATGCAAATTTACTCATTATAATTATGTTATCTATAGTTAGATAGAAATACGAATTTTCTTCAACAACTTTGATTCATAGCGATTTTTGTCAATGTAACAATGATAAGGCAGCTCTTATCGTTAATGTATGATTTTATCAATATCCTTAAATAACCCATTATCGAATTTCCTGTTTTTGTGAAAACATAGTGTTCAAAATGTAATAGTTATGTCACTTAAAATAGTACTAATGACTGATAGTACAGATCGAAAATGTTTTTAACCTAAAATAAATTGTTATCAGCACTTAAGACATTACTCAATGGACGCAAACATTATAAAAGTCGTAATGGAATTATCGTATCAGTATACTATGAAAGCGGTTGTATATAATAACTACGATATGCCCGCGACTTCGTCGTAAAGAGCTGCCATGTACACTATTAAAAAAAATCGCTACTGGCCACTAAGCGTTGGAATAGAATAGAATAGAATATCATTTATTTGCATAAACTGTCACATATATATAATTTAAAGATAGGAAAGATGTTGTATTCTTTGTAGGAACGACAGTTTGTCCTTTCGAACGTAAAATACCAGTTTTTTTTTTTTTACCTACTCTACGGACTTGAGTTCCGTACCCTTTACAACTTAATTTCTATGAAAGTTTTTAGGTTCATACACACTTATTGTTTATTTTGTTATCGTGTGTGACATTAATTTAATGATTTTTATGTTGTTCATTTTATTATTTAGTTTTAATTTTGTTTATGGTTATTATTTACTCTATGGGAGCCTAATCTAATTTACCACCACTTCGCAAAATGTTGTGGCTTGAAGTGAGGCAGCGGTGCAAGAAACTCTTCAGCAAACATCCCTAGCTCTAATACTTTTATATAATATTAAAATGGGTGGAAGAAAAATAAAAGAAATTATCAATCAAGTTGGTTTGTGTTCCGGTGCACGAAAAATAGGTATATACATTTATGTTATTCTAATATTTATACATTTGTTTGGATTTTATTATTACATACCTACATTTATATACTATGTTGCGTCACATTTCATCCACCAATTTATTGACGTATAATTTAGCACAGTTAAAGACTATAGTCGATGCATGAACGTGGCGCTATCTAATACAAATAATAGATGTCGCTGTTAGAGTTGTAGATAAGATTGGGCATTTGTCTAAATCATCAAAAATGTCCAATCTCATCAATGTGTAAATATACAATAACTCGTCGTTTTATTATGTTATGTATATATTATACTCCCCTTTCGGGAGATTGAGCCATGGGCTCTCGCTAGCGGTTGGTTGTCAAGATAATCCGTTCCACTAGAGTTTAGGATTGTAACGCCCGCAAGCAAGTGGAACAGGAGAAATCACGGTCATGAACATGGTCGTTGTGAGTCTCTTTCAGAACGTAACCATAACTACTGAGCGTTACTTATTTATTTAGGTCTATGCCTTAGCGGCTAGGCCTTTAAGCCAGATCTTAGATTACAATATGTTTCTTCATTTTCTAAAGCCTATGCTCAGCTGAACTGTAAGTCATCAACTGACACCATTCAACGGAGTTCTTGTGACAACTCGAAAGGCCACATTTGATTATACAGTTCACATTTCTCACAATAACACATCATTATTACTCAAAAACTATCAATATCCTACAACTATTGTTCATTTTAGAGTAATTTTACACATTTTATAAAATAAAACTGCACAGCACCACAGCTCCTTTCAGTTCCCGCCAAAAACTCCACTACAGTACAAAGCGTCGGGCATAAATAATTCTTGATAGTGTATCCACACCGGCGCGAGCGTAGGTACTGTTGTCATGCCCGTGCTGGACCGGTGTGTACACAAACATATCTAAATTAGATTTTATTATAATTATTACATGCTGACGAGGAAGGAAAACGTAGTGAGGATATATGTACATTATGATAACGGTGTATGAAATCCGCCAATTAGCATAGGACAAGGACGTCAATCCGTTTCCCTTTAAAGGCGCAGAATCCAATATAAATTATCTTTAGCGTTTATGTTGTTCGTAAATTAGATAATAACTTATCCTTGAGGTTAAGTTCAAAACGTGCATACCTGTACTGGTACCGCCATGTAACCTTCTTTCGGCCTATACGATCTTCTTTACAACATATTAGGTTGGGGAAAAAGTTTCTTCGCATTTTATATAAAAATTCAAAAGGTTTTTTATAAAGTTTATTTACATTTGACTAAAGCATGTAGGTGCCATTTTGTTGGATAACTTTTTGCCATCTTATAGGTAGTGCCGTAATCCCATTGTTATAAAAATTTTGGGGCTTCTGATCAAAAAACTGCGACAAGTGGTTTTGGCAGTCCTCTCGTGATGTTAACCTGACACGTCCTAAGGAATTCTGCAGAGACTGAAACAGGTGAAAATCTGAAGGTGCAAGATCAGGACTATACGGCGGATGCATTAACACCTCCCAGTCAAACTCTCATAATTTTTGCTGAGTGGCTAAATATGTGTGAGGTCTAGCGTTATCATGGTGAAAAACCACACCTCTTCTGTTGATTAATTCCGGCCGCATGCTCTCAACTTTTTGCTTTAATCTCATCAGTTGTACGCAGTACATTTCAGAATCGATGGTTCTGCCTGGCGGTAACAGCTCATAATGAATAATGCCCTTCCAATCCCACCATACACACAGCATCACCTTGTTGCGAGTTAACTCGGGTTTCGCCACAGTCTGTCAAGCCTGACCGGCCTTTGACCACGATCTTTTTCGCACGTTCTTGTCGTACGTGATCCACTTTTCATCACCAGTTATCAGCTTCTTCAAAAATGGTTCAGTTTCATTACGTCGTAATAAAGAATCACAAATGAGTACACGGTTCATTAGGTTTCTTTCAGTGAGCTCACGAGGCACCCAAATATCGAGCTTTTTTGTGTACCCAGCTTTTTGCAAATGCGCCAAAACCGTTTTGTGGTCAATTCCCAGTTCTCCAGCTACATCGTAACTACTAATATGCCGATCATGCTCCGCTTTTTCAATTTTATCCGTAACAGGGCGACCAGAGCGACGTGCATCTTTGATATCAAAATTTCCGGATTGAAAACGCTTAAACCAAATTTGCGCTACTCTCACAGATACTGCATTAGGTCCATAAACATCACAAATTTTTTTCGCGGCTTGTGTTGCATTTTTACCTCTGTTGTAGTAAAATTTTAAAAAGTATCGAATTTCTTCATTAGATTCACTCATTTTAACATTAAGAAAAACAAATGAAACTCACACATTTTCCTAATTTTAATTTGGAATTGTATTCTTTAAAATTAAAACTTTATAATGATACCAAGACCAACCAGATACAAATGGTATAGCCAAAGAGATCTTATTACAAGTTCATACATACTATATGCGAAATGACTTTTTCCCCAAGCTATTATTTAAATTCTTCCTTTAAATCTGACGGCGCGTTCCCCCTTCGCACGTCACGTCAATCATTCATTGTCATATCATAAAACTAAATAAAAATCGCTCCGCATTGTAAATATAAATATATATAACTTATAAATAACCCGCTCCGCACCGCAAATATAAATATATAAAAATAAATAGATACACAAAAATAAAGTGAAGTGAAGTGGACTGAAGAGCAGAGGAAAAGCTGCATTTCATTCCCACTAATCAGGTAAGTGCGTGCTCGTTCTCAAAATTCCCGTCCAAATTGTCCCCCACTTCTTTTCCTGTAAAATTGACACAGTTCGCTTATCACAAATCCAGCGCCGCTGCAACATAATATATACAATATAATTACATTGTTTTACCTTATACATTATTATAATTATTATTATAATGATAATAATTATTATCATTATAATAATAATAATTATTATTATAATGATGAATAATAATAATAATTAAAATTAACAAGTTGGCGGTAGGCTAAATAAAGCTTTAGCAATACTTATCGACATTTGACTTCTTTGTCTACCGTGATCACGGCTACTGAAAAGTAGCCGAAACGTCGGAAAAATAAAAATTAAATAATTTATCCCGCTTAAAACCGTTAAAACTTAGTTTTATTATGTTATGTATACTAGTCGCGAAAACTTAAGAAATATATTGCACTTGAATTTATATCACTTGAATTTTTCATTATATTTCACAGGAAACGTAACCAGTGGCAAAACTCGGGCTGTTAACATTGCCCAACAGTGGGAACGTAGCATGAGGGTAACTACAAAATTCACGACACAAACGCTTGTGTCGCCCACATTCTAGATTTTAGTGGGACTACAAAATATAAAAATACTAGCAATTGTTGTAGACGTTGTCCTGCCCTAAAAAAATAAAAGTCTAGGACCCGATTCTAGTGCCAGTTCCTATTGTGAATCTAAACCATCCGGAGACCTACTCAAACACACACAAAAAACA
Source organism: Dendrolimus houi (assembly GCA_039645545.1). Classification (NCBI taxonomy): domain Eukaryota; kingdom Metazoa; phylum Arthropoda; class Insecta; order Lepidoptera; family Lasiocampidae; genus Dendrolimus; species Dendrolimus houi. Next base: position 22,642,744 of record CM077128.1, on the reverse strand, counting down.
TCAAAATCGATAAAGTCGTTCTCAAGTTACATGTGTACAAACATTTCTACGATTCATTTTTATTTATATAGATACTAGACGAGGCTACATGTACTAAAATCTTTTGCCTACTACTGTGGCGAACGCTATTCTACTACTACAATTCTACTACTACAACTGTCACATTTTTTTATAATTATCTATGACCCTAAACATCTGACATTAAAAACAAAACTGATTAAAACTTTAATAAGTGTCAATTCTTGTCTTAAATGAAGACGAGTTGCCATTAACCAATTATGAATGGAATAAGGAAGTGACATTGTGTTTGTATGTCTGTATGCGTGCTCCTTATAGCGGTTATTGTGATGCCATGATCTAATTAGTACAATGAATCGAGCGCTACGATGGGTTCTTGATCAATGTTCGAGTGAAAACATTGTGAATTGAATTAGAATTTGTCTTATTTTTTTTGTGCTTGGATCATTTTTTTATTCCATATCTATTAACGATAACTCCAGTCCAGGCTCTATCCGTGGTAAATTCTAACATCTGTTTCATAACTACTCTTGGATTATTAAAAATTAAAATTAACAGTACAAATTCATTCAGCCTATAATACGTGTATCAGTTTTTAGAAAAATCTTTTCATATTGTTACGTGCGAGCGGGTTATGCACTTTGGATTGGAAGAAAATACCAGTTTTTTTTCTTGAGACTTACACAGCCATACTTCTTCTCTGCGGGGTTGCCCCTTCACGCACAAGTAACGAGGCTCTCCCCCGACGAAGAAATGACTCACTCACAATACCGTCGCCGATATTGTGTAGATCACCTCCTGCTACTGCAGTGCTCACCTCCAAATGTACTCTCCACTAAACTCATCACCGTCTTCTGCTAAACTCTTCTTCGAACTGTTTCGTACCGCACTGGTCGCTTCGCTGTTTTCAATTAAACTCATCGTAGGCGCGGCTTGCGCTGCTTATATACCCCAGAAGAATCTTCTGGAACCCATAATTTCGATTTTCTTTTCGTTGTTATTTGGTTCATCATCTATCCCTTTCTAAAATGTATCTGTCTTTGCCTTTTACTTCCGTTTTTTTTAAGTTTTGAGACCGGCTTATGCTGCCGGAATGTTCTACCCTCGGTCACGACCATAGAGATTAGTTTCTGTGATCTGAGGTCACGACACTATCTAAAGCTTTTAAGGAATAAGATATGTATAAAAACCTATCTGTCATTTATACATCACTACTATAGATATAAAATGTATTATGTATTTAAGGTCATCTTATTATTACAGTTGTGTCAATAGTTTTGAAAACAAATATTTTAAGGATTTTTTGTAATCCATTCCCTTGAAGCTTTAAATGTCTTGGGTTGAAAGTAGCCTATATTCGAGTAGGTGAAAATTCGGATTTTTTGGATACCGTCTGACCATTTTTTGTGCTTTTGTAATTACTATATAAGGTATGTTTTTGTCACTTGTTTCTGGTATAACCTATCACAAATACTTCATATATGCAGTGGCGGATGTGCCCTAAAGCCCAGGAGGCCCGGGCATAGGGCGGCCAGATATAAGGGGCGGCCAATCGTGATAAAAAAATCACTGATGATAACAAGAAATAACTCATGTTTCTCACGTTGAAATGGTTACGAACTGAAGGTCTTTAAACCATTTACCCAAACGTGGATTTGCTCTTCGTATGTGTGTGTACTTCCACCAGTAACTGTTCTGGAGAACGATCGTTTTCTTGTTTGCGACGAGTAAAAAATTATTTACGCACAACAATGACGGAGCAAATGTTAAACGATCTTGCTTTGCTTAACATAGAAGCTGATTTTTTAAGGAAATTGGATTGCGAAGATTTAATAAATGATTTTGCTGCGCTTAAGTGCCGACGAGTTTTGTAACACGTTGTAAAACACTTAATAAATCTTATCTTGTATGAGAATAAACCTGTAATTAAATAAATAAAAACATTTTAAATGTTTTATTTAAATATGCAATTATCCCTGAATCCTCGGTTTTTTTTACAAACTATCAGATATAGTTAACTAAATTTCTGAATAGATTTCGATAAAAGTGGGCAAAAAAATAAATTCATTATGTACTCAATATGATGGGTGCTGAGAAAGGGGTGGCTGGTACTTACTACATGGCCTGGGGCCTAGGGTGGCCAAAACTGCAAATCCGCCACTGCTTATATGTATTAGTATACTGTAACCTTTACGCAATATTTACTTTATCTTCGTACTTCCTGAATTGTGGCACTCAACTTGAGCGCGTAAGAATATTTCTTAATATTTGAGGCAAACAAACAGGCAGACAGTCTACCTAACAGGAGAAAGGAAGTGATAAGTTATATGCCGATGATATGAAAATATTAAGACCAGTACGTAATAATGTAGATACTCTTCTACTTCAGGAATGTTGTACGGTTATCAGACTACAACTGAATATATCAAAATGTTGTACCATTACCCTTTCAATGCAAAAACGTACTATAAATTCTGATTATACTTTCTATAATAACATAATCAACAGGGTGACTGTCATCAAAGACTTGAAGTTCCTGCACGACAGCAAACTAATTTTTGATCACCATATAAACCTTATAATTAACAGGGTATCTAAGTGTAAGCTACAGCATATTTTCGATTGTTAAAACTATTAAAAGTTCTATACTGCTCATTTCTTCGAAGTCATCTTGAATACGTATCTCAAGTTTGGAATCCAACATACAGCATTATATATAAACAGAGTAGAACAAATTCAAAAGAATGTTTTAAGATATCTAAATTACCGTGCACAACAATCATCTAACAACTACTACGATCGTTGTAAAATATATAATTTTTTGCCTCAAAATGCCAGGCGTAATATAAGTGATATTTGATTTTTGATGAAGATGGCTAGAGGTGACTGTTGGAATCAACCTCTTTAGTTGATTTACTTTTTTATATTGTGACACTGTCAACATTCTTTTGTTTTTTTTTCTTTTTACGCACTCTATATTTATCCTTGCATTGTACCGTATCATTGTAAAATAAATACTAATATAACAAGAAAATTCGCGTATTAATTGACGTCTAGTTATAATATATACAGTCTACGTGCTCTCCACAGTGACATTGGTTGTCCAGATCTGACCTCAAAAGTATCATTATGGAGTAATCAACTTGGTCTTAGCCAGAGCGAAATACTACATACACCCATCACCTATCGTGAATAGCAACTACAGACGAAGCTCAAATTTTTCTTGATAAAACTAACAGCTAAAATTTGTTATATTAATATCCCTCGATGTATATATATTTTTTTTGTTTACCATTAGCAATAGGTGGAGGCTTATTATTAGCATATTTTATTAAATATTATTGTTACTATATTACGTATGTATTAGACTGTAAGCCTGCTTAAAATAAAATAAATAAGTGATCACCACTACTGACGTCTGTACATTTTATGTCACTAACTTGTTGCTGACTCTTCGAGGATTTTTGTTTATAATCTTTCGACTTAACAACTCTTAGTAATGCCCACTGCCGTTCATAATTCTGAGCGCGACACCGCCCACGCCTGACCCGGCCTGGGGCCACTTATAATTTAATTTCATACACAGACATACACACAACATGTGATATTAGTGGTGGCAGGATTGTAACATTTTAGATAATACGCTAATATTACACCGAAATTTTAATCTTAAGAATTTACATAAGTATGATGATAAAAATTGAAAAGATAAGATAATAAAGAGAGAAAAATAACCGGGAAAGAGAATCCGTTAAAGAAAATGGACTATCATATAATAAAAGAAAAAAAAACTATCGATATATAAAAGCGGAATACTCCGTTCAAAACCGACATTAGAGGGAGTCATTTATACATTACGTCACACGTTAAGGGAGGGAGGAGGGGGGCCGACAAAGTCTGAAATTGTGTGACAAGGGGTGGGAGGGTCTTATAGATCGTGACGTCACATATCAAAATGTATTGTATTCAGCTTTAAAACACAAAAAAATTACTATTAATGAAAAATTTCAACATATCTTCTACTATATCTATGTGAGCATGGTGTTTAAATTATGAAAAAATATTGTAAATGGAAATAAAGCATATATAATGTTTTAATTTAATAATTTCATGATGTAAAATTGTGAAATATGTGATGTCACACTAGGGAGGGACGAGTCTCACGAATGTGACCAGATGTGACAAGGACGGTGGAGGGGTAAAAAAATCAAGAAATTCGTGTGACGCAATTTGTGGATCCTGTGATGTCCTGACCTACGGGGCCGAGACATGAACACTGTCGGCAGGATTGGTCCACTAGTTCCAAATCACTCAACGGGCTATGGAGCGAGCTATGTTGGGTGTTTCTCTTATGGATAGAAATAGAAATGAGGATATCCGTAAGAGAACCAAGGTACCGACATAGGTCGCAAAATTAGCAAGTGGCAGTGAGCCGGTCACGTCTGCCACAGGACCGATGGCCGATGAGCAGACGAGTCCTGGAGTGGAGACCGCATCTCGGTAAACGTAGTGTCAATCGCCCTCCAGCCCGATGGACCGACAACCTGTGCAAGAGTCGCCGGTAGGCGCTGGATGAGGAAGAGAACAGGGATAAGCGGCGCGGACTTGGGGAGGCCTACGTCCAGCAGTGGACTGCGAATGGCTGACGACGAATTTGTGGATGGCCCCTTAGATGATTCAATTCTGTTCCTCAATTTGGCTGAATTAACCATAGCGATTGAATCATTCAATTCATTGAATACCGTCGTGTTCTTTCAATTCTGTAGCTTTCAACCAAATTGATTCGATTCTGTTGATCCGTCTAATATGAGAATAATATCGGCTCTAAAGATAAATTCAAAAGTAAACTGAAGTTTACTTGTTTCCACTTCAAGACCATAATTGATATATTATATCTTCGTCTGCAACTTCTGCGTGCAAGAGAGGATTAGGGGTTACTCCATCCAGCTCGGCTCCTGCAGGAAGTCTCCCAGCTCCTTAACTTTGTCGAAGATTTCTCGTAGGCTACCTGGAGTGTCCAGATACTTCGCCCTATATTGAGTCACCTCTCCGCATTCAAGCAGGTCATGGGCGACGGTTTCTTCTGTCTCCAGGCAAACTCTGCATGGGGGCACTCAGAGAAACTTATACTAAAAAAAGATGGTTGTTAAAATTGTCATTTTCAGTGGCTGCACTAATAACTATTCTTATGAGATCTATCCATTCTATGCTATTGCGACTCGCCGGTTAGGGATACCCAGTAATAACCCTGGCTGTTTCGTCCTGCGCCTTATGCGAGGGCTACGGCAAAGCGGAAAACGCTCCCAACTCCGCGTGACCTGGCAGGCGGGGGCCTCGCACACAGGCCTCTTCCATTGCCAAGGGACTATTTTATCTCCCGACATCTTCCTTGTTTAATCCGAAGTGTGTGGCGGCTTGTAACGCGCCCTACGGGAGGAGAGTTGAGCGCGCGCGAAACACTCGCGCTCTCAATTCGACGACATATGCGGGTGAGTGATTATCCCTATTCCCCAAGGAGTCCTACCCGCGCCACCCGCTTATGGTGGCCGAAGGTCGCATACACGCTCTCCGGTGTCAGCGCATCCTTCTTTGGCGGGAGCGGAGCAAAGAAGTTCGCTCAGTCTCCCTCTCCTCCTCCTCCTTCGCAAACATGACGCGCTCGCAGAAGGAGGAGATGGCGTCCCATCCGGGTTTGCGCCCGACCATGGTGCGAACAACGGCCGGGTGCGAGGTGTCTCATCCGGCAAAGGTGACAAGGTCTCGGCGCTGCTCTGTCGGGGCTAGGCCGTATCCTCGTCACCTGTGTCAGTCTGAACGTCAGGATGCCGTGACATCTGTCAAACCATTCGCGCAGGACAGGTCTCACCGCCTCAATGGTGGCGGGGCCTGCGCTGGAGCGTATTAGGCGGTCTTCCCAAACTCCCACGGCAACCTGGCGGAGCTCCGACCGGGACGCCGCTCCTCGCAATCCTGCGGCAAATGTGACCTTCAGCTTGCTAATTTGGTGACCTGTGTCAGTAACCTTGGTTCTCTTACAGATATAGCCATTTCTGATTTTATCCATAAGAGATACTTTCAACGTAGCTCGCTACATAGACCCCTGGGCGACCTTCAGTTTGTGAATCAAACCCACTGTCAGTGTTTACGTCTCGGCACGCGTCATGGTTAGTAGCAGCCCCGGATTGTCAAGTTTTCGAGGGGGTCAAAAACTGAAAAATGCCGCACTCACTCGCCTTTATTTTTACCATAATCATTTTAGCCACCAGACGCACATGGACACGCGTGTAATACTACTATGGAGGTTTTTAATAAATAAAGTTATGTATTTGCCGTGCTAAGACACTGTGACTTTAAATTGAGGGTACTTATGTTTTTCTTAAAATGCCTGCACTTGATTTATTGAGTAAGTAGTGTGTTTTAGCTTAATAAAAACTGGGTTGTTTTTAGGATTTTTAATAACCTTTGTAATAAGTTTTAGATTACAAGATTGCTAAAATGTGAACACTGTGTTGTTGGTTCGACAATATAAAAGGATGTGAAATCGCCTAATGTCCCGTATTGTACGTTCGTCGGTTGAACAGAGCGATCGCTCTGTTCAATATAATCAAGCTGTAACTATGGTGACTGCTGGTACGATGCTTATGTATATAAGATTCTTGTTATGTTATTATTAGCATAGAAAGTTTTTATGTCCTATAAAATAAATAAAGTAATTACGACCTTTTTGTTTTAACTTGCTTTTAATAGAAATATCTAACTTAACTAAAATATCTTTCAATGTTGTGAAATCAATAAAATGCTTTGTCAATATATATATAAAACATTAAATATATATATATATATATATATATATATATATATATATATATATATATATATATATATTATATACTACCCACTCTAAAATCTAACGCGTGCGTCTGGTGGTTTTTAACCTAACGCGTCCCGCGAGAAGTAATTTATGTGCTTAAAGTATTAGAGGTCTCAGCAGTCAAAGTTGCGTTAATAATGAGTTGTGTATTTGTCTGCAATGCTATGAATTGGCCGCCCGGGCTTTCCTCTTCAAGCATTGCGAAATGGTCGACCTAAAGACCCAATCTTAACCTAACTCAATCTTTCTATTGACTTCTCTCTCGAAGTAGCGTTTAAAAGTCTTAGTATCCGAATGAAATAAGAAACATATCCCATCACTACGAATGATTGTTGGAAGATGTCTGTCGGCATCAATTATTTAACCTTAGTTAAGGTGCGGGTCACAAACACTAGGCCGCGGCCGCGCCGTGTCGCGATCCCAAATTAGTCACCACAATAAACAGCTTTAAATTGGTACAATAGTGTCAAATGTTACCACGGTGATTTGCTCCGCTTGTATTTTGCTTTCCTAGTACATGGCGGCCCAATACAATTTTTGTTCAGGTTGCGTAGCCATTTCTACCCGATTTCTCTGTGGTTGAGCAGGCTGGCTTAGCTTATTGCAACGCAGAGGCTTCGGGTTCGATTCCTGACATAGTAAATTTCGGAAACAAATTTTCACCGTTATTTACAATGGCCTCGGTGTGTGGGAACGGGCCCAGAGTAGTCCATTGTATATTACCCATAACACAAGCGTAACTTGTTTAGTTTGGAGATATACAATGTGTGTTCGTGTGCCGATTATTTACTAGTTATAAACGGTTTTTTATTTATAAAAAAAAAACCGTTTATAACTATTCACGTCACGCTCTCTAACAGACCGATAACAATTTGAAAAATTTAATTTTCGTAATTTGCTGACCTAAACAAATTTTTTTAATTCATTATACAAACTCTACAGCTTCAACAGATTTATTATATTACTAGGATATGCTCGCGATTGATCCGCGCTTGACTTAATATTCCCGCGTGATTCCCGGGACACAAAGTACCACAGCATTTAACATTTGAAAAAGAATGTAAGCTATCGTTCTGTCGTGTGTCGGAATAAGCTATTTCTTATGCACCAGAACACCTACAAACCGCTCCCGGTGAAATTCCCAAAAGATTCACGGGATAAAAAATGACCACACATTTTATGATATAATATCAGTGAAAAAATCACAATGTAATTAGTTTGGAATTTGGCCATTTTAAATCGTTCCCAGAAAATTTCCCACGGGATTCCCAGGACAAAAAGTAGCGCAGTGTTTAAGTCTAAGAATTGGTTCGATCAGGGAAACCTTTTGACGTGAATCCCGAACAAACAGATAAGAAATTTTAAAAAATGCATGATGGTCTCCGTCGTTTATATTGTCTATTCCAGTTGTTTTTTTTTTAATAGCTTCAATGCACAAACGGCATGCTTAGAATTTTATGTTATTTATATTATAGACTAGAGTTTGACCCGCCGCGCTGCCGCGGGGTATAGGGGAGACTGGGGCTGGTTGTGACAGAGGTAAGTAGTTACAGTGGCAACGGTGACAAAACGGAGAACGCTATGATGACGTTAGAAAGAGATAGATAGGCCTGCCACCTTGGGCTAGTACCCCGCGCGAGGCAGTCACGCTAAGGTTGTGATCTATTTAATCCGAGGAAAGCTGGTGAGGAATGGGTAGAGTGTATTGTTTGCAGAAATTGGTCACACGTAAAATGTGTTAGAGGTAACATTGCACACTATGTATGTTTGAACTGTGAGAGTGATTGTTCAGATTTCAGTAACTGAACTGCTCTGTTTTGCTTTTAGTATGTTATTGATTTTTGATAAGAGAGGCATAATTTATTTTTGTTCATGAGGCTTGATATACGTTTTGTTGATTCCTACTAAGTTTTTGTTTAATATAGAGGTTTATGTAATCTTATACGTTGGAAATTATATATATTTTGTTTTAACGAGTATACCTCGTTAAAACAAAATATATATAATTAAGACTGAAACAAAAGTTTGTAATTTTGTTTAAAATTAGAATATTACCGTTTTTGTTTTAATGGGGCAAAAGACTGCTTTGTAAACATGATAATATAGTATTTAAAATAAGAAACGAAACTGATTATGACGATTGTTCCTAGTAAAAAGTCTTTTATAACGTTTGTTTTTTGTTGTAACATTTTGCCCCGTGTAGTATAACAACCAGCCCCTGGTGTGGGGTTCAAAGTTACACGCCTCTTTTCTCAAAATTTATTCATTTATTTAATTTCTAAAAAATATTTTAAATTTAAATTCTGATTAGTTACTTAATTCAACAAGCCTATATACAGGTTAAAAAATTTAACAAATATGACCCTTTGTAATAAAAATGTCACAACCAGCCCCAGTCTCCCCTACTCTAGTATTACATTTTTTTCATCAAATATAAAATAAAATAAATACCTATTTAAAGCTAAAGCTGTTTAAAATTTAAACATACGAATATTTAAGTTGTTTAAAATTGTTACAAGAGGCCTAATGAGTCCGATATCTTTTATACATTCAAAAGGTTTGTTACTTTTAATCTTGAATTAATTATGTCTGCGCAAATAATAATCCAAGTTTTAAGTTTGTTTGCAAAATTTCAGACAGTGTTGTATTTTATAACTAAAACTAGCTGTGCCCGCGACGTCGTCCGCGTGGAATTTGTTTTCAAAAACCTCCGATTATGAAAAATACTTCATTGGTGCTCCGCTCCTATTGGTCTTAGCGTGATGATATATAGCCTATAGCCTCCCTCGATAAATGGGCTATCTAACACTGAAAGAATTTTTCAAATCAGACCAGTAGTTCCTGAGAGTAGCGCGTTCGATCAAACCAACATACAAACAAATAAACTCTTCAGCTTTATATATTAGTATAAGATTATAGATAATCCATAATGCCCCTACCACACCTGGGATACTGTTATCGGTAGTGAGTATGTCACGCAGATTTAGTCACGGGCTTAGTGCGTTATTTGAGATAGGTCATTTTCGTTAATGACGTTAAACATTAACAGATAACATATTACATATATATTATTCGTTAACGCTATAATATAGATCCCCTTGGTCACAGCCATTAACACTAACGTTTACGCAGGTGGAGCAAAGGCATAATTAAAATTAATTTTAACGGATTAAGGCACCTGTCATTTAATATAATATAAATGTACATATGTATCGAGAATTATGTTGCCAACAAAGTAAATGTTACTTCATATAAATTATAACGTACAATCATGTGCAAAACAATAAAGTATTTTATGAAAACAATTTGCGCTGTTTTTACCTTTACCATTTGCACAACTGCGGCGGAAACAATGGTGTTGTGTGTTTCAGGTCGTAAATGATGTATTATTTTTTTTCATTTGAGCAAATATTTGTTTTAATGTTTTCAATGTAAAGCAATAATTTATAAGGTCTATAAATAGTAGAGAAATGCAAACACGTATTGTTTTGATAATATTGATGTTTTTATAAAGTCATAAACATGTTTTTAAAGCTGCTATCGATCGGTGAATAAATTACATTGGAATAATTTTTTTTTTAATCTGGTCATCTTAAATCATTCCCAGATAAATTCCCACGGGATTCCCATGATAAAAAGTAACGCAGAATTTAAGTGTAGGAATTTACTGTCCATTAGCGAAAACCACGTCGAAATCGGCCCAGTAGTTTTTACGTGAATTTCGAACAAACGGACAAGTAATCTAAAAAAATTGCATCGTGTTCTCTGTCGTTTATATAGCTTATTCCAGTTGTTTTTTTTAAATAGCTTCAAACACGCCATGTTTAGAATTTTTTTAATATTGTAAACGTAGAGTAACTTCATTCGATTTGAATTTGGCGCGCATAGTAGTATTATCTATGTATGTTAAATGTCAGGAGTTTTTGGCGGGAACTGAAAGGAGATGATGTGCTGTGCAGTTTTATTTTCTAAAAATGTGTAAAATTACTCTAAAATGAACAATAGTTGTAGGATATTGATAGTTTTTGAGCAGTAATTGTGTTTTGTGAGAAATGTGTACTGTATAGTCGAATGTGGCCTTTTGAGTTGTCACAAGAACTCCGTTGTATGGCACCGGCTGATAACCTACAATTCAGCTGTGCTACAGATAGGCTTAAGAAAATGAAGAAACTACATTATAATCTAAGATCTGGCTTAAAGGCCTAGCTGCCAAGCTATAAACATAAATAAATAAATGTACATCACTTGTACATCACCCTTGTCACTTTTTTGTCAGTTACAACAATAGAACAAATCAACAGTTTTATTTTAAAGTTCGTACACGTATTAGATTAATTGAAATTGTGAATTAATTAGCTTTAAATGTTGTTTCTCTTTTCAGGTGAGTTGTTTAATTATAAAATCACATACAAAAACAATGTTTATGGTATTGTATTTAATAATAAAAACTCTCTTTTCAGAGCAATCGCTAGTTTTTAATTTACAAATAAAAAAAAAGACTCATCACGATATCTCAGGAACTGTAACACCTATAGACTTGAAATTTGGAATGAACCTTCCTTTCGCCAACTAGAGGTCAGCTAAGAACGGATTTTACGAAATTCCTTTACGGCACTCGAAGCGGGCGGGTATCAGCTAGTAATATTATTGATAGGTATGTATATATGTTGTAAATTCCGAGCTTTCTTTTAGTATGTTTTCTCCTTAATACTCTGAAGCAATTTTAAGGCATCCAGAAAAGTAATTTTCAAAACACTTTCCGATTCGCACAACACTCCTCAAGTCCTCGGTTATTCACAAGCCTCTCGGACGGCCTCTGTGGTTGACAAGATTAAGCCTTTGCCGGCCTACTTCAGTGCAACGCAGCAGCTCTGGGTTCGATTCCTGGGATGATGAATTTCGGAAACGAATTTTCCATAACACAAACGTCACTTACTTAATTTGAGGATATACAATGTATGTGTTTATCTGTCGATTATTTATAAAAAAACATATATCAGCATGAATTGCGCGAAACCTTTTACATCCGCCACGGATTCATATGCATAATAACCTTAGGTAACACGTGCTTTGGCTTAATGTAGTTCTCGCTTTATCATTCCACACGACAGCGCTTGTATACACAATGTATTGATAGAAAATGTCCAAAAGTAAACTTTTGTAGTCGTCTATATTAATACGTGAAGCAAAAACTTTGTACCCATTTTTACGAAAATTGCGCGGATGGAGGAGAATGAAATTTCGCACACTTATAGTTTATATAGAGAAGAAGCGACGAAGGCTAATTTTTTTTTTTCAATTATTCATAAAGAATACATTAAACCAATAAAAAAACATTACACACACTACCATGTATTTGACACACACACCCGTGTATATATATATATATATATATATACTCTTTTGTTTATTGTTGCCTTGGTGAAATCTGTGATCATAAAAGTATTATAGTCTTTGACCACAGCGACCACTAGTTTTAATAGAAATGCAATCTTGGTGGAGACATCTCTCTTATAATTCCTGCGAATGGCACCGTTTGCTCTAAAAATTGGTGATTCCGGTAGCGTCATTAAATTTTTAGTATTGTTACGAGCTACAGGACTGGAATTAAAAATGCCGTTGGAACTACTATAGAATTTATTAGAACTGTACAAACACGTATAAAACAAATACGAATAAAACTGGATGCAACCAGTTCACACTGCACGATTCAATGCAATTCGACACGCGTAAAGTCCGTCGTCTATATCGCTAATCGAGAGTACTACAAACGTCTTACTCGTCTCGTAGTCGTCGCTTAACTGCCCGCCCCCCCATTCGGGCATCGTCATATACTAACTACACAGTACAAAGAAATTGGCCGCGCACACTGAATTTCTAAGAAATAGTAATTTGCACACCTGCGAATGGCCACAAAGTCGAAAACAATAACAATAAGGATTAGTTCAACGCTAATGATGGTTATAAAATAAGTAAAAAGATAATAGCATGTTTTTCTTAATTACAAATTCAAAAGACAAAAGAATTCCTAATCCGGGAAGACAATAGACTGCGCTTACAACAAGCAGCTGTGCTCGTATCTTTGACGGCATGTAACAGTATATACTACCAATCCAGTACCTACTCTACTACTACTAGACAATATTTTAATTAGAGTGCGCGCCACAAAAGAAGTCCCACAGATACGGCGCTACAATCGCCGTACTTGTTGAGCCTGCCAGAATGATTATTTGCTAACACGTAAATTGTTATAGATAATGTATATATACTACCGATAAATAAAATTGAAGTGTCTTTTTGTAATGTTAAAAGAATGGGTTTTTTGCTAAATGTATATGAAATTATATACGGTTCTTTTTCAATTTTTTTGTTTTTTTTTTTATTAATTCTGCGGACTCGAGTTCCGTACCCTTTTTTATAACTTAATTTTGAAGAAAGTTTTAAGTATTTATACACGCTTCTTGGTAATTTTTGTTTTTGGGTGTGACATTTATTCAATCATATGTGTGTTGTGGTGTACCTTACGGATAACTTATTATATTAATTTATTTTAATATTAACACTAAACTTATTCTAATGTAGAGTGTATCTGTTACATACACTCTGTGAGGAAGTGTCTATACCTATGTATATTACCTTAACTATTGCCATGTGTGTTGTTTTTCCTTTCTGTGTCTGGGTTATTAATTTTTAGGCTCTTTGTGTGTCTTGGTTTGTTTGTGAAGTGTGCGTGTAATGCAATGCGGTGGTATTTTATGAAGTGTTTTTTTTTAAATTTTCTATGTCCGTCTGTATGTTCCGGCTAATGTCAGAAACGGCTGATAGCTGATGTTGTAAGGAGTAACTTAGGTTACTTTTTTTAGGGTATCTGCGAAAAAAATCCACGCGGACGAAGTCGCGGGCTTAGCTAGTTAATAAATAAGAAAAAACAAAATATTCTATAATTAAAGCTGTAATTTATTTCTTGCCTACTTTAAGAACTCTATCAATTAGCAGAGCTGCCACTTTTAGTTCCTTGATTTTCCGTGGAACTTATTTTAAGGCGCAATGTCTAGAAAGAGTTGAAAGAAATAAATGGTTTTAAAAAATCGCGAGCCTTCGAACTTCTCTTGATTCTATTTTTGAATTAATATTCAGAGAATATTTTATTGCATGCATTATTATTTATTATATTTTTATTGCATGAGTTCAGCAGACAGGCAGACGGCCCTCTGGATGGGAAGCGGTTACCATCGCCTATGGACATTTGCAACACCAAAGGTGCTACAAATGCGCTGCTGCTCTCTTAAGGGAGACTGGAACCTGGTCACTAATGCCGGAGCCCAACTCAAGGTTGTTATGGCGGCATACTCTAGATCAGAGGTGGTAGTCATCCAGTCGGGCAAATGCCCTACCACCCGGCTGTGGATTGTTTTGTCGCCTATTACGACAGGCCGCCCGGCCGCAGGAAATTGTATTCTTCCTCCGTTCCTGCACGAATGTGTAGATTCGGATTCAGAGAATATTGTCACGAGTTGCAGAACTCGAATTAAAATGCCGTTGGAATTATTATAGAATTTATTAGAACCATACAAACACGTATAACACAGGTACAACTATAACTGAACACAATCAGTATAAACGTAATGCGCGATTCAATAACACGCGCAAAGTCCGTCACTACATAGATTATCGAATGTACACACGTCTTGTCTCGCTAGTGGTTATCGCTTGACTGTCGATCTCTCCATTGGGCCATTGCTTTAAACTGCACCTAACAATACGGCTGCCGCCCACCCGCGTAGACCAAATTTCTTAGAATCAGTTCGACACACCCGTCTAATGACTGTTATAAAAGATTACAATACACAATGGGCTGTTTTTTAATCACAAGGTATACAAAAGAAGACAGTCATAAATAGTTTCAATGTTATTAGCTCAAACGCCGGCGGGTAATAAATGTGCTTTGTTTACAAATATGCAGGTGGCCCAAATTGTAACAATATTTTGTTATTAAAAGTAACAATCTATCTAAATAGGTTAGATATCCATAATTTTAATGAATTTTCATATTTTGAAAAAGATATTACACCGCGGATCCCTAAATAACTATTCAACAATAAATTTTAAATGAAAGGAATTTGATAAAGTATTCGATTAACTGGATAATAGTTAATCGAATTAAAAGCACAATGTATCGATTAAGTATCGATAGAGGCGCGAATGACCAGTCATTGCTTGACACAATTCGTCTTACGAGAACCGATGATGTACGAAGATAAAAATGAACCTTCCACATTAACAAATTGGAGAAGGTATAAAATAATACAATGAAGAAAACATACTTTAACCAAAACCTAATTAATTAATATTAGTTAAGTTGATATTAGACTGATCAATACTGACTTTCAATTTAGATGAATCAATGAAAGTGATCCATATACACATTTTGAATCATTCAATGTCAGAAACTGATTCAACTTGAGTGACGCGTCTAACATCAATATTATATTGTACTCTACCTGTAAACCGTTAAGTCTATAAGTGGAATACTAAACCCAGCCAGGTTATTATAGATAACGTGCCGAAAAAGCTGGCTACGTTACCTGGTTATAAGGTATTCAATATCTTATTGCTTAAAATATTATATGCTTGAACTTTAAAAAAAAAACAAAGTTTATCAATACATGGCAGCCTACACTGAATAAACAGGTCCGTTGTAGTGACGAATTACCACTATTCTTTTCGTTTGGTTAGGGAACGTTAAAAATACATTTAATCGAAAATGACTATAGGTATTTCAAAAACTAGTGCACATACCATTTTAAAAGCTTACCTCGCATAAAATATTGATGTACGTACGTATTGAGCAAGGTAATGTTGCCAGCCTTCTACGCACACTGCCCAGCGACAGCGGTCTGATCGGATTCGACCGATTGTAGTTTATAGTGTTTTCTTTTTAGTGTATATAATTTTTTCGGGTTTTTCTTAAGTGACACTTCTTTAGAATCGTTGTGATTTGAAACTCGATGAAATGAAAAAGCGACATTAAAAAGAGATAAAAACATAAATCTAGGACTAAGCCTGCGAGAGAATGATATAGAATACATTATATTTACTCATTTAAACACTATGGCCATATAGTTAGAGTTTGAAATGTTTTGAAGTTTTTCGTTAATATTTCCAAACGTGTTTTAAGGCTTTAATATATTATAACGATATAATGTATGAAATTTGACTTAACGAAATTTAGAATCCTCCCACCCCTTGTCACACTTTGTTTCACTTCTACTGCGTGTGAACTGCACACACACATATATATATTTGTGTGTGTTAGCTTTATTTTAAAAGAACATTAATTGAAACTAACAAGTAAACCTCGTTCACAAATTTTCAATTTGCTTCTTTCTCTACACATTACCGCATCAATATTAATACCTTTCATAGTTGTATGATATATTAGTGATGTGATCAAAATACAATAGTGTCGGATTTGTGTCGATTCTGATCATTTAAAATATTCAATCTTTATGAGTGATCTATGGTCACCATTACGATGTCAGGATCAATATCAACGGTATATTATCAAGGTACATACTTCAATTGTGAAGTGGTTTATTCTAGAACACCATAACGGCAGGTAATCCAGAGGTGATATGTTAAAGATAGACAAGATTATTTAGACAGTATTTTGGAATTTCTAGAAAATTCCCATAATAGAAGAAGCATGAGAGTAGTTGAAATAAGAGCTTTGAGAAGTATATGTGAGGTTAGATTGAATGATATGACAAGGGAAATTATGATAAAGGAAAGTTGTGGATTGAAAGAAGATGTAATAACAAAAGTAGAAAAAGGAATGTGAACTTGGTTTGGTCATATAGTAATGGATGAAAGTAGAATCACAAAACAAGTGTATGACAGCATTATGAATGGAAGAGCTGCTGTCGGTAAACCGCGTCGTACACACCATGATCAAATAGCAGAAGTATTAAAGAAAGGTCAGGTAAAGAGCATAAAGAGCATCTCAAATAAACGTGCATGTATGAAGAGATTAATGAAAGTAGATGATGCAAAAGTTGTTTGTTAGGATCGTCGTAAGTGGAGATCCATCGTCTCTGCCTACCCCAATGGCAAACAGGCGTGATAATATGTATGTATGTAACTTTTTCCATAACGATGTTTACTTATGCCTCCTGACATGAAATCCGTCCAAATTAAAAGGTATACTTAAATTATTCAATGATGTCGATCCTTTTATAGCCAATTTATTTAAGTTTAGGGCTGAAATTAAAAAGTAGAAAAAATTAAATTAAATGACGTTCTATTAATTTCATATATACTCATATATTTTATTTTTATTATTTTGTCTTTGATTTCATTAATATTACTATTTTGGTTTTTTTTATATTATGACTTATTTTTAACATGTATCATGATTTTTTTTATGACATGATAATTTGACTTAAGAATGATATAGATAAATAGACATATTGTAGATTTTGGTTTTCTTTTTTGTTTTGTGTGTTTTTTATGATTTAATTCCTTTTTTATTTTAAATCTAATTTTCCAATATTGTATCAAATATATTATAATTTTCTTATGGTCGTATGATCCAAATGCGTAACATGAATTATTTTTTTAGTGCAAACTTAATTGATATGTGTATCAATTTGTGTTTTTATATTGTAATTATTGTATGTTTCTCAAATAAATGAAATAAATAAATACAAAAGACGTTACTCGGCCGCAAACCATTTAAATTTTACTGATTATCAAACCAAAACCCTGACATCGTCGTCATGTACGTCAGTGTGTCCGTCTATCCGTTTATCTCTATATGTCACAATCATTTTTTTCAAAAACTATACACAGGCGTGTGAGAAGTCCCCCAAACACAAAAAGTACAGAGCAATTTTTGAACTACTTGTTGGAAGATTTTGAAAGGTCTAAGGTGGCTGAACAGAAAAAAACTGAATTGTAGTCGTAACAGGATCAGGTTGGTCATTTGTGTGTGTTTAAGTGGGATACTGGATAGTTTGTATTTACAATTGGACCCGGTAGGTGGCGTTGTCCTAGTTTATTCAATCAATAAACAATCAATTTTTTTTATTGCTGTAGATCAGCAGACAGCTTTGCAACACCAAAGGTGCTACAAATGCGCTGCTACTCTCCGAGGGAAGCTGGAACCTGGTCACTAATGCCGGAACACAACTCAAGGGTGATATGGGGACATACTTTAAACCAGGGGTGGTAGCCATCCAGTCGGGCAAATGCCCTACCACCTGGCTATGGGTTGTTTTGTCGCCTCTTACGAGAGACCGACCGGCCGCAGGAAATTGTATTCTTTATCTGTTCCTGCACGTATCAAATAATCAAAAATCATTTCCCAAGCTCCCTGGATACGAAGTTAGGTATTAATTCTACTATCGAGCGGCCTTGTCAGGATTGTAATGAAGTCATCGCCACCTTACATACATAAAAACTTGTATAAATAAACTACATTTGATATAAACATGCGTAGGCGCAGGCCAGTTTGCGTCCGCGACATATTCATGCATAAAATTATATGCCAAGAAATCATTGGCGCTGTAGGGTGCCGGTCTGCATTTACACTTAAGACTTAATTACTTTTGACTCTGTGATCAGTTATTTATTTACCAAAAAATCGTATTTGAAGATTATTATAATTAACCATGGATTTCTCCGCACCTTCGTCACGAGTCAAACTATATTTGAAGAGCAAGGCTTCACACTCATTGTACGGTACTAAATTTTGCATTCCAAATTCAAAGTGCGCGGGTTCGGATCTTGATTAGAAAACAATGCATCGTTTAGGCAGTTTCTTTTACCTAATGTGCATATTGTTACAATTGCCACAAGTTAACTATTGGAGCTTAACCGGCTCTGCTCTGTTAGGACCCCTCCTAGCAGAGCAGAGCTAGGAGCTAGGCTCCCCAGCCGCCAACACAGCAATCACAGTCAGGCCGCCTTACACCGTCCGACGACGCTTACGCATACAATAAACCATATATCGTTTACCTTTGTCGTGTATAATAACTGTACCGTGGTCGAAAATAAAGCTCATATAATTATAACAGTCCACTGATTACTACAAGAACCCCAAAACACCCAGGAGGAGCCTAGACATGGTCCTTAGAGCCGGATGTTTTGTGGTTCTTGTATCGATCGCATTCATCGAAAAACATCGTGGTGAAACGTGCACATCGAGATAAACGATGTGTCAAACCAGCCAATCCGCCTTGGACATAAGTAGCAGGTATTATTATAAAAAAAATCGAGGCCTTTATTCGTCCCCGAAATATTCCGACTATCCTAATGAATAAACTAGCCCATTTTCCGAGATAAAAAGTATCCTATGTCCATTCTAGGTATTGATACATGTATTCCTAATTTCATCGAAAACGGTCTCGTGGTTTTTCCGTGAAAGCGTAACAGATGGCAGAAGTACTTTCGCATTTTTTTTAATTTTTATTGCAGGCGTTCAGCAGACAGCCAGGCGGCCCACTTGATGGAAAGCGGTTATCATCGCCTATTGACATTTGCAACACCAAAGATCCTACAAATGCGCTGCTGCTCTTTTAAGGGAGAGACTGGAACCTGGTCAGTAATGCCGGAACACAACTCAAGGTTGTTATGGCGGCATACTCTAGATCAGGGGTGGTAGCAATCCAGTTGGGCAAATACCCTACCTCCTGGCTGTGGGTTGTTTTCTTTCTCCGTTCCTGCACGGATAAAATTTATGATATTAGTATGAATTTAACAGAAGAAGCATCGGAGTTAGTTTGTTGATTCATTTATAAAGATTACACAAAAGGCGGCAGTCCTGGACACGGCACGTTGTCAGGAGGCTCTTATCTCTAGAGCTTTAACCATCAGTAGATTAATCCCCAGATCCTCATAAAGTTTGTACCATACTCTGACAGAATATCGGAGTGTAATAGTTTTTTATAGCTGAAGTAGGTACAGCAGACAGGCAGACGGCCCACCTGATGAAAAGTGGTTACCGTCGCCTAAGAACATTTGTAACATCAAAGGTGCTACCGGCCACGAATGGGAGACTGGAATCTGGCTACAAATGCCGGAGCATAACTCATGGTTGTTATGGTTGCATACTCTAGATCTAGCCATCCAGTCGGGCAAATGCCCTACCACCAGGGGCCCACTTCTGCTATTACTATCTCCTCAAAATCTCCAGATACTATCGTCTCAATTGTAGGTTTGATTGATTTCGGTATTCTGTTAATTACAAATTTAAATTTTTTGTAGCATTTCAATATTCCTTTCGGTGGATGCCATTTCTGCTAATGGTAATACCAATTTTTTTACTACTAATATTCTACCGTGACGGCATCAAGAAGATATTGTGGATTTAATAGTGTTGCGGACAGAGAACACCCCCCTGATCCGCCCGCCGGAGCACACCTCTCCACCCTGCATACTGCCGATGCCCATTAGCTCGCACAGTTAGCAGCTAGGCGTCGGACGGAACGTGAGATATAGAAGCGGCCTTGCAGGCCGGAAATGCTCTCTCTCATTTGCTTATTCGCTTCACATTGCACAAATATAAACAGCACCAATACGCACTCTTTGTATTTCTTCTATGTATAGTTTAATTGTAAATAACGCCAATATAAGGCATACAGTCCACATCGAGTTTTATTTGAAAGAAGCAACTGCCACCAATAAATAGAATACGAATTGATACTATCGCATTAGAATCGTACGTTGAATACCTTCACAACGCCAAGATACTGATAGATATACCGATATATAAAGTTGAACCCCAGGCTAAGGGTTGTTTTATCACCTCTTACGCCAGGCCGCAAGAATTAGTATTCTTTTGCCGTTGCTGCACGGATGTTGTATTATTTTATCAAAATAAGCATATTAGTCATCGATCACGGTTTGGTATTAGATATAATTTTGCTATCAACGGCCTTACTGTTATCACCATATCAAATTATTATATAAAAAATACACATTAATGAGATTAATTTAATAGTGTTGCAAAAGAGAACATGTTTTCTCGGCCTCTGTGGCGTAGTGGTCTGAAGAAAGGAAGAATAGAAAGAGTATCTTGTACTAATATATAAAGCTGAAGAGTTTGTTTGTTTGTTTGAACGCGCCAATCTCAGGAAATACTGGTCTGATTTGAAAAATTATTTCAGTGTTAGATAGCCTATTTATCGAGGAAGGCTATAGGCTATATATCATCACGCTAAGATTAATAGGAGCAGAGCACCAATGAAGAATCTTTCAAAAACGAGGGGTTTTGAAAACAAATTCCACGCGGACGACGTCGCGGGCACAGCTAGTCTATAATATAATGCATCCTGGAATGGTTTTTCTACGAACTAAAATAATGGAGACAACCATAGCTAAGCCTATTTATAGTTTGGCCGCTCTATAAAGGCGCATTTGACATTTATCAAACTGATTTTACTAGTTGTGTAAAATATTGATTTAATTAAATTAGAATCGATCAAAATAAAACGCTTTATTATTTTTTAAAACATATTTTACGTTTCGTTGCCTTTTTACCTTTAAAATATGCCTAAATTAAGTTCGATTTATGTTTAAACTTTTCGATTTTACACGAACTCCATGTTATATTACTAATATTTAAGAAAAAAGTGTTGACAAACATAACGTTTCTAAAGAAACTAGTGGTCGTCCGTGGTCGAAATTCGACCATAATAATCAATTTAATTTATAAATTCGAAAATTATTAAGGTTCTGTTGTCAAAGAATATACTTCTATAATCACAGATTTCGCCTAGGCTACATTGTTAATTTGACTTTAACAATAAACAAAAGAGTATATATACGTATGTGTGTCAAATACATGGCAGTGTGTGTAATTTTTTTTATTGATTTAATGTATTTTTTATGCATAGTTTAAAACAATATTAGTATTCTGCACTCCTTCTCTATATAAACTATAAGTGTGCCAAATTTCATACTTCTCCGTCCGCGCAATTTTAGTAAAAAGGGAGGGGTACAACGATTTTGCTGTGTTTTTGATTCACGTATTTTATATATTGATAAGCTAATTATGGTGTTCAAATTTCAGAAAATATATTTTGATAGTTACAAAGTTAGTTCGCCAGTATTTTCATGAAACTTCAAATGGGACTTCTCAGAACGGCGCAACTGTAATATTAGTTATATTGTATTCTTTATCTGGCCGGAACGCATGCACCTCTTAGGCAGTTCTTTGACCTAATGTGCATATTGTTACAATTACCACGTGCTAACAATGGCGAAGGAAAACATTGTGATGAACCTGCACATCGAGATAACCGATGTGTCAAACCTGCCAGGCCGCTTGGACAAGCGTGGTGGGTATATTTTCTGTCCCCTATAGTGGAGGCTCGAGCCCAGCAGTGGGGCGTTTATTGGCTATTATTATATATTGTTACATGCCGTCAAAGATAAGCCGCACAGCCTATTGTAAGCGCAGCTTATTGTCCTTTAGCCGGATTAGGGAATCCTTTGTATTTTAAATTTGAAACATGCTATTGTTTTTCTACTTGTTTTATAACCATCATTAGCGTCGAACTAATCCCTATTGTTATTGTATTCGACTTTGTGGACGTTCGCAGGTGTGCAAATTAATATTTCTTAGAAACTCAGTGTGCGCCTCCAATTCCTTTGTACTGTGTAGTTAGTATAAGACGATGTCCGAATGGAGGGGCGAGTGGCAGTCAAGCGACGACCACGAAGCGAGTAAGACGTTTTTTAGTACTCTCGATTAGCGATATAAACGATGGACTTTGCGCGTTCGAATTGTATTGAATAGTGCAGTGTGAACTGGTTGCATCCAGTTTTATTTGCATTTGTTTTATACGTGTTTGTACAGGTCTCATAAATTCTATAGTAGTTCCAACGGCATTTTTAATACGAGTCCTGTAGCTCGTAACAATATTATAAATATATTGTAGATATATAATCTTTATAATAAAATGACTCATAGGCATACATAACAGTATCTATGTTGATAATATTTGTTCACTGTAACTAATCCATTAGTCACGACTTGCGTTTCACGCGTTACTGGACATTTAACAAAACAAAAAAAAACACCAAATATCTTTTGACATATCTGTTACGAAAAACAAATTTAAATTTACCACCCGTGACCATCCTGTTGAGGAAATGTTCAAATAATTTTCTACTCTAAAATCTATTGCATAAGGATGTGTAGACATTGGGGAGTATTTTTATAGGTGTATATGTAAAATTGTTTTGGTCACAAGAAAGGCGTCATAGTGGACAGACGAACATATAAGTCACCCGATGGTCAAGTTTGATTATGATTTATGTTTTTTTTAATCTACTACGATTTCAGTAACGACACCAGTGGTGTACGTGATCTATATTTTTAGTTACATAATATTACGATGTAATTGTCATACGCAATTACTTTTTGAAGTAATAAACGGGCGGCCTGTCGTAAGAGGCGGCAAAGCAACCCACAGCCTGGTGGTAGGGTATTTGCCCGACTGGATGGCTACCACTCCTGGTCTAGAGTATGTCGCCATAACAACCTTGAGTTGTGTTCCGGCATTAGTGACCAGGTTCTACGCTCCCTTAAGAGAGCAACAGCGCATATGTAGCACCTTTGGTGTTACAAATGTCTATAGGCTATAGTAAGCGCTTTCTATCAAGTGGGCCTTCTGCCTGTCTGCTGAACTACTGCAATAAAAATAGGCTGGCTACTTGGCCTCAGCCTTGGTGTTGCAAATTTTTATAGGTGACTACAATTACTATAAATTAGGTGGGTCATCTGTCCGTTATCCAGCTTCGCAATAAAAGACGTCAGACATGTTGAAAACAATGATTCTGTTTTTAACAAAATGACTACGGAACCCTAGAGAGAAGAATCAAAATAAATTTCAATAATTTCACCTTAAACTACAGTAGATAATTGAATACAAACCGTCGGTTAATCGTGTGAATTATTAACAAGTACCGGAACAACGGTGACCGACAACCCGTGGGAGCTCCGCACCTGACCACCGCCACAGACTCACTGTGCTTTTGTTCGACAATAGGGAAGCGAACGGTCGAATCAAATGAGATACTTTTTATCATACTATACACAACGTCGTAGCCTCATAGATTTGGTACGAGCGTACACACTTATGACATAGATAGATATACGACACTATATTGGTTACCAAAATAAACGATTACATACAAAAATTCGTAGTTACAATACTTTCATGGTAAAACGAACCAGCCTTATCGCGATCGTAATGATCTCTACCAAGCAACCTGTCATATTAATTTACAAATAACAGATAATAAAATGAACATAAATAACACAATTTTGATAACAGAAAGCTAATTTAAGTACAATATTATACATAATACATACATTATATTTTATTGTATATTAAGATAATGTTTTTGACAGTTTTTTTAAATATAACAAATTAATTCGGCTTTTCTGATATCATAATTACCTATGATAAGTAAAAATAGTCAAACAGAGCATTCATTATTATTTAAACAGTTATTTTAAAACCTGTTCTTTAAATATGTAAACAATTGTACCATATGTCCGCGTCCCTATTGTAAAGTCATGCTCATATTAAAATTAAATACATGTTTACGAAATTATAAAAGCAGCTAATGCTGACATTCGGCGTAGAAGTATGGTCGACACATAATAAATTGTTTGAACACTGACATATTTGCCAACTCACCTTCCAAATTCAAATCCCTGCTTCACAAAACTCTCTTATCAGTGATGATTATAATTCTATTTCTATTTCCTCCTTGCTCTTCTTTTTTCTATACTAACTTTTTTTCCCTTCCTTCTATAAATATATATTTAATATTAAGCCTAGCGATTACACAAAGTCCCTTTAATAATAAATATAGATATATATAATATATATATATATATATATATATATATATATATATATATATATATATATATATATATATATATATATTAACTTGTGGACAGCGCTGTGGGCTGCATTATTACTTAGTATTTTAAGTTGTAATTTTGTATTTAAATTTAATAATGTAGCTGTTTGTTGTTCCAAATTGAATCAATTCCGTTGAAAGACACAATACTGAAAGGGAACATTGAATGATTCAAATGTTTATATAGATCACTTTGGTTTATTATTATAGGCGTAATCAAGACGTTTGGCACCAAGAATATTAAATAAGTTACGATGTAATATAATGCAAGAAAATAATATTAATATGTTTAAACAAAAATTGTTCGAATGGTTGACAAAAAATCCTATTATAGCGTCCCAGAATATTTAAATGAGAGGTAATTAAGAGAATATTGTTTTGTGTTATTTAAATAAAATATAAGGCACCAAATTAAATATTATACAAACGTACGTTAAGTAAGTTTATATTGCGATGCTATGAAAGGCCTAGCGCACAAGTGCTTGAGAATGCCCCGGGAGAGGCAAACTCACTTCGTCAACAGGGGTGAAGACTCCTCTGTTCCCTAGATGCTAGAGGGCCCCTGCAGCGGTATTTCAGGGAGGGAGGTCATGCGCATACCTGCGCCTCCGGGCTCCCGACTAACGTCGGCGCTCGCGAGACGCATGCGCACTACCATCTCTCTCCCTAACTCGTTCCGCGGCCTCCTTATGAGACACTACCGCCTCGCAGAAATTGGCCGCACCCACCCACCAATCGTCGCTATGCAGCATGGCTTGCACCAGATCGCCCAGCGATTCGACCGGTCCTACAAGTGTCTCGAGTTCAAACCTCTGAGGTGCCCATGCTGCGCACTTGACTAGCGTGTGTAACGCCGTGTCTAGCGCGCCACATTGGCGGCATTGGCGTGAAGGCAGGCAGCCCGCAATCTGATACAGATACTTATCGAAGCAACCGTGCCCAGTAAGTATCTGTGTCATTCTGAAGGTCAGGGTCCCGCGTTTCCGCGAGAGCCATCGCAACAGCTGCGGTCGAACCGCTTCCACCGTGTCAATGCCAGCAACAGGGTTTTCCAACTCTACTGACCAAGCTTGGATCATGGCCGCGGTTTCCCGCGTCCTGATCACCTGGAGTTCGGCCTGGCCATAGACCAGGCCACGGGCCAGGGCATCCTGTCGGGAGCGCCGAACTTTGGCTATCACGTCCGCCTGGAGAGGCCAAGGCGGATCGCCTGCCAAGAGTGTCGACGCCGTCCACGACACTGTACGGTATCCTCGGATGGTCCTCACCGCCAGGACCCGTTGTGCGCGGCACAGCAAAGTCCTATTGTGGCGGTGAAGTGCAGTGGACCATACGGGTGCACCGTACAGGGCCATACTCCTAAGGATGCCCATGTAGAGTTTCCTAGTCGTCCCCCCCGGTCCCCCTACGTTGGGAAGAAGCCGAGAGAGGGCGCCTGCGAACCTCACGAGTTTGGGAACTAGCTACTCAAAGTGCGCTTTAAACAGCCATTTCCCATCGAGAATTAGCCCCAGATATTTCATCTGGAGGCCTACACGAATGTCCACCCCTTGGACTGTAACGGACAAGTCTGCGGGGGGGTTACGAAACCGCTTATGGAACATGATGGCCTCCGTTTTCGCGGGGGAGACCTTCAGGCCCAGCCTACCTATTCTTCGGACCACGATCGCCAACCCGGCGTTGGCGAGGTCCACGGATTCCGCGAATGACACAGCGCGTGCCGTGAGTAAGGTGTCGTCCGCAAAGCAGATTAGTCCTATTCCGGGCAGGACCGGAACCCGAAGGATCCAGTCATATCCGACGTTCCAAAGAACCGGCCCGAGGACCGATCCCTGTGGGACGCCGCACGCGACGCGTCGCCGACCTATCGCGCGATTCTCGGACTCGCCGCCCTCCCAAAGGATGTACCTATCCTGGAGGTACGCGCCCAACAGCCTCGTGAGGTACGGGGGAACTCCGTGTGCGCGGAGCCCCTCCCTGATCGTCTCGTGAGGGAGGCTGTTAAAGGCGTTCGCTATGTCTAGCGAAACCGCCAGGATAGTATCCTTTGCTTGGACTGCGTCGTCCGTTACAGATCGCAGTGTCGCGAAGGCGTCCAACGTGGAGCGCCTCCGCCGAAACCCGAACTGCGTCTGTGCTAGCCCCGGCTCCACAGTATCGAGATGCTTAACGAGGCGTTCCGCTAAGATCTTCTCGAAGACCTTGGCGACCTCGTTAAGCAACACTATGGGCCTGTAGGCGGACGGATCGTTGGGAGGACGGCCTCCCTTGGGAATCAGGCATAACCGGCCCTCCTTCCATTGCGACGGGAACTGACCTGCGCGAATACAGGCATCGAACAGATCCCGCAGCTGGCTGCGTAGGTGTTTGGCGGCCAGAAAGAGGAGTCGACCCGGAACCCCGTTGGGTCCCGGAGCCGGTCCAGGGCGACGTCTAACTCTTCCTCGGTGATGGAGTGAGGCTCCACCTCCGAGGTGTCGGGAATGATTGGACCCATATCGGGGGGGTGAAGATCCCCGGATCCGGGAAGAGCCCATCGATAACCGACCGGAGGACCTCGGGTTCGAGCGTTTCCGTAACCGTGGAGGTGCAAGGCCGCAACGTGTTGCGGGCCGCACGGTACGGACGCCCCCAAGGGTCCCGGTCCAGTGTCTCGAGGAGCTCCTCCCGAGCCCGGGCTTTCGCTCGCAGGATTGCGATCGAAAGGGCCTTTCTGGCCTCTCTGAACTCCCCCACGAGTCCATTCTCCTCAACATAGTCTGGAGGACGACTCGCTCTGCTGCGTTTGAGCCTGTGGCTCATTCTGCGGACTGCCTTCCGCAGTTCAGCCAGCTCCTAGCACGGCGTTTAACGAGCATTACCAAGGTGTTTATACTACTAGCTCAGTTCGGCAATGGACGTCGAAGTGATCGCTTGTGTCTGGCTTCTATACCGTCGCTATAAAAGACGACGGGAGAGGCAAAGAGAATATCGGATGTTTTTTCTTTTCCAAATTGTCTTCACAGTCACTAAAAATTTCTACTATTTCCTCCCAATTGCATTTTTTTAATATTTTTTTTTGGATAATCTGGACTGTATGTCCCATATAGCTGGACGCTTTTGGATTTTATCTATAAATAAATCTGTATCGAAGTGTTCCATCTCCACAATACACGTGCACCCTACACGAAAGCGCGCGATCAAATGTACAGCAAAATGGCGGCGAATGTATCTACAAGCGCGTAGCTGACGCCCGCGCGTAGTAAATCGCGCGTTTCAAAGCGCCCAATGTGTATCCGTTGTTAATTTTGGTCAACAATAAACTGTTTTCATTCATTCATTCATTCAAATCGAAGCGTGCTTTATTGAAGTCCGATATACTTAATCTCCCACTGTTGGGAAACGTAACATTTCTTGAAATATGTCGTAAATACGTACTTGAGTACTCAATGTGCTGTCGTAACATTAGGGGGTATAAAGCAATAAGTCCTGACACTACAATCAAATGATTGGGTTTTTAAGGACTTCCCACATAAGGTCTGTACAAAAATTCTACATCTCAAGATTCACACATTCATGAACAGTAATTTCATTTTTAACTTGTTGAATGTGCATTTCAAAATTCTTCTTAATAAAACTTATTGGCGTAATATATATAAAAAATGAAGTATGTACTTTAGTTAAATTGTAACTTTAGGTTTTTTTATAACCATTAAACTAACATTTGAAGACATTTTAACAACAAGCTAGCTAATACTTTAGCCTCATTAGGGACCGTCTATAAATTACGTCACAAGTTAAGGGGTGGGAGGGGTTCGAAAGTTCGTGACGTCACATTTCAAAATCTAATATATTTCAGCTTTAGAACACAAAATATATATGAACTATTAATGAAAAATTTCAAAATATTTCCTACTCTATCTGTATGAGGAAAATGTTTAAATTATTAAAAATATTTTAAATGGAAATAAAACCAATTAAAGATCTGCTATTTTAATTTAATAATTTCTTGATGCAATATTGTAAAATATGTGATGTCACACTAGGGAGGGAGGAGTCACACGAATGTGACCAGCTGTGACAAGGATAAAAGAGGGGTCAAAAAATCATGAAATTCGTGTGACGTAATTGATGGCCCCGAGACTAAGGTTGCATACATTTAAACGTTTTCTGCGGTTAAAATGAATAAATTGAATATAGATACATACATAATATCTCGCCTGTTTCCCATGGGGGTAGGCAGAGACTATGGATCTCCACTTCTGACGATCCTGACAAACCTCTTCATACATACACGTTTACTCGAGATATATATACATTTTGGGAAAATGAAGAGAGGCAAATTTACAAAGATGGGGAAGTAATGAGCATTTTATCTGTCATACACCAGTACACAAAGCACTAATAAGCTAAATAATATTACAACATACGTATTTTTATAAATCCGTACAAATATTGCAGACACAAATATTATTAATCCGTATGAATATGACGACTAAATTTACTTCAATACTTACCTTCCTTGTAATTGTTTATAAAATATGTTTGGTAAAATGACGAAGAAATTAAATAGTCGATCAAGAAGCCTATATTGTGAATAATTGAAGCGCCCAGGGCCCCAACCACGGGAAAATAAAGTTCTGTACTTTATTTACTAGTAATAGAGCTGTACCCAACTCGAGACTGGGCATTATAGAACCGCTTTTTAAGTTTTGCCATTGAAATTAACTTTTGTACTTTATTTATTACAAGTAGAGTTGTATTATACCAAGTGGACACTCTTGAGACCAGAAGTTAGAGGAATACATTTCAAGCCTTTTTTTTTATTGTTAGAGTACCTATTGCAAACAAGCTATACAAGGCTTCAAAGCCTAGAGCATGGACGTCGGGTTGATATTCTACAGGATTTATTTCCGAGATTGTGCGGTTGAACTGTTCGACCTAATTCCCCTACACCATTCCATCTTAGGACTACAAGGCGCTCTGGTCTACGGCATCGTTTCACGGTGAAAACACCACCAGTGCGAACAAAGTGTTTTGCTTCCGCGTTGCTTTTGTGTACAGCAGAGTTGTGGAATGCGCTACTAGAGTATGTTTTTCCTGAAAGTACAATCAGGGGAGTCTTCAAGTCTGATGTGAATAGGTATTTTCTAGGTAAGCGTACTCCATCTTGGACTGCATCATCGTCTAATATTAGGCATGATCGTGGTCAAACGCGAGCCTATTCCTATAATTAAAAATCAATGTTTGTATGTTTGTCCAATATGCGTTCCTAGACCATTGATCAGATTATGATGAAACTTTGATAGGGTATTCTGAGGACGCTCGCTAGGGTTTCTAGCCCAAAAATCTATCTTTATAGATACAATTCTTCTGTGCGTGTGACGCAGATCCT
Organism: Dendrolimus houi; assembly: GCA_039645545.1. NCBI lineage: Eukaryota > Metazoa > Arthropoda > Insecta > Lepidoptera > Lasiocampidae > Dendrolimus > Dendrolimus houi. Next base: position 22,612,535 of record CM077128.1, on the reverse strand, counting down.
ACTAAACGGCGGGACTGATTTCGATGAATTTTTTTGTGTGTGTTCAGGTGAATTCGAGAATGGTTTAGATTCGTAATTGGACCAGGTAGGTAGCGCTGCAATCGGGTTCTAATTTTTTTTCGAGGCAGGACAACGTCTGCATGGACAGCTAGTTTATCATGAAAAAACAGGCTGACAACCACCCAATGGAAAGAGATTCTCACCGTCTATGGACATTTGGAACACCAAAGATGATGCCAATGTCACATCGGCTTCGAAGAGGGACATGGAACCTGAATGCTGACACGGGAATACAACCCAAAGTTCTTATGGCGGTAAGTTATAGACCAGGACTGGTCTGGCAACTGCCCTCTCACCTGGCTGTAGGTTATTTTGTCGCCTCTTACGACAGGCCGCCCGGCCGTAGGAATCACTATCCTTTTGCCAATCCTGCGCGGATAGATTATTATTGGCGATAAAGTAGAACTCTTATGATCTCACTCTGATGTGTGTATATTTGTTTGTGTACTTCACTGTCTGTTAACTCGTCTGTCATATCTGATCTTCCAAAAAAAAATATTTTTATTTTGTTATATTGCAGGAGTTCAGCAGACAGGCAGACGGCCCGCTTGATGGAAAGCGGTTACCATCGCTTACAAATAATTGCTTACAAATCCGCTGCTGCTCTCTTAAAGGAGACTGGAACCTGTTTACTAATGCCGGAACACAACTCAAGGTTGTTAATGGCGGCATACTCTAGACCAGGGGTGGTAGCCATCCAGTCGGGCAAATACCCTACCACCTGGCAAATTGTATTAGACATTGCAAGTGTGACCGCATTTAAAAACAATTTAATGCAAATTATTATTCAAAACGCTTATTATTCCGTTAGAGATTTTACGACCGGTAAATTTTAAATACTATTGTAATTATTTTGACATTTTGACATGATATTATCACAAAGTATTATTATTATTTTTCTGCCTGTCATTGTGACTTTTTATCTTCATTATTTGAATTAATATTATCAATATTATGATAAATTTTATTATATTTTGTTTGACTTTTATAATTTGACATGATGTATGTACTAGATTAAATTGTCTTCATTTAGATAGAAGTATAGAAGTATAAAATATTGCACACCCACACCGGCAGAATATAGATGTACTAACGACTTATTGTAACTTCTTTTATCTTACCGATGTTCGCAATAAAATTAATTAATTAATAATTAATTATTGTCATTATTTCAGGAATGATTAAGGCTAGGGACCTAAATCAATAAAAAGTTTTTCGTTTTGTTATTTGTTAGTGTTTGTATTCTATTTCTTTCTTTTTCACGGCCTTGGGAATTAATTGATTCTTACAGAATTCAGTTTATATTAGAAAGAAAAAATATATGAAGAAATAGCATCGTACTACATTGCTAGCATGTATCTTAAAATAAAAACATATTTTGAGAATTTGTACGCCGCGTTTTCAGCGAACAAGGTTTGCACTCAGCTTATTGCTCTGCCGATATAATATCCGACACAACGATTTTCAGTGCAAACCTTCCTTTTGGCGTAATACTAAAACGACCCGAATATTTTAATGAGTTTAATTTAAAAACTATTTAATTTGTAAATTGTAATATATACTTACATAGAATAAACAGTATAAATATTTTGTTAACTTTATGATTTAAATAAAAAATATAACTCATGCTTGTCTTGTTACATACCGTCAAAGATAAACGCACAGCTGCCTTTTGTAAGTGCAGCTTATTGTCTTCCCGGGTTTCGTTATTCTTTTGTGTTTTGAATTTGTAATTAAGAAAAACATGCTATTGTCTTTTTTGCTGGTTTTATAACCATCATTAGCGTCGAACTAATCCTTATTGTTATTGTTTTCGACTTTGTGGACGTTCGCAGGTGTGCAAATTAATATTTCTTAGAAACTCAGTGTGCGCCTCCAATTCCTTTGTACTATGTAGTTAGTATAAGACGAAGTCCGAATGGAGGGGCGGGTGGCAGTCAAGCGACGACTACGAGACGAGTAAGACGTTTGTAGTATTCTCGATTAGCGATATAGACGACGGACTTTACGCGTGTCGAATTGCATAGAATCGTGCAGTGTGAACTGGTTGCATCCAGTTTTATTTGTATTTGTTTTATACGTGTTTGTACACTTCTAATAAATTCTATAGTAGTTCCAACGGCATTTTTAATCCGAGTCCTGTAGCTCGTAACAATATCTTAATGTAACATAAACATTATACATTGTTATTATATTCTACTTTCCCACTATATAAACAGGCCATGCCCCGAAATGATTCGTATACAAATGATTCAATATTACACTTTCTATACTGAGGATGGCATAATTTTTATCCCGGAAGACCGGATATTTTCTGCGGGATACGTTCCCGATATATATACCAGTGAAATCGCGTAAAAATATGCAACTGATTATATTTTTTGTGTTCTATAAGTGACGAATCAATATCTTTTCGGTTTTAGATATAAACTCAATTCAGCAAAGGTTTTATTCACCGAGAGAAAAGAAATACAGCAATAACCCAATTTCAAAAGTATCAAGGTTTATCACTGTAGTTTTGTTAATAAAAGATATGTTCCAGTCTTCGATGGTTTTATTTTCTTGTCCACAATACAGGTATCTTAATTTGTAAATCTTAATATTATGTGTGCCAAGAGGCTCCATGTAAAGACCAGAGGGGGTAGCGGTGTAGCTCCGGTACGTCACGGTTGACGCGCCTGTCAAATGACGTTGACAGACGCGTTCCGTTTCTATCACATCTTCCCTTTTTTTTTTAAAATAAACTAATAGTTTACAATTTACTGTACTACCATTTACTTAGTTCATATAATTTTACACTTAAAAGCTTTTTTACACTTAGCATACAATTAATATCTTTTCTCCCTCTCCCAAAAAAGAGGGTTAACAAAAGAGAAAAAATAATACGCGTTCCGTTTCTATTACAATCACATCGATTAAAAAAATTATCTTCTATATGTTAGAGAACTATAATATAACTAAATGTTATTTCGAAATTCTCTAGTTTTTCGAGACTGTCAGCATGGGGTTGCCATATTAGGGTGTGTGTTGAGGGAACGTTCCACCGTTTAATCGTTTGCATGTATAAGTGGATTATTTTATTATGGAAACAATTGTTTCGTATTGATTTCCTCGCGTGGGAATTTCAGTGTATACAGTACATTGCTAAGTGGTATGTTGTGATAAGAAGTCAAAAGATTTCTAGAATAGTTTATTTTTAAACAAAAAATTGTAACTTAAAATTACCATTATACTCATATCTAAAACAAACAAAAATTATCCCTATTAATGCGAAAGTAACTCTGTCTGTCTGTCTGTTCCGTTTTCACGGAAAAATTACGGGACAGATTTGTGGAAACTCAGTATATATATATATATATATATATATATATATATATATATATATATATATATATATATATATATATATATTCGATGCCGAGAATGAACATAGGATACTTTTTATCTCGAAAAATGAGATAGTTTTCGGGATAAAAATGTATTTGTCTGTTTTTTTGTTTTGCTTTTACGGTAAAAATACTGTAATTTTAATACCGAGGGTGAACAAGGCATACTTTTTATCCCGGATAATGGGATAGATTTATGTAAAGGTTATCCCAAAAAGTAAGATAGGTTTTTGTGATTTGCCATTTTCGTCATTTGGGTCATCTTTGTCCTTTTTAGCCTTTTGTCCTTTTTGACCTTTTTGTCCTTTATGTCCTTTTTGACCTTTTTGTCCTTTTTGACCTTTTTGTCCTTTTTGACCCTTTTGGCCTTGCCGGGAGATGGGATAGTTTGCGATATAAAATGTAACAAACCTTCCGGGTGAAAACAGCACTCACATAAACATTTAGTGCAATGTAACATGTATTAACGCCTGCTCTTTAAACAAGAGGCAGGTCCCGGGGGTTGACCCGCGGCTGTGCCTCGGGTTAAGCTCTAGCAATAATAATAAACCCACTTATCATTCTTTTCTATAAGAAAATACATCTAAAAATAAACATTTATTTAATGAATTACATTAACATGAATTATTTTTAGTTGTATCCAAACACTGGATCACTATAAATGATAAGTCCTGTCATAACTAATATTAAGATTACATCTGTTTATAAACCATAATGTACACTTAGATAAACATACTACATAGATATAGATATTTTCATGCAGTATCTTAACTGCATATGTATTTTGGAATTAAGTTACAAGTGCCTATTTTCCACGCGCAATATAATAATGCTTTTGAAGTTATTTATCACTATACAAAATTTCAAATGTAAATAATTAAGTTCTTACAAAGGTATACATTACAAAGATTCACATTTTACTAGTATTAAATAAGTTTGATAATAAAGTCTCACCATTATAAATAATAATAATAATAATAAATCTGTAGACAAACACACACTGTGTATCCCCAAATTAAGCAAGTTACGCTTGTGTTATGGGTAATATACAACGGATCATTCTGGAGCCTATCCCAGACACCCAGACCATAGTAAACGACGGAAAACATACGTTTCCAAAATTTACTATACCACGAATCGAACCCGGAGCCTCTGCGTTGCAGTGAGGTAAGCCGGCAAAGGCGTATCCCGCTCAACCACAGAGGCCGTCTATTCACTCAACATTGAGTCAATGGTAAGTGAAATATCTATTTCCAACCCACACTAAAAAGGCTAGCTATGGAGTAGACCCATGAAATGCTGGCATGATGTTCTGAGGGATGATATGTATACATGCGTAGTTTCACAAAAAGTAGGAAAGCGGGCCTCGAGCTTCGAAGCCTTCGAAGCGAATGCACCCAAGATTTAAAGCGAAAATTTCTTTTATTAAGTACATAATATATTTCAGAATTAACGGCAACCAATATTAATAAAATATTTTTTTTTTGTAATTTCACTATACATTCATTTTCTTTCTTTTCTTTTATAATGTATTTGCTTTCGGCTTGTTCATGGGTGAACTGCCATTGACTGCCAGTGTCAAGTGTGATACTGACAACACAGCATCTTGAGAAGTAAATTTAAATATAAATTAGATTTATTAAAAAAACTTGTTCTCTATTTTACAGGTTAATTTTGTCACCACCACCTAAAAATAATATACACAATATTTGATTATTTTTATTAATATTATAACATCTCTAAACATACATACATATAAGCACATCACATATGTAATATAAGTAAATACGAATATCAAACTAGTACACTAGTACGTTTTACAGTTTTATATTTGTGTATTAATATACTATACTACACTATACATCACGCAGTGACGTATAAAATAGACTTTGCCAAACACTCATAATAAGCTCAATAGATTTATTTATTTAGGTTTATGGCTTGGCAGCTAGCCCTTAAAGCCAGGTCTTAGATTGTAATGTAGTTTCTTCATTTTATCAAGCCCATGTGTAGCGCAGATGAACTGTAGGTTATCAGCTGGTGCCATTCAACGGAGTTCTTGTGACAACTCAAAAGGCCACATTTGACTATACAGTTCACATTTCTCCCAAAACACATAATTACTACTCAAAAACTATCAATATCCTACAACTATTGTTCATTTTAGAGTAATTTTACACATTTTTAGAAAATAAAACTGCACAGCACAATATCTTTCAGTTCCCGCCAAAAACTCCTCAATACATTTAAAAAAATAGCTGGGGCTAGTGTTGTTAGGTCCAATTTGTTTTAAATTGGGGCAGAACGTAAAACAAATGTACATTTAGGATTGTTGATTTGTTGTAAATGTGTACAAACAAAAAACAAGATTTTTTTTAAATTAAGATTTAATTACTTAATTTCTAATAACCGAATTCTTAACTTTCTAATAATAATATTCTTAATTTTCTAGTAATATTGCTTATTAAATTTATTGATTTATCGGGACATTTACTGTCCCGATCATTTGCAAATCGGGACAGTTGGCAACACTAGCTGGGACATACATAGATAGACTAACAGACGGACAGAGGGATGGATGGACATAACGTTTTAATAAGGGTTCCATTTTGCCAATATTCCTATTGAACCCTAAAAAGATTAATTGTACAAAACAATTTAATGAATCGAATAAAGTACTAGGGCAACATAAGCCGTGAGAAGGTCTCCACCTGCGAAGAAGTGTTGTACTGTTGTGGTCGCAGTTTATTTCATTATGTCCCCAGTTATGCATGCCTACTACATTGTAATTAGACGTAATTACCAAGTAGCGTTTAGCTGGAAATATTCCGAAGCGAAATGGGAGGTTTTCGTTAGTTTTAAAATTACCTATCTGAATTTAATATGGCTGTTGAAGTTTTAAATTTACTTATTTTCCTATACTTTCATTAGTGACAGAAATTATAGCTGCTTTAATGTAACGATTACGTAGTGTAGATATTTTTTGACAACGTTTTATCACGCGTGATAAATCACGGTTAGTTATTTTTACATGAGATGATTATTTGTTTTCGCCTATTTCAAATAGTGAAAGTCAACAAGTTACAAGTAGTGAAATAGTGACTTGAGTGGGTTCATTATCATTGATTTTTGTCGATGAGTTTCTTTCAAATTATTGATTGATGATGAGGGATTTTCTAAATTTTAATATCACTGGAACTTAGAAGTCACTGTTTCGTCAAAAACTTAGACTGCATGAAATCAGTGAAATCAGTGAAATCACGCTTGTTCCTTGTCACAGATATTCCAGACACAAGTAACGGGCGTGACAAGTAATTTATGTTATCACTCGATATGTAACTTGTGATAAATTAAATGTTCCATCATTAGTTTCATCATTTTATTTTAATACAATTAATAATACAGGTAGCGTTATTATTTATATATCAGTAGTACGTGTGTACTAGGACTGTAGTGTTACAGTAGCAGTATTGTAATCTTACACATTTTTATAAAATAAAACTCCGCAGCACAACACCTCCTTTCAGTTCCCACCAAAAACTCCGCTCCTATTCTTAAATTCACATTTAAACAGACTATATAAAAAAATAACTTTTATAATCATACGCATGTACTCTTTGGAAATACACAATGATCAAAACGTTAAAAAAATACGAACCACAAATTAAAACTTATATGGACAATACGATGTGGAATAAGTAATAATTATGGTCATAGATAATGACCGACTGTGTGGGGTGTATGGCGATCAGTAAGCCCGCCTGCTTTGTATTCAGCATTTAATGGACAGTGACGTCATCATGGAGGTATTGTCCAACAATTCCGGGATCAAATATTCACGGCAGCTTAAGGCGGTGCATTTCTAGTGAAAGTTCTTATTTTTGAATATGACTCCCTTCATCAGTGATTACCTTTTTTAAATACTCTTCAAGAAAAATAAGCCAATTTAAGGTGTGTTTTTGCATCTAACCAGTGACAAGCATCAATGAAAAAATAAGTTTTCAAATAATGTAAAGCTAAAATGTCTGCGAAATTGTATATCTTTGAGTGACGCTATGTCTGTTTGAAGTATTAAAAACAGAAGGAAATTTTAACTAAATTTTAAGTCCTACTTCTAATTTATCATTAAAATAATGATTTATTTACTCTTATTCGCTCCTCACTCATTAATACTCTCACTCACTCTTCCTCTCTCAATCTCTCGCTTTCTTACGCATTCTCTCAATATCACACTCGTTCAGTCACTTAAAATTTATTATATCTAGTAGGTACTTATAAATCGTGCATAAATAAAGAAATTTTGAGATACAGAATTAGCAGTTTTCATATACACCGGGTGTCTATAATTTCAAACTGACTATCGACTCATTTGTCTTTCTTCTTCTAAGTCGTCGTTCGTCGTCGTCGTTACCTCACTGCTGAGGGTCGCGACTTTAATGGCAGTGAATAAGTGTTCTCTTCCACCGAGATCAGTTTCGAGCACAGTGGAGCGCCGAACTTATCGATATGTCCAGCTGGTCAATCCACCTATTTAGAGATTTATCTACCACGAGGTCTCTTAACTTCAACCTTCCTCGTGACCACAAGTCCCTCCATGTTATTTGGGTTCTTGCGGGCTCATTTGTCCTACTTCTTGTGGACAGAGAGCACCCCCCTGAGCTGCCCGCCGGAACACACCTTCTCTCCAGGCTCCGCTTACCGCCGACACCCATAGCACGCACAGTTAGCAGCTAGGCGTTGGACCGAAAGTGAGATATAGAAGTGGCCTTGGAGGCCGGAAATATTCACTTGCTCATTCTCTTCACATTGCTTACATACATATGGCACCCATACGCACTCTCTGTATTTCTTCTATGTATAGTTTAATTGTAACGAACGCCAATAATAAGTTACATCGAGTACAATACAATACAGTCCACATCGAGTTTTATTTGAAAGAAGCAACTGCCACCAATACTACTATTGGTAAAAAAATGGCATTACTTGTATCGTGTATGGTGTTTGGGTTAATTTTAACCGGTAGAAAATAATGCATATACCAAATGAATGTATAGTAAGATAAAGAGACCAGCATTCACATTTACATTCTTCCTTGTATCAGAAGAACATTTCCACGTATCGCCCCCTTAAATATTCCAAACATTAGATATATGTAAAGTGGTAACAGTGTTGTAATGGCGGAACCATGTGAAGGAAATGGTTGGACACAAAGCCATTCAATATTTACGTGGAAATTTGCCTTCTGGCTACAGACGGGCATGTTTTGTGTCTTTCTACATAGGTACCTAGAAAGTTATTAGAAATGTGTTGTAGGTAAATAGAATAGAATACTCTAAATATTATGATACGCGACAGTACTCATTTATACAACTAGAATATAACCGTGACTTCGTCCACGCTTCACTGGAAATTCCCGACGGATTCCCAGGACACAAAGTACCGCAGCATTTAAAAAATAATGTAAGGTATCGTTTTGGTGAAAACTGTTTCGGAATGAGTTAATTTTTATGCACCCCAACAACTACAAACCGTTCTCGGGAAAATTCCCGCGGGTTTCCCATGACAGAAAGTAACGCAGATTTTAAGCCTAAGAATTTGCTGTCGATCAACGAGAACCGCATCGAAATCAATCCAGTAGTTTTTACGTGAATACAAACAGACAAGAAATCTAAACAAATTCACATCTTTTTTTCCCCGTCGTCTATAGAAAGAAATTATGTACAGAAAATCATGGGAGAGTTAGATTTTATTTAATTTAGAGTTTAATTTACCACTCTTGTCTACAGACTACATAGACTACAACTGACAGCATAAGGACATTCTGACAATTGACAGTTGTAAGTAGTAGTAGTAGAATTTGCCACAAAGGCAGGCAAAGGAATCTTAGTCCATACAGCCAATTCTGATGTAATAATATGTCTTCGTATAGTAGCGCAGTTGTATTGCAGGCTACAACCGACGCCATTCAATGGAGTTCTTGTGAAAACTCGAAAGACCACATCTGACTATACAGTTCACATTTCTCACAAAAATACATAATCACTACTCAAAAACTATCAATATCCTACAACTATTGTTCATTTTAGAGTACTTTACACATTTTTAGAAAATAAAACTGCACAGCACAACGTCCCCTTTCAGTTCCCGCCAAAAACTTGACAGTTGTAACATCTGACAGAAAAAGAAGCGCGTAAAAGATATAGGTTAAGAAAATTTACTGTAAAGAATATTGAAATTAAAACTAATAGCCTTCGTTAAAATTAAAATTACTTGAAATTAGGACATTAAATGCTGTTTCTTTTGTTTTACAGAGAAACAGTTTCGTGGTTTATTTCAAAAATCCTAAGAGTTCCAGTAGGAAGAGATTACCACCATTATGTATAGTACAATACTCTTTATTGTACACCAACATGACAGATAACAAATACGCAATATAGTACATTCCAGTTGTTTTTTTTTTAAATAACTTCAATGTACAGACACGACACTTTTAACATTTTATAATATTATAGATGATTAATCGTCAATTTAGAATTTGTAACTTTGTAATGCAACTTTAAATTTTTTGACTATTTTTCAAATAGTAGGTTAAGTTTAATAAAATATCTATATTTCCTTCGTTTGTTTTAAAGCGTAAAACTCCGAAAAATGTAATTTTTGTCTTTTTATATCACTAAAAAGTATTGTACTTATGTAGTATAAGTTTTTATTTTTTAGAAAAAATATTTAAATTAGTTATTTGTTACAAACACATTAAATAATTTCCTTCAATTTTTCATTATTTTATACAAATAAATTTTAATCGATTTTTTTCTAGAATTATAAGACCCTTGCAGTCAAGTCTTTGATTAAATCAAAGTTGCGAGCTTAATCTAGTCAACTAAGTTTTAAAAAATAAAAGAATAAAATATAACCTATTACGTTATACCAATATAAAGTTACATAGAAATTTCGAATTTCGAAACATCGGCGTACCAAAACAAACGTGTGATTGGCGTGTGCGCCGCGGTAGCGTATTGGCGGGAAGCGTGAACTGTCAAAATCATAAAACCAAAGAAATGGACGAACAACACTATGGGCTATATTAGATTTCTACGCATTCAAGCAGACGGCATATGAAGAAATAGTTTAATTTATGTTTGCTTGCAGGCAAACGAGTTGACGGTCAATATGATATATACCTTGCATATTTGGATGTAATTTTTAAAATTTTATATCTTGTGAATTTCCCGTTTCAATTGCCTTATTGGTAATAATCATGAATAAAGTGATACTGTAACCAAAGCTGAATGATCTAGCACGACTGTTAACAAAACGTGGTGCAAACAGTGATAACACTCAGGAGAGGTTCACCAATTGCTGGTTTTTCTTCAATAGTTTGATATGAGCCCGGCATCTTGAGTTTTTGAAAGCGAAATGGGTGTTATTTTGAATATGGATTAATGGAAAGGAGCGAATGAATGGATGGCGTACAGTCGACGTTATAGAAAATGGCTACCATCGGCCATGGACAAGTTTGCAGTAAGGGAACAGATATCTTGCCTTTTTCATCGAGACCTTAAATACTTATTTACATCCACCTCGAAGAGCTGGAGAGAGTTGGAAGATATGAAGTAAGTTAACTTGCTAATTATTATTAATAAATTCATGAACATCAAAACTGAGAAGTACACCTTACTATTAATAAGTTTTATACAGAAGATTTACATTTATATATACATTAAAAAAGAACTTAAATTTAATACATGGTAATAGCATAATTAATATATAATATAGTATAATCTATCTTATAAATAAGTATATATACAAATTAAAATTAAATTATAAAATTTTAATGCCAGACCGCTGTCAGTTGGAATCGTGCCCAAAAGACTGGCCACATTACCTCGCTGTATCGCAACGCTAATGCGTTGTCCGAGGTACAGACCAGTCTTTTGGTCACGTGAGACGTCTACCAGTCGTTTCGCTATGTCTCGATAAAGTTTGTGCGCCTCAGGCCCCCATGGTCCCAGGGTCTCGACCCCAAAAGCCGCAAATATGTAACCATTTCCGATGGCGAAATATTTGCGGCATTTTAGGCCTCCTGCTGTGCAGCAGCTGTACCAGCAGACATGATAGTGGCTGAAAGATGGGACGCCGCCAGAGTATCGACGCAAAACGCGCCCCATACTAAAGGGCGACCCATTCTATAGGGCACCAATGACATACCATCGGGTCTCTTGCCATCGTCGCGTCACAAGCCGTTCGGTTCTAGAACGGCAGGTACCCCGGCGGTGACAAGAGCCCGACGGATTATGTCATTAAGTGCTGCATGGCGCGGAATTCTGCCGGCACTTCTGGTACAAGATAAACCATGGTGACCGAGGCGCTTCACCTTATCTCCACACTGACAGTGGTGTGGGACAACACAGGCCGCCCCTAAGCGAATGCAGGCACTTATTCTAAACGTGTTATCATCTAGAAAAGTGCCCAAATTCGCCGAGGGGAGTGCCTGTAGCCACAATCCAGACTCCCGACGCGAGACAGCTAGCTAATTATTTATTTTATTAAGCAGTTGTTGTTGTTTTTACTATTTATCTAACTATACGCTTAGTGCTCCAGGGGCGTGAAAAATTTCTGTGAATTTTACTATATGTTACTATTCATTCATTTGTCATGAATGATCATCATCGGTTGAATTTTGACTTTACTTGTATGGAGCTTATGTCAGTTTTTAGCCGATAGTAAGTCGGTAACATATACCGACCAATAGTGAATATAATCAATATCACACAATACATTTAGTCGTGATAGAGCCATGCTTTAGTGGCTCTAGTGGCTCACTTCCCCCACCTCAATATTATATCGCTTTATCCCATGTCCACTACCTATTCCATCTCTCCTACCTCATACCTCCATTCCATACCCTTTTCCATCACAAAAGGCGCAAACGCGTTGCCATTGCCCCTAGTGCTGTAAACCTCCATAGGAAACTGTAACCAAATTCCATTAGGTGAGAGTCTACCTGCTTGGTAGCTTCGCAATAAAATGGACATTGATTACTGTTGCGATAGGTACCTAGTCGTGGTAGCGTAATGGCTAGCGAACGCGTCCCAAATTCAAAAGGGCGCGGGTTCGATCCTGGCCGGAACGCATGCACCACTTATGCAGTTTTCTGACCTAATATGCATAATGTTACAATTACCACGTGCTAACTACAGTGAAGGAAAACATCCTGATGATACCTGCACATCGAGATAATCAGTGTGTCAAACCAGCCAAGCCGCCTTGAACAAGCGTGGCGGGTATACTGTCCATTCCCCTATGGTGGAAGGCCCAGCAGTTGGATGTTTATGACCTGTTATTATTTGCTATGCGGTATGAAAGAAATATTTTTGTTAAAATGTGATTCCTCCCTAACGACGATACTGGAATAGAGATCTTGCTCTGTTACAAACAGTTGCTTTGTACGCGCCTATGTTGGTCAGGTGATCGCCTTTGGTACGCCGCTAACTGCGGGAGGTCAAATACTTATATGACCATGATTCCCATAATTTCATAAAAATAATCCAAAAATATTTTTGTATTTTTCAATATTACGTTATAAATTTAAATAACCTTAAAATAAATTAAGCCCTATGTTATAAACTATATATACAAATTAAAATAAAATGAATACCTAAATTTTGAAATAAAAATAACTAAATTTAATTTTTTATTTCATTGACGAAATCGCGCCTAATACTAATAAGTAAAACCGCAAAACACCTTAGTTTACATAATATTGTTTTTAGGATATGAACTTTTTTTAATAATTTATTTCTATAACCTTTTTCTATCTTATACTAATATATAAAGCTGCAGAGTTTTTGTTTGATTAAACGCGCTAATCTCAGGAACTACTGGTCTGATTTGAAAAAAAAATTCAGTGTTAGATAGCCTATTTATCGAGGAAGGCTATAGACTATATATATCATCAGATGATATATATCATCACACTAAGGCCAATAGGAGCGGAGCACCAATGAAGAATGTTTCAAAATCTGGGGATTTTTTTAACTTACTTTTTTTTACTATTCCACGCGGATGAAGTTGCGGGCAGAGGCTAGTACGTTATAAATATGTATCTTACTCATAATAATGATACATTTTAATTACAAGAGTTAAAACTAGGCAACAATTTTTCAGCGGCGGTTACTGTAGTAGACTTGGGTATGCATCGCGGCAACCAACACAATTACTGAACAACAAAAATTAAATACATTACAATGTGCCACTAGTCACTTATTATATCTGTAATTAGTCACTGTCACAGTTCTAATTAAATGCTATGAATTATGTGTATTGAGTTGTGTTTTGTTATATAAATTCTGTTACACGTTAAGATGTTCGATGAAGTGTGATGTTGTTTGACAAGGGGTCCTAAATTTCGTGACGTCACATTTCAAAATCTAATTAATATACTTAAGGTAATTACGGAACTGCTGTTTTAATTTAATAATTTCTTGATGTAAAATTGTAAAGTATGTGATATCACATTAGGGAGGGAAGAATCTCGCGAATGTGACCAGCTCTGAAAAGGGGTCAAAATCATGAAATAAGTGTGACGTAATTTGTGAATGGCCCCTTAACGCCACTGTCCAAAGGAGATATTTTATAAGATACTTTAGTTTATGTTTTTAATTATGCATAGAAATATTGTCGAAAGTGGCTTACTTATAACAGTGTGTAGTTACTCATAATGTATTTTCTTAACTTTTCGGGCTAGTACACATAATTAAAATTGTTTTCAAGCGCTAAGTGGCCGAAACGTGTAAATACCTAAAACCGTTAAAACTGACTTTTCATTATATTATTCATATTTATAACATTTTCTCAATTCCATATTTGTTTATTTATTCGGTAAAAACATCAAATTAAATTAACTAACTCAAAATTTAAAAAAATTATGGAGACATACTAGAAACATAATATATAAAAAAGGTCCAAAAAAAATATCCGAGGAATGTCCCCGAATTCCATCGACCAATGCCACCCCAGGTCAAGTGTCAAAATCTGACAGGCGGTGTTGGAAGCGATACCGCATGCGCAGGCGCACACTGTCCGACGCATTTCGATCTGAACGTCGCACGGACCGATGCCCGCCATTGTTGACTGATCCGGTGATAAGATGTTGAACCACATCTCCGATCTCCACATTCCTCAAATAAATAACAATAAATATAATCGGCAGACAAAGACGCACATTTTATATACCCAAATTAGGCAAGTAACGCCTTTTTTTCGTTAACTCCCCCAGTTAAAATGTCTTTTCTTGTGACACACACACGGGTCTTGGATACAGGTGTAGACCAAAAGCGCCGCCCAGTGCCGCGCGCTTCATGTGCGTGTCGCTTGCACCAAATGGCAAACGGGATCTTCTCCATCAAAGGAGGAGGCCGAACAAACTACCCACTAAACCTACCTGGTTTCCTATGAGAGCATATATCTAGAATGTCAGGGATGTCTAACAAATCAAATCAAATCATCATTTATTGCATAAAACATGGTACTGTTACGAGCTACAGGACTCGAATTAAAAATGCCGTTGGAACTACTATAGGATTTATTAGAACTGTACAAACACGTATAAAACAAATACAAATAAAACTGGATGCAACCAGTTCACACTGCACGATTCAATGAAATTCGACACGCGCAAAGTCCGTCGTCTACATCGCTAATCGAGAGTACTACAAACGTCTTACTCGTCTCGTAGTCGTCGCTTGACTGCCCAACCCTCCATTCGGGCATCGTCTTATATTAACTACACAGTACAAAAAAAATTGGCCGCGTGCACTGAGTTTCCGAGAAATAGTAATTTGCACACCTGCGAACGGCTTACAAAGTCGAAAACAATAACAATAAGGATTAGTTCGACGCTAATGATGGTTATAAAACAAGTAGAAAAACAATAGCATGTATTTTTTAATTACAAATTCAAAACACAAAAGAATTCCTAAATCCGGAAGACAATAAACTGCGCTTACGACAGGCGGCTGTCCATTTATCTTTGACGGCATGTAACAGTACATAAAAAAGATGGTAGAATTGTTCCATAGTTTCACATGTTTTTGACTCTAGGGCGTGCAAAGTAGTTACGTAACTAACTACTAACGTAGTTACGCTCTTCTGGCTTCCTAGTGTGCCGATTTGGTACTACACCCCTGGAAGCAGGGCCGTGACCATTTCGTACAGTAGAGGTGATTCCACCTCTACTTTCCATGATTGTTATTTGGGTAATATACAACGGACTACTCTGGAGCCGATCCCAGACACCAATATAGGAAGAATCGTTTCCGAAATTTACCATGCCATGAATCGAATCCAGAGCCTCTACATTGCAGTGAGGTTGGCCAGAAGCCGTCATAAGCGTTAAAGGTACATTTTAGCTATTACAAGGTCAAGCTCAACTGACCAATCTCCATCTTATAGCCGTTATAAGACGTTTATAAGACACACAGTACTCGTTCACTTTTACACATCACACACATATACACATATATACATACATACATATACACAGCCATTCACACATTTATACATTTAAAATATGAACACGAAAATTTCCAAATGTATAAACTTCAATATAATTTTATTTTTATAATGTATAACAAATGAATTGTCTGGAAGTGGGCGCTAACAACTGCAACACAGTATTATACTACAGCAGTTGTTTGCGACACCAAATTGTTTCTGTACACTATGTTAATGGTTTCGAATAAATTTTTTAATTCTTTAAATTCTCTTTATTTGACTACATAACCATAAAAAGCAATTCAATCCAAAATACTCCCATATCTCCAACTACTATTGTTAAAATAATTCACTGAAAGTGTTTTTAAACACCTACCATCGAAGAATCCGTCTATGCCCCTGCAGGAACGGAGAAAGAATACAACGTCCTGCGGCCTGCGGTAAGACGCGACAAAACAACCCGCAGCCAGGTGGCAGGGTATTTGCCCGTCTGGATGGCAACCACCCCTGGTCTAAAGTATGCCGCCATAACAACTGTGAGTTGTGTTCCGAAAATAGTTGCCAGGTTCCAGTGTCCCTTAAGAGAGCAGCAGCGCATTTGTAGCACCTTTGGTGTTGCAAATGTCCTTAGGTGATGGTAACTAATTTCCATCAGGTGGGTCGTCTGCCTATTTGCTGATTTCATGCAATAAAAAAAGAAGTTTATTAATGGGCGGGTCCCATGTCTTACCATTCATTCACTTGCCCTACTATCTTACTTACTTACTTTAGCTATAAACCTGCGCTTGCACATCTGTGGAATGTAATCAACCCAGGATACCACAGTCTTTCTTGCCGCCGCACTGCCGGCAAATGGTCACACCACGCCTTGAATGATGTTTTACGGAGGGCGCTTGCCACCGCTAACGTGCCGACTTTATTGGAGCCGAACGGTATTGCATGTGACGATGGTAGGCGTCCTGATGGAAAGACTTCAATTCTCTGGCAGCGTGGCAAGCCGTTGGTGTGGGGTGCAACCCGCGTAGATACGTTGGCCGCATCCCATTTACCAAACACGTCTAGATCAGCCGGTACAGCGGCGGAAACAGCCGAATCACTCAAGCGGCGCAGATACAATGAGGACTATGGGTAGAATACTTTAATCGTATTAGATTATTGATTTAAATATACATATAAATAGAGTACCATCTTATATGGAGCTTATGTCAAATTTTAATCGACAGTAACGCAAATGAACGTTCGGTAAAATATAGGAACCAGCCGTAAGTCCGAATTCAGCAGTGACATGATTTTGGACTCTGCCCATCGCATAGATGAATTAAGTATTGAAAAACCGCAAGCAGCCATGACTGCACTGATATTAAATCAATATAATCATAATATTTAAACAATATCAATATTTTTGGCATATAACAATGAAATTACGAATTTTCCTGATAATCACAAGTAATTGATGAAATATTGTGTTATCTGTAATATTATAAAATTCTAAAAATGTCATGTCTGTACATACATTGAAGCTACTTAAAAAGAACAACTGGAATACATCGTATAAAAGATTAAACACGATGCAATTTTTTAGATTTCTTGCCTGTTTGTTGGTGATTCACGTAAAAACTACAGTGCCGATTTTGATGCGGTTCTCGCTGATCGACAGTAAATTATTAGACTTAAAATCTGCGCTACTTTTTATCCTGGGACTCCGTCGGGAATTTTTCTGGGAATGATTTAAATTGGCCAGGTTGAAAAAAATCAAATTCCAATGTAATATTTCTCTCATCGATAGCAAATTTTATGTACTAAGTATGTGATATTCTTTATCTCGGAAATCCTGCGGGAATTTTCCCGAAAGCAGTTTCTAGTATCGTAGTTGTTCGGGTGCATAAAAATTACCTTATTTCGACACAGTTTTCACCAAAACGGTAGCTTACATTCTTTGCTAATGCTGCGGCGATTGTGTCCCGGGAATCCCGCGGGAATTTCAAGTCAAGCGTGGACAATGTCGCAGGCATATCCTAGTTCACTATTAAAACTTCTTTCACTACATTTAGATATTAAAATGCAATTTTAAAAGCTTTATTTGAACTAGTAATAAAAGGTAACATAATACGAATGTTTTGTTAAGACCGGCAGTGATATGATTAGGATCTACAAACATATTATTTTTCACTCAACTTAACTCTGTTCTGCCCCCTTTGTGATAGCGTGATGGTTATCTGTTGTGCAAGCTTGTTGACGTGAGACCAATATTGTTATACCTACTTGTTTCCGAATTTCGTAAAAGACTCAAGTGGCTTCCTATTCATTCTCGCCGGAATACTCACATTCTCGCTCTCCTTTATAACATATTATTTACTCCTAATAGTCCCCTGTACCTTAAGGAACGTTTTAAATTCATTCGCCTATCCCCTGCCAACAATTTGCGCCATGATACGTACCGAAAGCTTATGACGCCTGCACACACTTCATCCTGTTATGATAATTCTTTTACGGTGCAGGCTGTCAAACTTTGGGATATGCTGCCTCTTACTGTCAGAGAGGCCAAATCAAATATTTAGAAATTTGCTCAGAAAACACTATTTGTCCACAAATAGCATTGTCTGATTAACAGAATATAATTATGCTAATACATTTATTATAAAAACTTATGTATTATTGTACATAGGTATATGACTATGTATATATGTATGTATTTGTATATTCATTTCTTAAATTAGTTTGAGTATTTATGTATCTATTGCCTTTTACCTGCACCACCTATATCGCCTGATTCAATTTTTTTTTCATTTAGTTTGCCTGGAAGAAATCGCTTTGAGCGATATGGCCGCCTGTTGTATTGCCTAGAAAAACATTGTAAATATGGTCTGTTTTTGTAATTGTATATTTTGGTGTGCAATAAAGTGTTATCTCTCTCTCTCTCATCATATCTATTCGATGACTCGACAATCGCAATAATTGACGACCTCTGTGGTTGGGCGGGCTAAGCCTTTGCCGGCCTACCTCACTGCAACGCAGAGGCTCCGGGTTCGATTCTTGGTATGGTAAATTTAGAAAACGAATTAGATCCGTTATTTACTATGCTCTAGGTGTCTGGGATCGGCCCCAGAGTAGTCCGTTGTATATTGCCCATAACACAAGTGTAACTTGCTTAATTTGGGTATATACTTTCTTTCTTTACATATTTGTAAAGAAAGAAAGAAAGAAAGAAAAACTTTATTTATAGAAATAGCGACGTCATTACATTCCTTATACATTATTATACAAAACTGTTTGAACTAGTATAATAACTATAAACAAAACTAAGTGTGGTGTACTGTGCTAGCTTAATACAGAACACATGAACAAAGTGTCTTCCCCTTAATAGGGACAATAAGAAAAGTGCTAATAGACAGATTTTAGTAAGAATACTTTAATATAGGTTATATTTAAATTACTTATTAGTCTTTTTAGATTAGATGGTAATATTAATGTGGTATTTTTAAATACAACATTTATGAAAAAAAAAATGTTATACACACAGAACATATTTTGATAATTTGTACGCCGCATTTTCAGGAAACAAGGTTTGCACTCAGGATATTGCTGTGCCAGAATTATATCCGACACAACGCTGATTTTCAGTGCAAATCTTCCTTTTGACGTAAGACCAAAACGACCCAATTTTGTTAAATAATATATAATAATAATGATGCGGACAGAGACCACCCCCCTGACCCGTCTGTCGGCACACACTTACTCTCCGCGCTCCGCATACCGCCGACACCCATAGCTCGCGCAATTAGCAGCTAGGCGTCGTAGGGGATGCGGGATATAGGGCCGGCCTTGGAGGCAAAATCGAACACTCTTGCTCATTCATTCGTAATTCTTCACAATTCACAGTTCTATTATAATTCTCAACGACGACTGTCTTGCATAATTTGTACTTATTGTGTGCATATTTCGATTCATGTAAAAAGTTCAATAATAATAATCATACAGTCCACAACATCGAGTTTAATTTCCAAACAAGAAGCAACTGCCACCAATAAATAATATTTAATAAACCTAATTCTACTTATGTAATATTTAATTAATAAATCAAAAATCATCATATCATATTAATATGATAATTTCTCCTTTGTTATTAATTAACAATTAAAATGTCTTCTCATTCATTTAATTATGTGGGTTTGGGATAACCTGCCCTTAAGCTCGCTGAGTGCGGCCGTTTCTATAATAACTATTTATAAGTTTTGAAAACAAACGTAACATAATATCCTTTATAAAATATTTTCTTGACAAAGGGATGTTATCGTCGATCAACATTCGGCATTCGGCAACAATAGCCGAATAGCAGAATATCGTTATAATGAGTCGATCATATTTCGGCATAGAATGTAGATTTCTATCAGTATTAGGGTGACCAAATTGATAATCCCCTTCAAGTTCTATAAATAGTAAGATTTTTGGTGACACTCTGTTCCGTTCTCATGTGACGACCATTATGCGGCTATGTCCGGTAGTTTTTTATTTGTATATTGTGTCAATTTTCAATATTAAATAATGATGTGGTGCTTGAATGCCATTTATTTGGGTTCTGTAACTATTTTGGCAAAAACGGAAGCTCTTACAACGATATTATTAATGTATTCAATGGAATATTCAAGCAAAATTCTAGTTTTTTTTTTAATTGTGTGGGTGGGTGCAGTTTATACGCAGTAGAAGTGGAACAATACTATTTCATCTTAAACCAGCATGGCGGCCAAATCGCACTTTCTAGTTTTTTTTTTATAATATTTAACAGAGCTTGCAAATGATTTCGCTTCCGTAAAATTTGGCTTCATATTATTTTTTATATTTTTTCATATGAATTATATCATTTTTTTACATAAATGTATCTTAGGTCATCGCTGTTTTCAAAAATATATCCTTATGCACTACATTTTAAGATAATTGATCTATTCAGAATCTGAATAGATCAATTGTTTGGCGGTTAATCAACTTGAATAGTTTGGTGTAATCTTGAAAATTGAAAGTTTTGAAGAGAGTTGTTTAACTTTCAAAAGATAATTGCGTCGAAACGAATAACTTTTTTTACTATCCATCTACAATTAATACAACAGTTTTTTTTTCAAATTTCGTTTTCGAAGGATTCAGCAGACAGGCAGACGGAAAGAGGAAACCATCTGATGTAAAGAGATTACCATCGCCTATGGACATTTGCAACACCAAAGGCGTTACAAATACACTACTGCGGGAGACTAGGACCTAACCGCTAATGCCAGAACACAACTCAAGGTTGTTTTGGCGGTATACTCTAGACCAGGAGTGGCAGCCATCCACACGGGCAAATACCCTACCACCTGACTGTGGGTTGTTTTGTCGCCTCTTACGACAGGCCGCCCGGCCGCAGGAAATTGTATTCTTTCACCGTTCCTGCACTAATAAAATTATAATTGTCATATAAGAAAATGATTTATCGGACATATCACGTTATTGAAGCATAGAGGCGTTATTTAAACTTAAGATCAGTATCCCTCAGAAATTATACTTTCCCTGGAACTCTCTGGGATTTTCTGGGACTCACTATATTAATCTCAAATATCAAAATTAAATATGTACTAACTTTTATCAAACTTGTTTGTGCAGTTTTGCCGTGAACGCACAACGGACAGACAGAGACACAGCTACTTTCTCACTTATGATAGTATATATCGATCAAAAACGTTTTAATTGATAAAAAGCGATATAAATAAATAAAGACGTAATATAATAATCAATAAAGCTATCGTTAGTTATCTTGTTTGATAATAATGATGTGTCTAATGTTTGCACGTAAACAAATGCTATCGCGTGAGTTATCGTCCATAATCAAGTATATTATTACATACGCAAATCACTTTGGCTTAATATAAGCAATTGTATTCCGCTTACGAGTTGCCATTGTAGATTTTGTCTCGATTCAAAGTCAAAGTCAAAGTCAAAATAATTTATTATGTGTATACAGGTTTGAATATGGTGGCCATAATTATAATAATTTAGGTATCACACCTGCCACATATATAGCTTACAAAATAATTGAATTTAAAACTACCAATGTCTAAATACAAATTAATATAAAATTTAAAATAATCAGAATGTCTCATGTCACAAAATCAGGCTCCTGTATCAACAAAATTATTTAAAAGTATTAAATGACATAATAGACACTATTGCACTATCACTAGTAGAAATATTTAATCGATGCGTAGATAAAGGGGTATTTCCCGACTTAATGAAAGTTAGCAAAGTTATCCCTATATTTAAAAGTGGAAACAAAAACGACCCCTCCAACTTTAGGCCAATTTCTATTTTACCAACCTTAAGCAAGATCTTTGAAAAAATAATTTTAAATCAACTGCTCTCACATTTTAATATTAATAAATTATTTTAAACTAAACAGTTCGTGTTCACCAAAGGTCGATCCACTACCGATGCAGGTGTTGAGCTCTTAAAACACATTTATGATGCTTGGGAAGGATCACAGAATGCCATTGGTGTATTCTGTGACCTGTCCAAGGCATTCGATTGCATTGAACACGTGACCCTCTTAAAAAAGCTCAATTATTACGGTATTCATGGCGATTCTCTCAACCTATTATCGTCTTACTTAAATAACAGATCCCAAAGCGTTGAAATTAACAATGTCAAATCTTGTGATACTGGCATATCTATGGGTGTGCCCCAGGGCTCTATTCTAGGTCCCTTCTTATTTTTGATATATATTAATGATTTGCCATATTTTATTAATGATATGTGTGAGGTAGTGTTGTTTGCTGATGACACATCACTTATATTTAAAGTTGGCAGAAATAAACTGAACTTTGACGACGTAAACAACGCCTTATCCCAAATATCTAGTGGTTTACTGTAAATAACTTATTACTCAATCCGAGCAAAACTAAATGTGTTAAGTTTGTTATGCCTAATGTAAAAGAATACGATATTAATATCTCTCTTAACGACACTAGACTTAATCTAGTAGATTCAACTGTATTCTTAGGCATTAACCTAGATCAGAAGCTCCACTGGGGCGCTCATGTATCTAGTCTCTCAGGAAAACTTAGTTCTGCTGCATATGCGATCAGAAGAGTTAGGCAGTTCACTGACGAAGAGACTGCTAAACTAGTTTATTTTAGTTATTTTCGTAGTGTCATGTCCTATGGTATTTTACTTTAGGGCAACGCTGTTGACGAGACCATATTTATTTTACAAAAAAGAGCCGTATGGTCAATTTACAACCTCGGCCCTCGGGAGTCTCTTGAGAATGCTTTAAGGAAATCAATATTATGACGGTCGCCTGCCAATATATCTTTAATAATATAATTTATATTCGTAATAATTTGAGTCCCTACAAGCAGTATAAGGATATTCACAATTTCAACACCAGGCATTGTAATAGACTGATATTGCCATCTTTTAGATTACAAAAAGTACTGTCCTCTTTCTTGGGGGTTGGTATACGCTTCTTCAATAAGATTTCGAGTGAAATGTTAGATTTGCCTTTCACTAAATTCAAAACCAAATTAAAAAGTATCTTGCTAAAAAAGGGATATTACACTATTGAAGAATACTTAAATGACAAAAATTCATTTACATAGCAGCTCGCTCTAACATCTTATACTATATTTGGTATAATGTTATCTTGTCAAGCTGGTAAGGGATTTATGGAGATATATTGCAGCATAACATTTTAGTACGTCATGTCATTATTATAACTTTCATAATATTTTTCTTTCCTCTTATTGTGTTTTGGTCTTATTGAGTATGCACTGTTTGCTACAACTCCATTAATTCTTCAAAAAGTAATTCTGTAACCTTCTGTATAAAACTTATTAAAAAAAAAGACAACTTGAGATATAAATAGAATAAGAAACTTAAAGAAAAACAATATTTAGCTAGACGTGTTGCTGGGGAGTTTCTTGCCGCTTCTTCTCCTTAACAGCAATAACACGTTGTGAAACGGTATACATATAATAGGAATAAAAATTAAATTTTAACTTATATATTTATATGACCTTCAAAAAGTGTTCTCCACAGTGTTTTATTCAAAATAAGGAACTTATTATATATATATAAATAAGTTCCTTATTTTGAATAAAAAACTTTGAATTTGAATTTTTAGTTATAAATAATTATATTTTCAAAATACATTATAACTGGCCTTCATACATAAAAAAATATTTCGCAATACTTTCTGAGTGGCCTGGTATATATGCATATAGCAGAGACAAGACAGTACTTATATTTGATATATACATGTAAGTTTGTGTATATAAATATCAAAGTACTAGATACAATAACAAAAATCTGAAACACTACACAAACTACACAAGAAAATATCTTATCTTGTCAGGTGTGGAGCTGTAATTGACCTTCAGAAATGCTGTTCTGCTCTTTGTCTCGGACTACTCCAGATTGCTTCACACTGTTCGCTTTAGGATTAGGCTTGAAGGCAGTTTCCGTTTGGGGTGAATTCAACCTAGAAGTTCAACGCCTCCAAAACCCAGGCGTATCTCTTCTCTGCCAAAAGAAATCCTTTCAAATTTACTCCTACTTTCCGAGGTGTATCCATACTGACTGGTGACCGTCTTCAGCTTCTTGGAATCTCCTTAACACAAACTCTAAATTTTGGCTCCTATATAGAGTCTGTGAATAATAACCATAAACAAAATTAAAACTAAATAATTAAAATGAACAAGTTGGTGATAAGCTAAATAAAACTTTAAGAATACTCGTGGCTGAAACGTCGGAATAATAAAAACCCAATAAATTACCGCGCTTAAAACCGTTAAAACGTAGTTTTATTATGTAGGCTAGCCGCGAAAACTTAAGAACATTTTCTGTGGGGAGTTCCCCCATATCGTTGTAAAGTAACTATACCAATTACATGAAGAATGAAAAATCAAATCCTAACAAAAAATCATTTCTAAGTTTTTACTTATCTATATGTAAATGTGCAACGCGGAGTTTTGATTCATCATTTTTTTTGAACCAGAGGAAATCCATTTGAGGACCTAAGCCGCGACAAGCACAGAAGCTTGGGGGGATAGCATGCCCAGTCAGAACTGGTGCTATTGCCACTCCCCAGCTTGGGATACCCACTAAAACCCCTGAGTGTCCCGTCCTGCGCCTTATGCCAGGGCTACGGGAAAACGGGAGAAACGGCTCCAACTTCGCGTGCACTGGCAGGCGTGGGTCTCACACACGGGACTGTTCCATTGGCGGGGGACTTCTTTTGTCCCCCGGCATCGTCTAGGTCAAGTCCGGGCGTGGCGCGGTTTGGGAGGTACCACTCGCGCTCTCATCTCAGCGGCATTTGCAGGTGAGTGAGAACCCCTATACCCCAAGGGGTAGGGGTATACCCGCGCCGCCCGCTTACGGCGACCGAAGGTCGAATTTCGCCCTCCGGCGTAGGCGCGTCCACCTTTGGCGGGAGCGGAGCAAGGAAGTCCGCTTACGCTCCCGCTCTGCCTCCTCCTTTGCAAACATGACGCGCTCGCAGAAGGAGGAGACGGCGTCCTATCCGGGTTTGCTCCCAACCATAGTGCGTACTGCGTACCACGGCCGGGAGCGAGGTGTCAAATCCGGAATAGGCGACAAGCTTCAGGCGCCAGGCTGGACACTCCTGGAGTAGGTGTGATTCATCAGCGCCAACCTCTACCAACGTTAACGAATAAAATATATAATATTCACGTCATAAAAGACAGACTTCGCTTATGTCTGCGATATTATAAGACATTTTCTGAAATCTAAGTAAATACAATTTTATCTCTAAAATCAATCACAGTATCTTGTGGTAGCTTAGATATTTAAACTACTATAGATGATTTTAAATACAAGCGTATAAAAAATGGATTACAGCCACATTACAAACAAATAATTTCTTTGATTACGTATAACAAAAAGGTAGCGGAGTGAGCTGTGAAAAATATTGCTTTATGTATATGCAAATAGTGTCGGCGCCTTTCAAAAGATCTTTTAGTACCAAAACGGCGTAACTTCATTACAATTCACATCGAGATTCCCACGTAAACCTCACCAATATCTATAGTAAATACAACCTTAATCCAAGGCGATAAGATTAAAATAAATATAGGCAAATTATTATAAACGAACTTTTATGTAGCTAGCACATATGTCTTTTTGAAATACCAATACGAAATCTACTGTAAAACAAAACAGCGTATGTTACGAAAACCAACTGCATCTTATATGAAACAAAAGTTACTTTTTTACATAAAATTATTGATTAGTAACCAATTATATTAAGTCCAACTTACAGCATGATCTATTAGCGATTATATTTGCTTAGGAAATATTAGAAAAATGAAGAAAAACAAGCGAAAATTGAGGAAAATCGTGTACATTCGTACAGTTGACAAAGATATTTTAGACGAGTTTCTTCTGGTACATCAAAGCATATTGTTTGCAAGTCTTTTATATGCTTTTTATTTGAAATCTCTTTTCATTGTTCCCTCTATTCATACAATTATCTTAATTGTATTTATTCGTTGTTTCTTACATCGATATGACGTGAAAATTGCTGGTTTGCATATTGTATGCCATGAATAATGATTTCACGCTTTTACGTTATTTGCGATGGGGAAATTGATCTCGCTAATGGTGTTAAAGACAATGGAAAGTTGGACTGCTTTTTCTTCTTTAAATATAGTGGTCGCCCAGTGGTCGAAATTCGACCGTAATTAATTTAAATTATAAGTTCGAACATTATTAAGGTTCTATGCCAAAGACTAGGTATAACTTCTATAATCACAGATTTGGTCAAGGCTATACTGTTAATTTGACTTTAACAATAAACAAAAGAGTATATATGCGTGTGTGTGTCAAATACACGGTAGTGTGTGTAATGTGCTTTTTATCGATTTAATGTATTTATATGCATAATTTTCTAAAAATATTAGCATTCTACACTCCTTCTGTATATAAATTATAAGTGTGCGAAATTTCATACTACTCCGTCCGCACAATTTTCGTAAAAAAAATTGGAATATAATATAATAATAGTAGCAGCCCATAAATGTCCCACTGCTGGTCTCGGGCCTCCCACTATAGGGGAATGGACAGTATACCCGCCACGCTTGTCCAAGGCGGCTTGGCAGGTTTGCCACTTCGGTTGGTTATATCGACGTGCAGGTTGCATCACGATGTTTTCCTTCATCGTTATTAGCACGTGGTAATTGTAACAATTGGGAAAATAATTTAATTTATTTTTTAATAATCATGTAAAAGGAGACGGATTTCATGCATTATTGGGTCCAGATTGTAAAGATGAGACGATGAGAAACAGTAGTGGGTTTGATTATTTTGAATGAATTAATTGTATTGGTGGCAGTTGCTTCTCGTTGGGAAATCAAAAACTCGATGTAATGGACTGTATGATTATTATTATTGATTTATTTACAAGAAATGAAATAAGTACAAATTATGCAAGAGAGTCGTCGTTAAAGCAAGAGAGATTGTTGAGTTGTTATGAGAGTTGTGATGAGAGATGATATTTTTTTGGAGCTGGATCCAGCTGAATACCCGCAGATGGCTGTTTCAGCGATACCGGACTTTGGGGGCTTCCCGACTCCGTGGGAGCGGAGGCGTTCAGCCCGGAAGCAGCACGCTCGAGGAGGCACCTCCTGTGAGGTTACACTACCCGCCCTATACTCCAGCGACCCCAGCAGATACAGAATCTGCAGTCAGCTCAACACCGCCATCAAAGAACTAGGCGACTGGTTCCGTAGATGGCGGATTGAGGTGAATCCCGAGAAGAGTGCAGCCATCATGTTCTCACGTGGCCCTCCTCCTCGACTCAATACCCGTTCCGCCAACCAATTAACGCCCATCATACTATTCGGCCGAGTTATCCCATGGGTTAACGAAGTCAAATATCTTGGCGCAACCCTCGATAAAGGCTTGTACTTCCACAAGCACACCAAAGCTCCGCCGGCGGAGTCGATAACGAGTCCCCAAATAATCACTTCAGCCTGTTGGCTTAGCTCGTTCAGCCTTTTACGGCTAAATGATATTTTGCCTCCAAGGCTGACCTTATATCCCGCATCCCGTCCGACGCTTAGTTGCTAATCGTGCTAGCTATGGGCCTCGGCGGTATGCGGAGCGCGTAGAATAGGTGTGCTCCTGCGGGGTCAGGGGGGTGTTCTCTGTCCGCAACAAATTGCGTGGTCAAGTGTTTTCACATTATTAATTGTTGAAATACATTCACAAAATGGATTATGGTAATTGAGAATTTATTTCATGTGCGACCTTATTTTTAAGATTTCTCGTCTTCCAGATAGATTTTAGAGCTAATTTTCCATTTTGTAATAGAGAAATATAACGCATTTTTAGGTATATCAACTCATTACACCTTCTGCTGTTGAGCGGGCTAAGCCTTTGCCGGCCTAGGTATCACTGCAACGCAGAGGCTCCGGTTTCGACCTGGTATGGTAAATTTCGGAAAAGATTTTTCTTTGTTATTTAATATGATCTGGGTGTCTAGGATCGGTCCCAGTTTAGTCCGTTGTATATTATCCATAACACAAGCGTAACTTGCTTAATTTGGGAATACATAATATGTGTGTTTGTCTGTGGATTACTTATTCTATTTATGTACTAGCTGACCCGGCAAACGTTGTTTTGCCATATAAATATACTGAATATTTTTGTAGTTAAATAAAAGATGACTAACTTATTGTTCTCATCTCTACACCGTGCTATTGACGGGGTGAGAAGTGACACCGGCGGGAAAAACTTATCAATTATCGACCGCCGAGAGTAGAAAATTATTAAAGTATAAATATCGCTATTAAAAAATACGGGTTGCTGGTATAAGCATGAAAATTTAGAGTTGTGTGTATTTTTTAATGCCAAATCATAATAAAATAAAAATAAAAAAACAATTTTTTTGGGGTGGACCACCTTTATCGCTTAGGGCAGTGGTTCCCAAACTTATTTTCTATACTGCCCATTTTGAGAATGAATTATTTTTTAGCGCCCCCATTTTTTCACCTACTTAAAAACCACTGTAACGTCAAATTAAATTAATTGATTATTGTGAGCTATATTAGCGGAGATTAAAGATTCATTCTAAACGAGACTTTTACTATAGCCCGCAAGAGTTGACTTGAGACCTAAGCGCAGTAGGTAGTACACAACGGCGCTGAGGGCTCAAGTTAACTCTTACGGGCTATACCTGCCAATGAGAATGATTATTGAAACGGGTTTCTGGCTCTTTAGCGCCCTTTAGGCCTGCAGCGCCCACAAGGGGGCGTTATCGCCCACTTTGGGAAAGGATGACTTAGGGGTATGAAAAATAGTTTACGTCCTATTCTCAGACCTACTAAATATAAACACTAAAATTCACAAGAATCGGACAAGCCGTTTCGGAGTGTTGTTACAAACACTGTGACACGAGAATTTTATATATTAGAGATTACATTACATTTCGTGTTGCAAACATCCGTAGGTGACATGAGCCACTTTCCATCAGGTGGGCCGACTGTCTGTTTACCAGCTTTTAGCAATAAAAAAAAACTTGTGTTCGCATCCCTATTATATCAAAATTAGTATTCAATACACGTAATTAAATTTAATATACTTGATCAACATTTCTTTGCTGGCACCTGTTCTTTAATCTGCCGACTCCGTCTCAACCGGGGCGTGATAATAGCGTACTAATTGC
The DNA here is from genome assembly GCA_039645545.1 of Dendrolimus houi. Classification (NCBI taxonomy): domain Eukaryota; kingdom Metazoa; phylum Arthropoda; class Insecta; order Lepidoptera; family Lasiocampidae; genus Dendrolimus; species Dendrolimus houi. The sequence continues at coordinate 22,582,886 of CM077128.1, read as the reverse complement.
CGTGACTTGCTGAAACATTGTTGATCTACCCTCCGCTGCTGCCGACTTTCCAACATTATTGTTGCCCTAATAACTAGGTACGTGTTTTACGAAAAAGCGTGCCACATGTATTTTTATATCATTGTTTAACATGACTATTGGCGTACTCGTATATAGGCTTTTTATAATTAAACTAGGATATGCCCGCGACTTCATCCACGCTTGACTTGAAATTCCCGCGCGATTCCCGGACACAGCATTTAAAAAATAATGTCAGCTTTGGTTTTAGTGAAAACTGTGTTGGAATAAGCTAATTTTTATTCACCCGAACAATTTCAAAACCGCTTCCGGGAAAATTGTCGCGGGATTCCCGGTATAAAAAGTAGCGCAGATTTTAATTCTAAGAATTTTCTATCGAGCAGTGAAAACTGCATAGAAATCGACCCAGTAGTTTTTACGTGAATCCCGAACAAACAGACAAGAAATCTAAAAAAACGTGTTATCCATCGTTTGTATAGTCTATTCCAGTTGTTTTTTTTGTTTGTTTTAATAACTTCAATGTACAGACGCGGCATGTTTAGAATTTTATAATATTGTTACGAGCTACAGGACTCGAATTAAAAATGCCGTTGGGGCTACTATAGAATTTATTAGAACTGTACAAACACGTATAAAACAAATACAAATAACACTGGATGCAACCAGTTCACACTGCACTATTCAATACAATTCGAACGCGCAAAGTCCGTCGTTTATATCGCTAATCGAGAGTACTAGGAAACGTCTTAGTCGCTTCGTGTTCGTCGCTAGACTGCCCTCCCCTCCATTCGGGCCTCGTCTTACACTAACTACACAGTACAGAGAAATTGGAGGCGCACACAAGGTTTCTAAGAAATTTAATTTGCACACCTGCAAACGTCTACAAAGTCGAATACAATAACAACAGGGATTATAGTTCGACGCTAATGATGGTTATAAAACAAGTAAAAAAACAAAAGCATGTTTTTCTTAACTACAAATTCAAAAGTCAAAAGATTCCTTAATCCAGCTGAAGGACAATAAGCTGCGCTTACAATAGGCTGTGCGGCTTATCTTTGACGGCATATGACAATATTATAGATAGATAGCACAGATATTTCTGGTTAGGGTTCCGTGGTCATTTTGGCAATAAAAAAATCTGATCCAACACCAATAGTTTCTGAGAAAAATGATTGTGACCTGAAATTATAAAAAAGAGCCTTAATTAGATAGATACGAGCTAAAAGAGCTTTTAACTTGCTGGACGTGTTGTTGGGGAGTCAATTTCCATAAGACGTTGCAAAGCGGTGTACACAGAATATGAAGTAGACAAAGAGGTATAATGTTCCGGAATACATATAACTCAATGGTAGTAGATTTAATTATTAACTTCTATGTATGACATTCAAATTCAAAAGTTTTTATTCAAAATAAATTCCACTGGAAAACACTTTTTGAAGGTCATACATGTAAGGCAAAATCTAAATCTACTTCCTCTTCTATGTACACCGCTTCGCAATGTGTTATCGCTGTTCAAAGGAGAAGAAGCGGCAAGAAACTCCCCAGCAACACGTCTAGTTACAAAAGATTTTTTCATCCTAATCCCTATTATTATTGTAAGTGCGACAGTAACTCTGTCTTTGTTTATTCCCTTTTCACGGAAAAACTACGAGACCGATTTGGCTGAAACTCAGCATCTATACATATAATAAAATTATAGAGGTCAAATTTCTGTACAATGAAAAAAAATGCTAAAAACCGAGTCAAGGGGATGTAAGAAGTGAAATAGAACTAATTTAGACTTTTTAAATTTTTATATTTCTCTGTCTGTATGTCTGTTTGTCTGTCTGTATGTACCGGCTAAACCCCGAAACGACTGGACCGATTTACATGAAATTTTGTACGGTGGTAGCTTATATCCCTGGTCAACATATAGGTTACTTTTGATCCCGAAAAATTAAAGAGTTCCCGTGGGATAGTTAAAAAACTTTAATTAGTTATACAGCTTATAACAGACTGAAAGTAACTTCTCTGCAACGTAACATAATAGAAGCAGAGATTTTGACTGGGTGTGGTGTCGGTGAGAGAGTTTTATCTTATACTAATGTATAATAAAGCTGAAGAGTTTGTTTGTCTGCTTGAACGCGCTAATCTCAGGAACTACTGGTCTGATTTGAAAAATTCTTTCAGTGTTAGATAGCCCATTTATCGAGGAAGGTGAGGATATATATTATCACGCTAAGACCAATAGGAGCGGAGCACCAATGAAGAATGTTTCAAAATCGCGAGATTTTTTTAACTTACTTTTTTTAAACTATTCCACACGAACGAAGTCGCGGGCAGAAGTTAGTATGTATATAATTTTAATACCGAAATTGGATAAAGGATACTTGTCATCTCGGATAATGGGATAGATTTATGTAAAGGTTATCCCAAAAAGTGGGATAGGTTTTGGTTTTTTTGTGATTTGCTGTTTTCGTCATTTTGATCATTTTTGTCATTTGTGTAGTTTATTGCGATTACAGATAAATACACAGGGATAGATAAATAAATCTAGAACGGGCTGAGATAGGGGATGACAGTTTGTATGGGAATCCAATCATCTCAAGTTTATAGATACAAAAATCATCATCTATAAAAAAATGCGATAGTAACTCGGTCTGTCTGTCTGTGAAGCCTTCACGAAAAAAACTACTAGGAGTACTGCATCAGTTTGCTGTAATTTTGTTTGAATGTAGTTTTGATAACGAAAATGGACATGTTCTTTTCATCCCGGTAGATGGGATAGTTTGCGGTATAAAATTTGGTTTCCGACTTCTGATCTATACATTCTGTGTAAGGTTCCTTCTTCTTCTTCTGTAAGGAAACTATTTATTATGCAATTAGTTCTTCATAAGCACCGTATTTTACCGTTTGATCATAGTATATATAATAAAAGAAGATACGATTTAGTTTGTACACTCGTACCATGCCGACTTCGATTAGCTGACCGACATGCTTACTTTCTTAGTCCCAAAATTTACAACCGAGTTAATAAGTTACTAAATATATACTCTCTTACTCATCGCGAATGTAAATTAAAGTTATTAACCCTTAATCGGACCTGACGAAAGGGACGCCTCCTGGGTCTTATAAATCCCTGTGGGATGTTTATGTTTATTATTAATAATTTTTAAAAAAATTATAAAAATATCAAGTACTTTTCTCTGAAATACGCAAATACAAAAGAATGTTGTTAGTACACCGAAAACTGTTTCCAACATTTTTCTAAAAGTAATCACTCATAGTCAAAAGTATATAGTATCCCATGTTTTTTTAAGTTCGATTATTACATGAAAATGGTAAATATGGGCAAATAAAAAACGTCAGACGATAAAATAACTCAAAAACTATAAATAACACTAATTCAAATAAACTTATGGTATTTTTTGGCGACATTATGATTTTTTAGTTTATTCCAACCGACAGTTGGCTCAAAATTTGTACGAAAATAATATCCTTATTTATTGTAAGGTGATTGTACATATAATTTTGACATATTGTGGGAAATCAGGAACTTTTGATAGCTTAGAGCTTCAAAAAAGGATCTGGGAAGTATACTCCTTCAGTCCAATTAAGGGTTAAACTGGCTAATAGTACTCCCTTATGACGACACCGAGAATTTACTAAGCTGACTACATTAGTCTACTAAGACACACACACTCACTCGTTCACTTGTACACACATCACACACATGCATATACACAACCATTCACACATCTATACATTTAAAATATTAACACGAAAAAATTTCCAAATGTATAAACTTTTATATAATTTTATTTTTATAATGTATAACAAACGAATTGTCTGGAAGTGGGCGCTAACAACTGCAACACAGTATTATACTACAGTAGTTGTTTGAGACACCAAATTGTTTCTGTACACTATGTTAATGGGTCCGAATAAATTCTTTAAAATTAAATTATACTTCCGAGAGCAAATAGCACCGACATAAAAATATACAATGCAACCTGTATTAACGCCTGCTCTTTAAAGAACAGTTGCTCATATATTATCTCAAGCTTCAAGGTTTCAAAAATGTTTTTCAGTGAGACTTAGTTTTTTGACACGCATGGTTCTGCTCGAATGTACAGCCTTGATTCCAGCAGTGGGACGATTATGCGGCAGATAATGGTTCTATAAGTCTTTATGAAATGATTTCTTGTAGTTTTTGTTTGTGGGTTGCGCACAAGGGGCTGGTTGCGGATACACTGATTTATGTTAACGCTGCGCACACGTGGGGTGGCAGGACAATGGGGGCAAATTGAGACGTCACATTCGCAACGCATTCCTGCCAATGGGTGGCACAAATATGCCATAAACTGTGGGATCGGCAAAAACCATTATCTGCTTCTATATATGTATAGTCAAATGCTTAATGTCTGTACGTTGATCATATTGTTACGAGTTTGCGGGACTCGAATTAAAATGTCGTTGGAATTTTCATAGAGTTTATTATAACTATACAAACACGTATAACACAGGTACAAATATAACCGAACGCAACAAATCCAAACGTAATGCAGAAGGTCGTAATTCAATAAAACATGCAAAGTATTAGATTCCCAAATGTACTCATGTCACACCTAGATCGTAGTTCTAGCTCAATTGCCCCCTCTCAATCAGGCCATCGTTTTATACTTCACAAATGCAAATTTTCCCCCCAGGCAACGTCGAAATAATTTTCTAGAATTAGCTTGTACTTATAATCCGCAACACGCGGCTAATGTTGCTTCTGAGCGGCCTTAAACGAGTACAATAGGACAATAGGCTTTAGACGGCCTCTGTGGTTGAGCGGGCTAAGCCTTTGCCGACTTACCTCACTGCAACACAGAGGCTCTGGGTTCGATTCCTGGTATAGTAAATTTCGGAAACGTATTTTCTCCATTATTTACTATGGTATGGGTGTCTGGGATAGGCCCCAGAGTGGTCCGTGGTCCGACCCATAACACAAGCGTAACTTGCTTAATTTGGGGATATACAGTGTGTGTGTGTTTGTCTGCCGATCTGCCGATTATTAATAGGCTGTTCTCCACAACTAGAAACGTATGCCAATAAATGAGTGAAAAAAAGAAGACGATCATAAAAGGATTACAATTAGTTCAAATGCCGACAGGTAATAAAATGTGCTCTTACAAATCTGTACGTGGAATTTGTCTTTGTCGAAGCCTAAGTTGTAACACTATCCTACCAATAATGAATCAGAAATTTTGTGATTATTATGAATGAATGTTACACGTTTTTTAACAAAATTGAGTTAACAAGTTTTTAAGTTTATTTTCACTCGTTAAACCTCGTATAACATTATAAATAAGGAGTCAAAAGTCTAATATGTAAGACTATAAAGTATGTATTTAAATTTTTTATGTTTAAAAACTCATTTTTTCGATAAAAATCAACATAAAAAATATTTAAAAATTCCTTGCTGCTGGCTTGTTGGTTACTCTAAATGTACAAAATATATTACTGATTATTTTCTAGTGAAACTATTTTCTTTATTATTAATTATATAATAATCCAAAATTTTATATTTTATTTATTGTTTACTATCTTATACGAAATATACAAAATAAAGAAAAGCAAAACACTACGCGTAAGTTAGTTTAACAATATTTTCAAATACAGCCAGATTCAATACCTAATTAAATAAACTGAATACAACCTTATACACGTATTAATTAGGTTTCATTTTATGTGAAGCTTTTCATAGTACCAAAATGAATTTGGAAACCATAAATCAAGGAACTCTCGTCAAGGGTTGCCGGCTGTCATTAAAGCTTGTTGCCATATAAATTATATTATAGGACCCAGGAACATAATAATGACACCCAAATATTAATAGTAACCATATTTTGTATGGATACAATATAATCATTTCTTTTTATTAGTTAAAACCCCAGCAGTGGTTAGTTGATGTTAAGTCTTTATTAGATTTCAGACTTTATGAACATTTGATAAATGCTTTTCACTGACTTCAAAAAGGAGGAGGTTCTGAATTCCACTGTATGTCTTTTTTTGTATGCTTGTTGTGCGACTACTCCTTCATATTGTTACAACCTAAGCGCCGACACAGACAAATTCCACGTACAGATTTATTATCTTTGGTGTTGCACATGTCCATAGGCGATGGTAACCGCTTTCCATCAAATGGGCTGTCTGACTGTCTGCTGAATTTGTGCAATAAAAATAATAAAAAAAACATGCTGACCGAAATTTTATCCAAAAAGGCTCGTGACGAAATTCTCTCTCTTCCCCGTTGCAGTGAAATAATTGCCTAACGCTATACCACTGCAATGCGAGGTTAGTAAAAAAAAAAAAGTTGTTTTTAAAGTCAGTTTTGTTTTTTGTTATTGCACTAACCTTCAACCGGAAATCCCCGTTAAGTATCAAAACACGGACCATTTGATGGCCAAAAGATACTACAGGGATTTCATAGAGTTATCTATAAAAATAACAAAGATAGTAAATAGTTAGGAATAAAGATAAATAAATAACAACTTGAATATATATATTATAAATATGTATGTCAAGGGGTTGCATTAATTGTAATTAAGAAAGAAACTAACTAGTATTATAATAAAAAAAAATAGATAAATTTAGTGATAGATTATGAAAGTAATAATTGTAATAAAATAAAGTAAAAAACAAATAGAATAAGTAAAAAATCTATAAATAACTCGATAGAAGAAGGTAATGTAAAATTAAAATAGTAATAGGAAAAATACTGTAATAGACAACAAGATTAAACATGTGAAAGCAAACTGGCAAAATAGAAAAATAAAAATAATAAAAACAAAAAACATAACAGATAGAAAAGACCCTGACAAATCTAGTTCGTCAGGATGGAGGAGATTAAAAAAAAACCCCTTCAACCGGAACCCTACAACCTAAGCGTCTTAAGAATAATGGTCTCAAGAACATTTAGACTCAGGTGTGGGCAACCTTTGACATGTTGAGGGTCAAACTTCAGCGTGCAAATACGTTCGCGGGCCGCGTTGAAAAGTACTTAGTGCATTTTAAAGTAGTGATAATATTTTTAAATAAACTAGTTTAGAATAATTGAGAAGCAATAAATCTTCTGGTGTGTCGCCGGTGAGGCGGCAAACCTCAAAGAATTCGATCGAGCAAGCCGAGTGGCGGCGATTATCAAAGAGCGAGGCGGCAAACATTAAAGGATTTGAAGTTTGCCGCCTCACTGTCACTCCCGTGAGTATAAGTACCTAATGTAATATTTTTTAAATTGGTTTTTCCTAAAATGTCTCGCGGGCCGGATCCGGGTGTTGCCCATATATGATTTAGACAGTAAGGATGAAGCGGTGCAACAAACTCTAAATATTGCCATAATTAAGATAAAGCTAAAAATACCCGCTACCATATAACGACCATTACCATTCAAATAATACTGAAAATACATTTAAACTATCACCACTTAGTGTATCAGGTATTCGACTTGGTTACCGAATTCCACCAAAATAATATGGCTTCATAAGGCCTGACACATACGACGCACATTATATTTTTAAACAATATAAAAAACAGCCAAAGATACACATTGTATATCCCCAAGCTAAGCTAGTTACGCTTGTGTTATGGACACATTATAACAGGTCCGGAAGGCTCCCAAACACTCAGACCATAGCAAATAACGGAAAGTCGTTTACGAGATTACCATGCCAGTAATGGAATAAATAACCTCTGCGGTCTAGTGAACTAGGCGAGCTAGGGCTCATTCCACTCAACCACGGAGGCAGTCATATTATAATAAGTAAGTAAGTACATATAAGTATTTCAGGTGTAACAGTAAGTAAGTTCTATGTATAAAGTCAAACGTTTCTCGAGAAATAAACCAAGAGTTTTCTATATTTCCATCTTTAAGAAAGAAAACAGGAAAGAAAGAAATAAAACAGGTTTATTTTTAGCACCAAGACATTTGTAACACCAAGGTGCTACCAATGTGCTGCCGCTGTCTAAACAGAGACTAGAACCTGGCCAATATTACCGACACACAACTCAAGGTTGTTATGGCTGCATACTTCTAGACCTGGGTTGGTAGCCATCCAGACGGGCAAATATCCTACCACCTGGCATTGGTTTGTTTTGTCGCCTCTTATGTCAAACCGCCCAGCCACAGGAAATTTTATTATTTCTCCGTTCTGGCACGGATGAAGCGCCTGTTTAGTTATTTTATATGTATATTAAAATTCAGTCAGTCCGCATCCCTATTATGATTTTTTTTAAGTGTACTCCTAAAAACTAAAGTAAACTAATATTTTTCTAGGTAAGCGTGCTCCATCTTCGACCGCATCATCGTCTAATATTAGGCTTGATCGTGGATAAACGCGAACCTATTTATCATTTAAAAAAAAACAAAACATCACGTACTTTATATATCAGGCTTCTGTTCGTCATTTGAGTTCGCCTTTAATATCACCATAATAATTGGAAGCCATAGACTACCGGTCAGCTATCTCTATGGCCATAGAGCAAGACTATAGAGCGTAGTGTGGAAACATCACTTGCTTTACTCGATATCTTAATCGTAGTTATATCGATAAGGTAGATCATAATGCCTTGACGAGTCAACTGGTTAGTTAGTACAATCTGTAAGAAAGGGCGGGAGTTATTTTATAAGTACTCGTTTACTATTCTATCCATAGGTTATAAGCGCCTCGAAATAAATCAATATATAACCTTGTTTTTTTCTTACAAGATAAATATAATATTATAAAATTATAAACATACCGTGTCTGTACATTGAAGCTATTTTAAAAAAACAACTGGAATATACTATATAAACGACGGACATGAACACGATGCAATTTTTTTAGATTTCATGTCTCTTTGTCAGGTTTGTCTGTTTGTTCACGGGATTCACGTAAAAACTACTAGGCCGATTTAGATGGGGCAGTAGCAGTGCGCTAATCACGTCTGCCGCAGGCCGATGAAGCAGACGTGTATCGAATTGGAGACCACGTCTCGACAAACGTAGCGTAGGACGCCCTCCAGCCCGGTGGACTGAGGACCTGCGCAAGGTCGCCGGCGGAGGCTGGATGAAGAAGACGGGGACCGGAATATAAGGCGCAAACTTGAGGAGGCCTACGTCTGGCAGTGGACAGGGACTAAGTGGACTGACTGTAACATATACTTGCATCGCTATTTTTTCTAATATTATTATTAATGTACTAATGATACACATGCTCATAATAAAGGAGAGCCCATAATAAAAGTACTAATAAGAAAAAGCTACTACAGTGTAACTGAGTTCCTTAACCATAAGTTTTAAATGTAAGTGATAAGTTAGAATGTTAAGTGTTTAAATATATTTATAATATTTGTAGCATATAAATATAATTAGAAACATATCTAAATTTAAATTGTGTGTCATTTAGTATTTGTTAAAATTTAGGATATGCATAATTATACGATAAAAATATTACTGATAATAATTAACATCAAATAAGTATGTACCTTTATGGTATAAATAAAAAAAAAATGTACGCCCAACCGGCAAAAAACATGTGCTCTGTATAAAATAACAAGACCTATTGTATAACCATGTTTTTGTGCAATAAATTATTTGATTTGATTTGATTTGAAAGGATGGTTATATAAAAATAGCATGCTCCGCAGTTGTTTACATTTGCAATGAGCATGCTACTTTTAAACATAGAAGCATGCCCCTTGTCACCCGCGTCTCAAGTAGTATGCTCGAAAATGAAACCACTGTCGATTGTTCAGCATGCTCATTATTAGCAATGCTAAAACACTAATGCTCGGTAATGGCATGCTTCGTGCTAGGAATGAGCATGTGTGTCAGGACCTTTATTGTTATGTAGGTACTTGTTTCCCGCTGGCCGGTGATGCCTTACAACCTAACTGAGAGCGTTATCTTGGTATTACAATATGAAAACAAACGCGTATTGATTTGCATGAATCACATATTAACAGTTCATTAACAAAATGTATCGTAAGTATAAATATTTTGTTGGGAAACCGTACTCTGGTAAGCGATCGGGCGACACTCTGGTGCGGTTCTCCATTGGTCAGTTTCTCTTCTTGGAAACATCATTATATTAATACGTGAAGCAAAAATTTTTGTACTCCTTTTTACGAAAATTGCGCTGACGGAGGAGTATGAATTTCGCACACTTATAGTTTACATAGAGAAGAAATGCAGAATGCTAATACTTTTTAAAAATTATGCATAAAAAATACATTAAGTCAATAAAAAAAACATTACACACACTACCATGTATTTATGTACACACACGCATATATACTCTTTTTTTTATTGTTAAAGTCAAATTAACAGAGTAGCTTTGGCGAAATCTGTAATTATAGAAGATAGTCTTTGACAACAGAACCTTAATAATGTTCAAACTCATAATTAAAATTAATTATGGTCGAATTTCGACCACTGGGCAACCACCAGTATACGTAAGTATGTAACATATTGTTACGAGTGCGGGACTCGAATTAAAATGCCGTTGGAATTATTGAATGAATTAATTAATGAAAACTTTATTGTTCACTATAACTTAAAACTAGACATTTAATATAAATACATTTCCATTAGAACAATGGATGGCCTTATCGCTTATAGCGATCTATTAAAGGCAACCTGGTGTCCAAGGAGACATTACAAGAAAAATTAAATAATATTTGGTGGATTAACTAAATTAAAACTAATCGTAATTAAAGAAAAAAAAACAAAATAATAAACTAATATAGATATACATATACATAATTAAATCTATATTATAATAATATAAATTACATATACATGCGAAGAGTAATACAATTCTATTTACTGCAACAATTTTATTTAATGGACAAATAATGGTCAGTGATCAAGTGTTTGAATGTAGAAATTGATGTAGCTTATCTGATTTTCAAGGGGAGGGAGTTCCACAGGCGACCAGCCTGTACGGCAAAAGAGTTTCCTACAAAGGACGAAGTGTGTTTAGGTATCGTTAGCAGAAGATTTTCATTTGAGCGTAAATTACAGGAATGAGATTGAGAGAGGAAACTAAAAAGTTCCTTTAAATATGGGGGAGTACAGGGATTGAAAAGGATAATGTGCGGAAGTGAGAGTAAGTGAACATTCCGGCGAAGGCGAATTGGCAACCATTTAAGCTTATTACGAAATTCGGAGACATAGTCATATTTACACAACCCAAATATGAACCGGACATAAACATTTTGAAGGCGTTCCAGCTTATCTAGCTGTTCTTAGGTGATGTCTAGATAGCAAGCATCAGCATAATCAAGTAGGGGGAGAAGCAAGGATTGAGCAAGCAAGCATAATCTTAGTAGCAATGGGTAGGAAATTCTTCAGTCTTCTTAGTGAAGCATATGATGAGAAAAGTTTCCGACTGATTTCAGTCAGGTGAGGCCGCCAAGTTATCTGTCAATGATAATTCCTAAATTTTTAACAGTTTCACTGATTTCAATGTGCACACTATCAAACACAAAATGGGGAAGCGAAGACCAGTCAATTTTGAAAACAAGCCTAGAACTGCCAACAACAATATCCTTAGTTTTTTTCGGATTAACGCTCAGACCATAGGCTTGGCTCCAGTTAACATTTTTTGTAAAGTCCCTATTTGTAGTTTGAATTGCTTCTGAAAGTCGGTTAAAATTACACTGAGTGTAGATTTGTAAATCATCTACATAAAGGTGGTAAAACGTAGATAGGTTATTGGAAATCGAGTTAATTAAGATAGCAAATAAGAGAGGTGATAAAACGCCGCCCTGAGGAACACCAGCAAACAAATCACACCATGACGAATAAACATCACCAATGCGAATGCGTTGCCGGCGTCCAAACAGGTAACTACGAAACCAGTCAATAGCTGTTAGAGATATAGATAATTATTATAAAGTTTATTAGAACTATACAAACACGTATAATACAAGTACAATTTTAACCGAACACAACAAATCCAAACATAATGCAGAAGGCCGTAATTCAATAAAACGTGCAAAGTCCGTCACTATTAGATTTCCGAATGTACACACGTCACGCCTTGATTGTGGTTCTCGCTTGACTGCCCCCAGTCTCTACCAGGCCATCGTTTTATACTGCACAAATGCAAATATGCCCGTATCGTATCCTCGTCATAGTTTCCTAGAATCAGCTTATACTTAGTCCATAACACCTGGCTAATGATACCTGCATGCGGCCATAAACGATTACAATAGGCTGTTCTCCACAACAACTAGAAACGTATGCCAATAAATAAGTAAACAAAGAAGACGATCATAAAAGAATTACAATCAGTTCAAATGCCGACAGGTAATAAAATGTGTTTTTACAGATATGCAGGTGGCATTTGTCTTTGTCGAAGCCTAAGTTGTAACAATGTTGATATTTTTCTTTAAACAATTAATTCATTGACTACAAATAATATGTTGTTTTATTATTATTATTTTTCAAATCATTATTTTCAGATTTCAATAATCGTTGCATAACATATTATGTACTTATATTAAATTGTTCAAAATATGTATCTTTTGTTTATTCTTTGTTTGATGTTGTTCTAATTATAAATAATATTAAATGTTCATTAGTTATTTTTTTTCTTCTATGAAGGTGACCTTACTGCCTGGCACTAACGGAAGACCAGCGTTGGTTGTTATCAACCAGCATTTGCTGAGTTAGGGCCTGTTTATAGTTAGTTAACCTTTGGCTTTTGTTAAACTGCTTATGTATAATTTCCATTTTAAATAACTCTAAATAAACATTATTCTCTTTCTTTCTTTTAAAGACCCCTGAACTTAGTTTGTGTGTGCGTGTGTGTGTGTCACCTTTTTCATCTATAATATTGTTACGAGTTACGGGACTCGAATTCAAATGCTGTTGGAATGACTATAGAATTTATTAGAACTATACAAACACGTATAACACAGGTACAAATATAACTGGATACAACCAGTACAAACTTGATGCACGATTTAATAACACGCGCAAAGTCCGTCACTATATAGCTCATCGAATGTACACACGTCTTGCTCGTATCGTAATCGTCGCTTGACTGCTGATCTCTCCGTTCGGGCATCCCCTTATACTCGGCTTACAATATGTCACGACCGTGTAAACAATGGATTCTTAGAACCACACCTGCCCACTGCCTACCAGAGAGGTTTACAATACACAATAGGCGGCTTTTCTAATTACAAATATTAAACACAAAGAAAATAAAAGAAGTGCAAATGCGGGCAGGTAAAAAACTTGGGCTTTATGGCCGGCAGGCGCGCATTCACATTTGTCGGCTTGCTTCGTGGAATTTTGGTTAAGTCGTAAAAATATTATAAAATTCTAAACAAGCTATTTAAAAAAACAACTGGAATAAACTATATAAACGATGGAGAACACGATGCAATTATTTTTAGATTTCTTGTCTGTTTGTTCGGGATTCAAGTAAAAACTGCTGGGCCGATTTCGATGCGGTTCTCGCTGATCGACAGCTAATTCTTAGACTTAAACTCTGCGCTATTTTTTATCCTAGGAATTTTTCTAGGAATGAGTTAAAATGGCCCGATTAAAAAAACGAATTTCAATGTGATTTTGATCGATTTATCCTGAAATCCCGCGGGAATTTGAATACGACAATTCACAGGCATATCCTAGTTATAATATATTTGTTAGTGAATTGCAAAACGCTGCGGTAGCACCAAATGAACTTGAACGCAACGCCACCTTCTCCGCTAGTTTTATCTATCCCACGAAAACAATGTTATTTATTGGGATAAAAATATCCTAAGCGTTAACCTGATATAGGCTAGCTCTGTTTCGAGTTTCATTTAAATCGGTGCAGCAATTTTCAAGTAATGCTCTAACAACAGACCGACAGACAGACAAAATTGTATAAATTGTATTTTCGGCATCTAGTAGTCCGAAACAGCCTGATGATTTTTTTTTCATTTTTAACCGACTTCAAAAAGGTTCTGAATTCGTCTGTATATTTTTTTGTATGTTCATTACTCGATTTCTCCGTCAATTGTGGACCGATTTTCAAAATTTTTCTTTTAATCGAATGGTTACACTCCCGAATTGGTTCCATTTTCACCATGTCAGGATCTGGTGAGTGGATTCCAAGGACTAAGAGAAAGTCATGAAAATTGTTAACCAACTTCTTCGTAAAACGATATCTCCCTCAATTGTAAACTGAATTTCAAATTGTTTTCTGTATACTCCCGAGGTAGTCCCATGTTACTAAGCCAGGATATGATAAGTGGATCAGATCCCAGGGATACCTATATACGCGTATACTCGTATATAGATTGTACACGCGTGCCATTTGTACAATTTCTACAGGTGCTTAATATATTATTTCTAAAGCAATTGAAGTATTTGCGCGACTAAAATGTAATAAATATTTTTTTAACAAAAACAAAACCGAATTTACACTAAAAAGCAAAAAAAATATATTTAACCGACTTCTTTCTACAACGTTTCGAAGTCGGTGTCAAATAGAACATAAGAATTACTATATTTTGTAAAGTTGGTTAAAAATTGTGCAAACTCAAGACCCTTTACAGATTTATTATAATATAGATATTATAGGTTAATAACCCCCTTAATAAATGTACTTGCAAAGCAAAAATTACTAGATTCTTAAAAACTCTCGACTATCAGTCCACTGAAGACCTCTTGTATATTCCTAAATGACTCTATACTGTTTTCCACTAACAATGTTATTTCGTAATCCCCTCCATGATTACCTGATACTTCTTGTACAACATATGGATCTTAACGTTCTCCGACTCATTCACTCTCGCACAATCAAAAATTTAAAAAAAAACCTCGATTCTTAGTACATTCATAATAGATAATAGTCTGATCCAAATAAAGATACAGAAATATATTTAAAGATAAACTTTGACTAAACTATCATAATATTTAGTTATAAGTAAGTCATTTTCAGTCTCGTTGTACTATTTTTATGTATGCACTTATTTGTGGATTGCAATCCAGATTTTTGTTTATATTTTAGTTATAAGGTTTTTTAAAATATCACACATACTTATTCTTACATCACTATGCGATACTTACAGATACACAGACAATACGTCACACCTATGCACTTGAAGGGCTCACTCTAACACGATTACTTATAATAATTATACTAGTATTTTTTTCTTCTCTTAATTAGCCAACGGGTTGATCCTGGTGACCTGTACCACAGGTTTCTTTTTAACCTAATTCAGGCACCAGCCTCTTATTTAATGCTGTTACTAGTTTTAAGTTTTACTGTGTACTTAAAGAGGAAATAAAGAATTATGTTATGTTATTATTATGTATAGGTAACCTATATTGGAGTCATCTAAAAATCCGATCGAAGAGCCCAATGGAAAACCAGACTATTTAGTGTAACGTCTTAAATACATATTAATTTGAATATTAATTGTCCATTTTAACTGTGGCGGTGGACGGGAGTCGGCCGTTACCGTCTGTGTACATTCAGATGACCGCGGTGCGTTTCCATTGGCCCGAACAACAGAGCCCAAGATAAACACGCATTACTTCCTTGATTTGTATTTTTACAATAAACTTATAATTACAAATGGCTTGTATCCCAAATTACAAACATTTTGTATGTCTCTATCTAACGCGAAACATGTATAGGTACTCTAGTTGGTACCACTTAACGAAAGATCTACAAAAATATCCATGTTTCAAATAAAATAAATTACTACTGAATTTGGGCTTTATAAATTTCAAATGAACAAGGTGTCTTAAATATTTGTTAATTTGCCTCGATGTTTTACATGGTTGATATAAAGGCATATTTGATCAGCATAAAATATATAACGTATATTCAAGGGTTTCCAGATTATTGGTAAAATGATAATGAAAAGTGGCCGAAACTTCAGAACCAAAATAAAAATCAAATAAATGTCGCGCTTAAAACCGTTAAAACTCATCAAAATTTGACAATATAATGATAAGGAATTTGCTTCACGTCAGAAATTCTACATCGTTTGTATCGCATACAAACATATGAATGAAAAAGAAATTATTTATTTTTATATACGACACAGACAAAAAAAACAGAAGAAATATATTTAAGTATTATTATTTTAACTCTTTCAGTTTGTATCGGGTCGTATGTGAGAATGAAAACGTTTTATGGTAACCAATAAAGAACGCTACATAGCTGGTAGCTAATGCGTTGCATGGACCACTTTATTAATGGGTCACAGAATATGCAGTACAAAAGTGTCACATAACCTAACAAACTACCATCAATAAATTCAACAATCAATGCGTATAGTGTTCCTTGATGTACCTATATTTTTTTATATGTTTCCAGGTAATCAAACTGGTAAACAATACTACTGGTCCAGAATCAAATGAGAAATGGTTACTGACGCCATTTTATATCTGCAGTACCAACTGGATGCGCTGCCTACCTTGTTGGAACTTGTAAAATCTATTTACACTTTTATTAAAGAGTTTCATAATTTATCACTCTCTTTTTATTGCTGGAATACAGCATACTATAAAAATAAAAAACAAATATGAGAAAGCAATAAACCCGGACAATCCAGTTCGTTCGGAGAGAGAGGATTAGAATAATAAAAAAACAGCATACTGTCTGACGAATCACTTGATAAAAACAGTCATTTATAGACATTTGCAGGGATAAAGGCGCTACCAGTGTGCTGCCGGCCTAAAAGAGGTGACTAGAACCCGGCCCCTAATACTGGAACACAGCTCAGGGTTGTTATGGCGGCATACTCTAGACTGGATATGGTAGCCATCCAGACGGTCACCTGGCTGTGGGTTATTTTGTCGCTTCTTACGAGAAGCTGCCTAGACACAGAAATTAGTATTCGTTCTCCATTTTGCACGGATGAATGCTCTAGAAAAATCGCAGTACCACCATGTATAACTATCAACTGCCAAGAAAGTGTGGATAAATTCCTAATCACCGGAGGGTTGAGGTGACAGAATAGCCACGTAGGATTAACTAAAATAGTTTTTTCAAGCACTTCATACCACATTTGATTAAAAATAGATTTCTGAAAGGAATCTTTAGCGTCGAAATCGTCGAAGGTGCATTGACTTAGGGTGAATAACAGTAAGAAGACTATTAACATTCTCATGTAATAGATACATTAGCAATTTTAGGTAGTTCTATAAAGGAATTTGTAAAGGATTTCATGGATTTTTTTTATTTATTTAAAAGAACAACAAACAGTTACAATATAACATACAAAATAAAAAGTTACAATAAGATCAGATATCGAAGCCAACGACATTGTTTGTCCACATGAAAACATTTCCAAGAAAATTAATAAAAATACAAGAGGTACACAAATATTAACAATGAGTAAAAATAAGTGTATAAAAATAATTCTAAGAACATATTAGAGTTAGAAGATAAATGTAAGATTATTCTTAATGACAAGATGATGTAACAAAGTTAGAAAATTAAAAAATAAGAAGTTATTCTAACTCGAGTGTACTATCAAAGTCAGTTAATACAAGTAAAATGGACCTTTTAAATTTGGCAAGAGAACATGCAAAAATGTCAACATTTATAAATAGAGGATAGGATGATATGGGTTTGCAAATTTCTGTTGCTAAACTTGATTAAGAAATTAATCGACCGTAGGCAGAATACATTTAATTTTTGTCCCTTCTGTTCGCTACTTTATCTACAAGAGTATGCGCGCGCGCTCGTCGTATTTACATTTGGATGGGATTTACGAATCAAGTTTTGGTCGCGATAAGAAATGTTTGTCGCAATATTTTAAGCCACTTTAATATGCAATTATACCAATTTAAGTTATCAAGTCACTTTAATAATTACGACAAATAGTTGAGATGTAAGTAACGATCAAATACAACTACGAGCATCCGTAGTCGTTCAAACTTTCAACTTGAAAGTTATTTAGTACATGTGTTGTGGTTTCAACATCGATGGACTCCTTATACGCAGAGTAGGAACGCTGTGTAAACTACGAGATAGTATCAAATCAAATCATTTATTTGCTCAAAAACGTGGCAAATAAAACATTAGGTGACAATATGTTATTTTATGTTTCACATTTTTTTTGCCCCTTCAGGCAAGTAAATGTAATTAAAATTCCTTAAAAATAGTCTACTTCACAAAACAAAATATAATCCACCTAAACCTAACATTTAACCACAATCTAAAAATTAAGTTTACTTTAATTTTATTTATAGATTAATAATCTATATTAATATTTTAAACAGGTAGTTTGTGAGTTTGGATGTTAGGGGTAATCTCCAGTACCACTGATCCGATTTTGAAAATTCTTTCACTAATAGAAAGCTACATTATTTCCGAGTGACATAAATACGATACATAGATATTACACAATACGTATAATTAAGATAAATAAAATATACAATAACAGATATTAATATTATATATATCCAAATATATACATTATTAATAATAGCAATAACATAATACATCAATATTAGAATATATCAGATTGATATCGGTTCTTTTGATATCGGTGATGAATAATGTAGGACATAATTCAAAATAGACAGGTGAGTAATTTAAGTTAATATTAAGTACATGAAATTGAAAAAATAAACAATCATTTTAAGGTACAATGTAATTGACCAATGTGAACAAAGTGCTTTGCAATTTGACAGTGACTTACATTGTCAAATTGTTTGTTAAATCATGTTACTTTTTGATACCGCCCCACGCCCGCACTAGACCAAGACGATGCCGGGGGACAAAAGAAGTCCCCGGCAAAGAGGCCTGTGTGTGAGGCCCACGCCTGTCAGGGCACGCGGAACTGGGAATCCCATTTACCCGTAGCCCTGGCATAAGGCGCAGGACGGAACACCCAGGGCTTTAGTGGGTATCCCTAACTGGGGAGTGGCAATAGCGTGGTTCTCCCCTGGCCAAAAAAAATGTTACTTTTTGATAACGTACAAATTAACAGACGAGATATTAAAAAAATATATTGTTATAGTTCTTAAGCTTTACTATTTATTATATTCTTGTTTAAAAATTCGCTTGATGATAAATTACACTTAAGTATATTCCATTCTAATAGTACTGGTCGTATTTTCTTTGTATTTTGTTTTGTCTATCCGTAAGTCACTCTAAAGGCCTTAGCGGAGGACCCAAAAAAAGTCCCACTGCTGGGCTCTGGCCACCCACTACAAGGACAGTATACCCCCGCCACGCATGTCCAAGGCCGCTTGGCAGCTTTGACACAGCGAGTATCTCGATGTGCAGGTTGCATCACGGTGTTTTCCTTCACCGTTATTAGCACGTAGTAATTGTAACAATATGCACAATAGGTCAGAAAACTGCCTAAGTGATGCTTGCGTTCCAGTCAGGATCGAACCCGCGCCCTTTGAGTTTGGGACGCGTGTGCTAGCCATTACGCTACCAAATTTTGATGAAAGTAAGCATGTACTTATTTATAGCAAAATATCTGCGGCAAAATCTTAGCAAATGGATATGCATTGCCTCTGCCTAACTCCAAGAGAAACTGACTTGATGATATGTATTTTAGTATATACAACTCTATTCTCGCTTCGTAAAATAGAGCTCGTAATCACCAAGGATATTATTAGAAAACCAATAAAAATTCTCACCCAATACGGATAAAATGGACTCAGTCCGTTTGTTTGTTCAGTCGTCTGTGTTTGGAACACAGTTAAAACTTCTCTAATACTGGTTAATCTCGTTGGATTAGAATTGTAAGATTACTTAAACAGTTCAGTGGGTGTTTAATTCTGATCCTCTTTAAGAACTAGAGCTTATTCTCCCGTTTTGCCCGTGATGATCGACCCCATCTCCTAAAGGAACTCTCCCATATACCAGGCTAAAAAAATATTCTGCATTCATAATTGTTTTCTGCAGAAACAATACCTGTTTAGAATTTAATCAACTGTGGAACTAATTAACACATCACTAGTGCTTTAACGTGGCATCACTTACCTATTCATATACTAACATATAGGTAGATAGATATCTTCTAAGAATCGCTATATTTTTATAACAAAATTATGCTTGAATACCTTATTAAAAGTAATTTTAAGTATACACAGTGTTTATCTTAAGAAACGAAAGTACCTATTACACACAAACTTCTATAAATGAAGTCAATTTCTTATAGTCTTA
Source organism: Dendrolimus houi (assembly GCA_039645545.1). Lineage (NCBI taxonomy): Eukaryota > Metazoa > Arthropoda > Insecta > Lepidoptera > Lasiocampidae > Dendrolimus > Dendrolimus houi. Next base: position 22,562,709 of record CM077128.1, on the reverse strand, counting down.
AAATGAAAAAAATAGAAACGTAGGTGTAAAGGCCAAAGCCTTGTTGCCTAATAAATAAAAAACTTATGTCAAAGTACTTGTCATTGACAGTGACATTTGTGTATTTTTTTCGCGCGTTTAAGTCGCGCCGCGCTGTATTTTTCGCATCGCGTCCGCTCTGTTCTTGCAAGTTTCCTTTTTTTCCGCATACCAATATAATTGATATTTAATACATTTTTTTATGTTTATGGCTTAGCAACTAGGTCTTTAAGCCAAGTGCAATTGTATTGTAGGCTACAATCGATGCCATCCAATGGAGTTCTTGTGAAAACTCGAAAGGCCACATTTGGCTATACAGTTCACATTTCTCACAAAAACACATAATTACTACTCAAAAATGATCAATATCCTACAACTATTGTTCATTTTAGAGTAATTTAACACATTTTTTGAAAATAAAACTGCACAGCACAACATCTCCTTTCAGTTCCCGCCAAAAACTCAAATATTTAATACATAAAGTGGCTTATCCTTGTTCTGTATTACCAACACCTCAAATAAAGAGTGTAAGTGTCACATCAAGAAAGAAGCCAGACGACGAGTCGGCCCAAAGAAGACCAGACGAAGACAAGTGAGTCACACAAAACATCTTATAAAATTCAGCACCTATTACAGTCCACACCTCTTTTCAAAGCAGTAGGTACATACAAAACATACACATTTCTAAATCTCTCTCATACATTGCATAAACTTCGGTAATGAATCTAGGGTAAAATATCTTCTACATTCATCTACCCGCTTTTCAAAATACATACAAACCAAATTGTTGTCAATGTCTATTCATTATTTAAAGACACTTTTGTATATTAAGTGTAGAAATAAGAATAAAATCTAGTTGCTGCAGTCGAGTTTTTTTTTTTCTATTGTTATGGAATCAAATTGACCCCAGTTCTTATTTCGTTCCAGTTTTAAATTTAGACATTATTAAAAAACGTCAAAACACATTCTAAATACAAAAAATAACGTACTGGCCGTTTCCATAATTCATTAGATACGCCATACCACATTCTAAATTCGAACAAAAATTCATATAACTTGTTTTTATAAATTTCGTTACGGTTACTCTGAATTCAAAAAGAGAACTATCTATGTGTGTATGCGTAAGCGCACGTTTTATAAAACAACATGGCCGCCAACAAATCATATTTCAACGGGTGAAATGTATTGTTATTGTGAAAATAATATAATTCAAAACTGTAACTATGGTAGGGTTGGGACCCCAAAATCTTTTTATTTGACGCCATGTTGGCTAACATTGTGCCCGTGACTAAGTATTACGTGTGCCTGTAATTTTGTGTTATTTTCTACGCTATAGTATTTGTTTTGTTGTAAACTAGTCGCGGTACCCGATGTTGGTGTTTGGATCGCTTAAAATGCTAAATTGAACTGCTGACATGTATAAAATAGTGACCAATCACACACTTGTCCAAACACGACTTTGTCTATGCTTTTAAGAATGCAAACTAATCAAATGATAGTTTTAGTATTTCTTAAGTTGATTAAAACATCATTAACCACTGTAATTGATTGCAAAAATTGTTTGTATGCTGTATGCACTGAAATGATATTAAAAGAGAAAGTAATGTATAAATCTATTGGTCTATTGAAATCATTTACAATAAAAAAAAACAAAATTATAATACACAAGGACAAAATACATGATATCAATACACGCGCACGTTTTGTATTTTACAACTTAGACAAAAGAAAGGACAAAACTTAATATGATCTTAAATTAATATTCAAATATTTTGTTCAATTTAAGTTCTACTGAAGATTATTTTTTGTAGGTCATACATAAAAGTTTAAAATTAAGTCTACAAGAGACTTGCCAGCAACAAATAAAGCATATCTAAAAGTTATCTTACTTCGTATTTATCTGTCATTTATTACGTTATACTAAAGCCACTTTAATTCATTCATGCGTCAAGGAATGAACATGTGAACAAAACGAATAATCTGCTAGCTGGTCTTCTCATATCAAAAACACATACGACAAGAATACTCAATGCGTTATCTGTATAAGGTAGTATAGATATTTTTCTGTTAGTCGTAAAAATATTGCAAACTTCTTAATTTTCAACGTCATGTATGTGTCAGAAGTATCAGATTTAGGGCTCGTTCGTGTATAATGCGCATACGCATGTTTCAACTTACAAATAGGGTCCACAGTAAATGACACGTTAGTCCGCCCAGCAGGCAGCGCCGCTGGAAAATATTTGTAAATGTTTTATAACTGCTGGACCCCTACTAATGGATACTGTTACTTGTGGCGAAAGCGATGAGAGGTAGCGACTTTTGAAAATTCTCCATGAAAATAATTCTGGCAGTTTTGAAGTGACACTTCTTTAGAATCGTTATGATTTGAAACTCAATGAAACAAAAAGAGATAAATACATAAAATTCAACCTTCGTTAATTTGAAATATAACACTTCAAAATTTATCTTTATCCGTTAATATTAATTTTCACTCTTAATAAAACTTAAAAGATTTCAAAATAATTTTAGCTCTATTTGTATACACTTAAGGCAAATATTATTTTTTAGAAAAACAATTTTTAGCTATATATACATATATATAGACACATGTGTTGCTATACATATAATGTACACGTGTTGCTGGGGAGTTTATTGCCGCTTCTTCTTTATAATTGCAATAAAACGTTGCAAAGCGGTGTACATAGAATAGGAAATAAATTTAAATTATACTTATATATGTATGACCTTCAAAAAGTGTTCTCCAGTGAGACTTATTTTAAATAAAAACTTTTGAATTTTAATATGTAGATCAAAGGTAATTGTGCGTAACAGTGCATTGAATTTTAAAATTTATGCTAGTGATTTAAAGTGTAGTTTAGATTAAATCTTATATCTTAAATATGTATTATATGAAATGTAATATTTTTCATTAAAATATAAAATAATTTTTGAGCTTGATTATAAATATTATAAAAATAATAAACCTTATGATTATTGTAATACTTCTAAAAAATATGTGTGTGTTTGTGCAACACATACGCATTACTTTTTAATAGTTCACACGCAGAAAAAGTGAAACTTCAGAAAAGTAGCCTACGAGAGCAGAGATCAATATCACATTTAAAAAAAAATAATATATAAATTCGGTCAAATAAATTAACTCTGACTCATCGTATGAAATACGACTAGCTCAAGGCTAACCGTTTGACGCCGACATTCTGTGAGAGCGTGGTTTCACACTGATAGGGCCAAACTTAATTGTTTTTAGACTTTGTGTAACTTGCTGACTTTAAAAGATACTAGCATTTGCCAGCGGCTACGCGCGTTTTACTGTTATCCCAAGGAAACTGTATACTTTTCTGGGATATAAAGTAGCCTATTTGCTATTTGAAGCTATAGTCTATCTCTGTGCCTAAACATCTAGATCCGTTCATCCGTTCTGGCTGGCTTGAGCAACAATCATCCATTCTTCACATTTACAATATGAATACACAATTTAACAAAAAAATTTATCAAAATTTTTATTTTAATTATCCTTCTACGTACGGCAGAATTGTGAAATACACTACCTGAGTCCGTGGTTCCCGATAAGTACAATCCGGGTATTTTCAATTCTCGTGTGAATAGGTACTATCTAAGCTAAACGTGCTTCATCTTCGACCGCATCATCGTTCGGCATTGTACGTCATCGTGGTCAAACGCCAAACTATCTAATAAGAAGAAAAACAAAAAAATATTTAAAAAATTAACTTATAAGAAAAAGCACGCTATAAATCTGTCGTTTTCTTTCTGTGGAATATTGGGAAGATGAACATAAATAAGAGTTCAATGAAATCGCTTCCAGAGTCAATCAAACCCGCTATATCTTATAACTCGCATCGTGTATAATTAACCCTATTGTACTATCGCCCTAAATCTCGGCACCGCGTTTCACATTTCCGATACGATGTGTGCACATTGTTATCAATTTGTTTGCACTCATTCAGAAATATTTCGAGCGGAGATAAAATGATTATCTCCCCATATACTACAAGGGTGTGAAAATAGTATGTTGGTAGTCTACCAAAACTGTCTACGTAGTGACTTATTACAGAAGAATTTAACCCTTAATTGGACTGAAGGAGTATATAAAAAATATATGTACAATCACCGTACAATAGGATATTATTTTCGTACAAATTTTGAGCCAACTGTCGGTTGGAATAAACTAAAAAATCATAGTGTCGCCAAAAAATTACGTAAGTTTATTTGAATTAGTGTTATTTATAGTTTTTGAGTTATTTTATCGTCTGACGTTTTTTATTTGCCCATATTTACCATTTTCATGTAATAATCGAACTTAAAAAAACGTGGGATACTATATACTTTTGACTATGAGTGATTACTTTTAGAAAAATGTGGGAAACAGTTTTCGGTGTACTAACAACATTCTTTTGTATTTGCGTATTTCAGAGAAAAGTACTTGATAAAAATCCCACAGGGATTTATAAGACCCAGGAGGCCTCCCTTTCGTCAGGTCCAATTAAGGGTTAAAGCTACACTTTTTAAAACTTACTAACCTTAATTATTCCTAGTGTAGACGATGCTGCTGTCATTTTGTTTTTGTTTCATTGTATTGTCGTTTCATTTTCAGTACATTATGCTTATTTAGAAACGGCGACACGTGGCTTCTACGAGGTAAAACAGAAACGTGCACAAGCATTTTGAACGCGCTGGATTAATCGATCAGTTTTGTTTAAAAGTCGAGGTCCATAAACTGTATCAGCATAATTCAACTTCGACAGGACTAGTGATTCAGTCAGCTGTAGACCTAAATCCACTTCCAGATATGGCCTTATTTTGTACAGGACCTAAAGGCGATAAAAGCAATTTCTTATAGACTCAGCTATGTCTTTTTCAAATCTTAGGTGTGCGTCTAATTGTAGTCCAAGATTACGCGCGTCGTCTACTCTATCAACAGGTTTATCCATCAATGTAACATTTATGGCTGAAGGCAATTTCTTTAATTGATTTTTTGTGCCAAAGACTAAATATTTCGTTTTATTAGGATTTAATAATAAACAATTATTATTAGACCATTTAGATAACCGTTTTAGATACCCGTGCGAAGCCGGGGCGGACCGCTAGTATTTAATATTGTCAAGACTCTGAGTGCGAGAGTCCCAGTTTGATACAAAAATATAAATGTTATTCATATGTAGCAGCTAATCCAAAGTATCTTTAAGCTCTACAACCCTGAGATTTTCCAAATTTTTCACTTGGTTTTCACGATTTTGGTAGCTTCGATTGATTTGACACCCCTAACAGATTTATTATATTATAAGAAGGGCTTCCAGTTAAGATTAAGAAGATTAAGTTGGTATGGGCATACAATGAGGAGGGATGAAAGTCACGTGACAAAAAGAATGTTAAATTTCAAGATAGATGGGTACAAATGTAAAGGTAAACCAAAAAAAAGATGGATGGATTGTGTGAAGGATGATATGATGATATGTGGTGTGACAGAAAATGTATGTCAGAGTAGAGGAGTGTGGAAGAAAAAGACATATTGTGCCGACCCCAATTGGGATATGGTGAAAGGAAAGAGAGAAGAGGGGCTTCCAGTAAAAAGTGAGAAAGAGGTACAAACTCTATGAAACCGAAAAAGTTAATACTTTTTATTCGTGCAGGAATACAATTTACTGCGATCAGTCGGCTAGTCGTAAGAGGCGACAAAACAACCCACAGCCAGGTGGTATGGTATTTGCCCGTCTGGATGGCTACCACCCCTGATTGAGAGTATGCCGCCATAACAGCCTTGAGTTGTGTTCCGGCATTAATGGCCAGGTTCCAGTCTCCCTTTAGAGAGCGGCAGCGCATTTGTAGCACCTTTGGTGTTACAGGCTATAGGCGATGGCAACCGCTTTCCATCTGGTGGGCCGTCTGTCTGTTTTTTCTGAACTCGTGCAATAAAAAAAAACTGGCTGATAAAGCTGGAATATTGACTAGGTTAAACCAGATTTTTCCTTCTTCCTTCTTATCTTCAATAAAAATCATTGAGAAAGATCATTGTGTTTTTCTAAGGTCAGACTCCACATGACTATGTTCTTTTTTACTTTTTTTTATTGCTGCAATACATCAGACAGGCTGATAGCCTAGTTGTGATGGAAAGTGGTTACCGTCGCCTATGAACATTTACAACACTAAAGGTGCTACCAATGTGCTGCCGAACTCGTAGATAGGACTGGAACGTGACTACTAATGCCGAAACACAACTCAAGTTTGTTATGGCGGCATGCTCTAGACCAGGGGTGGTAGCCATCCATACCACCTGGCGGTGGGTTGTTTTGTCGCCTCTTACGACAGGCCCCCCGGCTGCAGGAATTAGTATTCTCTTTCCGCTCCTGCACGGAGAAAGTATATGAAATATGTGATGTAATAATTTAAAAAAAATCAAAGCTCAGCTGAATTAAAGGATTTCTATGAAATTTGGTGCTGTAATTTCGATTACGGAGATGAAAATTGGGTACTTTTTATCCTGGAAGGGATCGTCTCAGCAGATTATGAATTCAAAGAGAACCACGCGAACGAATCTGAATTAACTGACAGTTATGAAAATTCCAAATTCCATTATTCTACGACGTACCGCGGAGCTACATAAGGTGTTGGCATCCAAGCTTCTTAGCCGTAAGACCAAGACACGTATATATAAACCTGTTATACTCCCAATATTTATGTACGGATATGAGGCTTGGACCTTAACATTTAAGGAGGAGAACAAGCTGTTGGTAGCTGAAAGAAAGGTCTTAAGAAAGATCCTGGGTCCGACACGGGGAAGCGACAGCAACTGGCGGATCCAGAAAAATGCCGAAATTGAAGAGCTGGTGGATGAGCCTAATATAATAGGAGAGAGCAAGGCACATCGCTTGCGCTGGCTTGGTCACTTCATAGAATCGGGAGGATCGCGCGGTGAATAAAGACAGATCTGAGCGAGCTTCAAGCCTATGACTGGCAGGAGACAGCGCTGAACAGAAAGGAGTGGAGTATCCTCATTTCGAACGCCAGGACTCATTTTGGGTTGTTGAGCCGCAGCAATTAGTTAGGTTTATGAAAATTCCAGAGTACATTTACAATGTTCTACCAATAACGGAGATGAATAGGATAGATTTTATCCTGACATGGTATATATGTTCTGCGAGCTAAGGATTCAAAGAGTACACGGATGATTGGAAATTAAATATGAAGATTAAAATTGCTATATTTACTTTTAGTGACGGAGTATTATTGTTTACTTTTAGTATACAAAATAAAACTACGTTTTAACGGTTTTAAGCGCGGTAATTTATTTGATTTCTATTATTCCGACGTTTCGGCCACTTTTCAGTAGCCGTGTCACGGAAGACAAAGATGTCAAGTGTCAATGAGTATTGTTAAAGTTTTATTTAGCCTACCGCCTGAAAAATGTGATTTGAAATCGACTTTCAAGCTGAGCAAAGCCACGCGAAAAGCTCTAGTGTAATATAATTAAACAAAACACAGACAGTAGCTGTTATTCTGATAAATAAACAATAAAATAAATTATCTATAGCATGTTTTAACATAAAGTTAATAAAATATATCAACCATTAAGATAGGGATTTGATTTTGATACTTGACACAGATGTCACATCATCGAATGCATTATAAAAAGCAATTTAGATGAAAATAGATTTGCAAATTGGAGACACGTGTAACAAGTTCTTGGTATCATGTGATTTTCGAGTTTCTACCTACATTATATCTTACTATCCATTAAATATTTATCGTCGTAAGAGGCGACAAAACAACCCACAGCCAGGTGGTAGGGCATTTGCCCAACTGGGTGGCTACCACGCCTGGTCTAAAGTATGTCGCCATAACAACGTTGAGTTGTGTTTCGGCATTAGTGACCAGGTTCCAGTCTCCCTTAAGAGAGGAGCAGCGCATTTGTAGCACCTTTGTTGATGCAAATGTCCATAGTCGATGGTAACTGCTTTCCATTAAGTGGGCCGTCTGCCTGTCTGCTGAACTCCTGCAATAAAAAAATCAGGCTTACGACAAACGAATGCATAGTAAATATATAGGAAGCCAAGTATCCATATTATGCATGCCTTTAGCAATAACTACATTAGGACGGACGCACACGTCTGAGACGTCTTGCGCGAATGGTTGGTGTGCACACCAAATCCACGCACGTCTAAGGCTCTAAGGCCACTTACTCATCAGCGACCTGTAAGCCGCGTATAGATACAATAACAAGGTTCTAGTCAGTGTACTGCTAGCGCGAGTGACGCGAGCCATATGCAGACTATAAAAATGAATGTATTTATTTGAAAATGGAATCTTACAGATTACTTATTAAAAGTCATGACCTTACCACCGCTTCCAAAGCAATTTTAGCTACTACTAAAGGAGAAGAAGCGGCCAACGTTAGTCTTTCCCAAGTGGGCGTCTAGGTACACTGGGGGAACAGCAGCGGGTGTAACTAAGTTGTTCCTCCCAAACGTTAGTGCGGCATACGCAATACTCAAGAAGATCAAATTAACACCAACGATAGTGCAAGTGTTGACAGGAGACGTCGGGTTCTCTGCCTATCTGTTCAGATTTAAAAGTAAAATCTCCCCTACATGTTCATGTGTGACACAGGTGCGGATGAGACCATACAGCGCCGCCTCCTCGAGTGTCCGAAGTATAACCGCTCCAGGAGGGTTCTGGAAACAGCCAGTAAAATGGAAATATCGGAGCAGACTCTAGGTCTAATGTTAAGAGATAAACTGGCCAGATCACTCCTGGAACGGATTAAGAGGAATAAAACAAGATCAATTCAGGCTGACACTACAACATTATATATAGTGGATAAGACACAGAACTGTATAAACATAACTATACTATACTATAGCTACAAGTAGTCTTAAGGAAATAGATAGATAAAACTTTATTATACACCAATAGATAAATGAACTTAAAGTCTAAAATTATATCTAGTTGTGTACAAAGGGTGGTCTTATCGCTAAAAAGCGATGTCTTCCAGACAACCCCAGGCATGAATTGAGATGATAATGGCGATGGTGGTATACGTAACATTTAGTATGTGACATATAGTACGAACCTACTTACTTTTTAATAATATATTCTATTGCAGATAACATTTATAAGTTTTACAGTGTGTTAGTTTAATACATAAATATAAAACAATTTAAAATATAAAAACTTATTCAAAGTGGTCTCCATTGGCATACAGTCGTTTAAACGTTGAGGCCAGTTATCAATTGAAGCACGCACTCTTTCCATGGGAAATATCTTCACTGCCAATCGTATGGATTGTTTTAGGGACTCCAAATTATTTATGGCGTTAAGAGCAAGTCGTACTCTCTAAAACTGACCATAAATCATAATCCAGCGGATTAAGATAGGGACTAGACGACGATCAGTCTTCAGCTCTGATGAAGTCCGAAACGTTCGTTTCCAACCAAGACTGCGTGGACCGAGCTTTATGACCCGGCGCCGAGTCTTGCTGGAAGGACCATTCTTGGTTATTGAACATAGTGTTGTTAAGGGGCTTAACTACCTTCTCAAGAATGGTATCTTGATACACTTGTGCCGATGTTTTGATACCTTTTTCACAAAAATATGGCTCAGTCACTCCTTCATAGCTAACACGCCACCAAACCATCACTGAAGACGGATAATGCCCACGTTGCACTCTGTCGACTATTTGAGAAGCTTCCTTAGAGCTTTGAGCATAAATACGGTCATTTTGTTTCTTAAAATGTTGCTCAATTGTAAAAAAATTCTCATCCGTAAACAATTTTTTTCTGTGCCCTCCTTTTGCATACCGCTCCAGTAGTTGTTTCGATTTTACCACCCTATTCTTTTTTAAATTATGAGTTAAGAAATGACCAGTGCGTCTCTTATAGGCTGCAAGTCCTAAGTCATCTTTTAAAATACGCGACATGGTTCTATGTGATATCTTCATCTCCCGAGATAAAATCTTTTGCTTTCGGACAGGAATTCTTCGAATCGAAGCTGTGTGTTTATCTTTGACGGCATGTACCACTATTATAAAAAAGAAGCTATTCTTTATTGGGGAATAATTATCATTCTATTCCAATTGCTTACGATTGCTAAAATAAGAGTAGAAAGGACAAGTATAAGCCTCTCTTTAAACCAGTTAACAATAAATACGTTCAAAAATTGACCTATTTGAAAGTAGACCGCTAATGTGTGGGCTTATACGTGCGGAAGTCAAGATTTACCCTTATATTAATGTATCCAAGCAAATATCAACCATAACAAAACAGTTTCACGGTTTAAATTCACATAAAGATATCTTAAAGCAATAATAGTCATTTTACGAAATGAAATTTCAATTCAATTGAACAGTAAATAAGGTATAATTTCAAATGATAAATTTCACTATTATCAATACAAAGTCCTAGTTCATTTTCAAATTTGGAATTATATTATTCATGTCCTTTAATAAAATGAAGAATATTTTTATACTTGTTAAATCATATCATGTTAACATTTTAAACCGTATTTGTAGTTTAATAAGAATCATATTAGCTTACAAAATAAAATAAAAATTGATAAATGTATTGTATTGTACAAAAGCGCAGTACCGTAAGGAATTAGGCCCTATATTGATGTTACAAAATGGTGTTTTTGTCACAAACATATGTGACAGACGTGTCACTGCGCATGTCACGGCCATACTGAGGGTGCTATCAAAAGCTTTCTTAAAAAAATCCATAGTGTTTATTCATATTGATATTTGTTGTTAAATCAAATATTCATATTTCCTTTATATGAATTATGTTTTTTAAATATACAAATGTCTGTGACTTTTAATAAAAAAATTAACCAAAGAAGACCGACTTTAAAAGTAAATAAAAACTTTTTTTTTCTGTAACATCTTGAAGACGATGCGATGCAAAACTTAAAAAATACTATAAGTTGTTGTTATTTTATATTTTACTTGGCACGAACTTTACGATGTGGAATACATTTCTTTTTTAGGTCTGTAGTTACTTTTCCATGATAAATAAATAGGATTAATTCACTTGAAGTCGATTTTCAACCGACTTTTTGGTTATTTACGCAAATACTTAAATAGCTGTCAGTTTTTGACATAGCAAAATGCTGAGTTGACAACGTCATTGCCGTGAATATTGTGTACATTTTTGAAATAGTTTATATATATATATACGCTCCCCGTTGGCAGTGATCTGCTACATAATGTATTTTACTTTCAATGCCTGTTATTTCAGAGAATGAATAGAGTTAGAATAAATAAAAAAATATTATACACATATATATATATATATATATATATATATATACATATGTGTATGTATATATATATATAATAGGTTGGGGAAAAAGTCTTTTCGCATATAGTATGTATGAACTTGTAATAAGATCTCTTTGGCTATATCATTTGTATCTGGCTGGTTTTGGTATCATTAAAAAGTTTTAATTTTAAAGAAGACAATTTCAAATTCAAATTAGGAAAATGTGTGATTTTCATTTGTTTTTCTTATTGTTTAAATGAGTGCATCTAATGAAGAAATTCGATACATTTTAAAATTTTACTACAAAAAAGGTAAAAATGTAACACAAGCCGTGAAAAATTTTGTGATGTTTATGGACCTAATGCAGTATCTGTGAGAGTAGCGCAAATTTGGTTTAAGCGTTTTCAATCCGGAAATTTTGATATCATAGATGCACGTAGCTCTGGTCGCCCTGTTACGGACAAAATTGATGCTATTTTTGAAAAAGGCATATTAGTAGTTACGATGTAGCTGGAGAACTGGGAATTGACCACAAAACAGTTTAGGCGCATTTGAAAAAAGCTGGGTACTCAAAAAAGCTCGATATTTAGGTGCCTCATGAGCTCACTGAAAGAAACCTAATGAACCGTGTACTCATTTGTGATTCTTTATTACGACGTAATGAAACCGAACCATTTTTTAAAAAGCTGATAACTGGTGATGAAAAGTGGATCACTTTCGATAAGAACGTGCGAAAAAAATCGTGGTTAAAGGCCGGTCAGGTTTCACAGTCTGTGCTGAAACCCGGGTTAATTCGCAACAAGGTGATGCTGTGTGTATGGTGGGATTGGAAGGGCATTATTCATTATGAGATGTTACCGCCAGGCAAGACCATCGATTCTGAAGTATACTGCGAACAACTGATGAGATTAAAGCAAAAAGTTGAGAGAAAGCGGCCGGAATTAATCAACAGAAGGGGTGTGGTTTTTCACCATGATAACGCTAGACCTCACACATCTTTAGCCACTCAGCAAAAATTACGAGAGTTTGGCTGGGAGGTGTTAATGCATCCACCGTATAGTCCTGACCTTGCACCTTCAGATTTTCACCTGTTTCGGTCTATGCAGAATTACTTAGGCAGTGTCAGGTTAACATCACGAGAGGACTGCCAAAACCACTTGTCGCAGTTTTCTGATCAGAAGCCCCAAAATTTTTATAGCAATGGGATCAAGTCCCTTCCTACAAGATGGCAAAAAGTTATCCAACAAAATGGCATCTACATACTTTAGTCAAATGTAAAAAAACTTTATAAAAAAACCTTTTGAATTTTTATATAAAATGCGAAGAAACTTTTTCCCCAACCTAACATATATATATATATATATAAAGCTAATGCTTTACCCGGCAGACGTTGTCTTGCCCTTAAAAAATAAAAAATCTAGAAACAGATTGCAGCGCCATCAACCGGCACCAATTTTTAATCTAAACCATTCTCGAATCTACTTGAAAGAACACAAAAAATTTCGTCAAAACCGGTCCCACCATTAAAGAGGTGTTCTGCGACGCCACCTACCGGGTCCAATGGTGAATCTAAACCATCCCGGGATCCACTTGAACACACACAAAAATACTTAACCAAAATCAGACAAATTAAAATGAGTTTAAATGCAGTCACCATTGCCGAAATCGGCCGGGATTGGTCCAGCCGTTCTTGAGTTATAAATGGTGTAATTAACACGACTTTTTATATGTATACCTATATATATATACATTTTTTTAGTTTAATGTGCATTCATTCTCAAGGGGTGGTAGCTAACCAGACGGGTAAGTGCCCTACTTGTGCTGCTGGGCTGTGCGTTGTTTTGTCGCCTCTTACAACAGGCCGCGTGGCCACAGGAAATTGTATTCTTTCTGCGTTCCTGCACGGATGATTGGACAAGACAGACAGACTAAAATTCTAGAAGGTGTATTTTCGAAATCTGCTGCTACGAAACAGCCCTAATTTTTAAATTCATAATAATAATAATAATAATAATCGGCAGACAAACACACATATTGTATATCCCTGAATTAGACCATAGTAAATAACGGAGGAAATACGTTTCCGAAATTTACTATACCAGGAATCGAACCCGGAGCCTCTGCGTTGCAGTAAGGTAGGCCGGCAACGGCTTAGCCCGCTCAACCACAGAGGCCGTCAATTCATTGCACACACATACACACACACACCTAACAGATTTATTTTGTATTATAGATAGGTAAATTATGATAATAGTCAAGCAACTTGTGTTTGTTATCTACAAGCATTCGTAATCTATAATATTATAACATTCTAAACATGCCACGTCTGTACATTGAAGCTATTAAAAAAACTTAAACAATGCAATTTTTTTAGATTTCTCGTCTTATTTTTCGGGATTCGTATAAAAACTACGAGGCCAATTTTTATGTAATTATTTTACTGATCGATGGCAAATTTAATGAAATAAAATGTATGACATTCTTTATCCCGGGAATCCCGCGGGAATTTTCGCGGGAATGGTTTGAAGTTGGTCGGGTGCATAAAAATTGGCTTATTCCGCCACAGTTTTCACTAAAACGATAGCTTACATTCTTTTTTAAATACTGCGATATTTTGTATCCCGGGAATCCATTGAATATAAATTAACTACAAGAAAGAAAAAGATTTATTGACTTAAAAAGACTACGCTATACATAAAAAACACACAATACATTCACAAAACACAAAAAACAACACTATACAATTTAGAAAACACTGTATAGACACTACCTACATTATCTATATTATATATATATAATAAAATTGTAGAGGTCAAATTTCAGTACAATGAAAAAAAAGCTAAAAACCGAGTCAGGGGGATGTAAGAAGTGAAATAAAGTAATTTAGACATTTTTCAAATTTTTGTTTCTCTGTTTGTCTGTCGGTTTGTACCGGCTAATCTCCGAAACGACTGGACCGATTTAAATGAAATTTTGTATGGTGGTAGCTTATATCCCTGCTCAACAAATAGGATAGTTTTGATCCCGAAAACTTAAAGAATTCCCGTGGGATAGTTAAGAAACCACACCATGCGGACAAAGTCGCGGGCATCAGCTAGTTATTAATATTATTAGAATAATGTTTTGGTTGTTTTACCAACTAATTGGCGTATAACCGGATTTTCGATATATTTCAATATCTCACAAAATCGTGATAGCTTAAAGTCAAATACACTCACGTATTAATTGTATGACGTGGGTTCAAATTTAGGCCAGAAAAGTTTCCTTGCGAAATTACTACTATTATCTGTTATTACTTATTACTATATTTATCTGTGCAGGAACGGAGAAAGATTACAATTTCCTGCGTTGGGGCGGCCTGTCGTAAGAGACGACTAAACAACCCACAACCAGGTGGTAGGGTATTTGCTCGACTGGATGGTGACCACCCCTGGTCTAGAGTATGCCGCCATAACAACCTTGTGTTGTGTTTTCATACATTGGCCAGGTGGATCAGTGACCAGGTTCCAGTCTCCCTTAAGAGAGCAGCAGCGCATTTGTAACACCTTTGATGTTACAAATGTCCATAGGCGATAGTAACCACTTTCTATCAAGTGGGCAGTCTGCCTGTCTGCTGAACTTCTGCAATAAAAAAATTACTTTAGTACAATACACTTTGACGATCTTTTACACAATTTAATGATATTTAAATGTTTTAGTTAACCTAAGGAACATCTAAAGTTAAGTATTAAAGTACTCACCATGATCAAATTGAAGATATTTTGAAGAAAGGTCAGATAAAAAGTAGTTTAAATAAGCGTGTATGTATGAAAAGTTTAATGAAAGTTGATGAAGCGAAAAGTGTTTGTCAGGATCGTAGCAGGTGGAGATCCATCGTCTCTGCCTACCCCAATGGGAAACAGGTGTGACAATATGTATGTATGTATGTAAACTCTTTATTGTTCATCATAAGTTAAACCTAGACAATTTAATATGAATACATTTCCATTATAACAATGGGCGGCCTTATCTCTCATAGCGATCTCTTCCAGGCAACCCGGTGTCCAAGGAGACAATAAAAGTAAAATTAAATAATATTTTGTAGTAAAACTAAATTAAAACTAATTCAATCGTAATAAATATTGTTACGAGTTGCAGGTCTCGAATTAAAATGCCGTTGGAATTACTATAGAATTTATTAGAACTATACAAACACGTATAACACAGGTACAAATATACCTGAAGACCACCAGTCCAAACGTAATGCACGATTCAATAACACGCGCAAAGTCCGTTACCATATAGATTACCGAATGTACACACGTCTTGCCTCGCTTGACTGCCTCACCCTTCCTTGGGCATTCCTTTATCCTGTCCAAATACTATATGACTGCTCGACCGCGTGGACTGAATTTTCCAAGAATCACGCCTGGGCACCATAAAGATTACAATACACAATGGGCTGTTTTTCCAATCAGAAATTTTAAACACAAAGTAAACAAAAGAAGACAGTCATAAAAGAGCTTCAATGTTATTAGCTCAAACGCCGGCGGGTAATAAATGTGCTTTGTTGACAAATATGCAGATGGCCAAAATTGTAACAATATAATAAAAGAAAAAACAAAACAAATACATATACATAATTAAATAGATTATAATCATTATAGTGTTACAGCTCGGGCCCCGACAAAACAATCCACCTGCTATCTGAAACAAAGCACATTTATTACCTGTCGATATTTGCACTAATAATATTGAAATTCTTTTATGGTCGTCTTCTTTTGTTTACTTATTGGCATACAGCATATTGTTGTATTGTAATCATTAGCCAGGTGTTTCGGATTTAAAGTACAAGCTGATTCTAGGAAATTCGGTCCACGCTGCCGGACAGACATATTGCATTTGTGCAGTATAAAGCAATGGTTCGATAGAGGAAGAGTGAGTCGAGCGAGAACCACGAGCGAAGCGAGACGTGTATACTGCAATCGGGAATCTAATAAGTGATGGACTTTGCGCGTTTTATAGAGTTACGGTACCTTCTGCATTACGTTTGGACTTGTTGTGTTCGGTTATATTTGTACCTGTGTTATACGTGTTTGTATAGTTCTAATAAACTCTTATAGTAATTCTAACGGTGTTTTAATTCGACTCTCGCGACCTCTTTTTACGAAAATTGCGCGGACGGAGGAGTATGAAATTTCGCACACTTATAGTTTGTATAGAAAAGGAGTGCAGAATGCTAATATTTTTTTTTTAAATTATACATTTAAAATACATAAAATCAATAAAAAAAACATTACACCCACTACCATGTATTTGACACACACACGCATATATACTCTTTTGTTTATCGTTAAAGTCAAATTAACATCGTAGCCTTGGCGAAATCTGTGATTATAGAAGTATAGTCTTTGACAACAGAACCTTAATAATGTTCAAACTTATAATTTAAATTAATTATGCTCGAATTTCGACCACTAGTAATATAAATTACATGTACCTACATGCGAACAATAATATAATTCTATTTACTACAACAATTATTCGTCTTCTATTCGGTAATCGGCCACTTTTCGATATTGCGCCGAATACTGTGTAGTATTCGAACGACTAGCGAATACCAAATCGTAAAAAAGGGGACATATTACTCAAAAACGTACATATTTCAATCACAAATTATAGTATTCGGGCGATTACCGAATAGTTACGAAAGTGGCCGAATACCGAGAGAAGCCGAATATTCGTGGGATCTCTAGAAAATATTTAGATAGATAGACAACACTTTATTGTACACCAAAACATAGATAAACAGAAATAGAAAAATACAAGAGATAGTACAACAGGCGGTCTTATCGCTAAAAAGCGATCTCTTTCAGGCAACCCTTGGCAGGGATGTTCGGTCCTTGCCTAGTATGAAGTAGTTAGAACATTGCTCCATCAATTTTGCTGTCTACCTTCTTTCTGTGTTAGGCGACGGCCAAAGCAGAGCAGGGTAAGGGCAGCCATTTTGGACTTGAGTCAACGTTTTGACGAGAGAACACCGCGCCGGCGCTAATACCTTTTCTAAAACTAATCAACTTGTTATGATTACTGGCCGTGCCAAGAAGATTTACCATACTTAGACTTTGTACAAAGTGTTAGTGTCGTTTTCTATTCCTGCGTGCAACCTGAACCGAGCCAGGAGAGGGCGGATCTCAAGGTTGGTGGGGCTTCTACTTTTCTAGTGCAAGGATCAAGGTCATATCTCTCCCATACAGTCCACAATTACTGAACCAGCATATTACCCGTGGGTTATAGCGCCCCACAACGGTAGTGCAGTTTATAAATAATGATAAATGATAAGTATACACAATACATATATATACAAAAACAATTTTTTTTTTTTTTATTGCAGGAGTTCAGCAGATAGACAGACGACCCACTTGATGGAAAACGTTTACTATTGCCTATGGACATTTGCAATACCAAAGGTGCTACAAATGTGCTGCTGCTCTCTTAAGGGAGACTGGAACCTGCTTACTAATGCCAGAACACAACTTAAGGTTGTTATGGCGACATACTTTAGACCAGGGGTGGTAGCCATCCAGTCGGGCAAATGCCCTACCACCTGGCTGTGGCTGTTTAGTCGCCTCTTACAACAGGCCGCCCGGCCGCAGGAAATTGTATTCTTTCTCCGTTCCTGCACGGATAAGCACGGACAATATAAATATATATAATATTTAAAGATAAAATAATAATAAACAAGATATAGGCCTGTGACTATGACGTACCTACTACCTTAATACAAAGGCCGTGCGAAGCCATATATGAATTAAGAAACTGTTTTGATTTTCTTTAAGAAGCAGGTGGTATATTTTACATTTGTCATTAACTCCCAAACTAAAGAATTAGAATCGTTATAACGAGCTGTAGAAAATGTTAATGTTCAAAAATCTTGAGTAAAAAAGGTTTTATCCCAAAATATTTTCAACGCACAGACACCTCCATTACAATTTTATAAATATTAAACTCGTAGATAAAGTCATTAAATGTCTCCTAAGTTGTTAAGTTACGTATCACGACGCTAATATAATTAATTAAATGTTCAATTTTGAACATTACATCGGCCTCATCATCCGATGAAAGTCCTCATAATTCATAATAACAGAAGCTCCTTTGAACGTCGGCGACTTTAGAATAGTGCTGGGACAAACATCTCGCGCATTTGTATTTAACGATGTGAAATCTTAACTGATTTAAAAGATATAAGTTCTAGTAAAACTCTAAAGCTAAATACTCTTTTTCATTAAATAAAATCTACTAGCAAGGTAATATCAATGACTTTAATTACGTTGCTGTGTTATAAAATCTATCTTATATTTAGCTATTCGTATTACTGGAGAGCTTCTGACCGCTTCTTCTCCTTAGAACACCGATAACATGCGGCGAAGAATTATAATTTCACGGAGTAGGAAGTAGACTTAAATTTTAATTGTATGTGTTACCTTCAAAAAAATAATTTCGTACATGACAACAAGGAATGGGATAAACCAAGTTTAAATTTGCAGTGGGTTATTATCGTTTAATCGTTCATCTATCCTTTTTCAGGAGTAAATTTGATAATCATTTTCAAAAACTAATCCTAAGAAGTACTTGTTTAACTCTTAGTGCCGGTTGTGACCACACAGTAATAATATATTTTACAAGGAAAAGCATTATACACTTCATAAAGAACTGAATAGTGACGAAATGTATCAAGGTCGCTGGTTTAATCAATACACACTGCGCTTTAAGAAGCACATCGATGACTTTCAGGTGGCCGTCATTATTTGAAAAATCTCCAAAGAAACGTAAAACGAATAGAAATAATTTACGATATACGTTTGTCAACTCACTATTTTGTCGTATTGGCACCAATAAAAATCTCAACTTTAATGCAAACAAAAACAACAACGGATTAGAAAACAAAAATACATACTCATATCGATATCTCGGCTAAGATCAAAGTCACATCACTATATGACAAACGGCCGGTGATACATTAGGCGTTATGTCGCCGACATAATCCCCACTAAGGAAGGCAACACATTAGAACATCTTAATTTCAATCTCGATAAAACGCATAAAGAACAGTTTTATAAAAGCTAGCGTCAACGAAATTTATAAAGCTTTCTGTTCATTCCCCGACATTTTCTATCACCAGTTTAATAATAAGTTTCTTCACTACAGAATGAATAAAGACTGCCACTATATGTGTATTGCTGCTGGTTGATTTTTTTTCAATTACATAGTCGTGTGGGTATATCATTAGTCAGATTTTGCATAATTATATACATGTTCCTTTATGATTTTCTTTTATTTTGGTCATTAGATGGTGAGTTCTTTTCTTGCTAAGTTGTAAAAATAGTTTCATCCCCTCTAACTTTTGACGGCCTCTGTGGTTGAGCGGGCTAAGCCTTTGCCGGCTTACCTCACTGCAACGCAGAGACTCCGGGCTCGATTCCTGGTATAGTAAATTTCGGAAACGTATTTTCTCCGTTATTTACTATAGTCTGGGTGTCGGGTTCGGCCCCAGAATAGTCCGTTGTATATTACCCATAACACAAGCGTAACGCCGATTTATTATTATTAAAGTATAAAGTGAAAAGTTCTGAAAAAAATCAAAATCAGCTCAAAATATACTTTGATAGGAAATATTTTTTTTAAGTTCCTCCTAACCTTACAAAAACGTCCTCAGGCTGTTCAGCTAATTTTTGTATTTTATAGTCCTTTTCTTTCACACAGAGCATCGCCCGAAATACTGCTGTTTTGTTTTTACTTATTCTTTACTAGCTGACTCGGCAAACTTCGTACCGCCTATACGCAGTTTCTAAGGGAAAGCGAAATTGTTGTTTCTACTATATTCCAAGCATTTTTTTCATATTTATTCACCTTTTAAACCATTCCTGGATTTCCACAAATAATTTAAAACCAAAATTAGCCAAATCCGTCCAGTAAGTTCTAGAGTTTTAGCGAGACTAACGAACAACAATTGATTTTTATATACATAGATTGCTAATCTATCTAAGGTTCGAATTCATTTCCAGAACTTGGTATCACACCTAGTTCCTGGAAAGTATTTCGAACCTAATCTGTAAAGTATTTTTTGAGATATATTTTCAATTAAATATTTTTTTAAGGCTTTATAGGTCAAACACGCCCTTAGCCGATTCGTTCGTTGGTTGCAAAAATATAAACAAAATACAATATTAATAAAGCTTACATTTTACATTTGGAAAAAGACGTAGTCGTATAATGAACAGAAAGCGCAAGGGGGATGCGCAGGCGCAACGCGATTCTCGTAATCATGTTACGCCGCGGCCCTTTGATACTGACCGACCATTGGATCCATACTTCCAAACTTATCAAAGAATCGACTACTAATGTCGCTAAATTTAATTCTTGTAGATACTGAGCGTTGTTTATTAGAAATTTAATTCAACAACGGCGGTAATTGTACAGACATAATTCATATTTTTTATACTACTGCTCTTAGGTCCATGTCGTTATTACGTTACAGAAAAAGCTTTCTTACACGCTAGTTATGTTAAATTTTATGTAACAATTTTTACTTAATATGTTAGTAATTGTCATTAAAATAATATGTTGTACTATAGTGCTAAAATAATTTACATATCTTATGTGTGTTGTGTTTATGTTGTGTTGTGTGTAGATGTGTGTGAATTATTGCTATAGTAGTCATCTTGCGTTGACTGGTCTCGCGGGCGCCGAAGTCAGTCGGGGGCCCGGGGGCGCAGATATGCGCTTGATCTCCCCCCCTGAAATACCGCTGCTGGGGCCCTCTAGCATCTAGGGAGCAGAGCAGTCTTCACCCCTGTTGACGAAGTGAGTTTGCCTGTCCCGGGGCATTCTCAAGCACTGATACGCTAGGATCAGAGTGGGCGTAACTACGCTTTAAGTCTCACGCTCTTCCTACCACAGCGGGGCACATGGGAGGAGGGTGGTTTTAGTGGGGTATTAGCCCCTGGGCATTTGTCCATCTTTTCGAGTCTCCACACAAGTCGGTCGATTAGTGCTTGCATTGCCCCCTTGGGAATGCCTCCATAATCGACTATGGTCTAATCCCTAGTAAAGGACCCGGTACAGCGCGAAATGCATTTCCCCTGCATTAAAAAAAAAATTATGTCGGACCCAGAGTGGTCCTTTGTATATTAACCAAAATACAAGCGTATTTGCTAGATTGGGATATACAATAAGGGTATTTGTCTGTCTGTTATTATTATTATTATTTCATTTGTTACTTAAACTTAAAGTTATCCTAAATATTCAACGTCAAATTATACGCACTATAGTACACCCACGTCTCGAATTAAGCAGACAACGATCGATAAATTAGAAGTGAGATAATAATGTGTTATTATTATTAAAACTCCATGAAATACTTCAGACTTCAAACTGGTTGATAAACTTTCGAATAAAATATAAGAAGGTAAACGAAAGTTGTATAATAGTGATGTAGTAAAACGGGTAAGATCAAGATGACATCTTCACAGATTGAAACTGGAAAAAAGTCAGAGTGGATATCCAGAGACGCTTAGAGAAGGGGCAGACCGAATAAAAGATGCAAAGGCAGTTTTAAGAAAAAATGCGGCCCACACTGGAGGAAGTTAAGAAATAGAGAGGAGGAGAGGGAGGCCTACGCTGCTGATCGGACTTCAATAAATAAAGGATTGAGCTACTACCATGAAAGAAATATTAAGGAATTACAGTCAGATAGTAAAAATACTTAAATCGTAGGTAACGCGTGCCACAAGTTCTTGTTTCTATAGAAAATCTCAATTAAAACTATCAAGCAACGTCTTATTCATTTAAATTTTTTAAACTTTAATCAATCATAAATTGAAAGACTAAAGTACATTCTTTTCGTTCTCTTTAATTTCATGAAATTGGAAAGATAGTGTAATATTTGATATTAGACAAATCAACTAAGTTGAATAAAGATTGAAAGACAATGATTGAAGTATACTTATATGCATCACTTTGTTTGATTCATCCAAATTGAAATAAATAACATGTATTTAATATCTACATTCTACTGTCTGTTCTGTCTACATTTACAATAAAATTCTAAAATATTGTGACATAAAACTCTGCTCTCTTCTAGAAGCATGATCCATACTTAATGAATGGTTAAACTCTCTAACAGAGAACTTGAGATATAAATAGAATAAGAAACTTAAAGTAAAACAATATCTAGATAGACGTGTTGCTGCGGAGTTTCTTGCCGCTTCTTCTCCTTAACAGCAATAACACGTTGCGAAGCGGTGTACATAGAATAGGAAGTAAAATTAAATTTTAACTTATATATATATGACCATCAGAAAGTGTTCTCCAGTGGAACTTATTTGGAATAAAAAACTTTGAATTTGAATTTGAAAAACATATGATTTCACAAAGTGCCTAATGGTGTCATCCTTTTAATAAAATGCACTATTTATATAATATATGTAAGCTATACATACATGTGTGTACATACACACATGTATGTATAGTATACATACATATACTTATATACATACAAACACATGTTTGTATGTATATAAGTATATGTATGTGTATATTTGTGTAAAGTATATTTACACATTCATATTATTATAACCACCTTATGTACATGCTAGAAATGTTATGTTTTAATGATTATCGCTAGGTTATGTATTTTAATGAATATTATGTATTATTAACTTATTCTATCCTTATTATGTATATGCATTTATGTATTTTATAAACATGCAGGTGACGTATATACAAACCGAGGTCAATGGTAAAAGTCTCTGTCAAACGCATCTTAGCAGTCACAACAGAGAATTTTATTTTCTAGTGTGGGTGCCATAGTTAACCGAACCATTTCTGTTATGTAATGTTAATAATTATATTAATATATATCTAACATCTAATACCGACTTAGTAGAGCGTTGAAAAATTTCATACTCTGAAAGCAAATTCAAACATTTCAAATCTGCTTGACGAATGACTAAATTTCGTCATTACAAAGCTGACAATACTAAATAGTCATGGTGGTCTCAAATCTCAAGTACATCACAATATTCAATTCCGATATTACACAAAAATATAAAAGAGACCGACCAATTATGAACGCAACATAGAATTTGCAAAACGGGACCTCTCTCTGCGTCTTCGATCCTACATCTTGTTTACAAACGTTGTCCTTTTCCATGTAGAATAAAATAAATAAATCCGCACAGATAATCTCTTATGAATAAATAATACTGTCCTATTTGTCTCTTTCTATTGACAGATTATTGAAAAATTCTACCAAGTTATCAAAACCACCTCCCAAATCCAACCCCAATCTATTATAATCCTTTTCTTCTAACACATAAGTACTATAGAATTCTTCATATCACGTAAAATAAATCTACAAGGAATAAGCTGCTTTAAAGTTTGGGAATAAAATTCAAAATTAAAGATGGATTGTATTTGGTTTAATATAATCCGTCGGCGGAGATTTTTGAAGTTTTCAAGTAATGTTTTTTTTGGCGAAAAACATTTACTTTCATCGGGACATCTGTCTTTGCGATAATTAGCTGGTATGTGGGTGGGCGAACAGTGTGGTCTGAACAACTTAACTATTCTGCTCCAGACATTAAAACCAATTGTGTGTTGTCAACAGTTTTCACTTTTATAGTAGATCCTCTAATTCGTAATAATGTTGTCCTTTTTTTGCGGTCGGACTCTATTCTTTGACAGATGGTTTCATCGAGATGGTATAGATTGACCGTATGAGAATTTTTGAGGAACAGCTTGCAGGACGAATATGTCCTCTTGAATTTAGTGTAGCAAAGCTTCTAAAGCACTAGTAGTTTATCGGTTAACGCACTCGTGTCTCGAATGAGAAGCCTACTAGCCCCCAAACTAGCAGTGGGACATTTATGGGCTGTAATTACAACTTTCTAAAAGTGAGTAGAATAAGAATCGATTGTAATTTTTTACCAATAACTAGCCATGATGTAAAAGTTGCCACAAGTAGGGATCCCGTAGATGTATAATAGATAGTGGTGACGGTCGGCTGTTTAAAAGACATGTAGATCAGGTACGGCGCAGGTCATTATTATCAAATGTTACTAATCCAAATAAAATTCCTAAAGGAAAGTCTGTGAATAACGACAATAAAGTGGTTGAGGGTGTGGTTACTCAAACTGATAATCACAATACCGATGATATTTCAAAAGAATTACCATAGGGGGAGGATGGTGAGCTTAATAGTTTTTTTAAATGAAGTATTTAAGAAGAAATACCTCATTTATATTACCATCTAATCTAGAAAGACCAATTAATAATGTAAATATAACCTAAATTAGCTTGAGAGTTCTTACTAAGAAAGCATCCAGTAACACTTCTTATTGTCTCTATTAAAGCGAAGACACTTTGTTCATGTGTTTTTTTTAATAGCTAGCACATTACACTACACTTGTTTTGTTTATTAGCACTAGTTCAAATGATTTTGTCTATTTGAGCCTTCTCGTTATGTTAGTGTTGTCGAGGAGCTGGATTGCCTCGACATTCACATGATGATGAAGCCGATGTTCGTGGGATATCGACTTCCTATTTATTTCCTAATAATGCTGGTGACAAACTCCACTTTCAGGTCCCGATGGAGGTCACTTCATCTAACGTACCATGGCGCGTTTACAATGCCTTTCAGTGCTTTATTTTGGAAGCATTGTATGGGTTCTATATTACTTGGTTTGGTACAAGCCCCACAACTGTACGCCATAGACCCAGACTGGCATCAGGATTTGTTTATAAAGAAGCAGTTTGTTAGGTACTGACAACTTTGAATGTTTTCCAAGTAGCCAGTACATATTTCTGTAGCAAGTCTCTCGTTCCTCACGTTTCTTTTGACGTGAGCCTTCCAGCGCAGTTTAGCGTCTAGTGTCAAACTTAAGTACTTAATAAGAGTTTAATAGCGATGGAAACTTTGCTAATCCTAGGTGTAGGTCTTTACCTCCGAAGACGGTTTTATCCAAGCCATTACCAACCATTATATTGCCCAAGCCGCCAACGCCCGTAGTAAGATTTGCAGTAGAGTAAGAATTCAGGAGAAAGGTGTTATGCATGAATGTATTACGTGAGAAATAATAATGCTCTATGTAGGTAGTTCAGGAATAAAATCAGTCTGATCACGGAAAGTAGTAGTGTATGTTTAATTCCCAATAAAACCTAATACGAAGCTTAAATACTATAATTCCAAAATACTACAATTAGCAGAGTAACCTACTGCCAGGTGTTAGGGCATTTGCCCGTTTGGATGGCTGCTAACCCTGATCTAGACTATACCACCATAACAGCATTATATTCCGGCATAAGGGCCAAGTTCCAATCATCTTCTTCGAGGCCTACAGCACATTGTTAACACCTTTTGGTCTCACAAATATCCATAGACGACTGTAACCACTTTCCATCAGGTAGGCCATCACTCTAACCATAAAATATAAATATAGGTTACCAACGAACGAAGTCGAAATTTACGCTGATGAAACTATTTATAAGCTATGTAAAAATAATTTGAATTATTTTATAATAGTCGTCCAAAGTAGCCGAAGCTACCTCGTCTCGTCCAGTCCCGCCTTTTGATCACCCGCCCCGCGCACTCGGAAGTTCTCAATAACGAAGGGGTCCAAATATAACAAAGCCCCATTGTTTTGGGTCCATTGTGGTGGTTTGAGGTCGATATGTTTATTACAAGGTGCCACTGACGCCGGCAACACCTATAATGACAGCCTTGCGACTCGACGTTGGTTTGTAATCCAAATTTCGTTGAAATATGTATGGATGCAGAAGGGATACTTCTTTCTAATAAGAGGGTTTTCTGCCTAGTTCTTATAGATTATTCAATTTTGATAAGACTAAACAAAATACTAGAATAAAATGGTAACTAATCTCACATTTGATTGAACAAGTATTACCTATAACAAAGGATATTTTGCAAGGAGCAATTTTTATTCATGATGAATTTTATGACACCTATTGCTAAACAAAAGCCTCGCTATATCTAGCTTACCTATACAGTGTATGTGTACCTATACATGTTTTATTTTAGCCCTCGGATGAAATTCGACGCCTGTTCTTTTTGTTAGGCTCGTTATTGTGCAGTTTCGATCCAAGACCTCAGTAGAATTCCTTCTTAATCGTTAAAAGCATCCAGGATGACCCTCTACGTCTTGGCAAGGTACCACGAGACCGAGCCTATGCAGCGCATTATTGCTCCCTGTTTCAACGTAATTACGCTCTAGGTGGTGATTAAATTTCAATCTAGAGAGTGGTCGTTACTTGAGGCCTGGCTTACTTGTACTAGTATTCCACTCGGAGATCAGACAAGACTGACCCGTTACTTTCTATATTCAAAATCCTTGCATCACAATATTAATAAGAAACTAGCGGTACCCGGCAGACGTTGTCTTGTCCTTAAAAAATAAAAATCTAGAAACCGATTGTAGCGCCATCAACCGGGATCAATTGTTAATCGCTCATCTACGCAACGGTTCTGTAGAACGTTTCTCTTGCGTACCGTGGGGATTTGAAATGAGCTCCAAGCCGAGGTTTTCCCAGAGCGCTACGATATGGAGTTTTTCAAAAGGGTGTCATAAAATTTCTTCGAGGCCGGCAGCGTGTTGGTGACATCACTGATGTTGCAAACGTCCAAAGGCGACGGTAACCGCTTTCCACCAGGTGGGCCGTCAGTCTGTCTACTGTACTCCAGCTATAAAAAAAATCTAAACCATTCTTGAATCTACTTGAAAGAACAAAAAAAATCATCAAAATCGGTCCCACCGTTAAAAAGATGTTCAGCGGTGCCACTTACCGGATCCAATCGTGAATCTAAACCATCTCGGGATTCACTAGAACACACACAAAAATAATTTCACCTAACTCATACAAATGAAAATGAGTTTAAATGCAGTCACCTTTGCTGAAATCGGCCGGGAAAGATCAAAACAAGTGAATGGCTAGACTGATGTTTTTTAATGATTTTATTATAAGTATCGTATTTTAATACTTTCTCTTATTCCGGACGAAGACAATTCCAAAAACTCAAAAATCATAAAAATTGGTCCAGCCCTTCTTGAGTTATAAATGGTGTAACTAATACGACTTTATACAAGCATAGTAGGCAGAAATAAATGTTCGTTATTCGTCTTGATATCTTAATCTATGTCTGGTAACACCTCGTCATCGCGCCTAATAAGCCCGGCCGCCGTTCCCGCGAATAATTGAGTAATTACATAATTGTACTCGGATCCCGGCGTATTTGTACGATTTCACAACGATTCAATTTACATTCTAGACTATACAGGTTACACCGTGTAAAAGTCACGCTGTAATTAGTTTTGTGTTTGTATAACACAGTACTTTGCTTCAAATTAAGTGACGAACATTTTTGCAAGCCATACACTGCCATCGTTGCCAGTACATTACTCATCATCAACATAACCCCAGCATTAAATCCTGGTTGCGTTCGGAGCATCCGCTTCGAAGCCCCTGTCCGCTTTCCTTCTTTTTCTTCGTTTCCTTGCACAGTCTTCGACATCATTTACTGTTAAATCACTTGGGTTTGAAAGTAAACACCAGTTCTTTAACAAAATGCTTTTATTGACTTGCACAGCCGTACGTGATTCGACGGCGCACTGTCCCGACGATTAGATGTCTCACAATACCGTCACCGATATTGCGTAGACCACCTCCTGCTACTGCAGTGCTCACCTCCGAATATACCGCGCGTAGCTCGCTTCTGAATCTTCTCCTTAACTACGCTAAACTCCTTCTTCACTGAACTGCCCACTAAACTCGTCACTGACTTCTGCTTAACTCTTCTTCCAACTCTCTCGTATCGCACTTATCGCTTTGCTGTCTTCAATTAAACTCCCGTAGGCACGCCTTACGCTGCTTGTATACCCGGAAGAATCTTCTGAAACCCATAATTTCTATCTTCTTTTATTTATTGTCTATCCTTTTCTAAATATCTATCTATCTCTTTCTTTTCCTTCCTGAATATTCTAATCATCTATATCTTTCTAAAATGTATCTATCCTTGTCTTCAACCTTTATCTAAAAATCTTGAGACCGGCTTACGCTGCCAGAAAGTTTTACCCTCGGTCGCTAAAATATAATTTCTGTCAACGTCAAGCCAGCTATTTTACGGCTACCCCTTTTTTGTTGTTTTATTGCATGAGTTCAGCAGATAGGCAGGCGGCCCACCTGATAGAAAGCTGTTACCGTTGCCTATTGACATTTGTAACACCAAATTGGAAACTATTTGTTATGGTCACATACGACCAGGGGAGCCATCCAGGTCAGCAAACCTTGCTATCTGGCTGTGGGGTGTTTTCGGTGCCTCTTACGACAGACCGTCCGGCTGCAGGAAATTGTATGCTTTCTTCATTCCTGTACGGATAAAATGTATCGAGGCCTGGCGGAAGTAGCATGACTAGACAATTGTATCAAACATAACTACTGTACTGTAATAAGCCCCCCACATTATTATAGTAGCTGTTGATCGACATATTATGTATAATATATAATCGTCATAATTATAATATAGTCATATTTTTATCCGTGCAGTAACGGAGAAAGAGTACGTTTTCCTGCGACCGGCTGGCCATTCGTAAGAGGCGACTAAACAACCACAGCCAGGTGGCAGAGCATTTGTCCGTCTGGATGATTACCAACTCTAGTCTAGAGTATGCCGCTATAACAACCTTGAGTTGTTTTCTGGCATTAGAGGCCAGGTTCCAGTCTCCCTTTAGAGCCCAGCAGCACTTTGATGTTACAAATATCCATAGGCGATGGAAACCGCTTTCCATCAGATGGGCCATCTGCTGAAATCATGCGAACCTCGTAGGCGGTCTAAAACCTGATCAATAATGCTGGAACATAACTCATAATTATGGCAGCATACTGTAAACCAGGTGTGGTGTGCATCCAAACGGGCAAATACCGTACTACTTGGCTGTGGATTGTCTTGTCTCCTCTTATGTTCCTGCATGGATATCAAAATATAATGCTAGCTTCTGCCCACGACCTCGTCCGCGTGGAATAGTAAAAAAAAAGTAAGGTAAAAAAAAACCCTTGATTTGGAAACATTATTCATTGATGCTCCGCTCCTATTGGTCTTAGCGTGATGATATGTAGCCTACAGTCTTCCTCGATAAATGGGCTATCTAACACTGAAAGAATTTTTCAAATCAGACCAGTAGTTACTGAGATTAGCGCGTTCAAGAAAGCAAGCAAACAAACTCTTCAGCTTTATATATTAGTATGAGATTGTATCAGAGCTTATTATGATATATGTATATATCTTGAAGTCTTCAAGCGTGCTCCATCCTAGGCTGCGTCATCACTCAACATCAGGTGAGACAGTGGTCAAAAGCAAAACTATACATCCATAAAAAAATGTCAACTACCGCATTCTTCGACTTCCGAATTTTACGTAGGTACGTACAGACCGACTGAAATTGTTCTAAAATTTTATATAATCTTTATTAAATAAAGCCAAACAACGTTAATTAATTCATACACAACGATAGCAAGTCACGGATGATTCATTTAATATTATTTACCTTTTAAAAGATTAAGGTATCAAGTTGAAAATAAAATAAGGCTCGACTCACCGTCTGATTATGCACGCCAGTCGCGAAGCTTATCGGCCCGTGAGGACGGGGCTTAATTAACTTGTTCCTTAACAAACGACCCGGGAATGCAAATAAATAATAACTTGTATGAAAATATGATTAATACTTTATTATTACATTTTTTAAATTCCGCAGCTATTTTGGTTAAAATTATATCTCTATGTTACCTTCATTTTGGACTGTCCGGCAGCTTCTGTATGACCAGTTATTTTCTCAGAAACTACATATTGTCACAAGTTGAGCCACCTGCATACCTATTGTCACATACCGACAAAGAAATGCTGCGCATCTTGTTTATTGCCCCTCCCGCATTCGAAGTTCTTTTTTTATTACTTCGTATTTAAAATTTGCAATAGACAATAGCCTATTGTTATTGTTTTCGACTTTGTTGGCCGTTCGCAGGAATAGATAACCAGGTGTGCAAATTACTATTTCTCGGAAACTCAGTGCGCGCGGCCGATTTTTTTTGTACTGTATAGTTAGTATAAAACAATGCCCGAATGGAGGGTGGGTAAATTTAATATTTGTAAATATTATAGGTAATTATTTCTAAATTTAAGGCTATAAATCCTAACGATAGATCTTTGTTATGTGACAAAGTCGCAGGCGAAGATTGTACGGCAATAAACAAGAACACTTTGGGTGGTAAAACCAAACGCCACATAATAAATACGTGTTTAAAAGCAAATATTTTCCAAATTATACCCAAAAACTGGCACGGTTCAATAACATTGAAGTGTTAACACGTGCAAGCGGACCGGCGGCACTTTGTTAGTATATGCGTGTGACAGACGGACAGACATGACATGTGTTTTGTATTAGTTTTGATGTTTCCTTGTTTAATGTGTATTTTATTGTCGTAGAAAGATATGTAGGTAGTAATAGTCCCGCCACAGCACTGAGTGTTAATGGTCCGTTTACCTTAAACATGTAGATATAACATTCTTTGCCAGGTAAACTTCGTTTGCGTTGCCATAATGACAACGATGAAAGAAACGCGACTGCAGCATCATCATTCAACCGGTCAATCCTTTTTTGAAATTAGTTCCCGAAAATGCATTGAAAAGATTTGAGTGATCTAATTTTCAAAATCGTACTTTCCGGTAATATCGTATTTTTGAGATAGTTGACGTTCGGTACGTAGTATGGTTAAGTTAAGAGAGATTTAGATAGGTTTTGCTGCTATTCATATATTTATTGCCTATATTCCTCTATCCCACAGACAGACAGACAGACACAGGGCTAGCTTGTGTCGAGTCTCATTTAAACCCTGTGTCATTGTCATCTATTCGAGCATTTCACTGAAATAATTCTCCAAGTATACATATCTAGTATTGGCAACACCAACATAGAATAATATTTATTCTTAAACTTGCAACATTGTAGTTGCATTTTTGGGCTTCTTCCGATTAGGTTGTAGCCGAAGGCAGACGCCTTCGTATTAAAAGTGATTTTATTACGAGTTTTCACCAACTAATAGTGTTTTAACTTCCATTACTACATCGACCTGGGTATCCTAGGCCCACCACCATCAGCGTGCAAACAAATATTTATTATATGTGCGACGAGCTGCGCACATCTAGTATATACAGATCTACGGGTAGTTCTTCTCTTATATAACCCTGACATTTGACGCAGGAAACTAAAGTCTTCATAACTATAGTGCATCTCTTTCAGTCTTCGATGCTGTCACGCAAACCTGAACCAAGTCTGCCGGCACGTGTACAGGCCCCACCTATTGACTTGCATACGAGCCTCCTAAACGCCTCACTGCACGTCACCACAAGCCACCAGAGTTTTTTTATTGCATAAGTTCAGCAGGCCATCGCCTATGAACATTTGTAACACCAAAGGTACTGCTAATGTGGGATAATATTAATGCGAAAATTGATAGATTATTTTTTAATACGTACATAAATCTGTAATATAAACTCTCGTTTTTGTGATTTCTTTCCATTAAAAGCCAAATTGATCCGTGAACACCTTCCTAAGGAATCAATGAAGCACACAATTTATTTTATATATTACAAAATGTTTTCCATTTAATGGATATTCAAATTGTTATTGTGTTATACTCGGTGTCGTGTCGTTCGCACGCCGTGAACGATTTCACGAATATATCTTTACTAATATAATAGAAAGTTTGATTGGATATTTATTCTTCTTTCAATGTCCTCGAAATATATTCACACCAATTATTTGTTGTATTCCAATATATTACACCTGAACCCATTCAAAGGAAGTTTTCCTTCAATGCGTGATGTTATCATAATATTTCACTAACAAGGGCAACCTTAGCGGCTCGTTAGTTGCTGTACGACCTGAATATAGCCGTTGGTCCGACATGTAGGGCAAAATCTAATCCATTCGGAGTTTCTAGAATTTAGGTAAAATGGAAATCCTACTAATATTATAAACGCGAAAGTTTGCAAGTAGATGTATGGATTTATGTTTGTTACTCATTCATGCAAAAACTACTAAATGGATGTTGATGAAACTTTACAATAATATAGCTTATACGTCGGAATAACACAGGCTATAATTTATAAAGATATAATGTGAATTATCCAAAATATAACGATTTTCCATCACCAAGCGTGTGAGACCGCGGGGCGCAGCTAGTTCTAATTAAAGTAAATAACATTATTATTTGAAATTATAAATTCGAATGTGGATTAGTTTAAGTTTTTACCGTTTAACTACTCAATCGATCAACATGAAATTTTGCATATATACATGGTCAGGGATATAGAACAGGACGTAGGATAAGATACCTTTCATCTAGGGTTGTAGGTATACAACCCTAAGCTAATAAAGAAATTTCACACGGACCTATAAGCGGATATGCTTTATCTTAACAAAGTGTCCGTAGTCCCATGATGCTCCGGGTAAATGACTTCACTCACCACGAGTCCTAACGCTAGCAGTCAGCAGCAGCAGCAGATAGACGGCAGCTGGGCTGTATACGAAGCAGGAGGACGGCACTAGCGAGATTTGCTGCAACTGGCAGCGTTGAAGTTAACGGCGGCTAGCATAAATACTGTTCCCGAAGGATACAAAAATAAAGGTATAGACATAGATAGCCTTGCAGTTACGTTATTTTGCGCTATTACAGTTCACTAACAAACACGTCATCATATTGTCATATCACTGCATTACTTCAAATCATGTTTAAAGCCCGAGGGCCAGCACCCGTTTCTGTGCAGCGGTGCATAGCAGTTGCCGGAGATCTAGGTCCGTGTGTTGGAAGGAAACGGAGAGATCCACCCCCTCTCCTCTCTCACCTCTTCCATGCCGTCTTCATCACAAACTGCCGGCCCTTTTTTTTCGTCAGGGGAAATCCGATAGAGGACCAGAAGCCGCGACAAGCACAAAAGTTTGGGGCATAGTTCGCGACCCGTGTGTGGGTTTCGCCAGATCGGGGGTGGCACTAGCATGCCCAGTCAAAACTGGTACCACGCTATTGCCACTCAGAAAGGGATACCTACTGAAACCCCTGGGTGTTCCGTCCTTATTCCAGGGCTACGGGTACATGATCTAGCCTCTCCGCTAGACCTGGCAGGCATGAGCTTCGCAAGGCCACTTCCACTGCCGGGAGACTACTTTTATCCCCGGCATCTTCCATATAACTGCCTGTGATGGCTAGCGACAGTTGCATTTCAACAAAAATTTTTGAAATGGAACTGTCGTGTCCTGTCGTCAACGTGTGGATATTCGTGGCACTGTTGTTAGTCGCCCCACATCACCTTCCAAGTCGAGTCGTACTTACTAAATTAAAGACAGTTATATCATTTAATATTTATTTCATATTATGTCCATCAGCTCGACACGCCATAATTGGACTCAGAAGAGGAGTCATACTTAACATGTCAGCAGTAATTTACTTATACTCCACAGGGTAATCTATTCACAATCACAGTGGTGACCTGTGCGACTAGGCAGTTTGGAGATAGTAATTTTTTTTTTCATTCTTTTCATGTTTTTGGAGGCGGCTCACTGAGCCGCCTGTCCGTACTACTACTGTACGGACAGGTTGAGGAACTCGCGCGCATTACTTACGTAATTTCGAGTGTTAAGTGACGCATCTAGTACCATGGAAGCCAAAGGAGATGTCGCAGCCGTATCCTTGTCGATGCGCACACCGGATTTCTGGATGGACCAGCCGAGGTCGTGGTTTCTTCAGGTGAACGTTCTGAACCCACAAAAGATGTCCGACGAAGCGAAATATCAACTCATCATAGCCAAGCTGGGTAAGGAAGAGATTCAACAGGTCACAGATATACTTTTTGATCCATCCCTAACGCGATGACCATGACTAAATCACAGCCAGGAACAACAAACAAAATCATACTTACTCAAACCCAAAAATCTTTTCTACAGCTCTTCGAATTCCGGCAAACACGAAAATAAACTGATATATTTATCAAAAGAATAACTATAATACATGCGACAAGACAATTAACATTCCTTTCGTGTTAATTAATCATAATAACGAGGTGCGAGCGCTGTAGGTGGTTCATATAGCCCCCACCAATTAGTCCTATGAATTAGCCGTGAAGCGATTTCCTTTACGTTACATTTACTTTCCTTGCTTTCAAAGAATCTTCTAATTCTGAATCCTTAATCCTTAGAGAGCGCTATTCCCCTTATCCCGATTATTTGGAGCCGGCACAATATGACTTATCCTTCAATACTCCTTCCTCTATTCTGGCATACGTTCTCTATCTCAGAACAATTCATCATACTATCTACTATACATAACCATCCAACTCATTTTTGATCTATTTTGAAATTTGTATCCATTGATCTAATAAGATACTTTTTGTCATTCAACCCTCCTCATTACATGCCCATACTAGCCTTAGTCTTCTTCCTCTCAATTATCCAGTCACGGGTACAACTTTCAAAAAACCCCTTATATACCCATATCTCACTATACATGGTCTTGTAACAGCACACATCCATCTCAATATTCTTATCTCATCTAACTGGAGACGTTTTTGATCTAGCAATCTAGTGGTCCAACATTTTATTAGTGCCACTGTTGCAACTCCCTACCAAATACGTCGCCGTGACAACAAGAACGAGTCTGACTGGCACTAATTATTCTCAAATAACTCTAGTGACTTAGTTATCTTCTATCTTTAGTGTAGATAGTCTAATATATCTATTTTGTATTGTCCGCAGGTCTACAAAAAACCTTAGCTGTATTATGTATATCGATTAACTTCAACTAGTTGCTGTGACATTTGCAAAGACAATGCCAAAGGCCTTGCAACAATAAAAACTCAAAGTAATAAAATTAAATAAGTATAAATTGTTTTTGATATTTGACTATGGAACTTGTATGGGAAGTCTCCCAGTTTTCTTAATTAAGAATTGCGGTTTTCCCTTACAGCTTTATTTTGAACCACTCTTTCCTAACCTTACACTAATAAGCATACCCACATTTTTATAAGGTACGCGTATAGACGCTCGAATACTATCTTTAGAGGATTTCATGCTCAAGTAGACGCGCGGCGCATTATAACTTTCACATCTTAATTAACACCTCTAATTATGAAAGTTGATAAATGAAGTCAAATATTTCCACACTTCGGGAGGTCTGACATCAAAGCGGCCCAACCACAGCTGACAAATTGCATTTAGACATAATATACAGGGTGAATTGTTCAAGTGGGCCTTTAGAGCCAAATCTTAAACTATGCTAGATAGCGAAAAATACTCAAAGGAGTCTCGAGGCCGATTTTGACGATAACTAAAATGGTTTCATTAGATTTTTGAAAAATCAATTACTCTTGTCAGGAATCGAATCGTCTGATTTTGAAAAAATAAATACATCCTGAATAAATGATAGTGTAGCTAGTAAGGGTTAATTTCTGTGAAGTAACATTAAACGGCAAACCAAAAGAAAGGGTTGTTTTTGAAAAAAAAAAGAATTGTTTTCCATACAGGAATTAGTACTATTTCCGTTCTTGCACGAATAGCTTGGGATATACATCGTGTAATTCTGATAGTATTGATAGTGATAGTAAGGCTTAGAACTGAAAGCACAAAACTGTATTCAATAATATTGTTACGTGCCAATACGCATTTAGGATTGCAAGTAAACACCAGTTTCTTTTCAAGTAAATGCTTTTACTGACTTACACAGCCGTACGTGATTCTTCTCTGCAGGGTTGCTTCTTCACGCACAACTAACGACGCTTTGCCCCGACGATGAGTGCTCACCTCCGAACTTACCGCGCGTAGCTCGCTTCTGGATCTCCTCTTAAACTCGTCACTGTCTACTTAACTCTTCTCCGAACTCTTTCGTATCGCATTTGTCACTTTGCTGTCTTCAACTGAACTCCCCATAGGTGCGCCTTACGCTGCTTATATACCCGAAAGAATCTTCTGGAATCCATAATTTCGATCTTCATCTCGTTATTCGTTTGTTCATCATCTATCCCTTTCTAAAATGTATCTGTCCTTGTCTTTTCCTTTCAGAATCTTCTACCTTTTTCTAAAAGTCTTGAGACCGACTTGCGCTGCCAGAAAGTTCTACCCTTGATCGCCACAATATTGAATTATTCACTTGCATGTTTATGTGAATCACTTTAGTTGATTCATAAATAATCGGCAGACATACACACATATTGTGTATCCCCAAATTAAGCAAGTTGCGTTTGTGTTATGAGTAATATACAACGGACTACCCTGGGGCCGATCCCAGAGACCCAGACTATATAGTAAATAACGGATAAAATTCGTTTCCAAAATTTACCTCGCCAGGAATCGAACCCGGAGCCTCCGCGTTGCAGTGAGGTAAGCCGGAAGGCTTAGCCTTAGTCATATGAAAAATAGGACGTAGCACACAGAATGTGGTAATACTGGGCAAGCACTCTATCGAATTGTATTCGAATAGATAATTCGATACAAGTTGTTACACGAGTATCTATTTTAATGTTGAAGCAACAAAGTATTTTATTGTTGGTTTTATTAAAATTTATTTATTTGTTTTACTAATTAAATATTACATTGGTAGAATTATTTTTATTAATTATTATTATTATTTAACAAAATTGAGTCGTTTTGGTCTTACGCCAAAAGGAAGATTTGCACTGAAAATCAGCGTTGTGTCGGATATAATTCCGGCACAGCAATATGCTGAGTGCAAACCTGGTTTGCTGAAAATGCGGCGTACAAACTCTCAAATTATGCTCTATATATAATAATTTATAATGAATGTAATTACGTCTCTATTTCTTCAAATAAAGTCTTTCTTTCTTTCTTAAGAACCAAACCTCCTAATACGATCGTCTTAAAAAAAGTCCAAAACGCATTTGACCGCACCACCCCAACGTGGCCTATTAAATGAAATGTTTTTGTAAACTGTCCAATTAAATGGAGATAGTTTTGGAATAGGTATAGCAATGAAGAGCATAATTTACGAGTGTCGGCTTCACTTGTGTTCTGACTCGAGTGTGGTTTGCTCGTTTAGATATTTCGCTAAGTGCAGGATAGGTCTAAATTGGGGATCAGTGGGGTTTAGTGGGTTTCCTTTCGATTCGTAGCAGTTTGAAGATGGGTACAGTAATACCCCGCTTCACGCGAGGGATGTGTTCTAGACAAAATCTCGTTAAGCAAAATTCGCGTATAGCGGGGAAGATGCAATAACAGGCCAAATAGGTATATGTATTGTTTAATATTTATATACATCCCATGGGGGTACGCAGAGACTATAGATCTCTCTGACAAACTACTTCGCTTCGTCTACTTTCATTAACCTCTTCATGCATGCACGTTTATTTGATATGCTTTTTACCTGACCTCGTTTTAGCACTTCTGTTATTTGATCATGATGTGTACGTCGTGGTCTACCGGTACCAACTCTGCCATTCACAATACTGTCATACATTTGTTTTGTGATTCTGTTTTCATCTATCTTCTCTACATGCCCAAACCACCTTAACATTCCCTTTCCTACTCTTGTCATTACATCTTCTTTCAAACCACAACGCTCCCTTATCACACTGTTTCTTATCATATCACTTACATTAACCTCACATATACTTCTCAAAGCTCTCATTTCAACTGCATTTATTCTACTTTCATGCTTTTCTACCACACCCAACTTTCACTGCCGTACATTAGTGTTGTCACTAACACCTCCTTATGGACAGCCAAGTTTGCCTTTACAGACACTTTCTGGCTGTTCATAAAAGAGTTTAGCGCTCCATTCACCTTATTACCTGCAACTAGTCTTCTTTCGATGTCACTTTCATGCTTTCCGTCCCTGGTAAACATGCACCTTAGATCTCATATATTTATATATCCTATTTAATGTGTACTCTAGAGACATACATTCGTGATTCCATTTATAAAATCCATAGCCCGGGTTGTCTGGAAGTGATCGCTCTAAATGATAAGACCGCCTATTGTTCCTGCCTTTCCTATTTTATGAGGCTACTGTAAATTGTTGATTTAATGTGTATCTGGTCAACAATAAAGCGTATTCTATTCTAATATCTATGTCTTTTTGGCAGGGGCGTAGCTAACATGGGTGGCACCCGGGGCGAATGTTGTAGATGAGTTTAGGCTCAATCAAAACTGTTAAAAGTAATAATAATTTGCATTTTATTAAAATACGAGTATTACGAATATTTTTTTATATATTATGTGAAAAAAAATTCGTTATCAAAAAAATAACTTAATAATTTTGAATATATTAAACATTTACTTATTTATCTATTGTAATATATGTTAATATAAAATGCTTGTCACATATAATGTTAACAAGTAATTTTTTTTGTATGTACGTAAATATATTGATGTATGTATTCAATTTATAAATTATTATATTTAAATTGTACAGTCCTATCTTTTTTCTGCTCCACCTACATCGCCTGATTAGTTAAGAATTTATTTTAAGCCAGGTTGCCTGGAAGAGATCGCTTTTAGCGATAAGGCCGCCTGTTGTTTTGCCAAGAAGTTTTGTAATTATGCATTTTATCTCTGTATTTGTTTATTTTGGTCAGCAATAAAGTGCACTCTATCTAACTTTTCTTCCTTCTAAATTTAACACTTGCAAACTCCGAAAACACGTCATCGAAATTTATATTTTGTATTGTTTCATGTTCTATCGTTAAAATACCAAGATTGTTTAATCTGGTTGCAGTCATTGTAGACCGCAAGTAATTTTTAATTAATTTCAATTTGCTGAAACTCCTCTCACATGAAGCAACTGATGCACATATTGTTAGAAATAACTTGAGTGCGACTTTTTATAGGTGGCACTATAACTGATGTTGACGGTTGGGTGACACCCGGTGTTTTTAATTAACAAAATGTTACAATTAATTGTTTGTAAAAAATCGAAATTAAAAAAAATCTTTCGATCAGGCACTAGTTTTCATTTTTTCAAAAAGCTGTGTAAATTTCATTGAAATCCACCGAGCGGTTTTCAAGCTACAGTGGTCACCAGTTCAAAAAACATAGTTTTGAGAAAAACGCATTACACTACGCTCTCGAACGTTCCAGAGCGTCCGAGAAGCCTTTGCTAATTATCGAATAACTAGAAAAGTATTTGTCGGATTTATTTCAAATTTTCAGAGAATATTTCTAAGATATTATACTTTAAGAAAAAAAAATATTTTCTGAAAATTCTGACTGCACCTAAACCCCTTAATAGTTGAATTATTAGATTCACTTCTTTTTTTTAATTGTAAATAAAGCTATTGAATCAATAAAGCAACGAAAATATGGTACGGAACCAAATATCTTGATTGACCGTAACTTTTTTAACTTTCAACTACCAATCCGAGTGCAGGGTGGTCTAATTTTTTAGCGACCACCATTTTAGTGAAATGGCGCCACCCCACGTGTTTAGCCCTTATCGATATAGTTAATTTGTGTTTTACTTCAAACACACGGATCGGCGATACCGTCAAACCCAGACAAGTGGCACCTTCGCTCCATTGGAAAGAAAATAAAAGATATTTATTTAGAACTACATAAAATATAAATTATATTAGGCACCCATAGAATAAATAATAACCATAAACGAAATTGAAATAATTGAAATGCACAAATTGGGGATAGGCTTAACAACAACTTTTATATTACTTATTGGCGCTTGACATGTTTGTCTTCCATGATCACGGCTACTGAAAAGTGGCCGAAAAGTCGAAATAAAAATACTGAGCTTTAAAGTTAAAATGTAGTTTGTTTATGTGTACTAGTCATTAAAACTTTAGAAAATACTATAAATATAAAACATACATATAAATGAAGAAAAATACAACAAGGAAATAAATTTCTAACTTGGCTCTAGCTCAACAGGAGGTTAGGTGAATTAAACAGCGCTGGAATTCCGCAATGATTAAACCTTTGATAGTCTCTTTAAAGTCTTTGTTGTTCTGTACACTATGTAATTATTTTCTTTATTAACTGTTAATCCGAAAATAATAATATAATTTACACTTTTCATTATCTATATAAACTTCTGTAATTATATACTTAAACACACCAAATGTGCGAATAGTGTGAAAATGTTTATTTATTGTTCAGCATATATTTATCTATTAAAGATTTTTTATTTAGATTTATGAAGGACAGTTTTTTTACATTTGATCAGTAAATGGACTTATGACTACGGTTTACAATGCCATGTAAAAATTAATTATAGGTGAACACAGCTTGTAATATAATTTCTTCATGTTATTTAATTAAACTCTAATAATAAAAATAACAAAAAAAGTTTAAGATATTGAAATTTTTCTCTCCGTTAGTCTATGTCTAATTAATGTCTTTTTGGGCTAAAAGAATCTTTTTTATAAAATGAATTTTTGATGGATTTGGATTTATTGAATGAATGAAATACTTAACATTTTTATTTTTCTGAGCAATTTAAATAATCATCTTTAAAAAAGTGATGAATTTAAATTATACAATAATTTAATTTCAATTACATAGTCTTACAAAGCACGAAAAATCTAAATCTTATCAGGTTAATCCAGGTGCGACTGTCTATTTTTTCATTGTTAAAAGGTTCAAGATTTTGCGTAAGGTGGTAGCTGAGCTAGCTGAGTGGATAAGCAAAAAATGGTGGCTAGCTTATAAGTTGACTTTGGTGACATGATCTTTTATCTTATTTGGTTTTTATATAACAAGGCTATTGACTCGTCACATTTGTGATGAGTTCCCCCACTGATACGCGTGGCCCCCTATGATGGGTTACGGGAAGAGGTACATGTAGTGATGCCTACGACACCTAGGCCGCTTACTGTGGATGGGGTCGCCAAACTGGCTGTCCTTGTGTAAAGACGGCCCTGCCCGAACCTAACAACAACGCGGTTATGAGCTATATTATACATTACGTTATATGAAGCTGATAAATATAAGATGACTCTTCAAGTTCACGACACAGTACGGCAGTATTCAGAGGAAGCTTCCGGTATGCAGCAGCAAGATGTTTGAATATATCCCTCCACCTATTAGAAATGTACCTTCAATTAAATTGTTTAGGACCAAACTTAAGAAATTTCTTAATGCTCATCAAAACGCACAATGCGATCTTAGGCATGACACAAGTGCTATATGACTTTAGGAATTTATTTATCTATTTTTTAATTTATTATAATTTGGTTAATTT
Organism: Dendrolimus houi; assembly: GCA_039645545.1. Classification (NCBI taxonomy): domain Eukaryota; kingdom Metazoa; phylum Arthropoda; class Insecta; order Lepidoptera; family Lasiocampidae; genus Dendrolimus; species Dendrolimus houi. Next base: position 22,521,097 of record CM077128.1, on the reverse strand, counting down.
ATAGATATATGTTGTTTCGTTGTGTGTGTTGCTACAATTATTTTACATATGTATGTGTTATTTAAATTATTGACTAAAATATATATATAAATATATTTAGTCAGCAATTAATTTACATTTATCAAACTGTATTATACTGTATATATTGTTGTTGTTATGTGTGTTGTGTTGTCCACCGTGACTTCACTTTATGGTCCCAGACGGAAGAACAGCGCTAGTCCTTGTGGGCTAGCATTATACTGAGACTGGGTCCAATTTAGAACTTATTTTGTTTCTTTTTCTATTTATTTTAACTTAGTTTTTGTCCTAAATAAAATATTTTTCTTTCTTTCTTTCTTTCAAAATTTCTGGTAAAAAATCAACCTCCTACTATCAGCAAAGATTGCCAGGTGATGATCCACCAAAAAATTCATGTATCTGCGCCTTCGGGTTAGCGTATCTCTCAAAAAATATACAATAATATTTAAAGAAAACAACCCGCATTTATCTTACACATGAGTGTTTCTTGCTTTGTCCAAGCTCAAATGAAGCGCGAAGGCCTCCCTTGAGGTGTCTTCGGGCGGTTCATCAATATGGTACACAACAGTGGATTTGCAAGGTGGGTACTTCAAAGTACTACCGTAATGAAAACATTATATTTTTAGCTCGTTCTATTTTTGCACATACTTCTTTTATCAATGCAGGAACGGAGAAAAAGTACTAATTTGTGCGGCCGGGTAATCCACAGCCTATTTAAAAATGAATGTAGTTCGAGACGTTTAATTTGTAGTAGTGTACGGTCAGCACATAAGTAAAAAAACTAGTACTTTTTCTAGGCAGGTACTTAGTATGAAACTAATTATAATACACTATAAATATTAATATTAAAAAATAATTGCTTATACTAAATTTCTTCAACTCCAAAGATTTTGTATTTGTCCTCATCCTCACTTTCATCCGATGAACCATTTGTGTTAATTCTAATTCGTTCTGATATTATATCTAAAGCCTCATCTCTGCCTTGAAATTCATTTTCCTCTTCAATAGCAAGTAGACAAACATTTTTCTTGTCCTCTACAGTTATGCGATTAAATTTTTCTTAGCTAATGTATTCATTTTCATTGTGAGATTTTTTTGTGACATAAGTTTTATTATTTCTCATATATTTACCTTACTTCGACCACGTTTCAACATCGGAACCATTTTCAACTAGCAACTATAATATCAAATAACAACAATTAGCAACAAATAATAACACTGAACAATAAAGAACAAGAATGAATTAATTCATTGGCAAACTAAAACCAAATAATAGTTCCAAATCTACAGGTTCCAATTGTGAATTAATACCATCCGGAGACTAACTGAAACACACACAAAAAATCAACAAACTCGGTCCAGGAGATTAGGAAGATCCTAGAACCCGATCCCAGCGCCACCTACAGGTTCCAATTGTGAATCGAAACCATGCGGGAACCCACTCAAACACACAAAACAAATTTCATAAAAATCGGTTAAGTCGTTCTCAAGTTATGCGCTTACCAACACATTTTGCGATTCATTTTTATATTGTAGATTATTATATTTATGTGGCCTCTCTGGTACAGTAAGAGGCAGCATATTCCAAAGTTTGACAGCGTGCACACTAAAACAATTAGATACATTTTGATAATTTACCTTTATGTAACGTATATTTTCCCGTACATAGTAAAAAATATTTTTATTACAAATATAAAATTGCTACAGTGATGAACGTAAATACATACACATAAAGTTGATTTCTGAGTGTGTTTCAAATATAATAGTTGTGTAATTCAAACCGCACATTGGTGCGGTTTCGAACAATAGAACGACCCTCATCTCGGCACAATCGGGGCTAATATTTTTAGATAATATTGTTACAACATTACTGAGAATGTTCTCTTTGTTAGTTATTTGGAGCAACAGTACTAAATAATAGTATAAAACTGGGGTCTTGTTTCGTAACTAGATATGAATAATATTTTATTGTATTCCTAAGTTTTTGCGGTGTTTTTATTAATTTTTGCCTGCTTGTGTGTGCTGTTGTGTTTGTTGAAAAGTCTCCCAAGTTTTGCTAAGGGGTAATAATATAATACATTGTTTATATGCCGATGGAAGAACATCGTAAGCGATTTATAAACAATTTTATATGAGAGCTAGAAAAATTGGACGGCGCGGAATTACAATACAATACAATACAATACTCTTTATTGTACACCAACATTACATAGAAAAGACACAAAAAACTTACTTACTAAAAGGTAGTACAAGGGGCGGCCTTATTGCTAAAAGCAATCTCTTCCTGGCAACCTTTAATTATTATTTAAAAAAAAACATTTGATTAGAACTGTTTATTCTAATACAGTTTATTATGAAACCAAATTATTACAATTAATATTCTGTTCTTTTTAAAATAAGAACATTATATAATTAACTAACTGACCCGGCGAACTTCGTACCGCCATATTTTCTGAATTCCTAAAAGACTTTATTTCATGACATAAAAACAAAATTACCAAAATCGGTCTAGGTGATTAGGAGAATTCTAGAACCCGATCTCAGCGCCACCTACCGGTTCCAATTGTGAATCTGAACCATCCGGGGACCCATCAAACACACAACACAAATATCGTCAAAATCGGTCCAGCCGTTTAGGAGGAGTTCACTGTCAACATACGTACAGAAGAATTATATGAATATAGATACAACTTTTAAGACTAGTGCAGTGAAGGAAACTTAGCTTATATATTATTCTACCTATAAACCCTTAAGACTATAAGTAGAATACTGAGCCTACCTAGGCTCAGTATTCTACTTATAGTCTTAAGGGTTTATAGGTAGGTATTGACTTCGATGACCTCATCGAAGTCAATGGGTAATATGGGTTGACGGCCTCTGTGGTTGAGCGGGCTAAGAAGTTGCCGGCCTACCTCACAGCAACGCCGAGGCTCCGGGTTCGATTCCTGGTATAGTAAGTAGATTTCGGAATGCGTTGTCCGAGGTATAGACCAGTCTTTTGGTCACGTGTGATATTTTTTATTTGAATCATTAGGTAAGAAGAAATTAACTTACAAAGTAATAAAAATGTTGCGCCGCGCTCTAACATTTGAAGTATGATTTAGAAAAATCAAACCAATCCTCAACTAACCCGGTGGCCCAAAATCAAAAACAAACCAAGCACAATCTCCTGAACATTTACAACGTGTCTCCGAAAACAAATCATCAATAAAACTATTCGTTTAAAAAATAAGAGAAATCAAAGTTTGGGATATAAAAAGGCCCTTAAAATTTAGTGCACAACAAATAATAGTTCGATTTACGATTCACACGATGCCGACAAAGTTCACTTCAGTGGTTTTAAAAAGCTTTTGTCGTGCGCGTACGCATTGGTGTTGCCAGCTGTTCGCAACTTTACGGAAAGAGCTGCCTTATTAACTTACAAATTTTTGATTACCTTAATGGGTTCAGAACTAAATTGAAGACATTTTTAAAAGAGCACCAACGTTTGCAACGTGACCTTTAGGTATCATGTTTTAACATGATACCAGTGGTGTTTCATTTAATTGTAATATCATTTCAGTTCATTTATTTATTTTACTTTTTTAAGAACGTATTTGTAACACTAATATATTTATTCCCGATCATTTCTTTCCCTATTTCTACCTATTGTGTATGTACTATGTATGTATGTATATATATATACACACACATATACAATGATGTAATGTCTGCCGTGACTGTACCTTAAAGGCTCAGCGGAAGATCAGCGCTGGTTTTAAAAGACCAGCATTATGCTGAGACTGATGCTTTCAGGACAAGATTATGTTATGTTAGTTTTAAATTTGTTAACAATTATACCTACACTATCCAATGTAATTTGTCATGAATGAAATGATTTTCTTTCATCTTTCTTTCTATTTATCATACAAAAAAAAATATAGCAGTTCTCCATTTTCAAAACCTGGCAACACTAAACATTACCGCACTGTTAGGCTTGAAGCTCGCGAAGGACAAAAACCCACTATTAATGACTCGAGCGAATATCGACAATTTGCTACGTACGATTGAACAGAATCAATGGTTGTACACCCTATGTTTCAGAGCTAACACGAGAAATAAACCACATACAAACATGCACTTTATCTTAGGTGCATTTAAGTTGAGTTTCCTTTACGAAACGATTCGTAAGTGAAATGTTAGTACGGGGTGAAGCCATAAAATATAATCATTTATCATATAGATGTGTTTGTTATTGCAATAGTTAGGTTATTGTGGTAAAACGTCGGCGTTAGCATTATTAATACTGCGCACTGACATCTGCGTTACAGTTTCATTATAGAGGGGGTTTTGTGTATCATTGATGAAAAAAAATTATTCTCGAGCGTGTAATAATGCCTTGACACGGATTTTAAAACTTCAGCTGGGTGTTGAAGAAACTTTTTGTCTCAATAACTCAGAACAAAATGTGCATTTATCATATATCTAAAAGGATCTAATCTAAAAGGACTCTCTTCGGAACAACTTTCGTGTAGTGCTACTTTTACAGAAATAAAGAAGTGGTAAACGTCTTCATATTAAGCTTGATATACATTTTTTTTACAAGATTTTATTTAACTTACTATGTATGTAAGTTCAGGTGGAATCTTGCAAGTTAAATTTGACCAACTTGCCGATTTCCGATTGAGCTGAAATTTTGCATGCATATGTATATCGCGTGACAATGCAATAATATGGTACCATGGAGCTGATCTGATGATGGAGTCGGAAGGTGGCCATAGGAACTCCTGTACTAAACAAGATAGATCCGTCGTGTTTGGGCTCGTTTTACTTGTCTTGGCTAGCACTCTGTTACTACATGATATCTAGGATCTCAAAAGCTTGTATTCAAAAAACCTTTTTTTTCTAAATAAGTTATTATTGATTCGCCTTTCCTCCACCGTGTGGTAAGATGGAGGGTTTCCTTTTCTTTTATATCTATTTTATTACGTAAATGGATATATACATGCTGCTGTTTAGCTGCTACGTCATTTAACACAATTAGTTACCGCTCACCACACCATATACAGTTATATGGTTGTACCTATTTATTGCCAGATTTCTATTTATAGCCTTTTGTACAATTTGTATGCCGTATCTGATGAAGTCCTCCCGCAGCTTTTGGGCCATGAGGTCTTGAGCTTGATATACATTACCATTAAGTTAAATATAATTAAACCACGTTTTAACAGTTGCAAGCGCTGTATTGGATTTGATTTTTATTCTGACGTTTCGGCTACTTATTAGTAGCCGTGACTACGAAAGACAAAGATGTAAAATTTGTCTTCTGGGTGATCACGGCTACTGAAAAGTAGTCGAAACGTCGAAATAAAAATAAAACAAAATATCCCAATTAAAACCGTTAAAACGTACCTAGTTCTATTATATGTACTAAAAGCAATAACTTAATAAAATACTATTCGTTAAGTATAAGTAAATAGTTAACTTACGAAACTGATGAGTTAAGCCCTTATCATCGTTTGGGCAGCAATTTTCTTGTAAAGTAATAAGTTGTTAATTAAGGAGATCTCTGTCTAAGTGATGATAAAGACTAATTTGCAAGTGAACTACCTACTTAATCAATGGAAATATAAACCAGGCTTCATTTTAATATTAATATATATTTTTGAAGTGATAACTTCTTATGGGAGGGTAAACCGCTTCGTTACGTAACGCGTTACGGCGCCAGTCTGTCTGGCTTCCCTTTCTCTCACACATACGGCAGCGGTAGGCAGCCTCCTCCTCTCTCACTCTAACCCATGCACTATATAAATAAAATTTAAGTAATAACCTAAGCTTTTCTCAACTTAAACAATTTCAATATTAAATAGTTCAACTTAGTCTAGCTTAAGTTATTACTTCTGTCGGGCCTCCCGAGACGCACACTTTTTTTTATAGATACGCCATCACTAGTAATATAATATTATTAACGATATTATGATTCTAGCTAGATACACGTCTGATTGTAAGTTGTTTGTAAGTCAAAAGAGTAAGAACTTTTATCCTAAAGCAATTACATTTCCTGTTAAGCAACACACAAAATTTCAATCATACTGTCAAAATAATTTTTTTTGTACACCCTAACTTTAATTCCCAAATGAATAGATACACATTAAATATTTAACCAAGTCCCCGATTAATCACAGAGTAATAAATAAGTTTGGCAAACATTCACTAAATACACATACATTGTACAAAGCGACGCCAAAACAAAATGGCTGCCGTCCATTTGAAACTTTCGACCCGGTGTTTAATGTTATTATTAAGTTGTGAGGGATTTTCTTTGACTTCCGCACAATCGACGTCGACACATGAACAAAATCCTTGTTGTCCATAGAGCGTGCCAAATCTATTCAACTATTAACAAACTTATCCATACCGGTGGTGAAAAATAGAAATCATTTCTAACCCTGCATTTTTTAAATGACTTTGACAGTTCACATAGACGCTAGCGCCACTCTCGTCAGCAAATATAAACTTGTCGCTTCACCACGACCGCACATTGAATTTTTTGTTCGAATTCTCCAAAAAAAGTAGACTGGCCATGATGGTTTTATTGCGGGCACATTTAGGACATTATTGGGCCCTTTCTTCGGGTGACTTTAGTATATGGCTGCTGTAAAACAATAAATAAGACGATTGTTTACAGTTTTCGTGGTTTAAGATTATTGTTCTGGCACCATGCGAGGCGTTTAGTCATGGCGTAACAATATGGCATCGTAAACCAATGATGGTATATTCTTTAGCAATGACGAGTGGTATTTTTAATTGTATTTAAAAGAATTTCTGTAAGAGTTTTCGAATTTTATGCACAGTGGGATATTTGGTTACAATTTTAGACCAAGAGAAATGCTCAGTATTCATCATTAGCGTAACCGTAGCAATAATTGGTTTTGGTTTTTATTTATTTACAACAATTCACAAAAATAATGGATGGTGGATGTGACAAATTTGTTGAATGAATAGAAACAACTTAATGTTTTCTATATATTAAAACTAGATACAGACACACGCACTCATTTTACATAGTTATAGGTTAATGAATGAATAGTTCCATTATAGTTAAGTTCTTATAACAAAATTATGTTGGGTGCCGCGATACAGACCTAGAGACCATCCCGTTGAATGACGTCATTTCCTTGACAGACAAATATAGCCCAAACGGTCACTTGTATTCCCAGTAACCATTTATAATTATGAAAAAAAACAATGTAAGGTTATAAATATAAGTAAATAGATAGATAGATAGATAGATAACACTTTATTGTACACAATTACAGAAAACTTACGATCTAGTATTATTCTAATTGTGTACAAAGGGCGGTCTTATCGCTAAAAAGCGATCTCTTCCAGGCAACCCGTGGCAGGAATATTGCTCATTAGGAATGGCGATGGTGGTATACATAATTATTGTACGATTACTTACATTTTAATAATAAATATATAACTATACTATATATACAAATATACACATAAGTTATATACATATTCAAGATATAGTGATAAAATGCAACTATTTAAACATAATAAATATATAGTTATATGCAATATAATACTAATTATATAATATTAATATTAAATCACATAATGCACCTATACAATGAAAACACTACAATGATTGTAAGAAGGAAAAATAATAATAAATAACCGACAATCAAACACACATACTCTATATATCCAAATTAAGCAAGTTACGCTTGTGTGTTGTGTAACAACGGACAACTCTGGCACCGATCCGAGACACCCAGATTATAGTAAATAACGTAGAAAATTTGTTTCCGAATTTTACCGCAACAGGAATCGAGCCCAGAGCCTCTGCGTTAAAAAAAAGTACGTCTAAAAAAAAAAGAGTAAATAAATAATTTCGTATACCAAAAATGATGTCACGTTACTTACGAGAATTGAGATTAGATGTATCGATTATCATAATATATTTTAGAACGCATTTACATTTTTTTTATTGCATCAGTTCAGCAAGTAAGCAGACAGCCCACCTGATAGAAATCGGCTACCACCACCTCAATCATCATCACATTAATGACACCTGTACACACTTCTTCCTTCTTTGATAACTCCTTCACAGTACAATGAAGTACTGTGAAGTTGTGGGAATGAAGTTCCCGTCCATCTTGTAGTTAAACATTCTTTTTGCCACGTGACTTTCATCCCTCCTCATTATATGCCCATACCAACTTAATCTTGTTCCTCTCAATTTTTCAGTCACGGGTGCAACTTTCAAAGATCCCCTTATGTACTCATTTCTCACCTTATCCATTCTTGTGACACCACACATCCATCTCAACATTCTCATCTCAGCTGAGTAGAGACGTTTGTGGTTTATCGCTTTAGTGGCCCAGCATTCCGACCCGTATAGCATGACTGGTCGTATGACAGATTTATATATTTGACCTTTTAGTTTCACTGGCATTAGTTTGTCGCACGTCACATTGGTTACCTGTCTCCACTTTAGCCATGCTACATTTATTCTTCTCCTTACATCCCTCTGTATATCACAATTACTCTGCAGTAGTGAACCAACCAACCAACCAACAATATTATTTAAACTATAATTAACATTATTTATATAATGAACTGTTAAAAGTAAGATGATGACAAGATATTTGACGCCTACTGTTTTATATTATATGAATACCTACTATTTCAGTGTAATGTTATAGAAATATGTGTAAAATACCCAATTATTACTTGTTAATTAGGCTCTAAAGCACTTCAAAATAAAACCTGCAAAGTCATCGGTCGGCGTTTCCTCACAAAGCCATCGAAACTCAACACCATCTCCCAAGAGACTAAAGTCCAGCTTTTGTTTTGAATTTGTCAACGATGGGTCTCCCTGAGGAAAAGCCGTTGTTGTCAAAGCTAATGTTTTTGTCATTACTTTGCAGTTTAGTCAAAACATGCTTCTGGACTTTTACAAAGGTCCTTTTGAATTTTACATATAATAGTGATAAGAACTTCTAAAGCGGTAAGATTTGCAAAATAAATGACGACATCATACCTACTACCGAACACATAGCGCGGGAGCAACAACAGCATCCTGAAGGGAATTGCTGATAAATTACCCGCTGATTTGGTCATTTGTTAAAAGTACCAAATCAGTGTTAGTCATTGATTACTAACAAACTCGTATATATCTATAAGATGGAAAATTAATATATGATGAAGTAATTTATTTAAAACATTAAACTACTAAAAATAAAACTAACCTAAAAACATATATATATATAATAGTAAAAAAATTAAAAACTATACTAAAGCCCTTCCAACTCCGCGACTGTGTTGTCTTTTATAGCCGGTTGCTATATCTTACGGACCGTTTATTTGCTTTAATATCGGTTAAAAATTGACAAAAGCTCCATAAAAGTAATGTAAAATTCACTCGATGGTATTATAATACCGATAATTTACCAAGTATGTTAGAGAGATTTCATCCTTGTGATTGACCCTAACGATTGATGCAATAAAATTACAGGATGTAATTTTTACAAATTTTTGTCGGTTCGATTCCCGGGTGAATCAAGAGAATTTTCGAAAATCTTTGAATACAGTTTTATTTCTTTTCAAAAATAAAGAAATGTTTCTTTGGAATAAAATTTGCTATCTCTATTATTTAGAGTACTTTCCGTCCAGGTAGCATTAAAAAATTTCACCTTGTATATGAAAATAATGTACGAAAATGATTTTCATTTTATATCTCTAACGAACTATTATATTTGGGGGGTCTAATACCTGTAATCGTAAGAAATACGTTACAAGATGAAGATTTACAAATGCTAAACCTCTCTAATACACGTGTTATTTCTTGTAACTTAGAAAACAACATCTTTTAAAATATTGTTAAGATAGATATTAACAACTAACCAATTTGTAAATTGTACATCGGTTGAGCTGGCACGGGTGATTGAAATAGTACTGGGACGGTTTTGTTAGATGCTAAAAGTACTCCAAGAGGCAGTGGCAATGCAACAAAGGTCTGTGAGGTATTCATGAAATGAAATGAATGAAAACTTGTTCTTTAAGAACAGACTGAAACGAAAACAAGATAATATATTAGAAAGGTCAAAGAAGGAAATGTAATAACAGCCCATAAATGTCCCACTGCTGGGTTCGGGCCTCCCATTATTGGGGAACGGACAGTATACGCGCCACGCTCGTCCAAGGCGGCTTGGCAGCTTTGCCACATCGGTTATCTCTTAGCACGTGGTAATTGTAACAATATGCACATTAGGTCAGAAAACTGCCTAGGTGGTGCATACGTGCCGGCCAGGATCGAACCCGCGCCCTTTGAGCTTGGGACTTTTTAAGACCACGACAAGGGAATAGTTAATTCAAAAATCTCTATTTATTCAAATCCAAATCATTTAACACAAGCCTAATTCTTTATTTACATAATCTTTTGACGGCCAAGGTTTTACTTAACGTAAATCAAAGTGAAAAAGAAAGCCTTAAATGTCGGCTTGCACAAAACCAACGGATCGGTTACTGACACCTTAATTCCTTTGACATCAACACGCATCTAAACGTCAAAAGGCTTCTCAGCTCTAAAACGACACATACCACCAAAGCAGGCCGTATTAAAAACTCAATTTTTTGCCATAAACGTTAAAGAACACTTTGACTTTGGAAGGTTGGAAAGTCGGTGCCGTTTGCTGTAGTCTAAAATAGAGTTGTCGATGCCACACTGTGGAACAAAGGTACCGACACAAAAAACCAACAAAAGCATCCAAGTTTTACACAATACAAGATTTGGGATATAAATTATTTCATCCGTTTAGTCCTTTCATGATAATATTGGCAAATGTTTCTATTCGGGACAGACCACGCCTCTTTTAAATCCAAGTAGAAAAAATATTTCACAATCAACAATATACTCTATATCTCATGTGATACAGTGGAGATTGTTACAGTAGTTGATCGCCCAGTGGGTCGCGGCGTATCACAAAGTAGACAAGAAAGTCAACGAAACTTTGTGCCGACACGCCAATATATATTTTGACTGTGATGTTTTTATTATTTTTGTCCACTGAGTATAGTCCATCGGCTACTTTTTTTTCAAAAAGTCGGCCTCCCGTTCGCAGAAATGCCGACAGAGTTGAAAGTAATTATCTAATGGGTATAGAGTGCGTAACTCCTGTTTGGGAAGCTATTAATCAATGGTGAATTATCGTTTCTGGTGAAGACAATGTGCTCGACACAATAACATGACCACTGTCGAACGATTTTGTAAAAAAATTCAGGAGAACTGTTCGTAGTTCTCCTGAGCAATTGCACTGTCTTATCTAGCCAGATTTTTTTATTAAACCTTAAAGAGTTTACCTTTACAGTACATCACATGTACATTAAAAGTCATAAATTGTTAGTTTAATTAAAATAAGATTATTAGAAGAATTGGTTCTCGAAAAAATATACTATGGCGCATCCTCACATTTTGTATTGATATGAGTAGTTTTGTAAGTGCTGTTGATTTGCGATTCACTACTACTACGTGGTGTCGAAATCAGTCTCCAACTCACGAAAAATCAGTCCGAAAGTTTCATTTACTCCTTACAAATAGCACTGTGAACGTTTTACATATATTTTCCTTGAACTTTAAGCCCAAGCAGTACTTGCTCTGGTGTATGTGAGTTCGCTAATTTTATCATTAACTAAAAGTAATACCCGAAGACCCGTCAGTACCGTGCACTTTTAGAAGTTGAAGTAGCTGACCTGTACTAGGGACCAACTGTGCGTGTCGGTGTACCAGCATTGCACGCCTGTTTGTAACAAGACTTCAAAAAGTAGTTGCAGGTATAAAGAAGATTCAGAAATGTATAAACTTTATGGTGAATTTATTGGGATATTTGTAGATTCTGTCTCTTCCCCCTTCACAGCCTGAGTTTTAAGATCGTTTGTTTTATTGTTTTCACGAAATTTAGTACCAGAAATGGGGTTTTATTCTGGCTCAGTAGAAAGTTGCTAAACTACAAAAAAAAAGAACTGTAAATTTAGTGTGACAAGGGCACGCTTCGAGATCAAAACAAAGTACCTTCGTCAATACATACACATGTCGAGTCTCGAGTCCCGAAGCACCCACTGGGATTCCATGAAAAAGAAGAAGCCAACAAAAGAGGGCCCGGAAACCGTACAGTAGTTGATGTATAGCCTCGCAAGTTTAATTACAATGAAGACATTGCATAATGCGCACAGTGCGCGTTATTAGCAGAGACACAGGGGGTCGGAGCGTAAATCAAACGGACAAAACTTAAGATAATAATTGGAATACGAAAGCTGCCTCGGAATGTACCGTTCGTGTTTATTTTTTTATTGGGTCTTGTTTTGCTAAAATAATTTTTATATTAAGGTAGTTGTTTAACTTCCTTAAAGCAATTAAATACGAGTACAAGCAGGGTCTCCACATAGAGTTTTGTAAATTTAATTAATTTATTATACCAGAAACAACATGACATCTAGGCCGTGGTCATTATTACATACATTTTAGTACTTGCCTCGAATTTTTACATCGCGGAGATACAATTTAATACTTACGCCGAAAAGAAATTCTGTAAAGATTTTTGGGGAATAAACTCTTCTGTTACACAAATATAATCCCCGGCACGATTCTTAAGCGGCCACCTTGGGCTACGCACCGTTAAATTTCGGTTCTATTTCGAAATATGAAGTATTGCACCTTTCAAGTAAAGGGATCAAAACATAATTTTACTCGAAATATATAGACGTAATTGAGAAAGTCCAGCAAAGACTCCTGCGAGCCATGCATTTTAGATGCTTCGGAAAATATTTGACCTATGAACAATTGCTAAACAAATATAATCTACTGACACTAAAGAGTAGACGCAAATACCTAGAAGCTGTCACTTTGTACAATATTGTAAATAATTTTTTTGTATGTATAGATTTAAGTAACAGTCTGTGCTATACTGTTCCAAGAACTGTCCACAGGAGAGAGGTACGCACGGGTAGACTGTTTGCTGTAAGTGCCTGCCGCACAAACTCTGGCCTCCGTTCTCCTCTCACGCGTATGGTCGACACCCATAATAAACTCTTTGAACACATAGACATATTTGCCAACTCACCTTCCAAATTCAAATTCCTGCTTCGCAAAACTCTCTTATCAGTGATGATTATAATTCTATTTCTATTTCCTCCTTGCTCTTCTTCTTCTTTTACTAACTTTATTTTCCTTCTTTATATAAATAAGTAAATATTTAATATTAAACCTAGCGATTACCAAAATCCCTTTAATAATATATTTATATTTTAACTTGTGGACAACGCTGTGGGCTGCATAATTGATTAATATTTTATTTAAGTTGTTTGTTGTTGCAATAAAATAAAATAAAAATAATAATATTGATATGTCGATAAATCGCTTCTTATTGACTAAGCTCAATGTGCAAAGCTAAGATTCCGTAGACCACTCAAGATCTGTGCTGGGACTATTTTTATAACTTAGGCTTTGATTATGTCAAGTGAATTATCAAAGGCTAACTACCTAACCAACAAAGAGAAATAAACTTTAAAGATAAATTTTATGTTTAAACATAAAATTTCAAAAAACACGCGAATTATTTAAAGGTTTCAGATTTAAATTGTTTATAATCGTATTTCTATTTGTTAAGTTCTACCTAGTTTTCTACACCGCCTACACTGCCAGTAGTTTAGTTTGATATTTCTCCAAGTTAGGTGACCTGGAAAACATTGCACTATGTCACTAAGCGATAGGCCGATTGCTTTTTTGCAAAGACAGTACTGTTAGTGTGCATTTTTGTCATTATTTATTTGGTGAGCAATCATCATCAATTCATCATCATTGAATTCCGAAAAAAACTCAAGTGGTTGCCAATTCGATTTCGCCAGAATACTCACATCCTTTCTTTACTCTATAGTATTTTATTTGTCCCAAGTACTCCTGATTACCTTAAACAATGTTTTGAATTCCTTTCTTGCTCTCATAATTTACGCCCTTCTACTAAACTTAAATTTAACACTCCTGCGCATAACTCAACTTTTTACAACAATTCGTTTACTGTTAAGGCGATACAGCTTTGGAACACGCATCCTGTTACTATTAGACAAGCAAAATCGCTAGCGATATTTAAACCATGATCAAAAAATACTACCTGTCGTTGGAATATGATACTTAAATACATATATATATTACATATATCATTTATGTATTTATTATTAAAATGTAGGTAGTTCGTACTATATGTTACGTATACCACCATCGCCATTATCATCTCAATTCATTTCTGGGGTTGTCTGGAAGAGATCGCTTTTTAGCGATAAGACCGCCCTTTGTACATAACTAGATATAATTTTAGTCTTTAAGTTCATTTTTGTATTGGCGTATAATAAAGTGTTACCTATCTATCTATCAACATCATCCGAGCGTTACATCCCGGTTGCGTTCGGAGCGTCTCCGACACCCAGGGTCCGCTTTCTTACTTTTTCTACTCCACTTCGCGTGCTCTTCAGCGTCCCCGTTTTGAGAGCAATATCTAGCGTTATCATATAAAGCATTAATGGATGCAACAATGTTGGTAGATTTTAAAATTAATTGTTCATCTAAATAAACAATTACAAGAATGCGTATTTACAATACTTTAGTAATACACTAGACTGCCTTAAACGACCTACAAATATGGCCGGTTCCTAATCTAACTATTAATTCACTTGCCTTACCATTGGTAGAAAGTCATTAGTTTTACGGAATTTACTAGGGTATGCCGGCGACTGCGTCCACGCTTGACTTGAAATACCCGCGGAATTCCCGGGATAAATTGCGACACTGCAGTATTTAAAAAATAATGTAAGCTATCGTTTTACTGGAAACTGTGTCGGAGTAAGGTAATTTTTATGCATCCGATCAACTTCAAACTGCTCCCGGGAAAATTCCAGCGGGATTCCCGGGATAAAAAAATACCACACACTTTATTTCTATCTTCAGTAAAAAAAAAGTCACATTGGAATTCGATTCTTTTTGTCTGGCTATTTTAAATAATTCCCAGAAAATTTTCCGCGAGATTGCCGAATAAAAAGTAGAGCAGATTTTAAGTTTAACAGTTTATTGTCGATCAGCGAAAACCACATTGAAATCGGCCCAGTAGTTTTTACGTGTATCCCAAACAAACAGACAAGAAATCTAAAGAAAATTGCATCATATTCTCCATCGATTATATAGTCTATTCCAGTTGTTTTTTTATAAATAGCTACAATGTACAGACACGACATGTATAGAATTTTATAATATTACTAGCTGTGCCCGCGACGTCGTCCGCGTGGAATTTGTTTTCAAAATCCCCCCATTTTGAAATATTCTTCATTGGTGCTCCGCTCCTATTAGTCTTAGCGTGATGATATATAGCCTATAGCCTTCCTCGATAAATGTGCTATCTAACACTGGAAGAATTTTTCAAATCAGACCAGTAGTTCCTGAGATTAGCGCGTTCAATCAAACAAACAAACAAATTCTTCAGCTTTATAATATATTAGTATAAGATAGATATCAAATTATAACCACTATGCAAGTAAATCCTTAACATCGTTTGGATGGGACAACTATATTACTTACCGAAAATTTCTGTCCAAACGATGTTTAGGACTCAACTCGCAAGCTAACTTACTACTTAACTAATGCAAATGTAATCAGGCATGTGATATAAGAACCGACCATTAATTGCAAACAAAAATAACGGCATATCAAATTGAACGTACCCTCCTTTGTTAATAACCAGCTACCGACTGAAATACAAAAAAAGACATCTTAAATTTCAACGCTCATAAAACATAGCTCGTTCCACATGTTGGATGGAGATGTAACAAACAAATTCCTCAATTAGTCACGCTACCGACGACCTGGGTGTCTGATCCTTCAATCTAATCAATTTCAAGGCCATAACGCTTCTGTATTATACGTTTTGTTTGTTCCAAATTTTCATTTAACTACGCATTGTGCATCTATTTTATTTCTGTTACTTTCAAAGACATTTTAGGGTACCGTAAATGACATAAAAAAGCAGCCAAATAAGAGTGTTGTTTCACGCTGATAAAGCAAGCTAAACTTATACCATTGGTGGTAACCCTCAATGATTTTAATATAATAAGTTAATCGTAAGGTACACCACAACACACATATGATCGAACAAATGTCACACACAAAAACAAAAATTACTAAGAAGCGTGTTCTGTTTATATACTTAAAACTTTCTTGAAAATTAAGTTATAAAAAAGGGCACGGAACTCGAGTCCGTAGAATTGTTAAAAAAACCCCTCGATGACTGGCAATAATATTATTATCATTGTGTTTCTCATCATTATCATCTTTTTTAATAACTTAATAAATTGGCAGGGTGACAATTATGGGTATTTTAATGTTGGATCTTTTATATTAATACTAGCTTTTGCACGCGGCTTTGCTCGCGTAAATATAAACTTTCTAAACAGAGCGCAGGAACGGCCGCTGGATGTACCTATCACACATCCTCTGTGTAAAACAAAAACAAATTTAACCCACGAGAACCGTTCTTTTTCCGGGAAATTAGCCTATGTGCTATTCCGGACTATAGCTATCTCTGTGCCAAATTTCATCCAGATCCGTTTAGCCGTTCTAGCGTGATTGAGCAAAAAACATACTTCCAAACTGTCGCATTTGAAATAGTAGTAAAATAAGATACATAATATGGATTGTTTTAGAAGTCTAATGTTTCACCTACTCTTCTCAGCTATTATGTTTTATAATATTTGTATCTTTACATTACATATGTACCGAATTTCAGCCAAATCGGTCCAATAGTCTTTCCAGAAAAGTAATATAACAAACAGAGAGACAAATATATTTTTATCCCGGAAACAGGCCGGGCGGCCTATCGTATATCCGTGCAGGAACGGAGAAAGAATACAATTTCCTGTGGCCGGGGGGCGGCCTGTCGTAAGAGGTGACAAGACAACCCACAGCCAGGTGGTAGGGTATTTGCTCGACTGGATGGCGACCACCCCTGGTCTAGAGTATGCCGCCATAACAACCTTGTTTTGTGTTCTGGCATCAGTGACCAGGTTCCAGTCTCCTTTAAGAGAGCAGCAGCACATTTGTAGCACCTTTGGTGTTGCAAATGTCCATAGGTGACGGTAACCACTTTCCATCAAGTGGGCCGTTTGCCTGTCTGCTGAACTCCTGCAAAAAAAAAAAAAAAAAAACTATCGCATTTTTCGGGATAAAAAGTATCTTATGTTCATCTCCGGCATCGAAAATATATATATACTGAGTTTCAGTCATATCGGTCCAGTAGTTTTTCCGTGAAAGCGGAACAGACAGACAAAGGTACTGTCGCATTTATAATATTAATAGGGATATGATGTTTATATTATACTTCTAATTGTAACTTTGTTTTGCGTTGATAACTTCCACTATCGCTGTTTAGTGACCCTGTAGTCAAAGCATGTACAGAACCGTCTTTGACTACGTCCATTTCACTACACCCGTCTAGTCCCTTGTCTCGATCTGTCGCGGAGTGCGCTCGCATTAGGGCCCGCTGTGCAACGCGACAATGAGTTTGAACAAATAATGGCCAACAATTGTGTACTTGTAGAGCTCTACTGTTTAATAAGATTCATGATTTGGACACATTGTTTGTTTGTCTACAGGAGGCAAAAGAACACAGTTGATCCATCTGTATCAATAGGGGAGCGGACAGTCAAATCTCAACTGAGATACATACTTACAAAACGTCGGAAGCTCATACTTTTTGTACGAGTGTACCTAATTAGGACGTCATAAATAGGTACAACTAAAAGTGAAATAAATAATACATTGATTTTATTGTTTGAAAGTTATTAAAATTATATCTATCATGATATTTCGAAAGTAAGTTGAAATAGTAGATTGTTACACGAGAGGTGAAAGTGACTTATTTAGGCATGAAATGGTTTCGTTGGAGGGCGCTAATAGTTCGAATGCCTAAATAGGTATTTCACGTTAACACTCTGCTTTTCATTTCGAATATGAGGAAACCAAATAAAAACTGATTATTTAAACAAATAACTACTTCTCTAATGAAATCAGGCGTTAAATCCATATCCAAATCTGATGAACTCGTTTAATAAGTCACATATGAAACGTCAAATAAATTTCTTCTTCTGTGGCATTCTACCAGTCAGTATTTTTTTTGTCATTAACGATTGTAAATATTTATTATTAGTTATTTAAATTAAATAATAATTTAGTGTAAAGTAATTTATAAATAATAAAATGATGTTACAAAATTATTGGTATTTTTTATTACAGTTTAACTTTGGCCGTAAAAAAGTTCGGACGTCAGTCGCATGTATTATCTATGGTTCACATAGATTTTTAATTTTTTGAGGATTTATTGGCGGGAACTGAAAGAAGATGTGGTGTGAAGTGTTATTTTCTAAAAATGTGTAAAATTACTCCAAAATGAACATTAGTTGTAGCATATTGATAGTTTTTGAGTAGTAATTATGTGTTTTGTGAGAAATGTGAACTGTATAGTCAAATGTGGCCTTTTGAGTTGTCACAAGAACTCCGTTGAATGGCACCAGCTGATAACCTACAGTTCAGCTGTGCTACACAGAGGCTTAAGAAAATGAAGAAACTATATTATAATCTAAGATCTGGCTTAAAGGCCTAGCTGCCAAGCCATAAAGATAAATGAATAATAATATAAATTTTTTTGACAGCAAGGAAAGTCGTTTCTCACGGATGTAAAGTACTGTTTTCATCCCTTTGATCAAGCATCTCCAAGAGAACTTTCAGAATATGAGAAATTAAAACATGTGTTTTAACGCCTGTTCTGTATATGTAAATATATTAGTATTTATTGTAACATGTGTGTTATTGTATCCCTGTTGTACTATATACACTAGCTTCTCTTATCGTGTGTTCTTGTAGGGTCATTCGCATTTCTTTTATTACATTTTAACCCCTTCATTTACCCCTTTATATAATAGATTAGTTGATAGTCAAGCGAGTCAAGTCAATTGAGACACTTTTTTATTATGTTCCAAAACGCGCAAGCGCTTTTGTAAGAGAAGCAAGTTATGACATCGTAAGTTAACCAAGTCACATAGCATATTATACGAAAAGACATGTTATAATAATAAATTATAAAATAAATTTATTGTCTCATCTATCCAATTTTCCAAAATCACTGTAACATCTTATTTATTTCTTATCAAAATATTAAATATGCATTTTCATACCTCTAACTTAATTACCCTTCTTCATTTTAATAAATAATAAAACTAAGTTTTAACGATTTTTATTATTCCGACGTTTCGGTCACTTTTCAGTAGCCGTGATCACGAAAGACAAAGATATCAATGAGTATTGTTAAAGTTTTATTTAGCCTACCGCCACCTTGTTCATTTTAATTATTTAGTTTTAATTTTGTTTATGGTTATTATTTACTCTATGGGAGCTTAATCTAATTTACCACCGCTTCACAACATGCTGTGGCTTGAAGAGAAGAAGCGGCGCAAGAAACTAAAAATAAAAATAAATTATCAATCAAGTTGTTTTCTGTCCCGGTGCACCCAGAAAGAGCTCACAGTGTCTTGAGGTCTAGCAATTGGCTTTCATTTGGTATTGGTCGTAACAGTTTTGATGATCGGATCCCAAACAGGTGGTTCTTCTTCACTTTAATTCCTCTCTTAAAAAGTAAACACAAGAAATTCTGCTGTGGCGACGGCAGGCTTAATAATTCATTATCCAACTGTAAGTGCGGCAGTGAATACAATAATAATATAATGAAGATCATTTATGATGACACACCACTACAGCCAGACGTTCCCACATCCCCATGAAAACCTATCCTCGACATCCGCAGTTCTAATTTTATCTAAACGAATCCCACAGACTTGAAGATATGCTAATTGCATAACATCTTAATTAATAAAGTCGTCCCAATGTCTCGAATGAACAAAGAATACTACAGTTGACCTCGTTCAACACATTCTTAGCTCTATTTTAAGAAACAATTATCTATTCTGAATGTTGTTTGATCTGTTAATGTCATTTTCGTTGTTCTACCACAAATTGATACAGGCATATAAGAAACTGTTTTATTATGCAAACTCAATACTTTGTTAATACTTCATGCATTTTTTTTTATAAATGAGGTATTTACAGACTTACTATACACAAAACACGTTTTTATACCGCACTTGTCAGCAATACAATGCACTATTTACTAAAGTAGATCCTTTCATAGGTAACTTATATCAATTTAAAACCCAAATTAAAAAAAAATATATATTTAGAATAATTCAATGACTTAAACTCTATTTTGTTAGTAATTATTGTGGTGACATATTTTATTTTGTTTTTTTTCAATATTGAACTCATTAAAATTAAATAGACTTTTTATGTAATTATCGCATTTTTTTTTTAATTATTCTTTGAGGCATTTTTTTTGTGAAAACTTAATTGTTATATGTATTAATTTTGTGTTTTATATTTAAGAATATTAATTGATTGTATCTTTGCCAAACAAATTAAATAAAAAATACACTATACAATACATTAATCACCATCTAATTTAAACAGACTAACAAGTAATTTAAATTTAAGCTAAATTAACTAAATATAATGAAGCTATGAAAGCCTCCATACTATTCATGCGAATTTTATTTTGTTAAACCCGTTACAAACGCCCTAAGTAGTAAGTCGTAGTAGAATGGCATCAGGTGGCCCACCGAAGCCCGCAATGGCTACCGGAGAAGGTAGTTGCTGCCGGGGTAAAGAGTTCGCGCGCGAGGATCACCCTACCCATATCATCTCTTCCTGAAGCCTCTTCGCTCGTGTGTCTGTTCTCTGGGTTTCTCTTTCACACTGCAGATTTTGAATGACCTCCCAAACTCCCAACTTAGGTTTTCAAACAAAGCTAGGATGTGGAGAGTAGAAAACCTACATAGACACTGGCTGTTTGAAAGCCTCATCGTTTTACCATTAAACTTGGTATCGATTATTCAAATACAAAATTTACTTGCATAAAACATGCTTTAAAAGGTGTTATGTAGTTATATTTAAGTACACATGTTTTTGCCAGATTGGCGTGCAGATTTAGCTCGTACAATTAATTACAATATTACATTAATTATACAATTAATTAAAATATCATAATATGTCAAAATCACAATTAAAAAATAAAATAAATAGCGGCCAGTCCCATAGCCAATATAAATAAATTTATAATAAATTGGTTGATAATATGATTATCATTGTTAGTCTGAATTACAGTTTATCATTTATAGTCTAATAGGATTTATTAGAAAGCAACTGCTAGATCTAATTTAAAAGAAATTGTATTTAACTATTTTACATTTTGTGAAATCTTATTGTGATTTTTTGGTGCCATGCATACGATGCTTTTTTGCAATAGAACTGTTTCGTAAGAATGCGAGCAAAGCCTTTTTTTATCCCCTCTGTTACATGTTTCACAATCTGACATACATGGGAATAAATCCTTATTATATCTAACAAACATGGCTATTTCGAGGATGTATAGTGACGGTCAGTAGCGTAGCTTGCCTTAGACGGGCCCCGTATCAAAATGTGTTGTGGGGCCCAAAGGAAGGGTAAAAGGTAATTGTTTTTTATTTAAAAAAAATGCTCGAATTGAACTAAAATAATTATATATAGATTATAAGTTATTACTTATACTTAATTTTTCTATCCGTGCAGGAACGGAGAAAGAATACAATTTCCTGCGTTGGGGCGGCCTGTCGTAAGAGGCGACTAAACAACCCACAGCCAGGTGGTAGGGTATTTGCCCGACTGGATTGCGACCACCCCTGGTGTGTTGTGTTCCGGCATTAGTGACCGGGTTCCAGTCTCCCTTAAGAGAGCAGCAGCGCATTTGTAGCACCTTTGGTGTTGCAAATGTCCATAGGCGATGGTAACCGCTTTCCATCCAGTGGGCCGTCTGCCTGTCTGCTGTACTCCTGCAATAAAAAAATAATAAAAAACTTAAGGCTTCCAGAAGATAAGTTGGACAAACAATTCAAAAATACACTTTTATCGCCTTTTGTTCGGCAAACTGATTTATCAAATCATCCATAGCTGTAGACGATTTCAGTTTTCCTAGATTTTCTTTCTATAGCGGCCAATAATGACAAGTCTAATAGACGGTTCTGTTGGTCCAGCAGCTATTCTCTTAATTGGACCTGACGAAAGGGCCTCCTGGGTCTTATAAATCCCTGTGGGATGGTTATGTTTAATTAATTATATTTTTTTTTAAAATATCAAGTACTTTTCTCTGAAATACGCAAATACAAAAGAATGTTGTTAGTACACCGAAAACTGTTTCCCACATTTTTCTAAAAGTAATCACTCATAGTCAAAAGTATATAGTATCCCATGTTTTTTTAAGTTCGATTATTACATGAAAATGGTAAATATGGGCAAATAAAAAACGTCCGACGATAAAATAACTCAAAAACTATAAATAACACTAATTCAAATAAACTTACGTAATTTTTTGGCGACACTATGATTTTTTTTTATTCAAACCGACAGTTAGCTCAAAATTTGTACGAAAATAATATCCGTATTTATTGTAAGGTGATTGTACACATATTTTTATTGGGAAATCACGAACTTTTGATAGCTTAGAGTTTAGAGCTTCAAAAAAGAATGTGGGAGGTATATATATATACTCCTTCAGTCCAATTAAAGGTTAATCTATAATAGATTGTGGATGATATTTTAAGAATTTTTGCTTACATGTTTTCGGGGCCCATCTATAGTTTGGGGGCCCCATATCATTGATACGGCTGATACGACGTTAGCTACGCCCCTGGTGACGGTACTGTTACCAATTTGTGTTTTATAAAGAACGGTTTGCAGCTTTGAATAGTTTGTAGTCAGAGCATCGAACGAATGCAGCGTTTTTGCATGAGGAATATCTATTTATATTATCTTTGTCAGTTGCTATTTGACTGTATGATTTGCAACATTATAATTATCTAATTTTATTTATGTTTTACTGTTCCAATATATTAACATGTTCAAAGTTTATAAAATAAAATATCCTATAAATAAATCTAACTTAAAAATATATATACTTTGAGTGAGGTAAGCTCCAGCCTTCCGGTCTCCTGTCGTATCGACCAGGCGTTTTTTAATTTTTTGAAATAATTTGTGGGCACTTGGCTCCCATGGGCCTAAAGTCTACACCCCAAACGGCTCAAATATGTAACCTGCTCCAAGGGGTGCATATTTGAGCCGTTTGAGGTTTTCTGCAGAAGTGACAGTGCGTCCGGCCCCAACTTTGGACTCCTGGAGATGAGAATGCGCCAGCGTGTCGACGCAGGTAACGTCCCACACAAGTGGCGTTCCCAAGCTCCAGGGTGCTCATACCGTGGGGCCTCTTGCCACCGTCGCGGAATTCTGCCTGCGCTTCTGCAACACGATAGGCCATGGTGGCCAAGCCGGTCGACGGCCCGGCCGTAGCGACAGCTGTGTGGTTCGCAGCAATTTGCCTCAAGACGAAGGCAGATTTCAGACCTGAATGTGGCTGCATCCATTAAAGTTCATTATCTATTTAATATAATATAGTAAGTGATAGCCTTTAATTATATGGACACGCATATACCAGCAAATAAATATAAATACAGTATGCTAAAATATAGGTTTTAAACAGACTTTTTTTTTAAATTTAATTTAAAGACTATTAGAGAAACGTCCATATCAGTCCGCGAAGACAAAAACCTACATTAAAATAATAATAATAAATAAATAATTGATTTTGCATGCATGGACATGCAAAATCACTTATTTTATGCTCTTGACAATGAAGTCTAAAACTAACTTTGCTTCTACAAACAAGCGGTCGGCTAAAAAAGAATGAAAAACTCCAAAGTCCAGCAAGTCTAAGCATAAGTATCTCCTTAGTCGCTGTCTCTCATTATTATTTTTGGTGCATTCTACAAAAATATTATAAAAGTCTTCTCTTTTATTAAACGTCTCACAATTGGGGCTGTTTGTCTTTTTATGAGGAAAGCAACTGTCTTCTTAAGCGGCATGTGTCCAGCATGCACACGATGAACGACAACAACTAAGGAGCGGCTCAACTTACTCTCACTGGACCATGGTATACGAGGAGGCGCACTCTGAAACGTTTTGCACCTTATATCTTTAGTCTTCGATCGTTCATTAAAATATTCTTTCCAAAGATTGTAAAGTTTAATTTTAGAATGTGACAAAATTTCGTAATGTGTAGTAGGGATAGGGTTGCCAGATAGTAACTTATCAAATCCGGGACAATTCTAGAAAAATAATTTCGGGTCGTGGCCATAGTAGAAAATATCATATATTTCTTTTTTTTTCATAGGATTCATATTTGTATTTGAAAAGAAAAATGCCATTTGTTTTGAAATACATACTTTTATTAGATAGGTATGTACTCTGTACTTAGTAGGTAATTAACGCCAGTTATAATTCTAAGATGAAGCACTGTGGTAGTAAATCAACACGTTAAACTATCATAGAATTGAGCACTTACCTTAAATTAGCAAATTTAAGCTTTGAGACAATGAATACTAAATTACAAATAGTAATAAACTGAAGAAAAACAACAATAATAATAAGATACTACCATAAAAAATGTTAAAACAATAAATTCCAAACTTAAAAAACAACCAGTAAGTGTTTAGAATCAGAAATTGTTGTGGTATATTTTGTTAAAAAACAGTAAGTTTTCAGAATCCGGGACAATAAGCGCTAATTACTGGACACGGGACAAGAGGCAAAATTCCGGGGCAATCCCGGATTTCCCGGCGGTCTGGCAAGCCTGAGTAGGGAATATAAACTTCCGGACCTACTGTACAAGAATTGCAGGCTAAACGGTCAGCCTCTTCGTTACAGAGTTTGTTAAAAAATGTGTCATAAACTTCCTTCGAGGCTGGCAGCGCTTTGGAAACACCCTGATGTTCCAACATCCATAGGCAAAGCTTATTCCAGCTGTAGCAAAAATTTTACAGAACGGAATGAGTTGAATGCGTTGTTTGATTGAAAGTATACAAAAAGTGTGTCAAAGAAAATTTGCATTATCATAAATCTTAACTCAAACAAAGACCAAATTAGACAAGGCACGCCACCCGCGTCCGTTCAAAGGCAAACCTATAACTCAATGCATTCAAAAATGCAAGACAGAAGCGACTAAGCGTTTAATGATGCGTTACAAATACATTTGATTTAATGTAGACGATATTTTTGTTATTACAGTATAATACTGTGGCGAGCAATGGTGAAACCATCTAGTTGGTTACAGAACTTTTAGAAAAAGATAGAAGATTCTGGAAGGCAAAGACAGAGATAGATAGATGTTTAGAAAGGGATGGCTGGTAAATAAAAGAATAAAGAAAACAAGTTCGAAATTATGGCTTCCTGACGATTCTTCCGGGTATATAAGCAGCGTAAACCGCGCCTAGCGGGCACTTTAGAGATGAGCTCAATTAAAGACAGCGAAGCAACAAGTGCGATACAAAAGAGTTGGAAGAGAAGTTTAATAGAAGACAGTGACGAGTTTAGTGGTGAATTTAGTGGACAGTTCAGTGAAGGAGGAGTGTAGCGTAGTTTGAGGGAAGATCCAGAAGCGAGCTACACGCGGTAAATGCGGAGGGGAACACCACAGCAGCAGGAGGTGGTCTACGCAATATCGGCGACGGTATTGTGAGTGAGACATCTTATTGTCGGGACAGTGCATCGTTAGTGATGCGCTAAGAGCAAACCCGCGGAGAAGAATCACGTACGGCTGTGTAAGTTAATAAAAGCGTTTAGTTAAAAACTGGTGTTTCCTTCCAATCCTATGTGCGTACCCCCGCTCTCGCACGTAACAATACTGTACAGTACTGTTCTCATCTTTGGGATGGCTCAGCTAAATACCAACTCGAGGCTCTAGAATCTATTGAGCGGAGAGCCAGGAAGTTGATAGGCAACGACCAGCTATTTAATGACAAATTACAAAGTCTCGAACATCGACGCAGGGTTGCCAGCTTATCGGTTTTCAATCGGATACGTTTTGGGAGCATGCATTGGAGCTTTTCAATCTTATCCCGCCGCCTCCCTGCCATCATCGGACAACCAGACACACTGGCATGCGGCACCGCTATATGGTACCACCTATATAAACAAAGCGCTTTGTGTCCACCTTCATTATGCGTGATGATATGAGTAGAACTCACTGCTGGAGTCTGTTTCTCCCGAAACCTACAACCTGGGAGTCTTCAAGTCCCGTGTGAATAGGTACCTTCTAGGTAAGCGTGCTCGATCTTAGACCATCCATTATCTCCGCTCAAAATCGAGCGAGATAATGGTCTAATGCGAACCTATACAGTAATAATAAAAAAAATAGTTATCGCATGATATGAATCAGGTTTATAACAGTTATCAACTCAGTATTTTCAGGGCTTTTTCTAAGTCATTCTACGTGGTAGAGCCATACTGGAATCAATACTTGATTACAGTTCTCAGGACCGGCTTGATCCGTGTGGCACCACGCTCTCACAGGATATCGGCATGAAACGATTAGTCTTGTACTAATCGTCTTTCGTGCGATGCGTGAGAGTTCTGATAGCCCACTTCCTCCTCTTCGTATTCTATTCCCCTATTCCACCCCTCTGTCTAATTCATCCTGTCTTAATCCTTCTATTCCATTTCTCCTGTTCTATCCTCTTTATCCCATTCTAAAAGGTTGGCTTCGCCCATGCTGTTGCAAACTTCTATAGATGACGGTAGCTTCTTTCCAGAAATAGTTTTATGCAATCCTATTGCTTAATATTTCTCCGTTTCTCCGCTCCGCAGCCTCGCTCCGCTTCAATGGACAGGCAGCCTTACAATAAAAAAAAGAATCAGCGTGATTCATCAAGAAAAAGAGAATTGGAATCTTTAGTTAGACAACACCCACCCTCTGTACACGTACACCTCCCTCAATAAGTGTAGTGTAATCAAGGCTTAAAATACGAAATGAAGACACGATACTTAAATGGAGAAGTAAAAATAGGAAAGCGGACCCCGTGCTTCGAAATGAACGCTTCGAACGCAACCAGGAATTAACGTTCGGATGATGATAATGAAGATATAAAAATTAAGTCCCTTTCAAAAATGTTTCATAAAATATATTATCTAACTTTTTAAATTTCTAAAACCCACTACACTGGAATACAGCCAGCAATCTTTAGAAAAAATCAAAAGTTATCTCCTAATATGTAAGGAATAAATCTTAATTATAGCGTAAATTCAGTTCGATAAACGTTTTCCCATGTTCTCACCTCCAAATACATATAATTACATGTTGCACTGCCTGCATGCCTGCATCTCAATCAGGCCACTGCTCGTATATCATTGCCTTAATGAGCATCGCCGCGTGTGCCCACAACCTTATTTATGACGCGCGATTTGTGTACGCGTGACACGACATTGCCAATTTAAGGGTAACACAGATTTGTTAAAAATGTGAGATAAACTTGGCACCTTGTCGTATACTTAGGTATAAAAAGTAACATTGTAATGATTTATAAGTCGTACGCAGAAGGTATACCGATGACAACCCATCCCGCCTCCCACAACCGCGACCCGCGGTGGGACCCCGGTCCCAGTCGTGCGAAGCGCGAGGAGCGACCATCGGCAAACCTACGCACGCCTAATTTTAATTAAATATATAGGTTTTCAAATATTATTAAAGGACTAACACATACATACACACAAAGTTTCTTAAACGTCATTCTTGATTAAGTGTCCTAGCTAAAGGCGCGGCCACACGCTGGATTCAACTTTGCGTCCAAGCTTGGCTTCAATTTCAAGTGGCCAATATTGAACCAAACTGCTGCACCACATATTAGCTTCAATACCAAATTTGTACTGTTCCAATTGCGGACGCAGAGCGAATGTCTGTGGTCGATAACTCATGTGCACTTAGCCATATGGCTTAGGCACACATATTTATTATTAGCATTGTACAAGAAAATGACGAAAGAAAAGGCGGTGTTGGATCATTAACAGTAGCCGCAACTCGCAACGAAAGGCAGACCAATGTGTGGCACGCGCGCGGATTTCTGTCCAAGATGCCCACGCGCACACCTTTTTATTTCCCTCGCCTTTGAACTTGTTTCAAAAACTGATACGTTGCGCGTCGGTGTTGGGTATTGGACGGTGATTGGATGAAATCTTCACATTGTGTCCAAAGACTTATCCACACATGGAGTATTGGCCGCAATACGCTATATTGCAAAGGAGCAAATAAGACCAATGTGTGGCCGCGGCATTAGATTACTAATTTACTTGTAAGCAAACACGAAATAATATGTATGAATGATATTACATAAAGCGTACGTAAAACCATTCTCACACACAAATTCATTTATCTATATAAATAAAAATAAATGTGTCCTCTATACGTTCTTAAACTATTGATCAAATTGTGATGAAACTTTGGTAGAGTGTTCTAAGGGCGCCCACAAGGGTTTCTGGTCCAAAAAACAGAATAAACAAAAAATGCTTTACGTGGCATTGCAACGCATGTCGTGGTCCAGCTAGTATTACTATAAATTGTAAATTAATACAAACAATAAAACTTTTGCATATCTAAACCCGATCGTGCGTATGTTATGTATTCGAGCTATAGACTAATGTTTTCAAGGCCATAAGTAAGTTCTCCTTCCATTCTCTTTGAGGTCGGTACATTTTGTATTATCCTTCCCTTATCATCCATGCATAATCTAAATGCAACTTTTAAATATTTTCTGTCAGTCTGTTACAGCATAACTACAAAAATACTGAACATATTTAAATGAAACTCGACACACAGCTAGTTTATATCCTTTTTTTTTTAACGAGGGGAAACCCGTTTGGGGACCATAAGCCTTTGCAGGGTGGTAGGGCATTTGCCCGATTGGATGACTACCACCCTTGGTCTAGAGTATGCAGCCATAACAACTTTCAGTTGTGTCCTGGCATCAATGGCCAGGTTCCAGTTTCTCTTTCAAGGCCGGCAGCACGTTGGCAGCACCTCTGGTATTGCTAATGTCCTTAGGCGACGATAACCGCTGCTGTGCTTTAGCAATAAAAAAAATTAAAAATAAGCCGTTCAAGGGGGAAAAATCGCGGTCCGTGTGTAGGATTCGCCAGGTCGGGACGACATTAGCACTATCTAGCTAGAACTAGAAGTGCTATTGCCAGACCACAGTCAGAGATACCCACACCCAAAACCTTTCGGTGTTCCGGCCTTCGCCTTATGCTAGGGCTACGGGTACATGGGCTATCCTGTCCGCTAGCCCTGGCAGGCGGTGGCCCATCGGCTTCATCCATTGCCGGGAGACTTCTTCTTATCCTCCGACATATTCAAACTCTTTACTCAGCCAGTTTAAATCCTGGGTTAACACTTAAGATACTCTTTATCCATATAAATGACATCGTTTATGAATATAGCAAAAAAGATGCCGTTCCGGTCGCGTATTATGACAACGACGTGAATGAAGTTTCGCTGGCGGATACTAGTACTGGATAAGTTTGATCCTTCCTTAATATTACAAACTGTCATTTTGTGTATTTAAAAACAAATTTTACAGCAATCTCTACCCTAACCACTTGCAATAGAGACTATAATAATTTTTGGAAAATATTGAGATTAGTTGTTCATAGGCTTAGCAGTTTGAACCTATGGTCATTGAATTAATTACAAGGGACCGTTTTAAAATCAATGTAATAATTATGCATTTATGTTTTATTATTAGAAAATAAGGAAATCAGGACTGGCAACATGTTATACGGCTAGCAAGATATTCGCCGCGGCTTTGCTCTTCTAATCTACTGTTTAAGGATTTCCAGCAGTCGTATGCTTTTTCCAGATGTCTTAGTTTTGACACCAAACTCTTAAAGTTCATAAAAATGTATAGAATACTAGCAGTGCCCGCGACTTCGTCCGTGTGGTTTTTTTTTCGCGGACCCCTAAAAAACGAAAAGTAGTCAAGTTACTCCTTATAACATGAGCTATCTGCCTGTGAATGAAAGGACCGTCAAAATCGGTCCACTCGTTTCAATGTTTAGCCAAAACACCCAAACAGACAAAAATTTAAAAAAAATTGTTATAACTTACATACTTTCATCTACATTTAGTAAAAAGCTGTTATTTTGACATTACAAACAAACACACAGATTTCTCTGTATAGATAATATTCTTTGTCGTACACTAATGTAACAAAAATGTAGGACAAGTGCGTGGCAGACCAAAAATTGGTATTTTATATTATTATTATATTTTATAAATTTTGTACGTGGTAGAGCCATGCTGGAATATTAACTTGGTTGCAGCTATTAGGGCCGTCAGCCTGTCTGCTATACTCCAGCTATAAAAATGGGCCGGCTTTGTCAGAGTGATACCACGCTCTCACAGAGTATTGGCGTGAAACGGTTAGCCTTGATATAAAATAAATTTAAAAAGTACGGGCAGAAGTTACTATAAATTAAGCGAGAAAAGTAGAATCCTGTAAAACTAACGCAATAAAGGAATTATTAAGAAAATTTCTTAACCACTAACCAATCGTGTCAGTTATTTAAGAAGGGTAAGATCACTCATTGTATTAACACATAAAAGAACGTTCTGTGTGGTAATTTGTACTTGTTGACTTGTATTGCTGTACCTCACTCGCCTCTGTAATTTATCGATAGATTTTTGAAGTTTTTTGTTTAGGAAAGCAGAACATTGATACACCTAGTAGTTGACATTTATGCTCATTCATTGACAAAAGCCAGAATCGAGTACCTATCAACCATCATTCTCTTGGTTGGATTTCCAAGCGAAATCTCTCGCGTGAACTTTCGACTCCTATTCCATGAAAACTATTCAATTTTCTAAGATAAGAAATATGTTATATGAAAAATTCATATATCTATAATTTATAAAATTTCACGATAGTCGATTCGTGCATAAGGCCACAAAGAACAAATAAATAGTGTACGGGCTAGCAACAGCTGTACAGCCGTGTTAGCGGTTTACGCCGACACGTACATTTTAACATATCATTCGCATAAGTATTCGTTTAGCACCGTACTCAATCAGTCGGCAAAACAGCCAATGATCTTAGCACATTCATTTCATTACCATAATTTAAGCAATAAACAATTTACATCTTAACACAGCGTATTATTAACATCCTATGTAGGAAAACCCCCTACAAATACACAAATATAAAAAAATATCCCTCATACAATGTGTGCAGCGATGATATTGATTTTGGGATGACCATGAGTAATTAAAATGATCACTGTGTAAGCAAAATAACACTTTGCAACAACCACTTAAAAGCAATGACAATATAAGAGAACTTATTCGCACAAAACTTTTACAACAGAGAGCCAGATTTTTTTATTTTATTTAAATTTATTCATGACCATAGAATCTATGTCTTTCAGTCGGAAACATGTTTAAAATGAACTTATGCTATGTGTAGCACAGCTATCAGCAAGTTATCAGCTGGAGCCATTCAACGGAGTTCTTGTGACAACTCAAAAGGCCACATTTGACTATACAGTTCACATTTCTCACAAAACACATAATTACTACTCAAAAACTATCAATATCCTACAACCATTGTTCATTTTAGAGTAATTTTACACATTTTTAGAAAATAAAACTGTACAGCACAACATCTCCTTTCAGTTCCCGCCAAAAACTCCACAGAGAGCCAAAAAAACTGCAGTATTGCCACCAAAA
This sequence comes from Dendrolimus houi, assembly GCA_039645545.1. Classification (NCBI taxonomy): domain Eukaryota; kingdom Metazoa; phylum Arthropoda; class Insecta; order Lepidoptera; family Lasiocampidae; genus Dendrolimus; species Dendrolimus houi. The sequence goes on along the minus strand of CM077128.1, from coordinate 22,489,313 downwards.
TAAAAATTACAATTTATGTTATTCCCGTGTAGGTAAGTTGCTAGCTAGTTTTATTTAGCTTATTTTAAATTAATTTCAACCATATTAACCTATAGTTCTGCAGACAAACTACTGCGACGTAAATTAAGTAAATAATTCCCATGTCCAATTATTCCAATAACGAGGTTCCCGACATATACGATACTAAAAGTTAATTAAAGTTAGTTAGTTAGTTAGTAAAGGTTAATAAAAGATAACTTTCGTCGTACACTTTTAATCACACATTCTCATGTTGTTTATAATTCAGAAGGGTTTAGGTGAGGGCAAGCAGCAAGCGCGAAAACTGACTTTGGTACGCGAGCACGAATGTCGTGTGCCCGCGTTGAAGGCGTGTGTCAGACTGTGTCCCGATTCGTCCCGAACTGGCCCCAGCTGTTGTTCGGGTTTTTGTTGAAATGGTGTTTATGCGCCAAGAGAATCGGCGGGAACGTTGTGCGCCCGCGCTGTCACAAAACGGCGCACTGTTTTACTTGCTACAGATTAATATTAGTTTCGCGCTTGCGTGCTTGTTTCTGATGTTGGCATTATGTCGCCACACCATTATTAGACAGCATATTTATCGAAAAATGTTTGTCCCATCACTAAACGAAAACAAAACACACTGGACATCGTTCAGCACATATTTGGGCAGAAACAAAAACACCTGACTAACCGTATTAACACGTTATTGAAATTCAAATCGGTAGCACGGCTAATTATTCACCGATTCCCGCCATTTTGTGGACAAAGCCCGAACAAATGGCCGTTGGAGCAACAGTTAATCTTGAGAACAGTGGCGCCGTGAGACGCGCGCGCATACGTCAAAATTAGCCACCATATTTTTTGTCCATAGACAAAAGACGTCTGGTGCCACTTTTCTTTTTAAAATTATTTAAATCTGTTTAGAAATTTTATAACGGATTTTTTAACTATTACGTATGAAGACATGTTTTTTTTTAAAGAAATCGCAACGTATTTACATTGTTTACATATGTCTTTTTTTATTGCAGTTATTACAGGAGTTCACCAGACAGGCAGACGGCCCACTTGATGGAAAGCTGTTACCATCGCCTATGGACATTTGCAACACCCAAGGTGCTACAAATGCACTGCTGCTCTCTTAAGGGAGACTGGAACCTGGTCACTAATGCCGAAACACAGCTCGTGGTTGTTACAGCGGCATACTCTAGTCTAGACCAGGGGTTGTGGCCATTCAGTCAGGCAAATACCCTACCACCTGGCTGTGGGTTGTTTTGTCGCCTCTTACGACAGGCCGCCCCAACGCAGGTAATTGTGTTCTTCCTCCGTTCCTACATGGATAAAAAATAAAAATATATTTTGAGAATTTGTACGCCGCATTTTTAGCAAACAAGATTTGCATTCATCTAATTAATACGCAACTGTTATACAAACATAATAATATAAGGATGAACGGAAGTATAAAGTAGGAATACTTTCAATTGAGTTTAAACTTAGATTTCCATTTGCATTGATTATTTAGTTAAGTCGCGAATAAGTTTTAATAATCGTTTAATTGGAAAATTTCTGTCTAAACAATAGCAAGGACTTAACTTGACAATTTCGGAAGTTAATTAACTACTTACATAACCTAATATGGTAAATATATAGAAAAATGTGTAGAAAAATTCCAGTGCCAAATGTAAAGTAGGCCGATTATCATTGCAAAATAAACATATTAACAAAATAAAAGCTTTAAGATGCTAATATTTGTTCACAAAAACATATTTTAAATACAAAGAAAAAAATAAAGTAATTTGTTTGTGTATTCAAAATTTATTTTAAAATTTTAACAAGATCATTAAAATAACTGAATGTTAATGCAGAAGCCAGCATTGTCTATGGCCAGTTGACAAGTGGACGCCATCTTTAAAAGTCATAGACTAAAGTGATTTATTTGTCCTTTTTCTTTGTTATAACCAAACAAAGAAGTGTAAGTAATTATTTATGAAATTCAAAGTGACTTTGCTCTGTTATAATAAATACTTGTTAAATATAGAACAACCTAAATTTAAATGGAGGAATAACAGTTTTTTATCCTTTTGAAGTGTTTGCAACAGATTTCCTGGACTTTCTCAAATGTTAATCTCTCTCCGAATAGCTTCTACGTTCTATACTCAGGAGTCTAACTACAATGAATTTAATGATGTAAGAAACCTGATAACGTGCTGTGGAAATAAATTATAATATACAATCAGAGAGAGAGAGATATATATATATATATATATATATATATGTCGCAGATTGCGATATAATTGTAAAATAATTCGTAAAGTAATATCTGATATGGGAGGTCGGTGTGGCCGTGATAGGTAATATGAAGGTATTTAATAAATTGAAACTATGTATTTGCCGTGCTAAGAACATACTGTGACTTTAAATTGAGGGTACTTATGTTTTTCTTAACGTACCTGTACTTGATTTTATTAAGTGGTGTTTTAGTTTAATAAAAACTGGGTTATATTTATATGATGGGATTTATATTGTGGAGTACTTTATAAATGTTTTTAGGATTTTTAATAACCTTTGTAATAAGTTTCAGTTTACCAGATTACTAAAGGGTGAACGCTGTGTTGTTGGTTCGACAATAAGTAATGAACCGTGTACTCATTTGTGCTTCTTTATTACGACGTAATGAAACCGAACCATTTTTGAAGAAGCTGTTAACTGGTGATGAAAAGTGGATCACGTACGACAAGAGCGTGCGAAAAAGATCGTGGTCAAAGGCCGGTCAGGCTTCACAGACTATGGCGAAACCCGGGTTAACTCGCAACAAGGTGATGCTGTGTGTATGGTGGGATTGGAAGGGCATTATTCATTATGAGCTGTTACCGCCAGGCAGGACCATCGATTCTGAACTGTACTGCAAACAACTGATGAGATTAAAGCAAAAAGTTGAGAGAAAGCGCCCGGAATTAATCAACAGAAGGGGTGTGGTTTTTCACCATGATAACGCTAGACCTCACACAACTTTAGCCACTCAGTAAAAATTACGAGAGTTTGGTTGGGGGGTGTCTTCCCGGTTTTAGGAATTCTTTTGTGTTTTGAATTCGTAATGAAGAAAAACATGCTATTGTTTTCCTACTTTTTTATGACCATCATTAGCGTCGAACTAATCCTTATTGTTATTGTTTTCGTCTTTGTGGCCGTTCGCAGGTGTGCAAATTACTATTTCTCGGAAACTCAGTGCGCGCGGCCAATTTTTTTTGCACTGTGTAGTGAGTATAAGACAATGCCCGAATGGAGGGGTAGGCAGTCAAGCGACGACTACGAGACGAATAAGAGGTTTGTAGTACTCTCGATTAGCGATATAGACGACGGACTTTACGCGTGTCGAATTGCAACGAATCGTGCTGTGTGAACTAGTTGCATCCAGTTTTATTTGTATTTGTTTTATACGAGTTTGTACAGTTCTAATAGATTCTATAGTAGTTCCAACGGCATTTTTAATTCGAGTCCTGTAGCTCGTAACAGTATGTATGAATTTATTTTGCAACATTGTCTGCAATAAAGTATATTCTATTCTATTCCGTTTTGCTGTACGGTTTAGCATACGGAATTTCTAAAATGATAAATGCACAACCTCTTATCGTGTTTGCTGTGCTGCGGGAACCCTTCGATTGTGGATTGTGCACAGTCAGTGGTACGATTTCTTGATTAGCTAATTGTAGATTTTGGAAAACATTTGTAAAATTGACGAAAAACAGGAAGGTCGCCGGTGGGTGCAACGTAGTGAGTTGCACTGACTATCCGCCCGAGAGCAGCACCAGCGTCGATAGCTCGCACGGGATGGCGTGACATTTGTTTTGTTTTAAATTTGCAAATAATGGAAGTTATGAAATACGCGGGAAAGTTGATTGTACTAATTTTACGGAACAACTACTAAGTTGTTAGACACATTTTATTGCTTAGCTCGAATTTTTATATCCTAGTTTTTTATTGCGAAGTTAGCAAATAGACAGACGGCCCACATGATGGAAAGTGGTCCCGTCACCTATAGATTTTACCAACACTTGGGACGAAGCCAACCCGTTGCCAGAGAATAGACTAGAAGGGATGAATGGAAAAATTTACACCAACTTTTTAGCCCAAACACCCCAAAATTTTTGAGGAAATCTCCCAATTAAGAGCCCTGTCTAAAGAACCGTATAAAAGCAAGGGACTTCGAAAGCGAAATTTCGAAAAGTACCCTCACGTTTTGTTTTTTTCACGGGTAGATATGAAAATCAAAACCTAACCTTGTTTGCTGAAAATGCGGCGTATCAATCCTCAAAATATGTTTTTTATTTTTAACATACATGTCAGCAAACTTCATTTTAAAAATAGCTTACTTACATTGCAAAAAGAAGACCCTACATATTTAAGAACTTAATTAGTAATGAAAACACTAATAATAAAATTATACAAAGTCAAGTATTTGTTCTTACCTTATAAGGGAATGGCAGTTTGAAAATTGCAGTCAAAATGGAATACAAGTCAGATTGCATTTCTTGCTACACTGTGCAGGTTACAATTATTAGGGTTGGCAGCTGCTATTTTTTGTCATGACTTGATCAGCTCACTGCATTCTTATTAACTGTAAAACCTCTAAGTTTGTTTTATAACTATAATTATTGTTTAGGTATACACTTCAATTAATGTCTTTTGCACAATCTGTAATCGAAAATATTCTACTTACCTGGTTATACTAATTATTTTCATAATATTCATAGAATTTTATTGGTTGGCAGTATACATAACATATAAAACATGCAATTACATCTACCACTCAATATTTCTTAATTTGTAGGTTAAGTAAGGACGGAAAATTTTTGAGTGATGTGGCACAACGTGAATGTATACACTCATTGTGTTGAGGCAAAGAAACTAAATTAATACAGCTTTGTTAATATGTATATATATTTATAAATATAAATCGGTTTCAGGTTTAAATAAATTTTAAGTATTTAGTGTGATTATATATTACTTTTTTTCTCTCTTAGGATAGGTAATATTTCAGTATAGTCGTTATTTTATTTTATAATATTTTTTTTAATGCTTAATACGGGTCGCATGCCATATGTGATTGAGGAGGTGGGCACTGAAAATCAGCGCTGTGTCGGAATACGATTCGGCACAGCAAAATGAAGAGTGCCAACCTCATTTTCAAATTGCGGCATACAATTTCTGTACCTGTATAATTTTATATATACTTTGTTATCTTCGAACTATTTTGTATTGTGTGTCGCTATTGGAAATAAATATTTTTCTTTCTTTCTTCTTTCTTAGCAATGTAAGTACGTCGCTATTTCTCCAAATGTTTTTTCTTTCTTTCTAACAAGTATATTTCTGAACCAACAAACATACCCTCAAATCCGTCCAATGATTTGTAGGGAACAATTTATCATTGATAAACATCTAAATATGATCGATTCCTCAGAATATTGCGTTTCCACTAAACAATTTTATTAGAAAACTATTAAACAATTTCTTGTGGTATCTTGGACCTTAATTCGTTTGTATTAAAGTATTAAGAGAAATTCTCTAGTGTTCTATCTCGTGGTAAATTAATTTTGAAATTTGATTAAGAAGTTGACAAGCGTATGATTGTTATTATGGTATTTAAATTCGAAAAACTTAAAACGTGAAATATTATAAATAATATATTATAATATTATAATACGAGACTACGACTGACGTTCTTATATTTTGTCAGTGGATTTTATTATAATCAACAAATATATATGATTATATTATACAGTTTAAAAGAGTACCCATGATCAAATAGCACCTCAAATAAACGTGTTAGTATGTGTAAAGAGATTAATGGATATAGTGTAATAAGTGTTAATTGGGATTATATAAGAAAGAAAGAAAGACTTTATTTGAAGAAATAGCAACGTAATTACATTCCTTATACATAATTATACACATAGCATATTTTGAGAATTTGTACGCCTCATTTCCAGCAAACAAGGTTTGCACTCAGCATATTGCTGTGCCGGAATTATATCCGACACAACCTTGATTTTCAGTGCAAACCTTCCTTTTGGCGTAAGACCAAAACGACCCAATTTTGTTAAATAATAATTAATAACACTAATTCTACTTATGTAATATTTAATTAGTAAATAAAATAAATAAATTTAAATAAAACTATAAGCCAGCTCTGGGTCGTAGCAGAGGGTCTATGTTTACAAGGGTATCAGTGGACCTTCAGCTCTGCTGCTACGTAGTGATGCGGCCCTGTGTAAAATGCAAGGAGAGATTTGGGTAAGAAAGTACCAAATATACCAAATATTAACTATTTGGGCAGGGTTTCCCCTTTATTGTTCAGCCTTTGATGTGAATATTCACACAGCACAGTAAGCAATGAACACCGTCTACACGCCACTACGCCTTTTATACGAAAATGCTACTCTACAAAACAATAACATTGCATCATTGCTAAAAATAGCAATTACATCATAGTGTTGCCAGGATCATAAAAACAATTATAATAATTAATTACTGATGCACTAAATTATCTAGACGATAATTTAGTGGGCTTATAAAATTAACTAACCGGCAGAAAATGGTAATTTAATTATAAATCGAATCGTCTGATAAATCGACTAAAAATATTATCTATGACGATTGTCTATGTCATATGAATATACACTATGACTCTCATGACTACTGTGGTGGACATTTTGTAACACTTGCTTCTCTGGGTTCGCACCAACCTGGCACACTAGAACGTCACGATGCAATTACTTTGTTACAGAAGCCGTGGCGTTCCTACAGTGTTTTCTCTCTTCGGGACGCAGGTATGTTTAGTAGATAGTCGACTTTCCCTTCATTGGGAGAGGTACTGATACCATATGTCCCGAATGAAGTGTTAGATCTGACCTTCAGTAAATTTAAAGCTAAATTGAAAAGGGATACTACACTACTGAAGTATATCTAAATGACAAAACTGCATTTACAGAGCTGCTCGCTCCAGCCTTTTATACTATCTTCTGTATAACGTTTATATTTTGCATAACATGTAAGGAATCTATGGAGATTTGTCATTGTCATTATTAAAATGTCATTAATAATAATAATCGGCAGACAAACACACATATTATATATCCCCAAATTAAGCAGGTTACACTTGTGTTATGGGTAATATACAACGTACTACTCTGGGGCCGATCCCAGACACCCAGACCATAGTAAATAACAGAAAATACGTTTCCGAAATTTACTATACCAGGAATCGAACCCGGAGCCTCTGCGTTGCACTAAGGCAGGCCGGAAAAGGCGTAGCCAGGTCAACCACAGAGGCCGTCATTATTGCGACGATGACAATTTTTGTTTTTTCTTACAACTCCATTCATTCTTTGAAAAATACTTCTCCTTTGAACAGCGATAACATATTGTAGATAGAATAGGAAGTAGATTTCAATTTTGACTTACATGTATGACCTTCAAAAAGTGTTCTCCAGTGGAACTTATTTTGAATAAAAATCTGAAATTGAATTTGAACGTACGAGAGTTCCACACTGCTGTTGTCCGCTCCTCGTATCCATGGCCGTGTGTGTTTCAACTGACATTCCACTGCTTTATTTTAAAAAAGTTATCTCTGGGTCGAATTTCACTTCAATCCATTTAAGATAAGTGACACACTAACAAACATGCAGATAGATAAATATGCTAAAAATTTTATTTCCGGAATCTATTGGTACAAAATAGACCCCTCACTTCTCTCACTTTTAAATTCATTGTACAAACTCCTCCCTTTTACACATTTATTATATATACTACTAGCTGACCCGGCGAACTTCGTACCGCCATATTTTCTGAATTCCTAAAAGACTTTGTTTCATGACATAAAAACAAAATCACCAAAATCGGTCTAGGTGATCAGAAGAATTAGAATAGAATAGAACCCGATCTCAGCGCCACCTACCGGTTCCAATTGTGAATCTAAACCATCCGGGGACCCATTCAAACACACTATATAGACTAGAGTTTACCCCGTGGCTGCGCCGCGGGTCAACCTCTAGTGCGTACCTCTTGTTTAAAGAGCAGGCGGTACAGGTTACATTGTATTAAATTGCTATGTATTTGCCCACGGAAGGTTCACTTCATTTTATATCGCAAACTATCCCCCCCCGTCTATCTGTGAACTACATAAATGACAAAACTTGTCAAAAATGGCTAAATAGACTAAGTGGACCAAGTAGACCAAGTGAAGTGGACGAATGGGCGAAATCACACAACCTATCCTAGATTCCGGGATAACCTTTACATAAATCTAACCCAAAATCTGTCCCACTATCCGGGATGAAAAGTATCCCTTGGCCACCCTCGGTATAAAAATTTACATATCTACCGAATTTCAGCCAAATCGGTCCAATAGTCTTTCCATAAAAGGATAACAGATATATATATACTGAGTTTCAGCCAAATCGGTCCAGTAGTTTTTCCGTGAAAACGGAACAGACAGACAGACAGTTACTTTCGCATTTATAATATTAATAGGGATAGATTAATTTCATGTTTGAGTTTGTTTCCAAAATCCAAAAGACATGAATATTTTTGAATTTATTGTAATTTATATCAGGTCTCGTACGAAGAAAGCGGCAGGCAAAGCTAATATACAAGTTAATATAAAAAAAATAAGACTTGTAAAAAACACTTTTCGACCGTGACAGGACTCGAACCTGCAATCTTCGGATCCGAAGTCCGACGCCTTATCCATTAGGCCACACGGTCTTGTCGGTGAAGGCTCTATTTTTATATTGTTTGCTGTAACAATTTTAAAGGGTGGAATTAATTGCTAATGGCAGAAACTCATGAAGAGTGAAAACTTTCGCTAATCTATCTATACATAGAACACGCGTAAAACCCGAGTAGGTGGCAGTAAAGTGAAGCACTTTTAAGTAACAACTAAAAGTCTCAGTGTGACGAGGACCAATAGTTACCGTTCCCTACTTATTAGAAGACTCTATTTACTTGCAACATTATTTGTGCCTTTGTGTGCGTGTCAGCGAAAATTATTACATGGCGCTCACGCACACATCCATTGGTTTTGTGCTTCAACTCTGAATGTAATTTTGTAGGAAACTGTCTTTAAGTGTGTGTAAAAATAAAACTACGTTTTAACAGTTTTCAGCGCGGTAATTTATTTGATCTTTATTATTCCGACGTTTCGGCCACTTTTCAGTAGCCGTGATCACGGAAGACAAAGATGTCAAGTATCAATAAGTATTGTTAAAGTTTTATTTAGCCTACCGCTATTTATATAATATAAAATTATTAAAGCTAGGCATGTTTGCTGAAGAATTTCTTGCGCCGCTTCTCCTCTTCAAGCCACAACATGTTGCGAAGCGGTGGTAAATTAGATTAGGCTCCCATAGAGTAAATAATAATCAAAAACAAAATAAAAAATAAATAATTAAAATGAACAAGTTGGCGGTAGGCTAAATAAAACTTTAACAATACTCTTTGACACTTGACATCTTTGTCTTCCGTGATCACGACTACTGAAAGTGGCCGAAACGTCGGAATAATAAAAATCAAATAAATTACTGCGGTTAAAACCGATAAACAACCAAATTTGAAGCAGGCTCGTCTCGGCGTGTTTACGATATCATTACAGGTGATGAGTCCTGGATTTATCAATACGATCCAGAAACGAAGCGCCAGTCGACGGTTTGGGTGTTTTAAAACGAACTAACGCCTACCAAAGTGAAGTGATCTAGAAGCGGGGGACAGATTTTGATCGCGAGTTTTTTCAATTTGACTGGCTACTTGGTGTCAATTCCTTTACGGAACCAAAGAAGCATCAATACCGAATGGTATACTACCAAATGCTTGGCAGAAGTTTTGTCTCTTGTGAGCAACACGCGACCAAACACAGGGCTCCGCGGGCTATTGCTCCACCACGACAACGCGCCTGCTCATACCGCGCGCAAAACGAGGGACTTCCTGGAGAGCGCGCCGGTGAAACTCCTAGGTCACCCTCCTTACAGCCCTGACCTAGCACCGTGTGACTTCTATTTATTCCCGAAAATAAAAAATCAGCTCAAAGGAATACAATTCTCGTCGCCGGAAGATGCACTGTCAGCGTTCGAGCAAGCTGTAAACGAGGTGTCTGCGGAGGACTGGAAAAAGTAGTCTCGAAAACTGGTTCAGACGCATAAAACTTTGTATATAAACTGGCGGAGAGTACTTTGAAAAGATTTAATAAAAACATAATTACCTTTAAAAAAAAAGAAATTGCAGGAGTTCAGCAGACAGGCAGACGACCCACTTGATGGAAAACGGTTACCATCGCCTATGGACATTTGCAATACCAAAGTTGCTACAAATGTGCTGCTGCTCTCTTAAGGAAGACTGGAACCTGGTCACTAATGCCGGAACACAACTTAAGGTTGTTATGGCGACATACTTTAGAGCAGGGGTGGTAGCCATCCAGTCGGGCAAACGCCCTACCACCTGGCTGTGGGTTGTTTTGTCGCCTCTTACGACAGGCCACCCCAACGCAGGAAACTGTATTCTTTCTTCGTTCCTGCACGGATAGAACATTTTTTTCGCAAAACTTTCTGTGTTGCCCACGTATTACTGACATAAGACAAATACGTACACAAACACATATGAGGCAACCCTGTTGTTTCTCAAACAACAACTTAACAAATTCAAAGAAAACAACTCATTCAAGCCATCTGTGGGTGACTCATGCATGCGCGTGAGAAAGTGCTGAGTGGAGAGTTTCCTGGGAAGCCTCGGAGCCACCCTGCGGACCGATGGACGAGACAGACTGGCTCCAATCGCGGTAGCACACGGTCATAACTGATCATCGTGATCATTAATTACAAGTTATCATTGTAAGAATTAAATTAATTAAAGTTTGATAATTATATTTTTTTTTTTAAAACTTCCTCCGACGGCCATCTCACATAACTGAACTAAACACAAGAAACAATAAAAAATATATTTCGTTATAAATACCCAAAATACTTTCATTGATAGAAATGTAGATTACGATATGGAGATTGAACTTGGTACCGATCCATCATGCGCCCGCCGTGGAAATATTTGTGTATGGAGTAATAACACAGAGGGCGCTTCCGTTTTACTATCGGACATCTAACACAATGTATTTGTGTTATTGTTACGTAGAAAATAACATTCCGGTAAGTGCGTGTCGATCTATGAAACGGCACCGAAGAATTTTTTGAAGTGAAACTTCTTTAGAGTCGTTCAGCGCGTTCCATTAGTAGGTCTCTGCCTGGTAAGCGGCCTCGAGTTCACTCTTTGCCCCGGACTAACTTCGCAGGGGGCAACTACCCCCGGTGACGGGGTAATGCAACCGCCTGACACATAGAGGTATGTCGGCGACTCGTGTCGGCCAATCGGCGGCTTTCGGTGGCCATCACGGGCTTCGCGTTGGCTCCGTCTGCGGCATGACTGGCCTCTCTACGGCGTAGGAGATATTCGCGACCTCTCAAACATCGCCCTGATCCCGGCAGATGAGGTCACGGTCAGCCGTTAATAGGTCACAACGCCCAAATGCTCCGTCAGCCGTTCCACAAGGCGAAAGTGAAAACGTTACTAATGACGTCATCATTTTCGATCACACAATTCTCACAACAACCCATGTCAAGAGGTGAGTCGAATAACCCTTCCACTTGGGTCTACGATTGTAACGCCGGCAAGCAAGTGGAACGGGAAAAATCGCGATCGTGAACGAGGTCTTTGTGAGTCTCTAATGGAATGTAACCGTTGTGATTTGAAACTTAATAAAACGAAAAAATGACACTAAAAAGATATAAACACATATATCTATAGGACCAAGCCTACGATAGAAGGAGTTGGAATACATTATATTTAATCATTTATACTTTATTTTTGAGTTAGAATACATTATATTTATTCATTTAACTCTCACCTCGTCTGTATCCCTGGCAGTGCCAAATCTCAAAACACGCCCTAGCCACAACAAATTGTTTCACGCGCCCTGTAGCAGAACTAATTATGGCTTAAATGAAGTGCTTGCTCGTCTTACTGCCACTTATAAGAACGAATTTAATGAAGTAGATATTTTCTATCACTCAAAAGTAATTTACAAATCAAAGATATTAGAAAAATTAGGATGACATTTTAACTGTTTATCAGGCACCAAAAATATCACGCCTTCGAAACGCCTCTATAGTTTTTTTTAAATATATATATTATGTATGTATAATATGTATGAATGTTATAAATATACATATTATGAATATGTGTATATTATTATTTTTTAGTTACTTATGTATTATATATAATATATACTATTTAGGGGGGACACTTCAGCAGGCATTATTTCATTATTTTATTAAATACATTTACATTTATATCAGAGCCTGTCATAAACTCTTTATAGCGGTCTTGCTTTTGTACAAAAACATTGTAAAGTGTAAAGTATCCAGTAATTGGCAAAAATTATATTACACAGAGTTTATTGTCTAAGTTATAAATATTGTAAGCTGTTGGATATGTAATAAATAAATAAATAAACACTATGCTTATACAGATAGAATTATAAATTTTTTTGTAGTTTTTCTTCTAATACTTCAAATTTCGTCTTTTAAAGCTTAAATATATTATAACGATATTTTATGATATGAAATGTGACGTCACGAACTTTAGAATCCCTATCATCCCTTGTCACACTTTGTTTCACTTCTACTCGAATTAAAAATGCCGTTGGAACTAATATAGAATTTATCAGAACTGTACAAACACGTATAAAACAAATACAAATAAAACTGGATGCAACCAGTTCATACTGCACGATTATATAATACAACTCGACACGCGCAAAGTCCGTCGTCTATATCGCTAATCGAGAGTACTACACACGTCTTACTCGTCTCGTAGCCGTCGCTTGACTGCCCCACCCCTCCAATCGGGCATTGTCTTATACTAACTGTAGAGTACAAAAAAAATATCGGACCGTGCGCACTGAGTTTCCGAGAAATAATAATTTGCACACCTGCGAACGGCCAACAAAGTCGAAAACAATAACAATAAGGATTAGTTCGACGCTAATGATGATCATAAAACAAGTAGAAAAACAATAGCACGTTTTGCTTAATTAAAAATTCAAAACACAAAAGAATTCCTAAATCCAGGAAGACATAAACTGCGCTTATGACAGGCAGCTGTGCGATTATCTTAGTTGGCATGTAACAGTATGATCTCATGAATGTACTCTGGTGGAACTTAGATTGAGTAATTTTGTTTTAATTTAAACACATGTAATATACACATAGATCAATGTTAAAATATAAACTTACTTTAAAAAAAAATCGTTACATAAATCATTGTAAGTCCCTATTGTTTAAAATGAAACTAAGTTTCAACGGTTTTCAGCGCGATAGTTTATTTGATTTTTATTATTCCGACGTTTAACGGTTTTTATTTAAATAAAATTATAACAATACTCATTGGCACTTGACATATTTGTCTTCCGTGATCACGGCTACTGAAAAGTGGCCGAAACGTCGGAATAATAAAAATCAAATAAATTACCGCACTTAAAACTGTTAAAACGTAGTTATATGATATATACTAGTCGCGAATACTTAAAAGAATTACCTATTGTTTAAAAAATTAATCCGTTACTTAATCGCTTAATACTTAAATGCGTCAAAGTAAAAGGAGTCCCTTTTACTTTTGACGCGTCTTATTTCAGGCTACAGAATATATGAATAAGTTCCACAAGAACAAAGCCGCGGTCGTAGCTATGTAAATAATATTTTAAAGGAAACATGGAAATATTTTACCACCTGGCAATAAATTATTTTAACAGTAAAAATTCGAATTAAAAGATTGTAGTAATGTTGAAAAATAAACTATAGTTTTGTCCGGAAACGGTTGTTTACTTGAGCAGGTATATAATTACACCGATACCGGAAGCAAGTGCTGCCGTGGTATAAAGTTAGTCTAAAATGTTTAATTTAACCATTCAGTGATGATTCTTTTGATCCTTATTGCCTTTTTACATAATCTGATGGTCTATAGTTTTGAATAATAAATGGATACTATTTTTCTAAGATTAGCCATTTTGGATTTTGGAATTCTGAAAAAGTGTTCATAAAAAATAAATCTGAGTCTATGAAAATTTCTTTGTTGTGTCTCAAATTTGTAACTTTATGGTGGGGCTTCATCTGCGATAATGTTAAAGATATTGACTGTGGCCAAATGCGTCTTACTTATAGAGTTAAAAATAACGCCGATAACCAATAGCCACGTTAGTGTACATATTACATTATCTATCAATATGTAACGTCATTAACAATTAAAAACAATATAACATCACAAATAACTCATTTACACCCGTCGCCACATCTGCGTGAAACGGCCTATATCTGTAACATTATCATACCATACAAATATCACATATTGTTACGAATTTGTAGGGGATTCGTAGGATGTAAATTTGAAAATGCCGTTGGAATTATCACAAAGTTTATTAGAAGTGCACACACGTAATTCACAGTTCTTACAAGTATAGCCGAATACAGCAAAACCAAACCATAGGGCAGAAAAACGATTTTTTTTTAAATCGCCTGAAGTAGGCAAACAAGCAGACGGCCCATCTGATAGAAAGTGGTTACCGTCGCCTGTAGACGATTGCAACACCAGGGGTGTCACCAACGCGTTGCCGACCTCTAAGAAATTTTATAATGTCATTAAAAACCCCATATCATAACGCAGGGGGAAAACCGTGACGGGAAGTTCCCTCAAAATCATCATTATACCCGGAATAAATGTTCTAGAGAACCGTTGCGTAGTTGAGCGTGGGAGCTCTAAGAAATGGAAGTGGGTAGTTATAGAAGAAAGGTGTTGGCACCAGATCAAACAATTCCTCGGAACATTTCCCGTTATACAGGCGATAGAATACGCAGAGGGACGTGAAGTCCGAAGGCTAAACAGTTCTAAACCGCCTGGTAGTATGGGATCGTTGACGATACGAACGGCGCGACGGTGGATGAAGTCCAGGGGGTAAGTCTGGTAAGCGGGTGCCCCGGCCCATAGGTGTGAGCAGTACTCCATATGCGGTCTGGAACGGTGAATCATCGTTATCACATAAATCGAGCAAAGTTCGTCGTTATGAGATACTCGCTCCGAAAGTATACTAGGTAAAGCCTCTTTCGCAGTCAGAACACGACTGGCGTATTTCCGCACTGGACGACCGTCATCCATTTGTAAATTAGACATGGCCTCCTAGCAATATGCCACCCACTGGTTCTTGAAATCGTTAAATGGTCAGTTTAATGGCCTCCAAGAATTCGCACGAAATACCAACAAAGGAAAGAAGTTTTTATGACGTCTTAAGGCGGCGTGAACAAAGAGATTAGCGTGAACTATACATCACTCAAATTCAAAGGGGTAATAAGACACCTGCAAAGGATTAGTATCGGCTTGCAAAAATATATTATACACCATTAGAAAGTAGCTATATTTGTGCTGTTTGGGATAGAAATTTAAGGTCAGTGTAGTCCACCCGTAAAGACTTTCTTCAAAGAAATTTGCAGGAAACTGGTGCCACCCGCCTGTGACCACATAGCTTGTTCGTACTTCGCACAGTGAAAGCGTTATCATACAGCATGGCAATGCAGCCAGCCCTTTAGGCACGCTTTCCTCTGCCAGTGATTTATTACATATTTATATTAACTTATTTATAATTACTTTATATTAACTTATTTATAATTGAGCTTATTCTTAGATATAATATATTTAATTTTGTTTGCTTTAAAGTTATGTAAAAAATATTTATAAAATTTATTATTGTTATATTACCAACTTATATTTTATCACATAGATAAACATTTTATTGATCAGCATAATAAACAATTACAAAAATGCATAATTACAACAGGCAGCATTATCTCTAAAATCGATTTTTTCCAGGCAATCGAATTTGAAAGACGCCCATTCATTATCCTACAGTGAAGACCTACAGCGGGCGGAGCTCGCATGACTCAGGACGCACCCTGCATTGTGTTGCCGGAGGCAATGCTGGCTGCGACAAAATTCGTATTACGCGGCGGATTGCCATACAGGATAGTGAATGGGCCCCTTAATCTGGCGATTTATATGGAACAAATACAAGATAGGACTGATAAATTTAAACGAGTAAGTAGAGTTTAGTTGCTGAAGAACTTACTCGTTACTGAATTTCAGGATGGTTTTCTTATATAATGAGATACAGACAGTCCAGAACACAGAATCTATCTGGGTACTGTGTACTGACAAAATATATATTATTTTCTGGGACTTCGCCGTTTCTCCATTAACTTATAGAAATGAAATTGTAACATAAGAAACACTGTCTAACAACATAGTCCATTGAAAAGTTACATTTAGAGTTGAGTTTTTCGAGGACGCAATTTTATTTTTTTGATGTGTAAGGGGATTTAGCATAAGCTTAAATTCAAGTTTGTGTGGTCGCCACCCTCGTCCCCCGACCGCCATCTTGGAAAAAGGGGTAGAAAGGGTTTTCGCGCTGTATCTCGTAAACTAGCAACCCTACAGAAAATTTTGTAGACATTATTATTTTTCTTTATTTAATTTTTAATTAAGACTTTTCGTCACTAATGACGATATCAGCCTCATAGGTGATGGCAAATTTACATTCTTTAATATATTAAATAAACTTAGATATAATTTTAAACTTAACTGTAACTATTTTAGTCAGGAACTTATATAATAACCCAGCCTCCTTGCTCAAAGGGTTGCTTAGAATAATCCTCCACTATACAGTGACGAGTCTGGCAAGAGTGTCCTTCTAATTGATTGGGTTTGACCACATTCCAGAACAATATGCACGAGATCCTCTACTTTGTTACAGTGCTCGCAAAGATCTTTGCCCTATCATGTGATAAAACTTGTTAACTGGAATGTGGCCAGACCTTATCCTAAAAGCTGCAACCATAATTTCTCGGGAAAAGTGTGTGTCCTCTGACCATGGATTGTTTGGAAGTTTATTTTGCAGACATTATTTGTAGCAAATTAAATTGAACAATCATAAATAAAGTTATAACGCCCAAAAGAAAATTTGTTCAAAAATTTTTAGTTATTTTTGTTTACAACTTTTTTATTTTCCATTTTACGATAAAAAGTAAGAGTATAAAGTTGTGGATAATTTAATTTGCTACAACTAATGTCTTGTAAAAATTTCTGTATGGCTGCTAGTTTACGAGATACAGCGCGAAAACCCTTTGTACCCCTTTTTCCAAGATGGCGGCCGGGGGACGAGAGTGGAGACACAACCACAAACTTGAACTTAAGCTTATAGCAAAACGCACGCTAAGGCCTAAAATATGTAACATTTCAATGGACTAACAACCTATTTCACAATGCACAAATCGAAATCCAGAAACCGTGAAAAAACACCCAAAAATAAAACACAAATGTTTAAAACAAATAAATCGCATCAAAGACCAGTATTAATCATATTTGAATGTTAATAAAAATTAAAATATCTATATAAACATAATGTTTTAGCGTGTTATTTTGTCTGTGTGTGGGTCGTAAAGCTGTCAATATGTGTTACGGACGATGATGGATGCTTCCACGGGATCAAAGCTGGCTGGCGGATGCGCGCGCGCACTGTATACAAAGTCGATTCTTTTGATTGAATCTCAATGCATAGCTATCGATGTGCATGTTTTATAAACGATTTTAAGCTTGCTTGTAAGAAGTTAAAGTCGACTATTACGTCAAGACGTTAAAGATCTGTCATGTCCTTTCAGTTCTGTGCCTTTCAACCAATTTGTTTTATTGTAGGCAAACAGACAGACGGCCTACCTGGTGGAAAGTGGTTACATCCTCTAAGAAATCTTATAACGCACTTATTAAAGAACTCCATGTCATAGCGCAAAGGGAATACCGCGGCTAAAGTTTCCTCTAAATCATTGTTGTACGCAGAATAAATATTCTAGAGAACCTTTGCGCAGTTGAGCGTGGGAGCTCATGGAAATGGGGGTGAACATCCCGTCGCTGGTCAACCAAATGTATTGGTTGATCAGTTTAATTAATTTTAATAATTATCTAATCTAAGCATTACATACTGAGGAATTGTACTTATTACTAACTAGAACACCAAATATTATCAGCTTATATTTATATGGGTTTTTTAAATTAATGCAAATAACATTTGACAAGTTTTGTAAGGTTTCTCGTTGAAGCACTTCAAGTGAATTAGCATTTATAACTTATTTTAGCCAAAGCCCATTTGCATTGTACCTATAAGTTACAAACACAACCGATATATGAAGGAAATACCAATAAAATGGACAAAACGCTATGCTTCCACTGTTATCATATCTACCGCTGAAGAGTGGAACTCTTTACGGTTGTCTGTTTATCCTGAAAAATACAATCTAAGTGTATTCAAGTCTCGCGTGAACAGGTATCTTCTTGGTGAGCGTGCTCCACTTTAGACTGCATTTCCACCTGACATCAGGCGAAATGTCAGTCAAACGCGAATCTATTCATTGTAAAAAACAATCTTAGACTATTAATAGAAAGACGGATTCTCAAACTCTAAAACAGGATGCCGAGGTTGTTTCGTGAGCTTAGTATAAAATAATCGTATTATTACGGAATAAGGTGGAATAGTTTCCAGTGGCTAATTACTATTGACCACACATACTCAAACCATATGTAAACTACACAATTTCACGCACACAAGCTTTTATCAAATGCTTCAATCATCATTTCATCGTCTCAAACGTTGGTTTGCCTAATATCGCTATTCTGTCAATTCTATAATAATAATAATAAATTATTGTTATTATTACAGATAGGACTATTGTTGCCAATAAGCCTGACATTGTGATAATAGATTGTAATCTCCTACCTACCTAACCTAGACCTCGCGCACGAGATTACTGGCATGTGGCATATGCAGTCAGCGTTCATCGTACCGATAGTGGTGTCCGTTAACGGTTTAGTAGCGAAGAGCCTCGACCGACATCTAGAGAAGCTCTCGCTCGGTAAATGGGTGAAGGGCCAGATACAGAAGGCGGTTCTCCTGAACACGGCACGCATTGTGAGGAAGTTCCTGTCTCTGGAGCCTTAACCACCGGTAAATTGGACCCTAGGCCCCGCTACCAACGGACGCCATCTTTTAATATTTTTTTAATATGTGTTTATATGTATATATTTAAAAAATAATAACAATATAAATAAATATATATGTGAAATAATAATAATAATTCTTTATTTACTCTCATAATAACAACAATTAAATTTGTAACAATTTGTCTTATAAACTGAAATGGTGAGTCTGGTGTCAGTAAACGGAATAATCCTGTGTGACTGATCACCAGCCTCTTACTCCCCGGAAAAAAACAGCTAAACAAATTTTGATAAATATTGTGTATTGAGTGTAATTATGTGTGACTGTGTGAGTATGTTATCGTGTACAATAGATGTAGAATAGTAATACGTGTTTTTCAAAAATAAGAATTACATATAAGTTAGACCTGCCTACGATAATGAAATACGACTAAATTTTATATATAATATAATTATTGCAGATTTTAATGTAATAAATAAATGACAAATAAGTAGTAATATTAGGAGACTATATTTTTTTTCTTTTTTATTGCAGGAGTTCAGCAGACATGCAGACGGCCCACTTGATGTTTAGCGGGTTACCATCGCCTATGGACATTTGCAACACCAAAGGTGCTACAAATGCGCTGCTGCTCTCTGAAGGGAGACTGGAACTTGGTCACTAATGCCGGAACACAACTCAAGGTTGCTCTGGCGACACACTTTAGACTAGGGGTTGTAGCCATCCAATCGGGCAAATGCCCTGCCACCTGGCTGTGGGTTGTTTAGTCGCCTCTTACGACAGGCCGCCCCAACGCAGGAAATTGTATTCTTTCTCGGTTCCTGCACGGATATAACTATATTTAGGTAACCGACGAACAATTCTTCAGTGGAGCCATAATCGAGTTTTAAAAGCCACTCAGAGTATTCTTACATTTATATTTAGTTCCAATGACATTTCACGGGCACGCCACTTTATCTTTATAAATATTATAATGAGCTAAAATCCATTTGAGGACCTAAGCCGTGACAGGCACAGAAGCCTGGGGGGATAATTCGCGACCCATGTGTGGGATTCCCCAGATCGGGGGTGGCACTGGCATGCCCAGTCAGAACTGGTGCCATGCAATTGCCACTCCCCAGTTAGGGATACCCACTAAATGCCCTGCGTGTTCCGTCCTGCTCCTTATGCCAGGGCTACGGGTAAATGGGATTCCTAATTCCGCGCGCCCTGGCTGGCGTGGGCCTCATACACAGATCTCTTCCATTAGGTCCTCCTCTAGGTCTAGTCAGAGAGTCTCATAGAGAGGTGATCGCGCGCGGAACACTCGCGCTCACATCTCGACGGCATGTGCAGGTGAGTGATAGTGATCAGAAGGCTGGTGCTTACCTTGGGCAACGCAACAAATCAGTATGGCGATCCAGCGAGGAAACGTAGCCAGCCTTCTGGGCACCTTACCCGTAGAAGACGGTGATCTAGGCTCAGTATTCTACTTATAGTCTTGAGGGACTGTGGGTAAAATACAATACAAATAAGTTAAGTTTTTTTTTATTGTATTAGATTATTTATAAATTTCTTCATTGTACTACTAGCCTATAATTTATGTACGTATATTAAAGTCAATAAAATAATATTAAAAAAAGAAAATATATATATATATATATCCCTGTTAATATTACAAATGCGAAAGTAACTCTGTCTGTCTGTCTGTCTGTCCGTCTGTCTGTTCCGTTTTCACGGAAAAACTACTGGACCGATTTGGCTGAAAATCGGCATATATGTAATTTTAATACAGAGGGTCGACAAGGGATAATTTTCATCCCAGATAATGGGATAAGTTTTGGGATAGATTTATCTAAACGTTATGACAAAAAGTAGGATAGGTTTTTTCGTCGATTTGGTCGATTTCGTAGATTTGGTCGAACTGGTCGATTTCGTCGATTTCATCGATATGGTCGATATGGTCGATTTGGTCTTTTTGATCATTTTGGTATATATATGTAGTTTTAATACATAGAAAATGGGCATAATAGATACTTTTCATCGGGGAGATGGGATAGTTTGCGATATAAAATGAAGTGAATCTTTCGGGGCAAATAGCACTATAAACAATGTGATGTTACCTCTTTAAACAAGAAGCATACTATATATATATATATATATATATATATATATATATTCGTAGCTTTTAAATATTCATTTCCGCTAATGCCATTTCTGCTAATGGTAATACCAATTTTATCTTGTATTATTACATATATTGTATATCAGAAGATATTATGGATTTAGTAGAATACAAATATTTGACACTATCACAATGGAATTGTACTTTGAATATCTTCGCAGTGCCAAGATGCTGAATAGCAGAATTGGGCCCCAGTTTTCGTGCCAACATAATTTATTTCAGCAATATTAGTACTCATATTTCTTAGATATGATTCTTAGTAAGTGGGCAATCGAATGTAGACCGTCGACCACCATATGTACGTGTTTACACCACACGCCTGCTACTCCTCACCGTTTTGACAGGTCACACGAACAGGCACCCAGACAAGAAAACATATATCCACAAAAGTGTCATTCAAATATCACCTTTATGACATCAAATAGAAAAATGAACATGTTTCAAATATTAACAAAAATAAGTCTTAAAAACACAAAAAATATTTTTATTTAACTTTAAATATTTATAAAATAACATTTAACATAAAAATCAATATAATTATTACAATATACATAGCAATTGATTATATAAAAACTATATAATACTTTACAGTAAATAGAGTCCACATTCCTTAAGAAGAAACTAGTAGTTGCGATGTGTCAGTATTGGACTATAAAAAATAATTTTGTTTTATAATGGCGTATGTTTTATTACAGTTTGTTGAAATTTAATCATTCAGTCAGAAACATTAAGTTGTGTTTCCATTGTGTGCAAGCAGTTTATAAGTTTTTAAAAGAGTTTTTAAAATGTTAAAGTAATATAAGTAAAGGGCGCGCGATTTGTAAGATCAAAGGAGTTTTGATCAATCCGACATTATAGTTTACGTTTGATTGGAACGGTTTTGATACTTTCATTATTTTTTTTCAATATATGAGACTCTGTCTTTCTAGAACAATACTGCCATGGGGAAAGAACATATTTTTTTTAAATCCAATCAGTCACAAATTGTAAATCTTAATTGCATTGAAGTTTCATTTTTGACAGCAAATAGTTTTAAATTATCATTTTATCAAATTTCAATCAATCTACATAAATAAAACAACGATGCTTATTTACAGTTATAGCGGCCAGCCATGTCTTTTAGTTGTTTCGCAATTTTAATAGGAGCATTTCTTAACTTCATATAGAATAACACCTTTCTATCAAATTTTTTCTATATACACCCAGTAGATTTCGAAAAAATTACTGTGACATTTTTTC
Source organism: Dendrolimus houi (assembly GCA_039645545.1). Lineage (NCBI taxonomy): Eukaryota > Metazoa > Arthropoda > Insecta > Lepidoptera > Lasiocampidae > Dendrolimus > Dendrolimus houi. Next base: position 22,466,787 of record CM077128.1, on the reverse strand, counting down.
ATTCACCTTTGGCCGACTTTGCACCTGATGTCAGGTGAAAATACAATCTTTGGTATGGTATAGTATGGTATGTAAAAAAAATGCTTTGGAGGCGGTGGTAGGTAGACTCATGACTTCCAGTGAGTAATCTGTAAAATTCCATTTTGAAATAAATACATTCATTTTGGAACCCAATTCTGCAATTACAATATCATCAGAAAGGGCGACCACTGGCTTTATAATGGTTATCATTTAAAAACAACCATATTGTGGTCGTGTGATCAATCATTCTGACGATATTGTAACAGCAATATTGGGGCTCGATTGAGGCACCTAAATTATAAGTTTCAGATGTATGTAGACAGACAGACAACCAACCATGAAAACTGTTTAAACAGCATATAATCCAAAATCCAAACAGGATTCGACTCTATGCTCAAATGAGACATGGATGAGTTAACCTTATATACCGTGCAGAAACGGAGAAAGAATACAATTTCCTGCGGCCGAGCGGCCTGTTGTAAGAGGCGACAGAACAACTCACAACCAGGTGGTAGTGTATTTGCCTGACTGGATGGCTACCACCCCTTCCCTAGAGTATCCCGCCATAACAACCTTGAATTGTGTTCCGGCAATAGTGGCCAGGTTCCAGTCTCTCTTACGAGAGCAGCAGCGCATTTCTAGTCTTTTGTGTTGCAAATGTCCATAGGCGATGGTAAAATGCAATTAAAAAAAACAGTTTTTGCCAAATGCTGTTCTTAGTTCTACAATAGATTCAATTACCCTGAAAATCCTGTAAAACTCTCAAGACCATCCGCATGCGCGCGCGCATCTCGGTGAGCTTTGATGTGGCCGATGTTTACGTGGTGCGCGCGTCTGTGTTTGCTATTAAACAAACCCACTCATACGCACCAACCAACCAATATTTGGGCCAATGATAGTTTCAGGAAAACAATCCGGCTTGAACCGAAATGGGAATAAATATTCAAGATTATACCGCTAAAAACTTTACGTTATAAAATGCAAATAGGCATACACGGAGATGATATAAGATTTCGCTGAGAACTTAATGGTTTTGCTGTGCCTTTGAATTGTGCCTTTGTGCAGAAAACCTTCAATTGTTTAGTGAAATGTGACTTCATAAGTTTTAATAATGAGGTAAGAAGGTTCCAGGCCGGCCATGCACACTTTGATTTGCCACAACCTAATCTCAACCAAGTGTATAATTTTTTTGCCAAAAACAAACGGAAATTATCATGTCACAATTTTATTCTGTTCTTATAATATTTTCTTAAGTTTTCGCGACTAGTATACATAATAAAACTACTTTTTAACGGTTTTAAGCGCGGTAATTTATTTGATTTTTATTATTTCGGTCACTTTTCAGTAACCATGATCACGAAAGACAGATGTCAAGTGTCAATGAGTACTGTTTAAGTTTTATTTAGCCTACCGCCAACTTGTTCATTTTAATTATTTAGTTTTAATTTTTGTTTATGGTCATTACTTACTATATAGAAGCCTTAATCTAATTTACCACCGCTTCACAGCATGTTGTGGCTTGAAGAGAAGAAGCGGCGCAAGAAACTCTTCAGTGGCCGAAACGTCGGAATAATAAAAATCAAATAAATTACCGCACTGAAAACCATTCAAATGTAGTTTTATTATTTATTCTGTTCTTGTTTGATATAGCGCCAAAACATAGATATCAATTTCGACAGTGACACTGTTATTACTGTTATGGAGGAAAGTGGCAGATTTTATAAAATCAATTAAAGATGAATTAAGTTTAAATCAGTAGACGAAACAAATTCTATAAGTTTTAAGAATTTTTAGGTGCTCTTGCATTACACTATGAAGAGTAGAGGTAAGAATTTTTCATATGGGTGGAAAGTTGAAAAAGTCCAGCTATAAACAGTAAATCAAAGTTCAAAAACTCTCCGAAATGGCACTAGCGTAGGCAATCGGTAAGGTATGAATGTAGCAGTTGTTAACGGACTGAAGTATGCCGAGTAAGTAAAATTTAATATTTTTATTGGCTCCAGTAGTTAGTGATAGTACACTATTAAAACAACTATTTACGTGTTACAAAATAATTTAGTAAATATTAAATAACCTCAAAGAATTATTGTTATGTGAAAACGTGAAGAGTGATTTAATATTTAATTTTATAAGTCGAAAATATTTTATAATGCTTTATAATACTACTCTAATAACTGTTAGCGCTTTCTTTAAAATTCACTCTGATGCTAGTGTGGCGCCACCCTAATTCCCTAACTCCTTACCTCTACCTTCCATACGTTAAACTTACAGTAGTAGTCGATAGTATTTTCGTTCTTTAATATTCGAAGAACAGGCAAAGATTACAGACCCCACAGTGCCGTTATTTGTAAGCATACATCTTATTAAACTTGATACCCAATACTCTACTTTTAAAACTAAACCATCACCTGTCAAATTCCTGCCTCAAATTCTGCTAGAAACATGGCATATCCTTATAACTATAGATATACAGCATACAGAAATCCATTTACCGACTTTATTATATCTAAATAATAAATATTATTTAGATAGAAAGAAAAAACGTTTATTTGGACATCACACAACGAGACACATAATGAATAGTACGGTGATATATACAAAAAAGTCTCGCAATAGTACCAAATAGGTGCAGTTTAGCATCTGCCAGGCAACAGGTGCCTAATGCTGGTATTCAACTGCACCTTAGGACGGACGGATATTTCACTGCTATACATATATATATATAGTGTGTGAATAAATTACATACATATGATTAATATAAACATAAAAAATATAAATTTTAGACACTGAAATGCTTTTTAATCCAGAAACACGAACAACTTCCAGCCGGAAACAGACCCAAAATACACGCCATCATAATCAAGAAAACATCCTTCTCAATTATAAATTATATCATATCCACTATTCGATTCTTCAGAAGCTATGAAGCAATTTTTCTAAGATTTCCTCGCTTCAATCAAACGTTGGTGTGTTGGTGAGTTGGTGGGTTGGCGTCCATCTGGTGATTGGTGGGCTGGTGTTTATTACACATTCGTTAGGTTTGGCCCAATGAGCGATATTGTGTGTAAACAAAACAGTTTGGTTTCCACGTCTTGGCTGGGTGCGAGACACGAGCGTAATACCATAGAAGAAAAATACCAAGGAATCACAATCGACCAGTAAAGAACGTCAGTCCGTTCATAATATTAAAATTTATTGTATAACTAGGATATACCCGCGAATTCGTCTACGCTTGACTTGAAATTCTCGCGGAATTCTCGGGACACAAAATACCGCATCATCTGAAAAAGAATGTACACTATCGTTTAGTGAAAACTGTGTAATTTTAATAAGCTAATTTTACACACCCGTACAACCACTAACCGGTACCGGGATAAAAAATATCACACATTGGATTCCATTTTGTTAACCTAAAAATTTTAAGTCATTTCCAGAAAAATTCCCACGGGATTCCCGGGATAAAAAGTAGCGCAGATTTAAGCCTAAGAAATAGCTGTCGATCAGTGAAAAGCGCATCGAAATCGGCCCAGTAGTGCATCCGGAACAAACAGACAAGAAATCTAAAAAAAATTGCATCGTGTTGCTATTGTTAAAACTTAGGCTCCAACAATTTGAACTAATTGTGATCCTTTTATGATCGTCTTCTTTATGTTTACTTATTTATTGGCACACGTTTCTAGTATTATGGAGAACAGCCTATTGTTCTATTGTACTCGTTTACGGCCGCTGCACGCTGCATCATTAAACAGGTGATGCGAATTAAGTACAAGCTGATTCTAGGAAATTATGTCGACTATACGGGCACATTTGCATTTGTGCAGTATAAAACGGTGGCCTGATTGAGAGGGGGGGTCAGTTGATTTGCAACTATGATACGGGCGTGACGTGTGTACATTCGGGAATCTAATAGTGACGGACTTTGTGCGTTTTATTGAATTACGACCTACTGCATTATGTTTGGATTCGTTGTGTTCGGTTATATTTGTACCTGTGTTATACGTGTTTGTATAATTCTAATAAACTCTATAATAATTCTAACGGCATTTTAATTCGAGTCCCGCTTACTCGTAATAATAGTAAAATTTTACTGTTTTTGACATTGCGGTAGAAGAGAGGTTTGCACTGAAAATCAGCGTTGTGTCGGATAAAATTCCGGCACAACAACTAGCTGAGTGCAAACCTCATTTATTTATTATTATTTATTCTTCAACCTTGTTTCTTTCTTTTTTGTTTTTATAGAAACTCTCAATAACTTACAATCAACGGCTTATTATTTGAAAAACATTTTACAAGACCTAATTACCTCCTATTTAATTTCATAAAATTTACAAAATCTTGCAGACAACGAACAAAACTTTGCCACCCGATCTTGCACCTATGAAAGGGGCAGGATGGCACACTCTTTATAATAAAACAATATAATACATAACCAGTTACCCACAAGGCTTCCAAAACTAGGAAGTGTTAGTGCCCTGGTCATACTGTTGCAGCACCGATATCCAATGAAACAGCAAATTCTCGACTGCCACATACAACCTGAATGGACAAAACTCAGATTTTTGTGAAGGACTAAAAATCGACAAGATACAGGTATTGTATTAATGAAAAGTTGGTGTATGAAAATCTTTTGGCCTTCTAATGTCTCGAAGCTGAGCGAGCCCGCCTCTTAGCAGTCTCAAAATGGGAGTCAGGCTTCTGGCTTCAGGCGCTGCCTTCGTCAAATTTAGGCAGACTCCTGGATTACACTACATACAGTGGCTGTAGTCCCTCATCACTGTCAATGCGGAGATAAGGTCGGTGGTTAAGGTCACCATGGCTTGTCGTGCGTCAGAAGTGCCGGCAGAACATCACGCCATGCTGTACTAAATGACATTATCCGCTGGGCTCTTGTTATCGCCGGTATCCCAGCCATTCTAGAGCCCAATGGACTGTGTCGCGACGATGGCAAGAGACCGGACGGGATGTCTTTGGTGCCATGGAAGATGGGACGACCATTAGTGTTGGACGCCACGTGCGCTGACACTTTGGCAGCGTCCCATCTCCCCGACACGGCTGTTGTAGCTGGTGTAGCTGCCATGCGACGAGAGACCTGAAACACCGCAAATATGCATCCGTTGGTAGTGAATAAATATTTTGGCTTTTGGTGTCGAAACTCTAGAGCCATGGGGTCCAGACGCCCACCGCCTTTGTCGAGACCTATCAAAATGTTTGATAGATATATCACGCGACCGGAACGCTGGCCTGTATTTTGCGCAACGCATAAGCGTTGCCATACAATGTGGTAACGCGGCCAGCGTTTTGGAAACATTCCCAATTAACGGTGATTCGGGACTTTGGGACCCATTTACTGTTTGTAATTTTTATCTTTTATAAATTAATTTGTATAAGTATGTGTAGTTTTAGATAAGTATAAGTTTTAGATATTATATTTTAATAATAATTTTTTTACGTAATGGTTGTAATATATTTTTTTTAAGCCAGGACACCCTTGCTGTTTGGTAAGGCACTTAGTATCTATTACTTGATTGTAATACTATTGCAAATAAATATATTGTAAATAATAAATGATAATAAGGATAAATAAACATTTATGTATATACTATATTTATATATGGCTAATAGTAATAATTTCAGATATAATCTAGTACAAGCGTTTCTTGTAGTATAAAGACTGCACATGGCAGTTCAGGAATAAGTCGAGACAATGGTCATCATTGCTCCTACTTATTCCTTTTCCTGGCGTCCTCTAACACTTTTGTGCAGTATGTTTCCAGACACGACCTGGTTTCTCTTCCAGCCAGCATCTCATACAATGATGACTCCGTCAACTTTATTTTTGTTGCCGATTCCAGATCGTGTCTGGCGACACCGTACTTTGGACAGTCCAGCAGTAAATGCTGGATTGTCTCCGATACATTCGGGTCCCATACACATGCTGGATCTTCCTTACATTTAAATCTGTAAAGGTACGCCGAAAAACCGCCGTGTCCCGTCATTGCTTGCGTTAACACAGGGGTTAACTTGTAAATAATAGTTGCAAGTATTAAGTTAATTAATATGAAAAGTTAGGAAGCAACAGATATATAGACTCCAGTTCCATCGAAACTGAGAGGATATACCAAGATACTAAAATATTTTCTGTCATGAATATCAGTTTCAGTGGATGTAGGGCTTAACCCGCTTCCCGCTTCCGTTTTACGCCGTGTCGGCATACCGTACTCCACTTTGAAGTGCTTTTCGTGGTATTTACGTACTATTTGTTTATTTTCACATTTGCGGTGGCCCCGAACACACGCCGTTATGGACTCTCCACGTTCAATTACTCACTTCCAATTAGCCATGGAACGCTGGCGTAGAGGTGGGTGGATGTTGTGAACGAGGACTTGAGAGGAGATTGACAATTGAGGTCGTTGGAGTAGTACGAAACGGTATGAAGATTCTAATAATAGCTTCATATAACTCTTACTTTTTTTTGCTGGAGTACAGGAGACAGACCCTCCTGATGTAAAGTGGTTAATCTATAGACATTTCCAACACCGCAAGTGTTGAAAATGTCGCAACACTTCTTGTGTTAACAAAAAAAAACACACCATACCACTAGTTAAGTAACAATTGAAGATTAAGGTATATGCTAAAAGAAGAATATAACAGAACACAGTGTATAATATATATGCAATTATAAAAATAAAAAAAAACAAAATATTAAAAAAAATCATAAGCCACACTAATCACACACTACCTCAAACCACGTAACAGACACACTCCACATTAATATAAGTATTTAGTATAAAATTAGAAATAAATAATGTCATAATTAATTTTAAGGTACACCTCAACACAAATACAACACCCAACAAATGTCACAAACACCAAAAAATAGATATAAGAAGCGTGTAAATTTTCAAATTAAATTCCTAAAATACATACGGAACTCAGAGTCCGTAGAACTAGTTTCATTTAAAAAAAAACACTTCTTATGTCAACGCTTCTTGCCACGACTGGAACCTCTACTAATCAGAACACAATTCAAGGTTCTTGTGGCGATATACTCTAGATCAGGATCGGTAGCAGTGATCACACAAACCACATGTCGTCTGCACCCCTCCGATGATCAAATCAGAATAGTTTATTATTGTATGTCATTACCCGTTCTGGAACGGAGAAAGAATACAATTTCTGACGACCGGAAGGCCTGGCGTAAGAGGCGACAAAACAACGAACAGCCAGGTGGTAGGTTGCCCGTTTGGATGGCTACCATTTATTTAATTTTTTTATTGCAGAAGTTCAGCAGACAGGCAGACGGCCCACTTGTTGGAAAGTGGTTACCATCGCCTATGGACATTTGCAACACCAAAGGTGCTACAAATGCGCAGCTGCTCTCTTAAGGTAGACTGGAACCTGGTCACTGATGCCGGAACACAACACAAGGTTGTTATGGCGGCATACTCTAGACCAGGTGTGGTCGCCATTCAGTCGAGCAAATACCCTACCACCTGGCTGTGGGTTGTTTAGTCGCCTCTTACGACAGGCCGCTCGGCCGCAGGAAATTGTATTCTTACTCCGTTCCTGCACGGATAGATCATACCATATATAGATATATATATGGTATGATCATGATATTGATACCATCCCTGGTCTACGAGTACGCCGCCGTAACACGCTTCAGCTGTATTCTAGTATCAGTGACCAGGTACCAGTCTCCCTTAAGAGAGCAGCAGCGGATTTGTAGCATCTTTGATATTGCAAATGTCTATAAGCGATGTAGCGTGTCTACTTTTTACTACCGTTGTGAAGCCATTTTTGGAAAGACATAAATAACCCTTATATTTTCGGCATATTTGATATATGAAGAAAGAAAGAAAAGAAAGAAGCAAGAAAGAAAGGTAGGTTTTCATCAGGTAGGCCATCAGTCTGTCTAAGGTACCTCAGCAATAAAAAATATATACTTCTGTATTTGTTACTTTACAGCTAGTGGTAGTGGATACATTTGTATAAGTTTTGTGACTTAAAGGTGGTCCGCTTTGGTGGCCAGTGTTGGGTTTCAGGCAATTGCAGCCATCAGCATCAGGCCACTTAATACAATTAGCCCAATCAATCAAGAACACACGGTACAACACAATACAAGACATACTCGTAAGCCCAATGACGAACATTACATAATTGTTAAATTGGAGTCAAAGATAATATTAACATTTCGGCCAGTTTTCAAGTACCATCTGTTTGGTATATGATCATCAAAACTATTAAAATCCAAACCCAGCAAAAAAACAACTGCTAAGCATCAGGCCACTGTGAGCTCTCTCTGCATGCATCGGATCACATCCGAACTTGTATGAGGTATAATCGATTATTGTGTAGTGTCGCAAATGGAAAACAACTGTGTTAATAGAATAGTTGTCAAATCGATTGAGCTATTTTTTATCGTCTAAAGCTGTTATTAGACCTGTCAATTGTTTTTCAATTTGGACTAACCAACTAAAGTGATCCGTATAAACACAAACTTGAATCGTTCAATGTCATTGAATAGCGTAGTGTCCTTTTAGTTCTGTGCCTTTCCATCGAATTAATTTCATCTGGTTGATCCGTCTAATATAAGCATTTATACAGAACACCGAAATGGTCTAGATTTTGTTTTATGTGGAGGATATTAAATTGTATACATATAGCAGAGTAAAGCAAGATAATTTATTTTTGGTATTCACTTGGTAGTAGTCAGAATAGTCAAAAAAGTTGTGTCTGTCTGTATGTCAGACCATATATAGCATACACATTCGTTTGAATAAGCTGCCAGGTATTCAGTGTATCACGTAGGCTGAACATATTGGTCGAGCCTAGCAAGTCATGACATCATTTCTTCAACGATCAAATGACATATACGAACGTGGTAGCACTGTATTTTTACTTAAGCTATTTATAGCAAAAAATATGTACAGATCGTACATTTACTTTGTGAATTTGTTACAATAAACAGAAAAATCTGAGAACGAAAGGAAGCATTGTTATCGGGGGCTTTCTTGTGAAAATGTGGACAGCCCTTAAAAAAATTAAAAGCATCATCTTTAAAAGTTACTCAGTAATGAGGAGAAGCAAATATAAATGACGAAGTACCACTGTCTTAAATATAATAGACTAGCTGTGCCGGCGACGTCGTCCGCGTGGAATTTGTTTTCAAAACCCTCCGATTTTGAAACATTCTTCATTGGTGCTCCGCTCCTATTGGTCTTAGCGTGATGGTATATAGCCTATAGCCTTCCTCGATAAATGGGCTATCTAACACTGAAAGAATTTTTCAAATCAGACCAGTAGTTACTGAGAGTAGCGCGTTCAAGAAAGCAAGCAAACAAACTCTTCAGCTTTATATATTAGTATGATATCCAGTAGATAGATATATAACAAGATAAATAAATACAATAGAAGAAATAGAAAATAAGTTAATACATAACCAAAATGGCAATAGATAATTAAAGGAAATGTATAGTATAAGCAAATATAATTTATTTTATAAAGTAGAATAATAAGACCGTAGAACGTTTTAGATCCCAAATTTGTAAATTAAAATATGTACTGGAATACAAAATTGGCAATAAAGATAAAAGAGTAATTCGAGTCCTGCAACTAGTAACAATATAATAAAGAACAAAAATACTTATTTCGAGTTACTTGTATCTAAACAATGACTTCAGAACTTAACGAATTTAAGTTACTACTAAATATGGTTACCTGTGTTAATAAACCTATTTATGCCAGTAAGCTGATCAGCTATCTATAGTAATAAGTAGTCACAGATACCATCTTCACAATAAGGATTAATAACAATAAAAATTACTACCAGAATCGTTAAGAAGTGAGGGTAGGCTGGGGCAAGTTTGGAGGGCGTCGATATAAATAAAAATTATACAATTACGATCGTCCTGCTGGAATTTATTGTAGTGGATTGCGCCCGCACAATTGTGTGATGGATGTCCAGTGGCAACCTCTTCAATTTTGAATCCGGTAGATGACATGTTATAATAAATTTTAAAATTATTTTTATATAAAAGAACGGGCTTTAGAATACCATTCTTACTTTAAAATTATCATGATGATATACAATTACTGTTTAAACCAAAATGAATATGTCATTTGATCGTTGAAGAAATGATGTCATGACTTGCTAGGCTCGACCAATATGTTCAGCCTACGTGATACACTGAATACCTGGCAGCTTATTCAAACAAATGTGTATGCTATATGGTCTGACGTACAGACAGACACAACTTTTTTGACTATTCTGACTACTACCAAGTGAATACCAAAAATAAATTGTCTTGCTTTACTCTGCTATATGTATACAATTTAATATTCTCCACATAAAACAAAATTTAATTTTTTTAAGGACTGTCCACATTTTCACAAGAAAACCCTCGATAACAATGCTTCCTTTCGTTCTCAGATATTTCTGTTTATTGTAATAAATTCACAAAGCAAATGTAGGATCTGTACATATTATTTGCTATAAATAGCTTAAGTAAAAATACAATTTGTTACAATAAACAGACAAATCAGACAATAGTTGTGTTGGGTAAATTAATGTTATTATGCGGGATGTTTGTTGTCACTTTACTTGATTTGGTAGAAATTGGTACAACAGTTTATTTCATGCGTTTCCTCCATTATGCTGTTATATGAGATACATCCATAATTAATGTATGAGGGATAGGACGTAACAATAAATTGATGTTGTTTTATTATTTATATTGAATCAACTACCTAATATATTGTTACGAGTTGCGAGACTCGAATTAAAATGCCGTTGCAATTATTATAGAGTTTATTAGAACTATACAAACACGTATAACACAGGTAAAAATATAACCGAACACAACAAATCCAAACGTAATGCAGAAGGTCGTAATTCATTCATAATTAAAAAGCGGAGTCCGTCACTATTAGATTCCCGATTGTACACACGTCACGCTCGTATCGTAGTTGTAGCTCAACTGACTCCTCTCTCAATCAGGCCATCGTTTTATACTGCAGAAATGCAAATGTGCCCGTATTGTATCGTCGACATAATTTCCTAGAATCAGCTTGTACTTAATCCGTAACACCTGGCTAATGATGCCTACAAGCGGCCGTAAACGAGTACAATAAAACAATAGGCTGTTCTCCACGATACTAGAAACGTATGCCAATAAATAAGGAAACAAAAAGAAGACCATCATAAAAGGATTACAATTAGTTCAAATGCCGACAGGTAATAAAATGTGCTTTTACAGACTGTACGTGGAATTTGTCTTTGTCGAAGCCTAAGTTGTAACAATATTTTTAAAATACATTGACTTATTTAGAAATAATTTGTATTTATATTAATAACATAACAGCCCATAAATATCCCACTGCTGGACTCGGGGCTCCTAACTTCTTAGAGGTGCTCTGATTCTCCAAGTTTGTTCAAGGGGGCTTGGCGGGTTTAACACATCGGTTATCTCGATGTGCAGATTTCACAGACTATTTTTCTTCACCGTCAACACTTGGCAATTGTAACAGCATACGCATTAGGTCAGACTGCCTAGTTGGTGCAATGTTTTCCGGTCACGTTTCGATCCCACGTCATTTGCGATTGGGACGTGAGTGCTTACTGCTTATACAAAAGTATACCTTGTTTTTTCTAATGAGAGAACTTTTAGGAAAAAAAATGTCGTCATATTTTGTCTTTATATTAATTTAATACATTTCCCACTTTAATGTCTAACTAACATTAGACATTCCTTAAGGTGAGTATGACATGTACCATATATATTTTTTTCATAAATGTTGTATTTAAAAATATTACCATACGCACGCTCAATAATAGACTGACTTAACTCAAAAAAGTTGATTTTTGGGAAATCGTAAAAAACGTTTTGACAATCCGGACTTTCTTACAAAATGTCTTACTATTCAATGAAAATAGCATATTAATAAGAAAATTAATGTATAGTGTGAAGTTTATAAAATTAGTAATAATATACAAATGTTATTTTAGAGAAATTTTCTTTTTTTGTATTATGTTTTTTGGTTAATAAATTATGTTCTTGAAATAGGTCTATTTAATATAAAAAGAAATGTTACATTGAGTAAAACCTGGTGACACATTTTGAATTATTTCCATGTTTTATTTTAAGGTTTAGGGCCATAAAGCATAAAATAATAATATATTTTGATATACTAAAATTCCAGAGATTTTCATACTAAACAAACTAATTTATTATTCGGTCAATATAAAACAAAAACTCCATAAGTTCACTGTAACAGTCCTGGACGCATGATGATTTATGTCACTATCTTGTAATATTCCTTGCCAAAACACATGCAAATGAAAGAGACCGATATATCTATAACTTCGCTTAAAAACAAGATATCGAAGAATACCTGACATTGGCAGATAGATGGCGTTAAAATGAACTCCTTTTTATGCGTACTCTACGCTACACTTTAGTTTTGTTTATAGAGAGAGAGAGAGAGATAACACTTTATTGCACACCAAAATATATAATTACATAAACAGACCATATTTACAATATTTTTCTAGGCAATACAACAGGCGGCCTTGTCGCTCAAAGCAATCTATTCCAGGCAACCTAAATGAAAAAAAATATTTGAATCAGGCGATATAGGTGGTGCAGGAAAACGGCAATAGATACACAAATACTCAAACTAGTTTAAGAAATGAATAATTATTTATTATAATAACTTATGTATTATTATATATATATATATATATATATATATATATATATATATATACAATAATACATAAGTTATTATAATAAATGTATTAGCATGATTATATTCTGTTAATCAGACATAGCTATTTGTGGACAAATAGTGTTTTCTGAGCAAATTTCTAAATATTGGTAATGATTTGGCCTCTCTGAAGGCCTCTCTGTTTATAGCACTAGTTCAAACGGTTTAGTCCTTTTAAGCCTTCTCATTATATCCGTGTTATCGAGGAGCTGGATCTCCTCGACATTCACATGATAGTGAAGCCGATGCTCGTGAGCTTCCGCGTAATTTCTAATCAAGCTAGCAACAAACTCCATTTTCAGGTCCCGATGGAGGTCGCTCGATCTAACGTACCATGGCGCGTTTACACTGCCTTTCAGTACTTTGTTTTGGAATCGTTGTATTATTTCTATGTTGCTTGGTTTGGTACAGCCTCACAACTGTACGCCATAGATCCATACCGGCATCAAGACATGTTTATAGAGGAGCAGTTTATTAGGTACTGACTTGGAATGTTTTTTTCTTTTTTTTTACTACTTTACGGACTCGAGTTCCGTACCCTTTTGTACAACCTAATTTCGAAGAAAGTTTTTAGAATTTATACACACTTCTTGGTAATGTTTGGTTTTTGTGTGTGATATTTATTCAATGATATTTGTGTTGTGGTGGACCTTACGAATAACTTATTATATTAATTTATTCTAATTTTAATACTAAACTTATACTAATGTAGAGTGTATCTGTTACATGCTGGTGTTGCGAGGAATTGCATGTGCAGTGTGTGCCTTAAGTCTATACTTATATATATTATCCTAACTAGTGCCATTGTGTGTTATTTTTTCTTTTGGAATCTTGGAATATTTTCCAAGTAGCCTGTACATATTTCTGTAACGCGTTCCAGTTCATCGCGTTTCTTTTTAACGTGAGCCTTCCAGCGTAGTTTAGCTTCTAGTGTCATACCTAGGTATTTCGGTATTTTCATATGGTACTACGGTGTTGTTTATGTATACCGGAATGTAACATATATTATTATTAAATAGTAGATATAGTTGTTTGCAAAAATCATGTGTGTATGTTGTACAAAAATGGTCTTCTAAGAAAAAACATCACCCTCAATGTTGTATAAACTGCTAACAGCTTCCCATAGCGGTTAAGTTGGCGCAATTCGGGCACAATAGCGCAATGCTGGGCTCATTGCGGCACAATACCGCCGCGGTCGGCAACAATAGCCAACAATTGACGACCAATAGGCCCCTATGTCTGGGCTGCAACTACTGTACATCTTACACTTACAGTGTGCCTACTTGATTGTACAAATATGGATGGAACATACTTATATATGTTTGCAGATTCGGAGTTGAAAAACAACGCGTCTAATTGGCGTCTGGCATGATGATGACCATAATAAAGCTGTCCTATATCTGGGGAATGCATCATCAGTATTGCGGCCCAACGTATCAATGCGGCCAGAATTTTGAGAACGCCAGGCGACAGTGATATGAAGTAATTTTTTTTATTTGGATTTTATTTGATGGGTAACAGCTATACCGTTAATAACAAGTTTATAAAAGTCTCCGCAGATGACAAGATTATGAATACATTAATCGTACATAAACAGAGTAAGAATACTGAATTTTTTAACCGAACGGCCTGTCGTAAGAGGCGACATAACAACCCACAGCCAGGTGGGTGGTAGAGCACTCGCCCGTCTGGGTGGGTACCACCTCTAGACTCGAGGAGCTGGCAGCACATTGGTAGTACCTTTGTTATTGCAAATATTCATAGACGATGTCAACCATTTCCACCAGGAAGGCGGTTAGATGTACTTCTGCAATTAAAAAATCTTTTGTTAAGTTCTGTGACACTTTCATAATGCAATAAAAAGGATAGCCTAAATAAAAATTTCTTATTATACTTATTATATAAAAAGACATAAATAAAACTTTATTATTATATATTTGATATTGATTTAATACATTAATGTGGGTTAAAGTGATTGTTATTAATTGCTCGAGATCGCAGCGTGACCCCACGAGCCATTCAAGACAAGCCACTGACAGACTGCCATCGATGGGGTTACAATTACAAGTGGTACAAGTCACAAGAGCATGCCCGTATCCTTGCCGTTTCCCGTAAAGAGCCTGGTTTCTGGCCCCAAACTATCCCCTCCCCAAATATAAGTACATTGATGGATAATACTTCCTCTTCTTTAGCTATAAATCTGCGCTTGGGTTCTTGCATATGTGCACCACATACATGCGTCTGTGGGACAGAGGTAATCAACCCAGGATACCACGGTCTTTCTTGCTGCCACAGTGCCGGCAGATGGTCATGCCACACTGCTTTGAATGATGTCTTACGGAGAGCGCTTGCCACCACTAACGTGCCGGCATTATTGGAGCCGAACGGTATTGCACGTGATGATGGTAGGCGTCCTGGCGGAATGACAAGCCTTTGGTGTGCGATGCGACCTGCGTAGACACGTTGGCCGCATCCCATTTACCAAACACCTCTAGATCAGCCGGTTCGGCGGCGGAAACAGCTGAATCACTCAAGTGGTGCAAATATGCAACCCTCAGTGAGAGTTATATATTTGTGCCGTTTGTTGTCGAGACGCTTGGACCGTGGAGTCCTGAGGCCGTGAGCCTCTACTATAATTTATCAAAACGACTCATTGACTCTTCAGGTGATCAGAAGGGTGGTGCTTACCTCGGGCAACGGATCAGTATGACGATCCAGCGAGGCAACGTAGCCTCCGTTCTGGGCACCTTACCCATAGAAGACGGTGATCTAGGCTCAGTATTCTACTTATAGTCTTGAGGGACTATGGGTAAAATACAATACGAATAAGTTAAGTTTTCTTTTATTGTGTTAGATTATTTATAAATTTCTTCATAAAACATTTAATAAAAATCACAATCATTACTTACTTCTTCAATTTCTTTTTCTTGTGGCTTCGCCCTTATCGTAACTGATTGACTGACATGCTTATAGTCCTTATAGGACCGTGTTGCTTAATCTAAAGACATTTGCAATACCAGGGGCCCAATTCTGCTATTTACCTTGGCATTGCGAACATTTCAAAGTACGATTCTATTACGATAGTGTCAAAAATTTGTATTCTACTAAATCCACAATATCTTCTCGACATCGTCGCGGCTGAATAGTACTGAAAAAAAATGATTTTAGCCGATATGAATATTAGAAAGCTACCAAAACTTTAAACATTTGTTTTGCGAGTTTTCGCTTATAAATATTTATAAAGCAGCTTGCCACAGGTGCGCCATTAGATTTAACACAATACCGATATCGGTACGATTGAAATGATAGTGTGCAGTGATTTTGACACCATAATAATAACTGAATTGGGCCCCTGATAGGTACAATTATCATATTACTGGCCTTAAAAGAATTTTAAGGCACTTGAAATCCTCGTATCATATAAGTAATAAATCTTAATTGAAATGAAATTTTTATTTGTATGAAACATGGACACAATGTCTTATAAAATAAAAAAAATATTTCGCCATTTACTGGCATTCAAATTATTCTTAAAACTAATAAAATTAAGTAGCATAATTTTTATATTCAACCCCATTATTATTACGTTAGTGTAGTGGATACACTTACCACGTTCATAGTTGTAGATAACTTTATATTATTTACTTATGTTATTGTTAATCAATGCCTATATAGCTGTGTTAGCCAGGACGTAAGGATACAACTAACTAATGAGAGCTGTGTATAAAACTCGCTCTCATTGGTGAGAATTCAAAAATTTTAAAAAGTATTTTGAATTCAGTTAATAAAGAGACTTTTTTTACTACTGAAAGATGCTCACTAAAGTGAAAATAAAAGCCAGTTTTAAGATCGAAGTTATATTTATTCAAGAGCCTTACATCGCGTCCAATGTCATATCACTCTGTTGGCGCCATATACACCGCGAAAAGAAAGAAAAAATATTAATATCCTCCCAGTATCCTCTCCTTCTCTGTCCTATTCGCCACAACACTCGCGCGAACGAGACGCAGAAACGGAACGGAAGAAACTATATCTATAGCGCTGCGCTTCAGCATCTGTCAAAAAATGCACCACTCTTGCTACGCGACCGCTTGAACCTACTTTAACGTGTAAAAAATACAAATTACAAAATACTTACCAGCAAACCCAGCAAACAAGTGAGTGTTCCTTACTCCTATTATCCTATAACGCATCACTACACTTTCTTCATTAGTAATTAAATTATTATTTATCGCTACTAATTTAATTATATATCACTTTAAATTACATCTAACCTTTCGTAACTTGGACCACACGATGAAGGGGTTTAAGTGCGATGTGGCAGAGCGGCGTGTTAAGCAATCCGTTCCGCGGATGGTGACCACTGTGACTAATTCCGACAGTGGTAGGGTTACCATTCCCACTAAAATACCAGTACTGTAATACCTCATGTATATTTTTGTATAAAAGCGCAATACGATCCTCGTAAAGTATCTAGTGTTGCTTTTTGAAGTGATAACTTCTTATGGGAGGGTAAACCGCTTCGTTACGTAACGCGATACGGCGCCAGTCTGTCTGGCTTCCCTTTCTCTCGCGCATACGGCAGGCGATAGGCAGGCTCCTCCTCTCTCACTCTAACCCACGCGCTATATACATAAAATTTAAGTAATAACCTAAGCTTTTCTCAAGTTAAACAATTTCAATACTAAATAGTTCAAATTATTAATAATTTCACTACTTTTGTAGTATTCATAGGCTCAGTAATCGATATACATTGATTTATTGATGAAACTTCTCATACTTTCGCGTTACTTGGTCATGAGACTCTTAGGTCTATATATGTAGATAAAATTTAATAGAAGAGTAGAATACCTATTTTATAAGTATGCTCACATCACAAAGCAATAATATAAAAACATACATTGACAAGTCGTAAAATATATGAATCAATGCATACTTATATCATAACCACAGAAGTAAGAGAACGAATATCTCTTTCAATTCTACTCAATATTTTTATTTTATTATTTTATTTTATTTTATTTTATTTTGTTTTATTTGGGGGGCTAACAGCTATCATTAACCATAACGAGAAATAAACTAAATTAAGAAAAGCTATTAATAAGCCTCCACAGATAACAGTAAAATAAAAAATTAAAAAAAGGAAATTAAACAAAGAAACAATAAAAAAATAAAAAAAAACATTTATAACAACATATTTGCATATTTTACCGATATGACACAAAGATTGGGCTCAACTTGGCCCGGTGGTCTCCAACCTCCCCATTGCCTCACATGGTTGAATTTTCACGTAACTTGTATGAAGCTTATGTCAATTTTGAATCGATTTTAAGGCAAATGAGCGGTCGGTAAGATATAGGAATCGGCCGGAAATGTGTCTCAATTCACTTTCAACTACCCTATTCGCAAGTAATCCTACAAACCTCATTTTGATTGGAAGTCTGCCGGGGCGTATGCGCAGATATTGACTGCGTCCGAGCAAGCGGATAGCGTGGCTAACTTATCATAATTGCTGTATTAGCCAGCAGGACAGATGCGGGCGCACGGCGGCCAATGCAGGGCTACAGAACTTAAACTTTGAACTGGAATAATTTTATCTTCTAAATGTTATCATTTTAAAGTTGCACTTCAAGCATGCACTTTTTATCCGTGCAGGAACGGAGAAATAATATAATTTCCTGCGGCCGGGCGGCCTGTCTTAAGAGGCGACAAAACAACCCACAGCCAGGTGGTAGGGCATTTACCTGACTGGATAGCTACCACCACTAGTCTAACACCCCTGAGTTGTGTTCCGGCATTAGTGACCAGGTTCCAGTCTTCCTTAAGAGAGCAGCTGCGCATTTGTAGCACCTTTGGTGTTGCAAATGTCCATAGGCGATGGTAACCGCTTTCGATCAAGTGGGCCGTCTGCCTGGCTGCTGGACTCCTGCAATAAAAAACATATATATTAATTTAGTTTAAGTTATGTGGAATTTGCATGCCTACCCAGCAGGAACATCTAGACTATGTAATAGTTGTAGTGAAATAAGTACTAATCTGCAATTCATTTCTCATTATCAAACTGTATTATAGCCATTGTATATATTGAATAAAATATTTTTCTTTCGTTCTTTCTAAGAGTATGCCATCTTTTGTATAACACATTTTAAGCAAATAAATGAATTGAAATCTAATGCAGCCTTCGCCCCGAAGGCTGGATTAATAATAATAATAAGTCTGCCCATTTTTCCATGTTCCCCGAACGACGGGCAGACGCCCTAGTCCCTGTACTCCCAGATCCCTAGTTCCATTAGCAGTTCATCACGACAGCCCGGTACCTTTTGTTCTCATTCCCTACAATAGTCCTACACAGACCGGGGCTTGTCCTTGGGTGCATTTTTATATGGTGTAGACAGGATAAGACCGGGATAAACGCTCTAAAATTCCGGGCCATTTTTATTCGGCAGACAAACACACATATTGTATATCCCCAAATTAAGCAAGTTACGCTTGTGCTAGGGGTAATATATAACGGACTACTCTAGGGCCGACCCCAGACACCCAGACCATAGTAAATAACGGAGAAAATACGTTTTCGAAATTTACTATACCAAGAATCGAACCCGGAGCCTCTGCGTTATAGTGAGGTAGGCCGGCAAAGGCTTAGCCCGTTCAACCACAGAGGCCGTAAAATAAGTTGGATTATGTTTCAATTTTCTAATTCCTATGTCAAACGTACCCAAAATTGACTATCATCTAGGCTCAGTATTCTACTTTTAGTCTTACGGGATTATAGGTAGAATACAATATAACTAATTAATTAATTAGGATTAGTTAACAGTTATATTGTCCCCTTTGAATGATATTCAAAATATAAATATTAACAAATGAACTTAATATTATCAATTTACTAATACATAAATACCAAAAGATATTTTTTGCTTTCTTCACATCTTCCATGTTTATAGCATGTTTGTTCGTAAAACATCAGAAACCTACAGTAAGTATATACTTTTATTCCCGAAAAATTCAAGGATGACTGCGATACAGTTTTGTTTAAAGACTGAATCTAAATAACTTTTACATTCAGAGTATAATTTAAAATAAATTGTGGACCCCTGCCGGTCCAGGCTAATCGCTAAGAGTGCATCAAAAACCATCCAATTATGACAATTATGGATATTGAACAACAAAAAATTTGGTTAGTCACACGCACTAACAAGCACGACAATTTGTGAGAATGCATTAATATAAACACGTCCTAAAACAATTTA
The DNA here is from genome assembly GCA_039645545.1 of Dendrolimus houi. Lineage (NCBI taxonomy): Eukaryota > Metazoa > Arthropoda > Insecta > Lepidoptera > Lasiocampidae > Dendrolimus > Dendrolimus houi. Next base: position 22,446,745 of record CM077128.1, on the reverse strand, counting down.
ACAACTTTGTTTTGCTTCTGACGTTAAGTCTTAAATTGTCCCTTACTTTCTTATAGTCTTATATAGGCGTGGAAGGACTGACGATGGGATCCAGGATGGAGCACGCCTAACTATTCACTCGTGACTTCAAGACCCCTGGTTTATCTTAGTGTATGTCTTTGAAGACCACGGACCATAAAAATGGCCCGGACATTTGGAGGGCTTGCGTGGACCATGGGAAGGCCAACACGTAGAGGCCCTTGGACAAAATTGTAAATGTGGCGTGACACTGACCGGCGATTATATCTGTCTATAACATATAATAATGCACCCAAGGACAAGCCCCGGCCAGTGTAGGACTATTATGGGAAATGAGATCAGAAATTACCGGGCTATTGGGGGAACTGCTAATGGTACTAGAGGTATGGGAATATGGAGACTATGGCGTCTGCCCGTCGCAATGTTCGGCGAACGTAGAAAAATGGGCAGACGGTGACTCGCCACTCCCTCCATGGGCCCCAAAAATGCCATAGAAGACAGGGGCAACATGGGTGTGAGTGGCTAAGGGGTGTAGAGAGGTGGGCTGCAGGTTCACCGAAGCTACTTCTGACGTGATGCCATTTATCACTTCCGCCTCTGGAGCCGCCGTAGTTATTATTACGGAAAAATTATAAACTATTGTAGTATAATTAAGAACACTTATTTAATTAACTAAGACGTGTCCGCGACTTAGTGTACGCTTGACTTGTAATTCTCGCGGTATTCATAGGACACAAAATACCGCAGCATCTAAAAAAGGATGTAAGCTATCGTTTTAATGAAAGCTGTGTCGGAGTAAGCCAATTTTTATGCCCCCGAACAACTACAAACAACTCCCGGGAAAATGTCAGCGGGATTCCCGAGACAAAAAATATCACACATTTGATTACATAAAATTTTCTATGGATCAGTGAAAAAATCACAAGGGAATTCGATTTTTTAACCTGTCCATTTTAAATCTTTCCCAGAGAAAAATCCGCGAGATTCCTAGGATAGAAAGTAGCACGGATTTTAAATCGAACGATTTGCTGTCGATCTGCGAAAAACGCATTGAAATCGGCCCACTAGTTTTCACGTGAATCCCGAACAAACAGACAAACCAACAAGCAGACAAGAAATCTCAAAAAATTGCATTGTGTTCTCCATCGTTATATAATGTATTCTACTTGTTGAAGTGAAACTTCTTTAGAATCATTGTGATTTTAAATTCGATGAAACGAAACTAAAAAGAGATAATCATATAAATCTATTGGACTAAGCCTGCGAGAGAATCAGATACGAGTTTTACATCATGCAGCACAGACTAGATAGTCAATAAGACTGATGATTAAACATAAGTCCAATTTGGACCGAAATTAAACTGATAATAATATTTTTTTGACTAAAACAAGAAAGTGATACTTAAACAAAGTCTTGTGTGCTTTTATAAAAAAAATTTATAACACTTAGCCTAAAATAATTATCGTTGTAAGCATTGTAAGTTTTCCACAAAAACAATTAAAACAAAAAACTAATTTCTTGCTGCTGTTATTATTTCTTATTACATTTACGTGGTTTTTGAAAACAAAACTGCATAGCAAAAACTAGTAAACTTCATCACATCAGAAGTTTATTTTGAATATGTTGACGGATGTAGGATGTAGGTGTAAGGAATTATAATTATATTAATAAATGTTAGAGAAGAATTATCTGTGAGTATATTCTCTAAAGTTTCACTTCTACTGCGTGTGAATTGCACACTCACTCATGTATATTATTATACAGAGATGACATTATTAGAATTTTATAATATTACATATACGTATTTGTTGTTCAAAAAAGTCGTGGTAGCGTAATGGTTAGCGCACGCATCCCACTTAGTCAGTTTTCTGACCTAATAGTGCATATTGTTACAATTACCACATGCTAATAACGGTGAAGGAGAACATCGTGATGCAACCTACACATCGAGATAACCCATATGTCAAACCTGCCAAGCCGCCTTGGACAAGCGTGGCGGTTACACTGTTCCCCCCTATAATGGAGGACCATTTATGGGCTGATATTATAGATAGATGGGTACAAATGTAAAGGTAGACAAAAAAAAGATGGATGGATTGTGTGAAGGATGATATGATGATATGTGGTGTGACAGAAGATGTATGTCAGAGTAGAGGAGTGTGGTAGAAAAAGACATATTATGCCGACCCCAAATAATTGGGATATGGTGAAAGAAAAGAGAGAGAGAGAATTATATATATATTTGTCGTTCAATATCCATAATTGTCACGTTGTATGGTTTTTGATGCATTCTTAGCGATTAGGGGTTTGCAATATTACCACTCGTATTATGACAGCCTCTGTGGTTGAGTAGGCTAAACTTATACCGGCCGAGCTCACCGGAAAGCAGAGGCACCGAATTCCTGGCATGAATGAATGAATATGCTTTATTGTGTTTTAAAAGATACAGTTAACAGACATAGATTGATGATAATTAATTATCAATCTAATATAACCAGTATTTCAGGAGCCAAGCAGTGTCTAAGCCTTAAAGTTTTCAACAGTGACTAATCATCTCGGTGGCTTTTTTACGTCTCCATGTTACTTTTAATCAATAGCTTATTCGTGAAAACCTGTCATTGGCTTTCTTTTGTTAATTGTAGTTATCTAATCAAATGTATTTAGCTATAGGTTTTCCATAAATAAATTTCTTAAATGAATTTTCCGTTGTTTGCTATTACTATGGTCTTTGTGTCTAGAATCGGCCCCAGAGTGGTCCGTGGTATGTTACCCATAACACAAGCATAACTTGTGTTACAAGATGTCCACCGCAGTAGTCATGAGAGCCATAGTGTATATTAATATGGCATAGACAATCGTCATAGATAATATTTTTAGTCCATTTATCAGATGATTCGATTTATAATTAAATTACCATTTTCTACCGGTTAGTTAATTTTATAAGCCCACTAAATAGATAATTTAGTGCATCAGTAACTAATTATTATAAATGTTTTTATGATCCTGGCAACACTATGATGTAATTGCTATTTTTAGCAATGATGCAATGTTAGGGTAGCATTTTCGTATAAAAGGCGTAGTGGCGTGTAGACGGTGTTCATTATAATATATAAAGGGGAAACCCTGCCCAAATAGTTAATATTTGGTATAATTGGTACTTTCTTACCTAAATCTCTCTTTGCATTTTACACTTGCTTAGCTTGATAGATCTACTGATGCCTCCCTTTATCGTCAATGTTATTTTTTAAGTTACTGGCATAAAGATACAAGTATCGTAATGTAATGGCTAGTTCGAATTTATTAAGAGTTGTGTAGAAGAAGTACATTGAATTATGTGAATCTTGAATTGCGGTGTGTCCATCATGAGCCCGGCTCGGGCTCCAATTGGCCGAGTTAACCCCGGAGCAGGGGTCACAATTTAATTTAATCATTGTACCAAAGAGCACGACTCTAGCTTACTTATAGAGTTTATAAACAACTAGAAGTGGTTTTAGACGATTTTTGATTATTTTTGACATTGTGCCTGATGTCGGGTGGAACACTGTAAAGTGGAACACGCTTACTTAAAAGATACCTGTTCACGCGAGACTTGATGACACTTAGATTGTATATTTCGGGAAAAACAGACGGCGGTAAAGAGTTCCACTCTTCAGCGGTACGTGTGATAAAAGTGGACGCATAGCTTTTTGTCTGCTTTGCTGGTATTTCCACCATATAGCGGTGGCGTGAGCTCGTACGTCTGCTTGTCTGGGGGTAAAATGGTGACGGAGAATTTATTAATATAGCTGACAAAGATTTTTTTTATTGCGGGTGACGGCCCACCTGATGGAAAGTGGTCACCGTCGAGTATAGACACTTAAGATTATAAGATTGTTATGATAGCATACCCTGGGATGTTAGCCATCCAGAAGGGAAAATGGCCTACCGCCTGGAAAACATATTCAAAGTCACACGTTTATATAGTATACTTTATACTTTTTTTAATATACATGGCTTCAACGCAAATGGCATTGGTTTTGACATTGTCAAATTTATAACAAACTACGTTTTAACGATTTTAAGCGCGGTATTTATTTCATTTTTATTATTCCGACGTTTCGGCCATTTTTCAGTAGGAGGACAAAGATGTCAAAATTTTTCACTTCAAGCCACATCGTGTTGCGAAGTAGTGGTAAATTAGAATAGGCTTCCATAGAGTAAATAATAACCATACAAGTTGGCTGTAGACTTAATAAAACTGTAACAATACTCATTGACCCTTGACATCTTTGTCTTCAGTAATCATGGCTACTGAAAAGTAACCGATACTTCGGAATAATAAATGTATTGTATGATGTATGATGAAAAGGCAGATGGTAAAAGAAAAAAAAAATATAAAACTATAATTTTGACCAGCATTTTATACGTGTTTTAAGCAAACCTGAAAAATACAATAGTGTTTAAAAAATATGTAAACATAGAAACTACTTAAGAATAGTTAATATAATGGGTATTCTCATTCCTTTGTGAAGATTGTAATAGGTAGGTACACAAAAACAAATTAAAAAAAATAACCAAAACATTTGAATCCATTACACAACCCATTTCATAATTACACTAAACACTCGTAAAATATCACATTACCATTGTAATTTTTTCTAAACAAGTAACTTGACACTGAAGTCAAGCGATACTATAATTATAGCAAACAATGTCACTATCTTGATATCTGTCTGTCCGTCCGTGCTTTCACGGTCTAGTGAATACGATTGCGCAGTTATCAGATTGGGCTTACTAGACCGGATAGTGCAACTCTCCTTTTAAGGCCTAATGGACCAATATGTTTTGGAATGCCAAGGGTTGGAACCTCCTTTAGTTAACCTCTTCTTTAATTTGTTTTGGGTGAGTCAGGCGCAGGCGCTCCACCGCCGCGAGTGGCTCGCCTGTGAACTAAAATATAGTATGAAATTTGAATGAATGAATGAATGAATGAATGAATGAAAACTCTTTATTGTTCATTATAACTTACACCTAGACATTTAATATAAATACATTTCCATTAGAACAATGGGCGGCCTTATCGCTTATAGCGAGCTCTGCCAGGCAACCCGGTGTCCAAGGAGACATTACAAGAAAAATTAAATAATATTTAGTGGATTAACTAAATTAAGACTAATTCAATCGTAATTAAAGAAAAAACAAAATAATAGACTAATATAGATTTACATATAGATAATTAAATAGATTATAATAATATAAATTACATATACATACATGCGAACAATAATATAATTCCATTTACTGCAACAAATCTTATTTAATGGACAACTAATGGTCAGTGGTCAAGTCTTTGAATGTAGAAATGGATGTAGCTTGATTGATTTTCAAGGGGAGGATTTTATACTTACTTTAATTAATGGTCGGTTCTTATATGTTACTATTCATTAATTGTCCTACCATCGCTTAAATTTTGAAATTACTTGTACAGAGCTTATGTCAAATTTTAACCGATGGTAGGGCAAATTAACGGTCGGTCAGAGGTAGGAACCGGCCATGAATCAAGCCTTAACCGATTCCTATCCTTGTCGCCAGTTAAATGACTTCAATAAAACATAATGATGGCGGTAACAAGAATGATTTATTTCTCATTAGGCAAAATACAATTTACATATTTATATCACATCAAAAAACAATACAGTTCTAATTAAATTAAACTAAAAAGTTTTCTATTGTGCTTTCCTATTTCGTAATCTGTTATATAATTAAATTATGTGTATATTGTTAGATATACATAATGTGTGTGTACACATATTGTTACAACTTAGCCAAAATTCCACGAAGCACGCTGATAAATGTGAACCCGCCGGCGATAAAGCACAGTTTATTACCTGCCCGCATTTGGAGTTCATTTGTTTACTTTGTGATTAAAATTTGTAATTAGAAAAGCCGCATATTGTGTATTGTAATCCTTTATGATGGTCGTTAGCCAGGTGTAGTTCTTGGAAGATCCAGTCCACGCGATCGGCTGTTGTATCGTATAGTTAGTATAAATCAATGCCCGAACGGAGGGGTGAGGCAGTCAAGCGACGATTATGATACGAGCAAGACGTGTGTACATTCGATGAGCTATATAGTGACGGACTTTGCGTGCGTTATTAAATCGTGCATTACATTTGGACTTACTGCTTCCAGTTATATTTGTATCTGTGTTATACGTGTTTGTATAGTTCTAATAAATTCTATAGTAATTACAACTGCATTTTTAATTCAAGTCCTGTAACTCGTAACAATATGTATATATAGTTATATTGTTTTTGTACTTATAATATGCATTGTTTATATTTATTATTTTTATTTATTGATTGCACCATCGTCTCAAAAATCTATTAATCCCTGCCAAGGGTTGCCTGGTAGAGATCGCTTTTTAGCGATAAAGCCGCCCGTTGTACTATCTTTTATATTTTTCTACTTCTGTTTGTCTATGCTTAGGTGTACAATAAAGAGAACTACCTACCTAAGAAATTGATTTTTTTTTTCATATCCCCTATTATATATAATTAACGACAAAATATGTCATGTATTGATTGCAACCAGGCAACCTTTGAATGGATAAGAAGTTTGGTAGGAACAAATGCTATCATAAGGCTTGAACCGGGATATAACCTAGTTGTATATGGAATCTCATTGAATCCGTTCAGTAGTTTTCACCCGATGTTCTAAAAGTCGCACAGACCAAATTCTAAATAATGCAATTGCAGAATCTCTTGGTCCGAAATAGACCCCGTTTCTTTTTTGTTGAATTCATTGTACTAACTCAACCCCCTGAGAATTTGTTTGAAATGAGATGGATTATTCATTAATTTCTAGTCTAATAAACCTTGTGACTACAAAAATTGCGTGGTTATAACGCTCTTATCTGGACATAATAACCATTTTATAATACCATAATAACTTTGTTCAGTTAAGTCTCTTTTCCAATAATGCCCAAAACCTGACAAAATCAATGTACCTTCTTCAGTTTCCAATTATTTCACCAGGGCATAATGTATGTTTACTGTATTTTTTCTGTAATCAGTTGTTTGACGGTAACCAGTGGTGCGGCCACATCAAAGAACTTAACAATCGGCGAGATCAAAGGGATTGCGTTGCGCCCGCGCACCTATTCTGATTACATAGATTTAGATAGGTAGATTCCTACTTAATAATATTAACGCATCACCATGTACTATTATCGTTATTCCTATACCCGGTGGTAAGAGTAAAACTCACTTTTGGTGTATATTATTACAAGGATGGATACGATAAGAAACCAGACCACATGGGAATCTGAAAATTGTACCTACATATATGTTATCACGCTTGTTTCCCATATGGGTAGACTGCGATGTACTTATCATGATCAAACCACAGATATTTTCTTTTTATCCGTGCAGGAACGTAGAATCCAACGGAGTTCTTGTGACAACTCAAAAGGCCACATTTGACTATACAGTTCCCATTTCTCACAAAACACATAATTACTACTCAAAATCTATCAATATCCTACAACTATTGTTCATTTTAGAGTAATTTTACACATTTTTAGAAAATACAATTGCACAGTACAACGTCCCCCCAAAATAGTTCCCGCCAAAAACTCCTAGATTCACCTTAAAAATCTGTTTATGTTTACGTTGTTTATAAAACAATCATCCGGACGTTATGAACTCTCCGCCTCTCCTTGATGTTTCATAACATTTTAACTTGCTGTTTCTCGGAACACTTTGTTTTTTAATTCTCTATAACAAACGTGCGAGTCTTGTTTATAGGTGGGTAATTTACACAGTCAACTTTCATAATTTTCAAACACTCACAACCGCCTAGTTTCAGGCAAGTCAGAACTATACTTTAGCCTGACTTTAGATTGCATGAATCAACCAAAGTGATTCATATAAACACCAACTTGAATCATTCATTCAATTTGATTGCTTTGTCTAATATCAGCCACCCACAAATTACGTCACACGAACTTCATGATTTTTGACCCCTCCCCCGTCCTTGTCATAGCTAGTCACATTCGTGAGACTCTCCTCTCCCTAGTGTGACATCACATATGCATGCAACTTCACAGCAAGAAATTATAACGTCAACGCTCTAAAACTTTGTCGAGACGTCGCCGAACGTTTAGTAGACCTCTCACGCGGCCAAAAGGCTGGAGTCTATTTTGCTCAAAGGTTAAGCATTGCTCTTGAACTTGGCAACGCCGCCAGCATTTTGGGAACGTTCCCGGTAAGTGGGCAGTGGTTTGGGACCAATATTTTATTCTAAGTTTCTTTTTTATAGTCTAGTTTAATTTTTAAGATAGTTTAGAATTTTAAAATTTGTTTATAAATACATATTATATTGAATAATATAGTTTTACCTAATTTTTATTTCCATTTATATATTTTTTTTTACAATTCAGTTTATTGACACAGAATTACTCAGTATAAATAATTTACGCACTACAAATAAAAACTTAGAAATTAAATACTATTATAAACATATTTACAAGTAAAAGATGTAGTCCAAATCGCTGTCGGTGGGGAGCGTTCCCAAAATGCTGGCCGCATTCCCAGGTTGTATGGCAATGCTAATCCGTTGCCCTAAATATAGGCCAGCCTTTTGGTCACGCGAGACTTCTTTCAATCGCCTTGAAAGGTCTCGATAAAGTTGATAAGCCTCACGTCTCCATGGCCCCAAAGCCTCAACCCCGAAAGCCACAAATTTTATATGTATCTGTCACCGTCAATCTGTATTATTTTTTAATTATTTAAACACCATGCTGGTGAGAGCATACGTGATAGAGTTGCAAATATTTTGAAATTTTTCGTTAATAGTACAAATTTCGTGTTTTAAAGCTTTTGAAATGAAATGATTTATTTGTAAGAAACATGGATAACAAGGTCCTATGATATAGTGAGAACATGTTTCGCCATTATCTGGCATACAAATTTTCTTAAAAACTATGGTTTATAAACATTATGTATTTTTATTTAATAGTCGTGTATGATCATTGCAATTTGTTTACCGGATAAAAACATTTCTCAACCAGCCATGAGAATAATTTGCTTTTAAATTGTTTGAGAGGTAATTCTCTTATTGGCGCAGGTATTCGATTATATACTTTTATTGTTATTACTGGTATATTTTTGTGACTTAATGCAGTCCTACGCATAGGAATTATTAGTCTTTGTAATGTGACGTCACGCAGTTTAGGATCCCCTCCCACCCCTTGTCACACAATGTCACACTTCGTCGACCCCCTCCCACGTGTTCCCCTTTAACGTGTGACTTAATTTATGGAGACAGATCTTTTCTAATTTACTTACCTCTGATGACCATTTTCTCCTGAATGAGGCCTACGTCCAACAGTGGAAAGTTTGCGGCCAGCTATATAATTCTTGCTCGTAACTATAGTATAGTTATGCTATAAACTTATTCTTTAATCCACATTATGTTAAAATGAAAAGAGCAACCTATTTTGAGCAAATCCATTCAATTACACCGCATGAAAAGACTCAAAATATTTGTCATATAACAAAATAGAAATTCATTCATAGAAATATTTCTATTATTAAATAAAAAATCAATACTTATAATCGTACTATCCTATTCACAAAATGTATGGAAAACATTCGGGATCAACATTGAGTTATGGACAAACTGACAGACGAACAAACGCATAATGCGAATTTAAAGTAAATATTTCGAAAAGTCCATTCATCGAACGGGTTAATCCTTTTTGAGATTAGTTCCCGACAATGCATTGAAAAGATTTGAGCGATCCAATTTTCAAATCGTACTTTCCGGTAATATCGCATTTTTGATGTAATTGCAGTTCGGTACGTGGCATGATTTAGTTAAGAGGGATTTACATAAATAGGTTTTGCTTGTATTCATTTATTTACTGCCTATATTCATCTATCTCACAGAAACGACATCAATTATAGTGATAAAAAGTAGGTATCCTAAGTGTTGGCCCGACTATAAGCTAGCTAACGCGCTTACTAGCTCATAGCGTTCACGTGATGCTTAACAAACAAAAATTCGTAATAATTGCGTTTTCGAAAATCTGCTAATTTGAATTAGTCACCTTATTTCTTCTCCTAGTAGCTTAGTGGCCTATTTTTAGATGACGTAGGTTCGAATCCTGATTGGGAAGTATATATGTACCACTTACGCAGCTTTCTGATCTAATGTGAATATTATTACAATTCCTAAGAGTCGACGGTGTAAGAAAACATCGTGATGAAATCTGATTGATGATTGACACATTGGCTATCTCGTGTCCGTGTCTCTACAATCCGGAAAATCTAAGCCCACCAATGGGACGTGTCGATGTTGTTTTATTTTTTATTAGTTTAGTTTAGTTTTGATGTTTTATTAGTCTTTACACTAAATGTCGTGTAATTTAGTGTAAAGACTAATAAAACATCAAAAAGCTAGAATAAAAGTTACCTTGTGTAAGCTCTTTGTAACACAATTTAAAGTTAACAGTATATTATCACATTCTGAGTGCCACATTATAAGATTTGTTGCAAGCAGTCAGAATAAATATTATTTTTTCATTGATAGTATACTCTTAATATGAGTGGTCCATCATTTTCTTTAATAAATGGCAGGCTGTCAACCATCAAAATCCCCGCCAAAAATAAAAATATGTTTACAAATATTTTCATGTTAACAAAAACAATACCATATTTAGAACGTTTCCTAAAACCGTAACATAATTAAAGAAAGATTATTGCAGCCGTTTTGTGGCGGGAAATCGATTTGACACCACATAAAATAGAGTGAAACGGGTTAATACGTGTAATCCTAACATATGTAACTGTCTTTGGATTTTGACACAGATTTACAATTATTTACTCGATGCAGTCTGCGTTCGCCGGCTGGGACTGCTCACGATAATCCGCGGATCAACTTGCCCTTGTTTATGGTGCGGTGTCAGTAATTATCTGTGGTCGGGGAAAGCGCGCGAAAACAAAATGGCCGGCGTGATTTACGCGCGCCCGCGGCCCGTATTCACAATATTTCTAGACTGCAAGATGTTTTGTGTCAAATGAGATATTGCCGGGGTTTAACATTTGGCGGTGTAGCGTTACGTTGGGATTAAAGAATTGTTGTTTTTTACTGACAGGTACATCTCTTCAGATGCTCGGCATATTGTTGATACACCAGCGGTGTTTTTTATGTTCGATTTCATGGCTTCGTTACAAGGCTTTTAAGCCAACGTAGGAGTGAGTAATTAAATAAATTTTAACAAATTCATCCGAGTAGTAACATGAAAACATTTGTGAAGAGAAGTAAGGTAAGAACTTTAACTTCAAAATAACTACAGTTAAAGACATCTCGTTAAAATAATCTATAAGTAGTATAATATATCTACAGGACGTGTCTAGTTTGTTAGTTAGTTAAAATCAGGGGGGCTAATTCGGACCAGCAGATTCTGTAAAGCAACTATTAGGTTTTTTTTCTATCTGTCTGTTAGATCATTACTAAAAACTACTGAACAGATTTAAATGAAACTCGACACAAAACTAGCTTATATCCTAGGTTAACACTTATGAAATTTTTAATCTGATAAATGAAGTCCGTTTCTGTGAGATACACTTGTAATATACAGTCTACTCTCGATAATTTGACACTCGTTAAATTGAATCTCTCGAAATTTTGAAAAAAAATTCCGCTCCCTTGAAAAATACTCGATAAATTGAATAAAATCAATGTTAATTGTTCCCTTCGGTAATTTGAAGTTAAAAGAAATATTCTTTTAACTTCAAATTCTTCAATCTTGCTCGCAAACATGCGATAATTTGAAATCCGGGCTTGCCTAATCTCTTTAATTTGAAGCGTTTATCATGCACATACCTGTCGTTTGTTTACATACATGAGATATGAGTAAGTTCGCATTCCAGTCTTTTTTCAAACGTTAATGAGTCATGTTAATGTTTGATTTGTGTTATTAAAATAAATGCAAGAAAGAACAAATGTCTTTCCATAAGTTCCATAAGTAAACGCTTGTTATTTTGAACTCTTAACAATTTGAAAATTATCTCTGGTCCCTTGAATTTCAAATTATCGAGAGTCAACTGTACTTTCTTTTGATAATCGATCTTACTTAGTTTAAATTTTGAATATAAGGCGGCCAACAGCTAAGAAAGATAGTGTGGGACAGTATTAAAAAACAAAAAAGAATCCCAGATTAAATATTTATTTCACATAAGCTCATCAATATGTCCTCCATTTTATTTCCCAATAGCAAACATAAAGCAAATAAATGTTTGTATTTAAACGACAAAAGCAATAATGTCAACGATTTAAATATTTAACTAAACGTCTGCCAATTCGCATTGTCGTTAATTTGTATAACAAAAACAACTGTTCTGTTGTTGTTTTATTGAGATATTTCGGTTTCAAATTGTCCAACTGCCGAGTGCTGGAATGTAATCAGTCGAAAGATAAAGGGATTTAAAATGTTCAAGTCTAAAAGAAATCAGATTACAAGTTTTACGTCCTAAAAAAGTTGGATTTGACAGTGATGGATTCCGTGAAGGTGATTTTTTTTCTCTAATGTCCCTGCTCCATCTAAGGTAGGTAATGTTAATGTTAGTGACTGTGGCCAAACACGTCTCGTTTATTGCGTTAAAAATAACGCCGTTAATTGTTAGCTACATTAGGGTATATACATATATTACGTTATACTGGAAGGCTGGAGTTTAGCCTCTGTATCCAGTGAGGTAATATTGCCAGCCTTCCAGATACACTGCCCAGTTTTTTTTATATTATATACATATTTTTAAATTTTTATTTACAGTATAAGTAATCTAATTTATATTAGCTTATAGTATTATTGTTAGCATAGTTATTTGTAATATTTTGTATTGTTATTAATTGTTATTTATTATCTTTCTATAACATTATAAAATTCAAAACATGCCGTGTCTCTTGAAGCTATTTAAAAAAAAACAACTGGAATAGACTATGTAAACGATGGAGAACACGGTGCATTTTTTTTTAGATTTCTTATCTGTTTGTCGGTTTTTTGTTTAATTTGGATTCACGTAAAAACTGCTGGGCTGACTTCGATGCGGTTTTCTCTATCCACAGCAAATTCTTAGACTTAAAATCTACTTCTTATCCTGGGAATCCCACGGGAATTTTTCTGGGAATTAATTAAAATAGCCAGATTAAAATAACGATACCAATATGATTTTTTCACTGATCTATAGCAAATTTTATGCAATAAAATATGTGATTCTTTTTATCCCGGGAATCCCGCGGGAATAATCCCGGGAGCGTTTTTAAATTGTTCGGCTGCATAAAAATTGGCTCTTTCCTATACAGTTTTCATTAAAACCATAGCCTAAATTATTTTTTAAATGTTGCGGTAATTTGTGTCGCGGGAATCCCATGGTAATTTCAAGTCACCTGTGGACAATGTCGCGGGTATATCCTAGTTGTATATATATGTTTAAGTAAATTTAATTTATAATATAAGTAATCTAATTTATATTAGCCAATAGTTAGCAGCCCATAAATGTCCCACTGCTGGGCTCGGGCCTCCCACTATAGGAGAACGGACAGTGTACCCGCCACGCTTGTCCAAGGCGGCTTGGCAGGTTGCATCACGATGTTTTTCCTTCACCGCTATTAGCACGTGGTAATTGTAACAATATGCACATTAGGTCAGAAAACGGCCTAAGTGGAGCATGCGTTCCGACCAGGATCAAACACGCGCCCTTTGAGCTTGGGACGCATGCCGTAGCCATTTTGCTATCGCGGCTTTTTTTAAATTGAATAGGGTAGTTAGGAGTAATAAAACTACGTTTTAACGATTTTATTTTATATCGACGTTTGTTTTTATCTTCTTAACAAATTTTGCCTGTCTGTCTGGATGTTCCGGCCAATCTCGGAAACGGCTGGACCGATTTTGACGGAACTTTCACTGGCAGATAGCTGATGTTATGAGGAGTAACTTAGGCTACTTTTTCTAGGGTTCCGCGATTTTAAATACCACGCGGACGCAGTCGCGGGCGAAGCTAGTCTAGTATAGATTTAGGTAAGTCTATATTTCCACCTCAATTTGGAGTGACAAACAGACTTTTTACAACTTTCGATCCAACTTTAATTCTGTGTTTTATTTCATAGTTTCATTACTGCAACGTGCATATTTAAGATGTAAAATATTTCTCTAATAAACCTAAACTGCTTAGGTCTGATTTTTTATTAATTGGATGAAAGTTATGAAAATGAAAATTCATTCATTTCAAAAGTTATCTGTCATCTATATATACTGCTTCCAAGCGCTTAGTTTTACTTTTGACGTTTACACGTCTATCAAGTTACATGTTTTTTGACAGTAAAGCCCACATGAAACAAATGACACAATTGTCGTACTTTATTGTTGTGGATGACGTAATAGTGACGTTCTATGAGTCATGTAACGCACAGACTATTAAATCATCGACACTATACATAAACAAATCGAAAGTAATCGATTAAAAAATAAAAAATGTTCTGCTTAAATAAAAATAATACGGCCAATATAAGTAATTAAAATAGCTTATTTAATATATGTAAAATATGTTCATTGAGATCTGAGTATATTTATTACACGATATAGTGTTCTTAGCAAAATACATAGATAACTTACAATTGATTAAAACTTATTTATATATGAAGTCGATTTTTAGTCGGTAGCGCATTAGGACAGTACTAATTGGTACTTATTGTATTAGGACAGTACTTATTGATAACTTTTATCTAGTGAATGGAAATAAGTTTTAAAAGTAGAGTGAAGAATTGAAGCAATGGACCATTTTACAACTCTGAGCGCGGTAGTAAATGTCACACGCTAAACTACTACGCCTAACCTTAGTATGCCGCAAATCAAACACGTTAAAATAAATTTTAAATCATCTTTATTGCAAATAACTTATTATTAAGCCTCTTATTGTTAAATTAAATAGTTTTATTACTTAAATAAATATTATTTTTACAACATTTACAATTCAATCTCTTATACTATCACAGTCTGAGACCAATCCTTCGATGACGATATCAAATGATAGCATATGAAGGTGTTTATGACCACGACACACTCTAACTTCTTCTACCTTCGGAACACTTGTCTGACTTTAGTATTACCTTTTATTTCATTTTTATATACATATATATGTATATGTATGCATTGGTTCGGATTTGACCTTGTTGAATGATAGTCTGGTCTTGGATGGGAGTACGCTTATCTAGAAGATTAAAATATCGAAAATGACTTGAAGCCACCCAGATAGCTCTCATCTGTTCGGAAAAAACAGTCATTGCACGTTACTCGGGAATTCTTCTTCAATGGTGCACATCAAAACTATAAAAGCAAGTTTTATCCTATCAACAACGATATTCTGCTATTGCAATCTGTTTTCAATAATTTTCAAAGAATAATTTCATCGTCAGTTACACATCCCAACATTCAAAAGTTAAAAATAACAACTGAAATTATTTTTGCAACGATTTCCACTTATAAATATGCATTTTTTTTTAAATTCACATTGCTGAATGAAAAGTCTTACTGACGTATACAGTTCCTGAAGAATAAATACTCCTTGTTCAATACCTATTAGAATCCACTTTCATTGTTAAAAAAAACAAAAACAATAAACATCATGTTGCACTCTTTGCTGTTTACAGTCACATCTAGAGGTTCTAATTTATCTATAGGTATAATTTAATTCATACCTGCTCCAATAAATTCATGACATCGTCCAAAAAGTTCACAGATTCACTCGATTAATCGTTATAATAGAAGACTATCAACTGTGCTTCACATCTGGATCTTGTGTTGGACTTACCGACGGATTCAATCCGTGTATCCTCCTATACAATTGATGATACGGATTCGGGGGCGGTGGAAACCTTAGTAAAGGACTAGGTAAGCCGTATCTCCCGTACACAGAGAGCAAAGGAGGGTATAGTCCTACTAATGAAGCGTAAGGATTCCCGAACATCGGATGCAGGATTGCGCCACGTTTAAAAGCCGCCAATCTCGACCGCGAAGCTGCAGTAGACCTCCTCCGTAGCTTCCCAGTGGTGCCACCAATGAAAACATCATCAGAAGACGGGTCCAACATCCAATAATTACCCTTTCCAGGATCATCGTAATGCCTTGGAACTTTAACAAAACATTTATTCAAACTCAAGTTATGTCGTATCGAATTTTGCCAGCCCTGTTTATTCTCTTTATAGTACGGGAAATTCTTCATGATATACTCATAAATCCCGTTCAGCGTCAATCGTTTCTCTGGGCTGCTTCTTATGGCCATCATGATGAGTGCGTTGTAGCTATACGCTGGTTTCTCGTTCTTTTTCTCTTCGGTAGTCGATGAACTCGGTGGAGGCGTCTCAGTGCCTGTCACATCTAGCTCTGTATCCGATGGGGATGGTGAACGGGACGATGCTTCGGGCAGTAGGTCCCTTATCGCGAAACTTTGGGGTCGAGTCATGTTTGTACGACATCGCGAGCTGCTCGCGATCAACTAATGCCGTCATGCGAGCAACTGGTTGAAAGCCCCGCCTTTGCCACACGCCCATGATCAAACCCCACCTACTAGACATCACGGGGAGGTATTTATATCTGATCCACACATCTCTGGACTGAATCCAACTCTATTCGTACAGTTTTAAGATCGCTTTTGTGTGAGCAATTCTCGGGTACAGGTTTTTTTAAATTTTAAAAAGGGGTTAAATCAGTCATGGTTTGCAATGTTGTTTGTTAAATCAAAATTAACTCATCACGCGTTTTTATTTAAAAGGTTTAGGTAACGTGTTAATTGTTAGCTTGTTATTAATTATGTTTTATTTTTGGACAGATGTTTTTAGTTAAGCACTTTTTCTATATTGGTCGGTGACATATTGCTTTTTTTTTATTAATGGTGTTGGCTTAATGTCTATTTCTAAATGTCCATTATTAAAAGGGTACGTATTAAAGATATCAGACTGAAACGAAGGGATTTTTTTAAATTTTGTTTGGTGTAAATATTCATTATTTTATTTAATAAATTTGTATTTATTAATTAATAAAAGCAGCTTATAAATGATTCCAGAGCATGAATGATATAGATACCCAATATCCACTTATCCAATATGGATTGACGGGTTTCGCACAACGGTTACCTCGATGTGCATGTTTCATCAAGGTATTTTCCGCCACCATTAACAATAGCAATTGTATTATAACAAAAGCCGCATTAAACCAGAGAAATTTGTTTAGAGGTACATGCTACTAGCCCAAGATTCGACCTTACGCCATTGGAATAAGATGCTGTAGTGTTAGCCACTAATGATCGGTTCCTATATTTTACCAACCGAAAATTTAACAGTCCATATAAACATGATAAGGCAAAAGACTGAATAGTAAGATTTAGGAATCAGCCATAAGCTACCATACCTAGTCTAAAGTAGGTAACGAATAAATTAATGCATAACAAGTTTAATAGTTTTTATTCCAACAAGTTTTGAAGAAGAACATAGTTTTCAAAGTCATGCAAATAAAAAGCTATTCTAAGAAGGAGAAGCAAAAAGAAAAAGTATTTAAATTCTTAGTACATCTAGCTGACATTTAGGTATACTTGGTGCTACAGACCTATCTAGCTAAACTCATATTATCTTTTAAACTGATGGTTACTAAACATCTTTGGTCCTCGCAAGTCTAAAACATGCTGCTGTTTCTATATATAGTATGATATATCTTATTTGTATAGTATATAAAGTATATTATTATCTATTTTATTTATTTTTTACTTAGTCGCACTGTTGTTTTGATATTTTCTTTATTTTAGGAAGTTGCCTGGAAGACTTCACTTTAAATAAGGCCGCCCTTTGTTGAATACTTACTGTACCTAGTTATAAGAACGTGGTTTTAATTTTTGGTGAACAATATAATGTTTTCATTCATTCGTTCACCTAACATCGGTTTCAGTATTCCAACTTATGAGGACAAGAAATCTTTTCAACAAATGCAACGATCATTAAGCATATTTAAATATTTTCTCGAATATCTTTCCACCCTCCCCTAACATGCTCTGCTTAACCCGCCCCTACATAACCACGCCTACTTTCGTCATCTACACACAAATCCTCCATCCAAATATCCATAGCTTTAAAAGAGTGACTATTCCTTTTTAAATTCCCAAATATGCTTAACATTGATAAATGAAATGGAGTCCTAAGGCCATGAGCCTCTATAAAGATATTTCAAAACAACTTATTGACACTTTGGGAGATCATAGGGCTGGCTACCTCGGACAGCAGATCAGTATGGCGATTAAGCGAGGTAACGTAACCAGCCTTCTAGCAACCTTACCCGTTGACTTCGATGACCTAGGCTCAATATTTTACTTATAGTTTTAAGGTTTTATAGGTAGAATAATATTGTTACGAGCTACAGGACTCGAATTAAAAATGCCGTTGGAACTACGATAGAATTTATTAGAACTGTACATACACGTATAAAACAAATACAAATAACACTGGATGCAACCAGTTCACACTGCACGATTCAATACAATTCGACTGCGCAAAGTCCGTCGTCTATATCGCTAATCGAGAGCACTAGAAAACGTCTTACTCGCTTCGTAGTCATCGCTTGACTGCCGCCCGCCCCTCCATTCGGGCATCGTCTTATAGTAATTACACAGTACAAAGAAATTGGAGGCGCACACTGAGTTTCTAAGAAATATTAACTTGCACACCTGCGAAAGTCCACAAAGTCGAATACAATAACAATAGGGATTAGTTCGACGCCAATGATGGTTATAAAACAAGTAAAAAGACATTAGAGTGTTTTTCTTAACTACAAATTCAAAAGACAAAAGAGTTCCTTAATCCGGGAGGATAATAAGCTGCGCTTACAATAGGCTGTGCGGCTTATCTTTGACGGCATGTAACAATATTATATAAGTTATGTTACATTCACTGTACTAGATTTAAAAATTATGTTAATTATATAAGGTTCTTATTTTAAAAAGAATATTAATTGTAATAATTTGGTTTCATAAAAACTGTCTTAGAATAAACAGTTCTAAGCAATTGTTTATTAATAATAATTCCGCGCCGTACAACTTTTCTAGCTCTCACATAAAATTGTTTACGATGTTTCATCGGCATATAAATTCACTGTACTAGTTTATAGTTATAATGTAACAATATATAAAATCTAAAAAGGAAGCTTTTTTTATAATATCTAGTAGTATAGCTTCGCGTTTGACCATGATCTTGCCCGATATAGAGCGGAGATATAGTCTAAGATGAAGCAAGCTTACCTAGAGGGTGCCTATTCACACAGGACTTGAAGACTGTACTGTGTAAAACTTTAACACTGTACTATAATAAATATAAATAAGGTAGGATTGTTAAAAAACAATAATAAACTGAAGCATAAAAAGATGTAAAAGATGCAGCGTACAAATTATCCAAATATATTTTTATTTTTAAGATATATGTCAACAATGTAGTAAGTACATCGCTATTTCTTCAATTATTTTTTTATTTCTTTCCATTTATACGCCTTTGCTTTTGGAAAATAATGTTCGCCGGGGTTATAGAATTTATAAAAAACCTAAATTGAAACCATGTCAGATATATGACTCATGTCCCTGCTCAATCTGGGGTAACATCAGTGTTGGTGACTGTAGCTAATTACGACTCATTTATAGCGTTAAAAATGTTTATTTACGTATCATCGCGGTATGAAATGGTTGGTCACCTTAAAGTCGACTTTTGGTTGCACGAGTATAAGAAACAGTACCGCCAAAACTTTATTAAATGTTACGTTTATTAAAATATAGAAACGTAAAAAAGGGAACAACAAAGAGGATACGTTTATCATAAATATTAAAACCAATAAAAAGGTTTTACATCTCTAAACAATCTTTTTGGACAAGATTGATCGAAGTAGGTAATTTTAAATGTTATTGTGAAACAGTTAAACATAATTGTTTGTGGAACAGTCTGTTCCGTGACGTAGTTTGAAAAGTTATTATGTGCTTAATATACAGTACATATGTAATCTGTTAATGTTTACGGTCACTTAGTAACTATATCGCATCACAAACAACACAAATTACCAATCACTACATCTGCGTAAAACGGTCAGTACCACTAACATTATACCAGATGAAGCAGGGACATTGGACAATTTTTCTAGCCTGATGACTTCCACTGCTACTATTATTGATGTATTCATCTATAATTAAATAGACATAAAAAACGCGGCTGTACATTGTATACTGAGTTCGCAACAGTATGGGTTGTGTGAGCACGGCGCAGCCCAACTGGGGTGACCACGGCGCGTGTTTATCAGACGATTGAGCCAATTGATGGCGCAGTCTTTCCTGTGACCAGCATTCTATAAAACGCGACTTAATTTTTATTTAAAGCACATATATATTAATACGTGAAGCAAAAACTTTGTACCCGTTTTTACGAAAATCGCGCGGACGGAGGAGTATGAAATTTCGTACATTTATAATTTATATAGAGAAGGAGTGCAGAATGCTATTTTTTTTTAATTATGCATAATAAATACATTAAATTATTATAAAAAAAGAAACATTACACAGCCTACCATGTATTTGACACACACACGCATATATACTCTTTTGTTTATTGTTAAAGTCAAATTAACAATGTAGTCTTGGCGAAATCTGTGATCATAGAAGTACAGTTTTTTTATTGCAGGAGTTCAGCAGTCAGGCAGACGGCCCACTTGATGGAAAGCGGTTACGATCGCCGATGGAAATTGCAACACCAAAGGTGCTACAAATGCACTGCTCTGATCTATTAAGGGAGACTCAAACCTTGTCACTAATGTCGGAACACAACTCAAGGTTGTTATGGCGACATACTTTAAACCAGGGGTGGTAGCCATCGAGTCTTTGACATTAATGATTATGGTTAAATTTCGACCACAGGTTACTAGTTCGATTTAATACAACTTTTTTAATTTAGATTATACGCAATTAAAGGCATACCTACAATCAAGTATTTTAAAAAGTAATAATAGAATACTCGACATTCAAATCAATTGGCATTCTTTTTACCGTATCTTGAACACCTCAAATAGCGTACTTAATATTGTTTAAATATTAATTAAAATTAGTTCTATATGAGTAGTTAATATTGAATTTATCATGTTTCTTTCTTTTCTTTCTATGATTTTTTAAATTACAAATTTTTAATGTTGAATGTTTTAAAACAATGTTATATTACTTATATCTTCTACTCGTACTACGACTAAAAATCTATATAAAATATCATATATAGCGCAACCTCTGTTCTTGTAAGTATTGCACACCAAAAACGGCAAGGTATTGTCACTACACTATAATTTGTAAATTTTAAGATCATGTAATTAGGAAATGCTTGTAAATAAATTATGTATAATCTTATCATTTCTTATAAAGCATATTACATCCTTAGTGTTATATTATATCCGTGCAGGAACGGAGAAAGAATACGAATTCCTGTGGCCGGGCAGCCTGTCGTAAGAGGCGACAAAACCACCCACAGCCAAGTGATAGGGCATTTGTACGTCTGGTTGGGTACAACCTCTGGTCTAGAGTATGCCGCCATAACAACCTTGAGTTGTGTTCTAACATCAGTGGCCCAGTTCTAGTCTCTACTTCGAATCCAGCAGTTTTTTTTATATTTAGGTTTATGGCTTGACAGCTAGGCTTTTAAGCCAGAGTTTTTATGACAACTCGAAAGGTCACATTTGACTATAAAGTTCACATTTCTCACAAAAACGCATAATTGCTACTCAAAAGCTATCAATATCCAATAACTACTGTTCATTTTAGAGTAATTTTATACATTTTTAGAAAATAAAACTGCACAGCACACCACACATCCTTTCAGTTTCCGCCAAAAACTCGAATCCAGCAGTACATTGGTAGCACCTTTAGTGTTGTATGTAACGAATTTCCATCACAGTTGGGCCGTCAGTCTGTCTGCTATGCTCGAACAATAAAAAAAATATATCCTGGAGAGTGTCAAAAGTGTGGCAATAGTAGTAGCGTGATAGCGTCGTACGTGCTGGCAGCCACAGTCGTGTTTAGTCGCACTCGCACAAATGTTTAATAACTGATCTACATCGGTTATAATAAAACAATATATAACTTACAGTCATGTGACAACAATCATTTATTATTTTAAATAAACTACACCGGCCTACAAAAAATAAAAAGTGGTCTGTAATTTTGACCAGATCTATAATATATTTATGAATTTCGATACGCTGAATCCAAATCTGAGCTCAGTTTGGTTCATATACCCTCAGAATGTTGAGGGTGTATTGTCCTATGGGCTGGTAAGCTGGTAACGATGGGCCTGGTCAAAAATACAGACCATTTTTTATTTTTTGTGGGCGGTGATACTTTTATTTGTGTACCTAATGTAGATAATATACACTGAAGGATACACTATTTCTTAAATTATATATAAAATGATATGCGAGTAAATATTTAAAAAAATATTCACTAGAATGCGAATAGCTTTATTACAAAAAAAAATAGATTCTTTCATTAAAAAATCTAAAATTTTATAAATTTGCAATAGATTTTGATTGGAAGTAATCTTCATTAATCTTGCACTGTATTTCAGTTCAGTCCGTCAGTATTTTATAGGCATAAAGGTATACCTAATATAATTATGTCTAAGCATATAGGTATGTGCCTAAATGTAATTGTAAAGTGGGTACCTATATGCTTGTTTTTTAATTATGTTGTTTATTAAAAAAAAATAGAATCTTAGTTAAATATTATGCGTTTGTGTCGATAATTTAAGACATTTTCTGTTGCAATATGTAAACTTTAGGTGTTTGTTGAGTTAAATAAAACATTTAAATATTGTGCAATAATGTGTTTGAGTGCAAAGACGTGGTGTGTGAAGTAACAAAATTGTGTTCTAAGGAAAACTAGTTAATATATTGCCACATTAACTAGGCATGTAAATATTATGATTTCTGCAGTCTTTGTAAAAAAAAAACTAAATATTGGAATTACAACGATAGAGAGAATTTTAAAAATCAATCAGAATCGACTCGTAATAGATAAAAAACAGTCGTCAGTTAAAAACGGGCGAGCCGTTATGGCGACCAACAAGCCGAAACATTTTGTTTGAAAGGCGCGCGATGTAAGCATTCGCGAGCGGTGGGCGCCATAATTGCTCCAATCTGGCAAAAAACACGTGCGAAATTCGTATTTATTTATTTACTTGGTATTTACTGTAACAGTAACGAGTGCCGGTGCCTCTGGCTTCGGTGGAAGGGGCGCAAGTTCCTCCTTTCAGTTTTTAGTTGTTTTTGTTCAATGATATAGTTTAGGTACCTGTATTATATTTACTACCTAGATACAGTTTTACACAACTTATAATTCCGATCGGCAGGTTTTGTTTGCGCAGAATAGTGCAGACCGGTTTCCGACGTATAATATAATCTCCGCCTCTTACTGTCAGAGGCCAAAATATTACCTACGTTTAAGAATGCACTCAGAAAACACTACTTTTTCTTAAATAATTATGCCTAATTCTCATATGTAGTTTAAGTATGTCTAAAAATAGTTACGAAAGTAATTTATAAAATTTATTATTCGATGAGGCTAACTAAATATTAGTAAATATCTAATTATGGAAACAGAAACGTATTGATTTTAATTTTTTTAAATACTACTAATGCCCTGTTAATCTAGTAAACCAACAAATAAATATGTTAAGCTTGTAACCAATACTCTACGTCAATCTTCGCGTCATCGGAATACGGAGTAAACAATAACAAAAAGGGCAACTTATTTTCATTGAAGCCACAATTACTAAAGACAACATTGTCTCTTTAGATGCCCAGTTTCCAATATACAAATAAAATGAAGCCCTTCACTGGCCAATTATTGGAAACACTACGAACGCGACAAACAAACAATACAACCCTTTAATAAAACAATGTTTATTTACATTTCATACAAAGCTCTGATTTATCTGAGTACGACAGATTTTCGATACCAAATTTGAATTTTTAATACATAATTTAATAATTGTATGGCTTAGTGTGGGAATCCACGTGCGTCGACACTGGCTGCGTACCATCTTCAAGACACGGCTGTTTTAGCCAGCGCAACTGCAGGCGCACGATAGGAGGACCTATAACGCCGCATATACGCATCTATTGGCAATGGATACATATTGTGGCGTTCGGTGTGAAAACTCTAGGGCCACAGGGTCCCAAAGCCTATCAGTTTTGTTGAGATCTATCGTCTCGGTTAACAGAAATCTCACGTGACCAAAAGGCTGGTCTGTACTTGGGGCAATGCATCGGCGTTGCCATCTAGCGCAGGAATGCGGCCAGCGTTTTGGGACTTACATATTATTTGTAAAAAAAAATATTAGGAAATTGTACATCATTTAAACTTTTATGAGAATTTTGAAATTATGTAATCATAGAATTTTCTCGAAAGAAAGTAAGTGTGTACTATGTTACCAGTTTCTGAATTAAGAATTTGGGGTCAAACATCTATAAAACTTACTTACTTAGTTTGAACATATTCATGTGCTATACTACTCTATGGTTTTATTCTTTCTCACCTTGAATTTCTCTGTTGGTTTATGAACAGATCAAAAGTTCCTGGATAATTAAAGATACTGCTCCTCTATCAAACTAGTCAATTAAAAGATTACACTTTTTATATTACATATTAATTATAGGTTTATTCCATAACGAGATCGAACATTAAAAAAACAAATAACCATGTGCGAGTCGGACTTTGATGTTTATTATGAGACGTATTTCACCATTCACAAATCAAAAAACAATAGCTTTGAAAATGCATACAACTTATGTGATGGTAGCCTGCCATATGCATGATTAATTTTTTAAAAATGAAAAAATCACGATGCCCTCGTTCGGAAATTGCGAACCGCTGAACATGAATGAGTTCATCCAAAAACAATTCGCTTTTTTTCTTTTCCCACAACCGCGCCCAGGGCGACCCACTAATCGCCCTTATATTGTTTTTAAGTTGGCAGCACTGCCCTAAGGCGGGCAACGTTCGTAAACCACACTACAATAATTTGTATTGTGTTTTATTTTGCACTGTTTATTGTTAAAACATAGTAAACAATGAATAATAGTGAACGAAAACAGTTTCGCTATATTTGATCAGTAACTATTCTTTATTGTAATATAGACTTATTAAAAAAGACTATTATTTCCATGCTTGTTATTTTTAAAGGTGTTAATTTTAATTTGTATTGAAAATACTGCTTCATAGCCGTCTTATACAAGGTTCTTTATAAAATATTAACTTCCATTAAGTCCCAAGAGAATTAATAATTGATTTACATATCGCTCACCAGTCTTATTACTTCAACTATATGATAATAAGTCAAGACACTAAAATAATGATATTACCAAGCCTCTTGACGACACTCGAATCATTCACGAGTGTGTCGTTGATAAAATTCGTAAGTCTCACAATTTTCTTTAAAATCTTTCAACAAATCTCAAAATCTCTCACCATCATATTATAAGCATTTCTCAGGCACAGGATGGTGCTCAAACAACAATTGGTCATCGACTCGCGATTACACGCCATTTTTCACCGGCTAGTGGAGCGCGCGAACAATCACAAAAGTACGTGTTTAACACAAATAGTATTAATCTAAAATTCGCGGGAGTGTATATCAAATACAAAACGACAAAAATATTTATAATTTTCATATCATAAAAAATAAGCCTTATTGTGAGTGAAGTAGAATCTAAATTTACAACAACTTTGAGTTATGTCAAAGAGCGTGAACTTATGTCATTTCTGTTCTAAGTTGGCAGTATTGTCCCCCTGTTTGTGACGTTTATGTCAAATAATTCCCGCTTTTTAACGCAATTCGTTTGGAAATCACCTCTTGGCGATTAATGCTCTCATGAAATCAATTTCTTATTCTTCTTAAAGCTTTAATTGTGGGAATATAATACGGATTTGCAATATAATATTGTGAGAACGGTTTTTTCTAGTTAATTATACATTTTCGATAGTGAATTTTAGTGGTAAGTAATTTGGTTGTTAATTGAAAAGAACTATTGTTCCATTTTAATTAATAGCTCCGTGTTTTATAATCATTCGTGAGATTTCAATTGCCAATTTAGAAGTAGTTACGTAAAATTGTTATCGGGCTATAAAATCCGTAAATATGTGCTTCATTTTTGGTCTGCGAAAGTTCGATCATGTTTTTGCATTTAGATCGCCACTAAGTGGCTGCCAATTCATCGTCGTCGCGACCTTCACTTTTATACTTTTGTATAAAATCTTACATAACCCTCTTTCTCCTTCCTATCTTCGTCAACGTTTTGAATTTCTTGTTCCTTCTGACAAACTTTGCAGAACTTCTAGACTCCTTCTTCTCAAAGCTCCCACACACTCATCGGCATGTTATAATGGTTCTTTCTCCATCCACGTAGTTAGATCATGGAACGCCCTGCCACATACGATCCGAGATAGCTCATCGGAGAGCAGTTTCAAAAAAAAGTCAAAGAGCACTATCTATCTTAAATTATTCTTATATATCTATATTTTACATTATATATGTATGTATGTATCTTAAGAGTATCTTATATATAATTTATTTTTATTAATCTGTTTATATTAATATTACATCGTTAACTATCTTTAGTGTACACAACCCTGCTTCTTCTCTTCTCGCTAGACTCATAGGTTTGCTGTAAGAAAACTCTTCTAGGGTTAAGCTCGCCTTTGTACATCACCATTATTCTATAATTTTGTATTTTGTGTACAATAAAGAATGTGTCTAGTCTTTATTTGCTACTTATTTACATAAAGAAATTTATTAATACCTACATCTTAGTTGAATAGTGATTCAAGTAGAAGAAGTTTATTTCAATACAGATTGTAGAGGTAAGTTGGATTAATATAAGAATGAAGGATCGTTGTTATCAAGATGTTGTGAATATTATTAAGAAAATATCTGCTTAACTATATGGGTGAAAGAATAAGATACTCTCGTGATATGACCTACCTTTCTTCTAAAATTTACTTGGTTACAGTTTGCACTAAGACATGGATGATGGTCTATTAATCTAATTTAATTTCTTAGTAGAAAAGCAAAAAATAACTCGTGATCATTACTTTAAATCATTTTATGTTACGAACGTGACAATTTCTGTATTAGCAATTTAATAACAAATGTTAATAGATCCCGATTAGTTGTCCTATAAGGTCTCAAATTGACAGTTACTATGTTATGTTATGGTCTATCTGGAATTAGTAAAACTAACGACCATTATACCTATAAATAATTAGTAAAAATAATAATGGTAGCAAAATATCGTTAATTAAGTTGAAAAACAGAGGCACGCGTCGTCCAATATTCGCACGCTGACCAAATGCAACAGAGTTACCAACAAAACAATAATCTCATGATGGGGTTGCCAGCGAAATCATTCAGTAATGGGGTAGCCAGTAAAAATAATTGGCGCCCCGCGGTGCGCACGCGCTAATGTTTTGATAATGATCCACGTTTTTGTCTCTCGTCCATCGACGATGGATTAATGTTTTTTATTCCGAGATTTATCTAGTGCTTGTTTTGTAAATACAGTGTTCAAATACTTGAGTCTGTGCTACTTTGAGTACTCCGTGGATAAATAGAAGATTTTGTATCCAAATAAATAGGGGAATTCTGGTATTCGCATAATTTAAACAACACAGAATAGTTGTCTTTTTCGCCATCCTCTGTGTTGAGAATGGACTAGAATGGACAAATTTTGCTTTTCTTTTTTATTTATTTTGTATAAGATAAATGGTTGGTTTTTTCTTTTTTTCCTTGCAATCTTTCTTTATTTTGACTTATTCTTAACAACTATTTTTTTCTACCTTCCTGACAAACACGATCTGTCAGTGTATTAATTTCTTTTTTATATATTTTTGTATCCTTTTTTGTCTTTTTTATTTTAATTGCTTTCCATTTCTCTTTATTTACATTCTTATATCTATTACATTAGTTATTTACTTATCTGATTAGATATTTTTTTATTACTAGTCATGTATCCATCTTAACTCTACTATCGGCGTTTTCTTTCCATTTTTTTAAATATATTTATTTATACTTCGTAACAACTATCACACTCTTATATAGTTACCTCTCCTAATGTTCTTTCTCCAGTTCATTTTCAAGAACAAAAGTTGTGTTATGTTCATTTGGATGAATCGACCAAAGTGATCCTTGTAACCATAAAATTCAGTCATTCAATTCATTAATTGAATGTTGTTATTTCGTTTCAATTCTGTGCCCGTTAACGAAATTCATTCAATTACTGGTGAATTATATCTCGTTTCCACTTGTACCAAAGCATAGTTTATCTATACCTGTCAAAATTAATATAAATCTTTAATCATCACTATTTTATTTCTCTGTCTATAAGAACCGTTGGTATGTATAGATAAATGGCAACACAATAAACAAGTTGATAGACATACATACCCACACAAACAGATAAACAACCGATGGTTATTCACGAGTATATCATCTGCCTACACCGTGCATAAAGATTTTAATTAAGTCGTTAGCACCGACGCCTGTTGTATTGAATGGCATCGCGTTGTCGCGACGAACGCCATTGTACAGAATCAGTGGGAGGTTGCTCCGGTTGCGGAACGCACCTGTCCAACGGGGCTGCCAGTTTACATAGTAATATTGATTATAATTTATTTTTAAGCCGTTTTAATATATAAACATGTAACCATTTCCTCTAATATTTCCCCTACTGAATGATTTTGCAGATATACACCTTTAACACACTACAGTCTACAACGACATGTTACGCAATTTTCATGGTACAACTTCATCTGCGATAGTGTTACAAATATAAATTTTTTCACGCAGATATGGCGATGGGTTTTATGCGACATTGTTAAGAACGTTAAATATTAACAGATAACATATGTGTATATACACTTATGTGGCTATGCATAACCGACAGCGGCGTTATTTTAAAAAGCTTCGGCCACAGTTCAAATCTTCAACACTAACACAGTTGCCGCCGCAGCATTAAAGGATTTTGAGGATTACGTGTAGTATTTTTCATTTGTATATTTATAATAGCAGCCCATAAACGACTTCCCACTGTTGGACTTCAACTTCATATTACAAAAGACGGCATATCCGCCGTGCTTGTCCAATGTAAATTATAATTCGTATAATCAGATCTAATTTAGGAAAAGTAAAGCATAATAAAACGAAGCACCCTATCTATATTTATTTAAACTTAACAATGTTGAGATCATATTGTCAAAACCTAGCAACACCAGCAACAATTCCCTCCAAAATATAAAAGTTTAATTTAATGCCTTCATTTAAAGTTGAAAATCGAATACCACTTTAGGTTGAATTAAATAAGACGCTCCAACATGGCGTCGGAGATGTCAAGAAAGCATTGTCGACGTGTTAACAATATGTTATAATTGATCACAAACCCAGATGTCGTCGGCACACCCTTTTAAAGAAATACAAATTTCATTGTTTACCACTTTATATAGGTTACTTGATGGTTACTAGTAAATCTTTTGACATTTAAAAGGTTACATCCGAAGTGATAGATTGCATTTTTGACAGGGTTTTCGAGTAAACTCGGTTTTTGTACAAATTCAACGGGAAGCTATCGATTCGAAGATGATCCGTTATTTGGGTGGCGTGTATTTTTATTGCATGAGTTCAGCCGACAGGCAGACGGCCCACTGGATGGAAAGCGGTTACCATCGCCTACGGACATTTGCAACACCAAAGGTGCTACAAATGCGCTGCTGCTCTCTTAAGGGAGACTGGAACATGGTCACTGATGCTGGAACGCAGCTCAAGGTTGTTATGGCGGCATACTCTAGACCAGGGATAGCCATCCAATCGGGCAAATACCCTACCACCTGACTGTGGATTATTCTGTCGCCTCTTACGACAGGCCGCCCGGCCGCAGGAAATTGTATTCTTTCTCCGTTCTGACAATACTTACAGCACGTTAATTAGTACCCATAATGACGGTAAAAATATGATAAGAACACAGCATCTATACCTTAGGATTTGTTCTGTAATTGTATAACATTTGCCCATAGCTTCACTTGCGTTAACGTTATCCCACGGTTACCGTAAATTTCTCCAGGATAAAAAGTAGCCTATATGCTATTCCAGAATAAACTAAATGTGGCAAAGACGGAGTACTTGGCTTACAACATTACAGTTCCCACATCCATGCACATAGGTGAAGATACGGCCAAGCGCACGGACCAGTTTAAGTACCTGGAATCTGTACTTAGCGTATTTGGCGACATCGCTCATGACGTCAAGGCTCGTATATCAGCAGCTTGGGCCATAGGCGTGAGGTGACAAGTGTCATTTGCGAATCCAAAAATCCGGTTAAGTTAAAAATGCAAATCTACAAATCATCATTAGACCTGTCCTTCTGTATGGCAGTGAAGCGTGGCCTGTACTTGAGCGACACAAGCAGGAGTGGCGTGTCACGGAAATGAATATGCTTCGGTGGATGTGTGGAAGGACCGCGTCAGAAACTTCCGCACCCGCGAAAGTCTTCACATCCGTGACATAGCAGACAAACTGCAGGAGAGTTGCTTACATTTTACGGAAACCGGCTAGTTACGTGGGGAGCAAAAGTCTAGCCATGTCGCCTCCAGCCAGGTCCCGATCAAAGGGGTAGGTCCAAGAAATGCTAGCTTGACGTTGTGAAGGATGACATGCGTACCAATGATTTCCATACAAGGGATGCCGAAGATCGCGTGAAGTGGAAAATAAAAAGTAGGAAAGCGGACCCTGGGGCCGAAGCGATCGCTCCGAACGCAACCTGGATTTAACACTCCGATGATAATAATGATGTTGTTCCAGACTATAATATATAATTTATGTATAATATTACTATAGATTCCGCTATAAGCTATACAAACTATGCGTAAGTAACAGTTATATATTCAAAATTAGTTTGGCAATAGTGTTCAGTCTAATTACAAGATTCTCAGAGATCTAATCTTCTACACGAGTAGGTAATATTTCTCAAGTGTAAATTAAGAACACCCAACAATGGCAAAAATTTATGTACCTAAGTATCAGATTATGATAGAAATTATAATAGAATATAATTAAGTAACTTAGGTATTTTAGTGCACACATTAATTTAAAATTACAGCTGTAGAAACATTTTATCAGTACAAAGTCTGATTTTATCACTAATAGCGATTTCTTCAGCAATAATCTACTTACCTTATTTCATATATGCCCGATTGATTCCAGTACCATTTTATGGACATTTTGTATGCCATAATAGGATATTGTCGGCTCGGTCAATCGACAATCGCGTTTCAACGCTCACTCTCAGATCCCATTTCTTAAAGCATCGTGTTATGTTTAATCCTAGCTTTGGACAGTTGCAAAAACGTGTCCAACAAAACTTTGAAGCAGTCGTTAGCACCACACGATCCGGCACCCTGCAGGGAAAGCGGATCGTTTCATATTGGATGGGATTATGCCTACTTTGAACTAGCCAACATACCTATTATGGAAAAAATCTATTTTTGATAAACCTTAGGAACAAAACGATTTTTTTTGTTTCTTTAGTTGTAATAATTAAAACAAGTGGTCGCCCCTTTGGTCGAAATTCGACCATAATTAATTGTTGTCAAAGACTATACTTCTATAATCACAGATTTCGCGAAGGCTACACACTGTTAATTTGACTTTAACAATAAACAAAAGAGTATATATGCGTTTGTGTGTCAAATACATGGTAGTGTGTGTAATGTTTTTTTATTGATTTAATGGGTATTCTTTATGCATAATTTAAAAAAAATATTTGCTTTCTGCACTCCTTCTCTATATAAACTATAAGTGTGCGAAATGTCATACTCCTCCGTCCGCGCAATTTTCGTAAAAAGGGGTACAAAGTTTTTGCTGTTATTTTGCTTCACGTATTAACATATAAAAGACATCAATTATAGAACAGTCTTAATTAAGTTCATTCTAGTCACGACTCTCTTTTCTTTCACCTTCTCCCAATTATTTGGGGCCGACACAATATGATTACTCGTTTTTTACTCCTCTATTTTGACATACGTCCTCTGTCACACCACAAATCAACATGTCATCCTTCACACAATCTATCCATCTCTTTTTTGATTTACCTATACCCGTCAATCTTGCAGTTTAACATTCTTTTAGTCATGTGACTTTATATTACACACCCACACCACCTTAATCTTCTTCCTCTGAATTTTACAGTCAAAGGTGCAACTTTCAAAGATCCCCCCTAATGTACTCATTTCTCACCTTATCCATTCATATAACACTTCCATTTCAACATTCTCATCTCAGCTGAATGAAGATGTTTTTGGTCTATCACTGTAGTAACCCAACATTCGGACCCGTATTAGTCACTTAGAGTCACGTAATACGATGGCTAACGCTCCAACGTTTGTAAACAATGTCCTAACTTCATATCATCATATTAATTATATATTTAAAACGATACACTGGTTACGCAAGTTTTATTTTAATATAGGATTACCATTTGCTAGTGACAAATTAAACATATTGAAGAAATTTTCACAAAGAAATTACTTCCTATTTCTCCGAGTATAACAAGTAAAGGACGTGAAAGTTATCTTAAGGTAAGTAAGCTCGATCTTATAACCACAACCAAATCAACATCAGGGTATTCATGATCGAACTATGAATGTAAATCAACCAAATAATTTTTAAGACCAGTGTTAAAAACCTGATACTGGTTGATTTTGGCAAATATTATAGAGATGGTTTCTGACTGCATACAGTAGTCCTACGGATATGCACATGAAAAAAGAAATGGACACGAGGCAAAACGACAGATGCTTAAAAAAGTAATGCGTTCAAGACATTGTTATTGACAATGGTTTCGTACGATTAAATGCTTGTGGCACATTACGGTGATTGGATTCAATCGAGTAGTATATGAGGGTGAACTTTGTTAGTATTCGGATAGATGTGTTTTAACAAGTTTAATGTAAAACTATAGCCAGTAAAGAGTTAGTTAGTATAGGACTTGTCTTTGTTAGACTATTTACAAGTTTAGATCCTTGAATATTTTTTTTTCAATATGACTCATCACGATTTGTGTATTTAGCCAGTGTCAAGTAATTGAATATTAAAACTTTTATAATCATTTTCAAGCAAAATGTTCAGTCGTATTGTGGCTATTCAATTGATACCAAACAATAGTTTTTGTGGCAGCTCTAACAGGCATAGTTAAATAGTTGACATTAAAAAAAAAACGAATAATTCTACGTTGAAACCAATCAATATCCACAACTATCATTCACTTTTAATCGTTATATACGCTTTTGAAAACCAAACTGCACAGCAAAACCTTTTAGTTCGCCCTAAAATCTCCAATAAAATATATTTTTAATTTTATTTAAAAATGGAGCAGATACACTGACGTAATAATTTATTTCTAAAGGCGTGACTTAACCAAAAACTGCCAACATGATCTGTCAACAGTAACATTTTTATAATAAGTGCACGCATCAGCTGTTGTACAGAACAATACAATGTAAATGGACAATACGTGCTTAATAGTTTTCTAACTACAGAAGTTACAGTGTCGAGAATACCAGCGGGGTTCCTTAGCTTTCTAACACAGTTTAAAATTATCACAAGCAAATTCATTATGAAATTTTCAATGTAACGTGAGGTTTCTTGCATGTGACAGAATGAAAGGCCAGGTGCAAATAATTTGAATCCACTTGTAAATGGAACAAATAACGAGCACGTACCATTTCTTTTTAAAACGATTTTATTTCATTTAAACATTCGAATTACGTTCGAAAATCTTTTTAAAGTTTTTAAATGGTTAGGGTGAAAAACAATGAAATTTAATAGCATTATTGAAATAAAAGAACAATTGCGAACATTCAATTGAGCAATTATTGAATCGATAGGTTGTATTGTTTAAACAATTACACTATAAAATCCAAATTCTGTTGAAATGTTGTTAGAACATGAAGGAAAATAAATAAAGAAATCTAAGTATTTTCAGTGTACAATACAGTCTATTATTTCAGATGCACTTTTATGTAGAGTAGTGGCTAAGGCACCAACGTCTCGTTCCAGTACAGTGGGTTCTAATGCACACCGGGAAACATGTATCACTTAAACAGTTTTTCTGACCAAATTGACGCTGACCACGAGAAAGGAAAGATTGTGAGCAAACTACATATGTATGAAGATTACGATGTGTGCAAACTGCCAAATCGCCTTAAATAGGCGGGTACACGGTCCGTTTAAGTAATTGTCATTAAATCGGTGTAATTTAAGACTACTTAAAGACTGAATTTATCTCAAATGCAATTCACATTTTTTTAATAAGTAGTTACAGAAAATACCTGACGTTAGTTGTAAAACTTTTCTTAACAAAATGCAACACAACTGTAACACTAAACAGGTATTTAATTCTTATTGAAATATTAAATAAATATGAAGTATTAAATCATTATATGCCTTTCTAGATGAATTATTAAATTAAAATTAAAAAAGTATCTCCTAACTTTACAAACCCAATAATTTTTTCTTATAAATATTAGTATGGATAAGCTTTCATACCTAGAGCTAACTAAGTATACATTTTGCAGAAGTTAAAAAATCTCAGTGGACGCATAACCGCAGCGATGCCGCGCAAAAACTATGAACGAGTCTTTTTTTTGCGTCACTTCATTTTTATTAAATGGAACAAAATCATTTCTTTTTTTATTTTAAGATGGCACAACAGACCCTAATTCAAAATGATTTCACAAATGACGAGGCTCTATGGTCTAGATTCTAGGCTCTTTACCTGTTCCTATTCTTTAAATAATAAAAAACAAAAATATTACTACTACTACAATCAGTTTAAACACAACTGGCCAGCATTCGAAATTCAAATTAAATAGTGATGTGAGAGAGCTTATGACCTCGCTAGGTATATAAGTCTGCCCAAGAAAAACATCATGCAAAAATTTCACAAAGCCCGCTAGTTTGAAGCACACTCGACTCGGAACAATGAGTGGGGGTGAACCAAGGTTTCCGGCCCTCCACGGCTTCCGTGCCTTGCAACACGGCATCAATATTAATCAATATTTCAACAACACCGACGCCGGCTCAAGGGGCCGCCTTCTCGAGATGAGACACCTACTTATAACGTCTTACGCTTTGAGCCAGCGTAAAATACCTAATATTGTATAATATTCCTCCCTCCTTCAATCCAATATCAATCTCAACGCACCTTCGCGATTAAATGGAGTTTAAGAAAGACGTGCCTTACACGGTTTCGTCATATAGGTGTCGTTTTGTTCACTTGGGTAAGTACTTACTTGGGTATCCTAACTTAATATGACAAATGCAAATTTGAGTTTTTTTAGTGCACGAGTTCAGCAGGTAGGCAGACGTTCCACCTGATGGAAAGCGGCTACCATCGCCTATGCCTCTCGCTAAAAGGAGACTGGAACCCGGCCAATAATGTCGGAATACAGCTCAAGATTGTTATAGCGGCATACTTTAGACCAGAGGTAGTAGCCGTCCAGACGGGCAAATACCCTACCGCCTTGTTGTGGTTTGTTTTGTCACCTCTTACGAAAGGTCGCCCGGCTGCAAGAAATTATATTCTTTCTCCATTTCTGTACGGATGAGTTTGTTTGATTGTTAGCTACTCTTACATATTAGGTATAAGTAGGAAGATATTGAAGATAGAGATTACTCTCGTCATAAACTCAAGCCGATCATCAGAAAATTTGGCACACGCGTCGTTAAGGATATAAAAAAAACATATGGTAACTTTGGGTTTGTCCATTAATCTCAAAAAGGGAAGGGGGTGTTGTGAGATATCACGTGTATTTATTTAATTTAGATTGTAAGAATTAAACAAAGTTCTAAAAAAATATACCTGATTTTGGGTAGGGTCTAAAGTCTCACCACGTATTGCGAGGAATTCATGGACAATCTCTTTCGTCCAGAAAAAAGACTGTACCATGTTAAAGCTAAATTAAATATTCTTTAAAAGTAGACGTCTGACATTTCGCTTATGGTGCCAACCCTCTTCAGGCCTAGGGGTGTTGCTAAACACGTCTCCTGCCGTCGCACAGCCGCCCCGCAAACAGCGCCTGCCAGTGCAGCCAAGTGCCGCACATTGTGCCACACCGCGGGATGCGTGCTCACATACGATCGTTTAATAAAATCTTATGAACTTACTATATCCATAAATTATCGAGTTTATAAATGATCATTCGTCATTGAATTCATGATAGAAATAATTTAAATTACTGTTGAAAAAACAATTATTGCGATATTTGACTCATCTTATTTGTACATACTATTGACGTCATATGAAAATTAATGTATTTATTTGAGTCATAAATTAATTGATGAAGCTGCGACATTTTCTTAAATTATAAAAAGTTTTGTTGTATTTGTTATAATACATACTTCTGTATTTTTTTTAAAGCGCCTGAGATATGAAAAAAGGAATTTTTAGATAAGCGTGGTCCTGGGGAGTTGTGAAGTGGGAGTATGTATGACCCTCACAAAATGTTCTCCAGCGGAACTTATTTTGAATAAAAACTTCTGAATTTGGAAAATATCTTGGTTGATTCGACTGCCGCCCGCTCCCTATTGGTCAATTCCAAAGACTGCGAAAATGGAACCAACAAATTCTTAAGGTTAATTTTATCTGTGCCAGTAGTCAAGGGAACCCCGTGTCGGTCTCCCATCTCCCAACAGCAGGACGCTCGCGTCCGATTAACCTCGAATGGCGGTTGGAGTTTAAAAGTTGGGCCTTTATGTTCGTTTGCGCCCATTGTAAGTTGGTTGAGCAAATATTATTGAAAGTTTTCGCGTTTGACGAGTGGTTGGATAAATAATTGGAAATGTTTATGATTAAGTGCTGTACTCTAACGGCGTTGAGATTTACCGGTTTTTATTTATTACGGTTTCATTTTAAAAAAAAATATTTTGTAAAACGGTTAGTATGATAAAAATCTGTCGTCATGTTTTTTTTAGTGCTGGAATAGAGCTGGCTGACGGCACGTCTGATGGAAAATAGTTATCGTCACCTTTGCAATTCTACAGGTGCTAATACAAGTCAAGGTTATTGTTATGCATGCTCTAGGCCAAGGTTGTCAGTTTTCCAGACGGGCACATACCCTACAACCTGGCTGTGGGTTATTTTGTCGTCTCTTACCACAGGCCGTCCGATCGTAAGTAAGAATTAGTAATATTCTTTCTCCGTTCCTGCACGGATAAAATCTCTGCGGTATGTTTTAGTAAAAATTAAAAGCATAGATAATAACTATAAGACGCCATAAGTCGAACTTTTCTCGTTCTTTGCTGCTTTATTACTTAAAACGTATTTTTACATCGAATCAGTAAATGCATTATAAGATTTTTAATTTCGTATACAAACATCGTATCAGGACTAAATTAGTATGTTATGATAGAATGTTACTATCGTATGAACACTGATTCGATACTTGAGCCATTCCTACATCTTACCAACAGTCCATTGCCTTGCTGTCGATTAATGCCGAATACAGTGGTACTAAGCATGAACTTAAATATGATAATGCAATTCACTCATACTCTTTCAAGAGAACAATAAAAATCAATAAAACGTAAAACCAGCACGTGCTTAAAACAAAACGGTAAACCGTTTAGAGGTGTTGATCAAATCCGTGGAGAGGCGTGGCGCGTGCCGAATCACTAAACGTGCCATAGACAAGTGTCATTTAAGTTTTTCAAGAGGCCTAATTGATGCACGTGTGCTCTATTGTTTATATCCCTTGCCTATGGGTTAAATTTGAAAGTTGACAGTTTAGTAGCTGATGGATCTTATCTACGTTCTGTTTAATTGATTGACGGCGTTTGAGTTTTTGGCGGGAACTGAAAGGAGATGTCGTGCTGTGCAGTTTTATTTTCTAAAAATGTGTAAAATTACTCTAAAATGAACAATAGTTGTAGGATATTAATAGATTTTGAGTACTAATTATGTGTTTTGTGAGAAATGTGAACTGTGTAGTCAAATGTAGCCTTTTGAGTTGTCACAAGAACTCCGTTGAATGGCACCAGCTGATAACTTGCAGTTCAGCTGTGCTACACATAGGATGAAAATTAAGAAACTATATTAAAATCTAAGATCTGGCTTAAAGGCCTAGCTGCCAAGCCATAAACCTAAATAAATAATTGACGGCGTTTATGATTGAGTGGGATAAGCTTCTGCTGATCTAGCTCTCCGGCACGTAGTCCCCGATTTCGATTTCTGGCATGGTAAATTTTGTATACGAACATTCCGTTATTTATGGTCTGGGTGTTTGGGATTTTGCCCAGAGTGGTCCGTTGTATGTTACCCATGACACACGCGTAACTTGCTTAGCTTGGGGATGTACAACGTGAGTGATAGTTAGCCGGTTATTTAAAAAAAAATAGGGGCATAATAGGATGCAAAAATGATGATATTCTAAGTACTCTTAATTATGTTATTTTGATACAGACACGGTGTTGTCTGCCAGTTGTCACTCTCAATAGTGACGTAAATTAAATTTACTTGATAATAGGTATCGAATTAAAATTTACAAATTTAATATCTGTAGAAACTTGTAATTCTGATACTGTATTTAAACAACAATTTGAGTAACAATTTTCAGTGCTTCTGCAACCAATATAGGTTATAGGCCCGTCATTGTATTTTTGGTAGGAACTTAAATGTTCATGTTTTGCAATTTTCATTCAATTTTTATTTTCTAATTATGTATAAATCTAGTTAAATATAAACAATGGCTGTAGAATATTCATTATTTTTAGGCAGGAATTGTTTGTTTCCTAGACAAAAAAACCATCTGTAAAACAATAAATATGACAGCTACTGCCATCTGTCTTTGAATAGTAGCTATTTTTGAAATATTTTTGTCCTATTCTTTTAATATCGTTACATTAATAAGTATAATAATAAATCAAAAATATATATAAACAAACTAAGGCTTTGGATAATTATTATTATTCAAGTTTAAGTTAAAAATTCAGTCAATATGTTTTAAACACATGTAAAGTGACATCTATGGTTGACTAGTTACAACAGAAACTTTCCTAAAAGCATTTTAGAGACCTCTGCTACTTTCACTAATTTAAAAAAATGTAATAAGACGGAAGGACGAAAGAAAAAAAGAAAATATGGAGATCTTTTGTTTATTAAAAAAAAAAGTGAGAGAATTTGTATACAAAAAGCGAGACATAATTCCCTGGCAATGCATTAAATTAAAAAATTGTAAACTCAGCTAGATTGTTAAAAAATGTGATTGTAATCATCTTTTGTTTTATATCCAAAAGGTGTGACCCGTCATCAATATCCATTGTAAGATAACAGTAACACGATACTCACTAGTAAAACGATCATAAATTGCTACCCAAATGTCACCCGCGAGTCAGCAAACAAGCAATCTGAATCCCTGTAATTTGGAAAAATAAGACGCTTCTCGTATAGACATGCCAAATGGGAATAAGTCTTTATTTTCATACAAAGTGTTAGTGGTGAGAGTTCTTCTTAAGTTGGATGTTTAAAGGTCAAGTTACACGTAACGGCCGACAGAGGGCCAGCAAATATTTGCCATTCGATAATTGCAATACGATACGCCCTCTCCCTCGACGTGAATGTTTATGTTTGGAATGAAATTTTGGGTACTTTTCCTTTTTATAGGGTTTACGATATATGAAGGCAATAAGGATTAAAACATGATCGCGATTGGGAATTTCATGGCTCAGGTACAACGTCTTATTCTAATGTCATCAGTTCGATTTTTTCTGAGAAGCATGCCTCTTTTAGGCAGCATATTTGGAGCTAATGCGCATTATGTTACAAAGACAACATGATCGAGGTGAAGTAAAAGAACATGGTAAACGAAGTGAAATCCGTTTTAAGACAAATGTAAAGCCCGAGCACAGTAATGCGACTCTGTGGAACATTTGAGGGCTATGTACAAATAATTTACTGGTGTCTGTCTGTTTGTTAAGGCAGATTAATATCAGATATCTGAATCTAATACTGATTAATATGAAATTTAGTATTACAACGATATACCACTACTATACCCGTACATAAGTACGGGTAAAAATATTTTCGTAAATTAGACACAACGTTTATACGTTGTGTCTAATTTACGAAAATATTTTTATCACTAAAAGGCCCAAACAATAACATTTTAGATCTATTTAACATACTCTTTTTACGTTTAAGGAGAATATAGAATAGGGAAGAAAACCATAGAGTAAAAAATAAAGACAGACATCCGTCATTATAATGTCAAAATAATTTGGATAATTTTTTAAAGTGATAGTTAACTGATTAATTGAAATATGAATGTGCATAAGCTATGGGAATACAAGGAACTCATAAACGTAAACGGCATGATGTTTACCAGTGAGCTAATATCATTTATACAAAATTCTTTGACCATGCTCCAAGTTGAAAATCATTTCACCCACATCCAGTACTGGGGACAGTTATATGCGGTCGATTTTGACTATCATATCGCTGTCGGGATTACTAACGACATTTTAAATGATAGAAAATACTTCTACACAACCGACTTTAAGTTCTGGAGCTTGCTGCCGAAGCCAAAGAAGAAGTACAAGTTGCTGTCATTGTTAACAACTTTTCCTTTTAGAGGTGATCCATCGTTAAAAATCAAGGTACTGGATGAGGCTTTAGAGGAGGACCACCCTGACAGATGTCGCATCATGAATGAAGAGAGCCGACTTGCTGCGACGATAAGCAACATTTGCGACGAAGCCGAAGTATGCGCTAGAGGGCAACTTATCAAACAACCAAACGGAACTATCGTCATTAGCCCATCTTTCTACGGCTTGACAGCATCAGAGGCCAAACAGCTAAAGTCGTATCTACACGTACGGCAGCCCCAACAGCGGTGGAATACTAATTTGCTTACGCGACAGGACTATAACTATAGCATGGACTTCCTGGACTCAGTTGATCAGGATATTCCGAAGGGCTGCTGGAATTTGTCTTTAGAACAGAACGGCAGCATCGCATATTTGAAGAACCTTTACTGGCCGGGGATGACTTTCTTTCATCGAGTGAGAACACCAGATGCTGGATTTTTGTACGTTGGGAATGGTCGAAAGAATTTGGATGTTCCATTCCTTTTGTAAATCTAGGTCATTTTTAATAAGTCTACGTTCACCAAATTTTTAATTTGTAAATCGGACAAGTGAAAAAGTTACTTTTTAATTAAAAAAATGTTTTTTATTTCATATACACGTTGAAAGTATTTAAATACATAGCTGAACATTTGTGGCGCTGGCCACAGCCAATATTCTTAAAAATATGAATAAAAATAGGCCTTGACATAGTCTTTGCTTTTCAATAATCCATTGCAGTTTTATTTAATCTTAATTAATAAATTATTTAGCTGGTCTATCCTTGCCCACATCTATTTTAGTATATACTTGCTTCGGCAGTACATATACTGAAATAGATGTGGGCAAGGATAGACCCAGTGCTGGCTTTGGCCAGCGCCATACATTTATGTTATTTATTTTTTATTTTAAATTTACTACGTTTAGTATTATTGCTTGCAACAATGGTACTGAGAATATAACCCTCACAAGCCTTGGCCTTCTCAGTGCCATTGTTTTTACAACATTTTTGAACTCAGAATTTTTAATAGATCAAAACATTTAGAGTTAATTTTACAGAGCCCTTTTAAGCTACGTTCCATTAGAGACTCACAACGACCACGTTCACGACCGCGATTTATCCCGTTCCCCTTGCTTGCCGGCGTTACAATCGTAAACCCAAGTGAAACGGCTATTCGACCCACCTATTGACATGGGTCACATGGCTCGTTGTGAGCGTTGTGTGATTGAAAATTATGACGTCATTGCGACGTTTTCGCCACGACCACAACGACCACGGTCGCCTTGTGGAACGGCTAATTAAGCATTTTGGGCGTTGTGAGCTACTGATGGAACGCCCTGATAGTGTAACTACCATATTTTTTGTTTTTAATTGATAATAAAAAAAGGTGTTTTTATGAAATTTATTTGAAATGCCTTGTTGATAACAACAATGAGTGATATTGTAGCCAAATATTAATTTATCTATTTCCCGTTCACTGTCGTGACAAGTTGTCGCTCGACGCGCACAGTATTTTTTAATCCTAAAAATTAACCTCACTTAATATCTTGTTATAAATCAGTAGAGAGTATTTCAAAACGTCACTTATTCTTAATTTTTTGTTTTTAGTTTTCTAGTAATTATCGCGATTTTAGGTGTTTTTGGCTTTAGCTTTACCTAAAGCTAAAGTCAATAACACCTAAAATGACAATAATTATACACTCAAAATATTAACATCTGTTAATATTTTTAATTGTTGGTAACACTGCGCGTCAAGTTACGTAAACGAAGATTCTCTGTCAGTGAGAGTAGAGTTTAAAAAAGTGACATCTGTAGGTGCTGAATGCGGCCACTAATCATACATATATACATGTAAACTATATAAGAAAATAAAACGTAATTTTGTGATAAAACAAATTATATTAACACGGCAAGGAAGAAAATATGAAAGAAACAAATATATAGAATAACAGAACATGTCAGTAGAGTAAAGAATAATAAGTGGTGGATATCAAACGGTTCGTCTAGTTAGTATACTCTAACAATATCGGACAATAATGTGCTCAAGAGATTTGCCCAAATGATTCCATTAATTTTACCGGCACTCTGTAAATTTACAGCTAACATTTGTTGGCCTTCCTTAACTGTGTATGCGGAATATCATCTACTCGCCGCAAAATTCAAGCAGATGCTGCGTTGCAATCGCTATACATATCCAGCTTTTTATATAATTAGCTGCTTATCTGTAAATCGCTGTATTTAATTACTGAATAAATAAAAACTAAATATTCCATCATTAAAGCCGTAAATTTCTATTATTTAGCAAAAAAAAATTTTCTTGGACAAATTCCTAAGAAATGGTGGAACTGCCACTTTTATTATTTCCCGTAAGATTTGTTTCGTGGCGCGGACTCTACTTCTGTAGTATAATTTTAAATTTTATGTTGGCAATTTTCAAACTTTTTTCGGAATTCAAACAAAATTAGTTTCCGAAACCAACTGATTGAGAAAAAGTGGTTCTTGGCGCCGAAGCAAAATAATCATTAACCGGCAGGACTACATCTTAACCTAAAATTTGTCTTAGACATCGTTATTAATGAACGTTTTAACATGTCTACCAATGGTCTGAATATTAGTGACGACGGCGAAATGGCGGAGTTTGAGGGTGAGAAAGTTGTAACAATGATGGATGTTTTGCAAGAACAGCAGGACTTTGAAGACGATGCCAACGCTGTTCTTGGTGCTTCAGACGAGAAGAACTGTACTTACTCTAAGGTATATATTTCTTCAGAATAAGGTGGCATTAAATATGGCTGGCTGTAGTTACTACAACGGCCATAATTTTAACGTTACAATAGGTTTTCGTAGTTTTATGCTAAACAGTTGGTCAAGATGAAACCGTAATTTAAATAGTACAATGAAAACTAAATTCCCATCTCAATAATCCTTCCTAAATTATTGATTTTTTCCAATATTCTTGCAGTTTTAAATATCTTCAGTTTAAATTTATGATGTTTTCTTGCTACACAATTGAGTCTGATATTGCTAGCATAGCTATGTTCGTATATCTGTAATTTTAGGACATAACATTTTGATTGTTATTTGTAAAGCCATTGTTATTCATGTTTCATATCATAAATAGGAAAAACACCCCCAAATGAATATGAATGATTACATATTGATGGGTTTACTACAAAGACATGTCTTATATTGTTTGAACAACTTCTATTTTTTACTGATTATCCACATAAAAATTTGACTTCACATATTATAAAAATCTGTGTAGATTTCTGCTCTTTATATTTTAAACCAAAAGAACTATGATTTTGTTTGCCTATTTTTTGCACTTATACCAAAGATAAAAGTGTTTTTATGGCTACTGTAAAATTTTGGTAAATTAAAAAGTCTTCATATGATGCGTTTCCTGTTTTATCCAAAAGTTCATACACTAACCTTGATTATATAAAAATGGCTACTTCATATTGTTAAAGGTATAATAAATAAAATATATTTTTTGTTTATTACATAGTTTATAATGTTTATGACATAGAATGTTTTAAACATTTTAGTGTCACAAATTTGGGGCTGTCTTTTTATATAATATTTATTTATTATATATTATACACACTAAAAGATATTTCT
Organism: Dendrolimus houi; assembly: GCA_039645545.1. Lineage (NCBI taxonomy): Eukaryota > Metazoa > Arthropoda > Insecta > Lepidoptera > Lasiocampidae > Dendrolimus > Dendrolimus houi. The sequence continues at coordinate 22,402,347 of CM077128.1, read as the reverse complement.
AAAAATAATCACCCAAGTTAAATAATTAAACTGTATTATTTATGTGTAAAATAAATAAATGTTATCTGTTGTTAATTATTAATAAAAACCACTGGCCCAATTTTGAGGTGGTTTTCCTTCAACAATGATAAAAGTTCTGACTTTATACTGTAACCTCCTTATTTGTAAGGATTATTATGATGTTTATCAGCTCATTAAAATGAAGTTAAATAGCATATTTCATAATCAAATATAGAATGTTTCATGTTAATATTCTGAGAGTGGTATCACACCATTTGAGCCTAGGCTGCTACTCAGATATCCGGTACACAAATTTTAAGTAGTAAGTGGGTGGAGTGGGTAAAGGGGAAGGTATAATTATCCTTTCTGTAACCCCTGTGTTCCGGAGTTCTTGTAATATTAATTTTTGGTAAACATAACCTCAACTATTTTTTCACTAATATTATTGTGATCGGTGGTGAAAGGTTGCGACCAGTGACTAGAACAGTGATTTAGGTCAGGTTAGGTTATCTTCAGACTAAAGTGCATGAGCTGAGTGAAGTGAGCCGAAAACAGATTATTTATTTTATATACACAATTTGTAATTTCGTCTTTATTGGCTGCCATTTGAATATTTTCATGGTGACTCTTGTACTGTATGTGAATGTGCTATGTTGTGTTTTTTCTTCATTTTTTGAGGACTTACTGTTTTTTGGAATTTTCTGTTGATTACTGGCTTTCTTTTGGACTTTGAAAGGATTGTTCAACTTTGGACCTATAATATAAGTGCAATATTAGTGAAAAATAAAGTGAGGCAATGTTTATTAAAAAAAAATTTAAGACCTCCAGATCCTAGGGGTTAGTGTAGGGGTAAGTATACCTCCCCCTACCCACTTCAACACTCCACTACTTAAAATTCATGTATCAAACGTCTATAGATTTATCTGAGTCTGCCCTAAGAGCTGTTTTTGAAAAAGTGATTCCAGTATGGTTCTACCACATTGAAGAGCCCTTTGGGATTTTTTTTATTTATAGGGAAGCTGGCAAAGAGTCCAGCTCATGGAAAGTGATTACCACCACCTATAGACATTAGCAACACCAAGGGTGAAGCCAATGCATTGTCAGCCTTTAAGATGGGATAAAGTGGATGGGCTAGGGATGACATAGAGGGATCAGATGAGATGAATGGAGGATGAGATAGGGAAGGTTGGATAGGGGGAAATGGGTCATCAGAACTCACTCATGGCATTAGACATCTCATATAATGTTTATGTACAAGGAGTTCAGAATTTTAGCAGGTAATATGATACACATTTATTGGTAAAATAACAAGCCAATTAGTGATTGATGGCTTCTTTTTAACTCAAATCCTTTGTTACATTTAAACCAGGAGTAATGCAGATGTCTTCCTATGAGTTGATTGTAAGGTTAAAAACAACATGACTCACTGTTACTATAGAATGTGTTCTATGTAAATATGTTATCTTATTACATCTGGAAAGTCTGGGATTATATAAAAAATACTGATAGCTCTTAGCTTTGAAACAACTGTATATTTGAACAGTTTTCTTGGACATTTAGCTGCTTTTCTAATTGTGACATTTCATTAATTGAGCGGGCTAAGCCGTTACCGGCCTACCTCACTGCAACGCAGAGGCTCTGGGTTCGATTCCCGGTATAGTAAATTCCGGAAACATATTTTCTCAGTTATTTACTATGGTCAGGGTGTCTGGGATTGGCCCCAGAGTGATATGTTGTATATTATCCATAACACAAGCATAACTTGCTTAGTTTGGGGATATACAATGCATGTTTGTCTGCCGATTATTATTCTGGAAAGATATTGAAATTTATGCTTGCATATACAACATATAATAATAATATTTCCTGTAGTTATGTTTTATCACTTTAGAAATTCCATTATAATTCTATAAATATCCTGATTTAATATATCAGCTGTTTGTTATTTTTTAAATAAAGACAAGGTTGTAGACAGATATATTTAATATAATTTTTTTGTTTCCAGGGTTATATAAAACGCCAAGCCATCTATGCCTGCCTGACATGCTGTGACGAAGCCAGAATAGATCCAGATAAAAGAGCAGGAGTGTGTTTGGCTTGTAGCCTGAGTTGCCATGAAAACCATGAACTTGTAGAACTTTATACTAAGAGAAATTTCCGCTGTGACTGTGGCAATCCAAAACTTAACCACCCATGTCAATTCACTTCAGATAAAACAGAATTAAATAATGAAAACTTATATAATCAGAACTTCAGTGGTTTGTATTGTGTTTGTAGCAGACCATATCCTGACCCAGAGGCGACATTTGAAGATGAAATGATCCAATGCATTGTATGTGAGGACTGGCTGCATGCCTCACACTTACAAGCTACTGTACCTGGTAATGATCAGTACACTGAGATGATTTGTAAAAATTGTATGGAGAAAAATGACTTTTTACATGACTATAGTGAATTTATTATCAATATTGAAGATAGAGATGTTGAAGTAGTAAATGGTTCTATTGAGGCCCTTCCAAATGTTCATGACACTGAGAAATTAGTTAATGGTGATACAGTATGTGTTACTGATAATGCTACAGATGGTGAAATAAAAGTAGATGAAGAACAAAAAGAAAATTTAAATTTAAGTACAATTGTAAATCACAATGAAGTTAAGAACAATGAAAGTAATAAAGAGATTGAAAACGAGATATGTAATAAAACTGAAAGCAATGATGATAATATTGGTTCAACTTATTCTGAAGAATGTGATACTATTAAGAAAGATAAAGAGACAGTAATATCTGTGGAAACTAAACAAAATGAGTTTGAAGAACATGAATCTGATCTATGTATTGAAAGTGCAAATACAGAAAGAGGAGACATTCAGGAATCTGAAATTAATGATGTAGCTGCTAAAGAATTCAATGAAAATAATACTGATTCAACTGACACAATCATAAAAGAGTCTACACCTTTAGAACAACCGAAAATTGCAGAATCAGAAGACATTGTTGATCAAGTTGAAGCAAAAGTCAATGAAATTGATGAAAATAATGCTACAGCTTTGGAGAAATGTGCAGATGATTTACAGACTGAAAATGAGTACATGAAAGAAACTGATATGCAGGAGACTCTTTCAGAAACCGACAGTTTAACCATAAGTACTAAAAACGATGAAGTTAATTTTGACAAATGTGCAGCTGATTTAGAGACTAAAAGTGAGGACATGAAAGAAACTGATATGCAGGAGAATCTTTCAGAAAACGACAATTTAGCCATAAGTACTAAAAGTGATGAAATTAATTTTGACAAATGTGCAGATGATTTACAGACTGAAAATGAGGATATAAAAGAAACTGATATACAGGAAAATGTTCCAGAAAACGACAATGTTGCTGAAGAGGAATCTAAAGATTTGCCAACTGAACAAATTAATAGCAAACTACTTGAAGGCGACACATTAGAGAAAGCTACCGAAGAACTGTCAAAATTGGCATCAGAGGATAGTGAAAATATTAAAATTCCAAATACTGACACCAATAAAGATGATAAAGAGATGACTGAAGTAGAAACCTTTGATAATAGTACAAACCACACTACCTCACCTACCAATAATGAAGATATTACACATATAGAACTGCAAGTGCCCACAGAACACCCAGACAATAAAAGAAAACTAGAAAATGTGCCAGAAGAGCCAGCAAAGAAGCCTAGACTTGATGGATGCACTAGACCAAATTCAAAAAAAGCATACAAAGGAGCTACTTTTTGGCCTGCAAATTTTAGACAAAAACTTTGTACATGTTCTGAATGCTTAACAATGTACAGAGACCTTTCTGTGATGTTCTTAATTGATCCTGAAGATACAGTGACAGCTTATGAAGCTTTGGGAAAAGAAAGAATTGATGGTACATCCGTATCGCAGTATGAGAAAGGGCTTGAAGCTCTGTCATCTTTGGATAGGGTACAACAAATTAATGCTTTGACAGAATATAACAAAATGAAAGACAAGTTATTAGATTTCCTGAAGAGTTTTAAAGATCGAAAAGAGGTTGTTAAGGAAGAAGACATTAGGGCTTTCTTTGCAGGTATGAAGCCTAGACGAGAGCCAGATGGCGTATATTTTTGCAGATAACTTAGTATAAGCACACCTGTCTTTAATTGCATTCCTTGTGACCATAAATTTATGTCTTATTATATGCCCATTTTTATGATTTTGTTTTATTAAGATTCACTTTGTTTAAGTTATTTATGCAAAACCTATACCAAATTTATAAAAATCAGCTTATACGCAAAGGTATGAAAACAAATAAATCATACTTCATAGTTATTATTTATAATCCATTGTTAAAGACTGCAATACTGTCAAAGCATGAGAGACTATAAAATAAAACAAAAAATATGGTTACGATATTTAATTTTATTATAATAAATTGGTTTGGTGCAATCACGCATACAATATGTCATAGTGGCCGGGTCGATACAGTAGATGCACCAGTGGCGAGGAGCCTTCGGGGAAGTCGTGTGCCATCACCTGCAAATATTGCATCATAGTATTATTTTATTGATTGTCTGATTATGTTCAGTCCATAGAGAGCAATGTTTCCTAATATAATAAATAATGGGCAGTTTATTCAATCCTAGTTCAAGCAATTTTCATTAAGACTCCAGTATGATATGGCACAGGTGTGAAATAAATTCCTTCACATTCCATAAGGCTTGAAATAGACAATGTAAATCAAAATATAATTACTTAATACTTGTCAAGATTTTCCATTAACATCTTTGGGCTAAGTACAAACTATTAAGATCAAGTACAAGAATTAAACATGTAAGGAAAGAAGATTCAAGATGTATGTAACTTCTAAGTAGAATAACATAATGGAAAGTGGTGACTAGACTAGGAAATAAATTACAACATATCAGGACCTGAAAGAGATATTTTTCATTCAAACTTGAAGAAATAAATAAATCAGCAGATAAACACACATTGTATATCCTCAAGCTAAGCAAGTTATGCTTGTGTTATGGGTAATATACAACAGCCCACTCTGAGGCCAACCCTGGTTACCTAGAACATTGTAAATAACAGAAAAATCAGTTTATTAATTAAATTTACCCAGGAACCTAGAGCCTCTGCATTGTAGTAAGGTTGGCCAGCAAAGACTTAGCCTGCTCAACCACAGAAGCCATCAATAAATAAAAATACACTTTATATGTTATGAATCTGGGATAAGGATAATCACCTGACTACCTTCCCCTCTGTCCATGTACTTGACCCTCACACCAACATTGAGAGCATTACTCAAAGCTATAATGTGAATATGATCAGACTCCTTGTACATTGGCTCCACTTCCTGTTAAAAAAAATATCATTGTATCCAGACACTGTGCTCTTTCCTAATATCCTTAATCTTGGGTTACATAACTTAAAACCTTATCATTTCTCACAAATCATTCAGGTTGGACTGGCATTTTCATTATTTATTCATTTAAGATCATGCTATGCTTATACATTATGCCAATTTTTAACAATTTCAAAATTTTATAGCTTAACTTTGTAATCTCTGGTTTGTGAACAATAAGAGCATTGAGTAAGTTCTAGAGAAGGTTGAATATTTTATAAAGTGAGATATGAATGAATGAAAACTATAGTTCAACAATTTAATATGAATACATTTCCATTAGAACAATGGGTGGCTTCAATGTTGCTTATAATGCTCTTCCAGGCAACTCGATATCTAAGGAGACAAAATGATTCATGATGCCATTGTCTTTGTAGATTTTTAGTCACTCTTCTATACTTTCGAGTTTTTAATTACTAATTAAACATAACTTATTTATTAAAACATTTACCGCATGTTTTGCTGCCTCAAATTTGCATTATTCATGAGTGACTTGGAAATAAACTTGTCAGAACAGTTCGCTATTAGATGTTATTTAAAGCTAACATTCTGGAATAAGCTATCTATAGTATAACCACGATGCTTAAATAATATAACTTGGCATTATAATGATAGCATGATAAGGCAATGTTGATCAAGTGGTGTGGCTATAAGGATTATTAAAGTGGTGACGTATAAACTATAATACTTTTGAGAGGATTGTGTTAACAACCTATTACACAACTACATCACCAACATTCTGAACATAAAAGTAACAAAATATTTCATTATTAATGTATAAACAATAGAAAATAGGAATGATCTTAGAAGAGATCTATTACTTCCGCACTTGTTAAATAAGAGCAAATGTGTAGTTTTCATACCTGTCTACAAAACTCTGTAACAGTTCTAGAGCCCTCAATAAAGTTCTGGTAGAATTCCTGCTCTGTCTGGAGCTGGCCAGATGTGATCAACCTTAGGTACACCACAATATAATCAGAGTAGCCCTGCTTGTTGAATTTATCATGAAGCTCTGTGCGTACAGACTCTATAGAATCTGGTGAGCCTCCTGCTTGTTCACCCACTCTTTGAACCACTTCCATAAACTGAAAATACAATATGTTTATTTAGTCAAACTTTGTTCTTAACTGAAAATAAAAGACCGAAGCATAACTGTGACGCTTAGACCATTGTTCGCATAGCAAAAAATTAGCATAACAAAAAATTGACAACAAAAACAAAACAGTAATAACCTTAAACTCACCGTCTCATAAAAATCCTCCACTGTAAACTGTGAGAAACCTAATGCGACCAGAATCTCCTTTGAATTCTTAGCTATTTCATAAAACTTGTCATATTCCTTTTTATCCGTGAGTAAATGCTCTAAATAAGCGTAAGAAAATGCACGAAAAAAGCAGTTTCCATCGGGTCGCGTTCTCCTAACGTATTTATACTTAGACGTAAGATCTTTCACTTTGAGAAGGTATACAGGATCCTCATTATATTCCTTTTCTAACGACAAGAGCTCTTCTAACTCACCAACAAGCGGTATAGACTCTGAAATCTGAAAAACAAACACAAAGTGTTCGTTTATAAAGGATTGTATGAAATGTGGCGTTTCCGAGGACTAAAAAGTAGTGAGGTAGATAGCTTACTTCTTTTTCTATCTCTCGCTGCTGTTTCATGATAAGCTCATCTTGATTTATTGAATTATCTACTAAATTGCCGGTGCAACCGCTACTGCTTGATGCATTGTCCGCCATTTTCAAATAATTGACAGTGAGGACAAATGAGAAATGACAATCGAATGCAAACTTTTGCAATTTGCAGAAACATTTTGATTTATTAAATGTGGCGTCGCATAATTTATACATTTAACCAATCTCTTTTGGAGGTCTTCAGGTGGAAATGAAATATTGTTGTTTGAATTGCAGTTCTAGAATGCATATTTATTGGGTAAAAATACTGATTAATATTTTATATTACATCACTCATTTAGCTGCTAAACAAAATATAACATTTAATAATAATAAGCGTATTCGAACGATTACTCGTGTCGCGATGAGGTGAGGCGAGGTATGCGCGGAGGAAAACACGCGCGGACAATTGGGAGCGCGCGCTAGCCGATAATTTGCGAACGGCCGCCGCGGCGATAGGACGTCTGAGGTTATACTCTCACATTTTTTTAAAATAACAAATTTTGGTCTAAGGCTGGGCTTTTAATAATATCACGTGGTATATATATCTTGAATATATTTCACCATATATACAAAATCAAAATGCAATAACTTTTACCAAATATGCAATATATTTACATCAAACTTAATTTTAATAATACAATTAATTCAAAACACCCTAATTAATCAGCAAACATATCTTCGATCTTCTTTTGCACTTCCTTTTCAGTTTCTGAATTTAATTTGTCTGGTAGATCCTTGACAGCCTCCAAATCAGCTGGTTCACCATCGTAAGCAGGTGCTTCACCCTTTGCCTGAAAAAAAAAAGAATGGATTGAAATACATTGCTCTTATTATAAGACAAAAATCAGACAAATTAAATCCCGGTTACTTTCATAGAGTTCAGTTCAAGCTCATGTTTATATATTTTGTTTTATGTCTAAGACTCATTTATACATTTCTTTTTCATGTCTTAGTTGTATGTAAATAAATAATAAAATGAAAACAAAACGCAATGTAAAACCTACTAATGCCAATTGTAAGTCTTTGTCCTTGTAGTTCTCTTATTTTGTTTGTTTTTTTTTTTGTATGAGTTGAGCAGACAAGCAGACGGTTCACCTGATGGAAAGCGTCTACCATCGCCTATGGACATTTGTAACACCAAAAGTGCTACCAATGTGCTGCCGCTCTTTAAAGGGAGTTTGAAATCTGGCTACTAATAACTAGAATACAACTCAAGATTGTTATGGCAGCATACTCTAAACCATGAGTGGTAGCCATTCAAATGGGCAAATACCCTACCACCTGGCTGTAAGTTGTTTTGTTGCCTGTTTTAACAGGCCGTCTGGCCACAGAAAATTGTATTGTTTTTCCATTCCTAGATGTTGTTTGAGGATGTGGAATGAAGCCTATCCATTGTGTATCACGCACAAAATAAGTGTAACTTGGTTAGTTTTTATTTTATTCCCTAAAAAGGGGGCAGTACCAGCCCAGCAATGGGTCGTTTATAGGCTGATATAATTATAATGTTCGTTACCTTTTGCAACTGTGTCTCCAGCTGCATGATAGCTCTCTCGAGGCGGTAGTTGTCCGAGACTAGCTGCGCCCAGCGCCTGCGCAGCGCGCGCAGCCTCGCGCCGCTCGCAGTCTGCGACCGTTTACGCTCCCAGTTCACATTCGCTATTTGTTTTCTGCAAAAAATATATACAGGATGGAATTTTTTAATGGCACCTGGAGGGAAAGTACTCTAAATAATAGAGACAGCAAATTTTACTCCAAAGAAACATTTCTTTATTTTTGAAAAGATATAAAACTGCATTCAAAGATTTTCGAAAATTCTCTCGCTTCACCTGGTAATCGAACAGACTAAAATCTGTAATAATTACAGCCTGTAACTTTATTGCGTCGATCGTTAGGGTCAATCACAAGGATGAAATCTCTCTAACATACTTGGTAAATTTAATGGAAGGAAAACCATAAGGGATACTAAATTTTGTGATGTCACAAGTCATATATTATATCATTATAATATACATAAGTTTTAAAACACGAAATTTGAAGTATTAATGAAAACTTCAAAACATTTCCAACTCTATCAGTATGAGCATAGTGCTTCAATTATTACATATAATGTATTCTATCTCATTCTTTCGCAGGCGTAGTCCTTTAGATTTATGTGTTTATCTATTTTTAGTGTCACTTTTTGTTGTTTCATTGAGTTTCAAATCACAATTATTTTTTGACAAGTTTCACTTGAAACAACTTACCTTAAAGAATTGTGTACATTTTGTGATCTTTGCACAAGAGACTGCAAGGTGTTTAAGTAAGATCGCCACGCTTCCGTTCCATAGTGTAACTGGAGCTCCAAGTTGAGTACTCTGATTGCTTGGTGAGATAACTGGGCGTGGGAGTTGTCAACTGCCTCGGACCAAGCTGTCAATTCACCGAGGCGGCCAGCTGGCGGTGGAGGCAGCTCATACCTGTACAATTAATGTTATTATCAAAACTGATCCATGAAAAAAAATACATGGAACAACACTCGCCTAGTAAAAATGTTACTTTGCAAAAGTTACTTAAAACCTACTTAAATAGATAGCAACACAGGTCTATTCTATTCTATTTTGTTCAGTGATAGCTCCAATGCTTTATTTTGCATTGATTTTGCCAATGTCGGAGTGACTATATAAAAATGACAGGTGGTGGGTGATCAAAATATTTATTTATAATGACAACTTTGAACAGTGGAGAACGTTTTCTGATGACCAGTGACAACACAAAACATTAATTGTATTAGACTAACTAACTACATTATAAATAAATATTATTAGTATATAAAAATTTACATAAAGTATATATATATAGTTACGAGCTACAGGACTCGAATTAAAAATGCTGTTGGAACTACTATAGAATTTATTAGAACTGTACAAACACGTATAAAAACAAATAAAAATAAAACTGGTTGCAACCAGTTCACACTGCACGATTCAGTACAATTCGATCGCGCAATGTCCGTCGTTTATATCGCTAATCGAGAGTACTAGAAAACGTCTTACTCGTTTCGTAATCGTCGCTTGACTGCCCGCCCCTCCATTCGGGCATCGTCTTATACTAACTACACAGTACAAAGAAATTGGCCGCGCACACTGAGTTTCTAAGAAATACTAATTTGCACACCTGCGAACGGCTAACAAAATCGAAAACAATAACAATAAGGATTAGTTCGACGCTAATGATGGTTATAAAACAAGTGGAAAGACAATAGCATGTTTTTCTTAATTGCCAATTCAAAACACAAAGAATTCCCTAATCCGGGAGGACAATAAGCTGCGCTTACAATAGGCAGCTGTGCAGCTTATCTTTGGCATATAACAATTTATACGAATTTAGAATGGACAAGAGTTAACAGGTAACAGACATTCACAGGACAATAAAAACTTGAAGATAAAATATCATTACATATGAGTGGGAATTCTGGGACAATGAAAGAGTATATACTCCACTGTTCCTTCGTCCAGACCACATTCACACAATGAGTGATCTCCTAACCTTAGTTTCGCCAAGAAAGCAGGAAACACAGGTCATTATTTTCTTGCTTTTAGATGTTTTATTATTTCAGATATATTTTTTAAAGATCTAATTAGTTTAACTTATTATAATTAATAAGTTCCTCTAACATTGCTAGAATAATCATAAAATTTAGCTCACATCTAACCCCTCCTTGACATTATGCCCACTTCCATTACACCAAGCAAGAAAGTTGTGAGGGAAGTGGGTAGTGATGGCAAATTTCACTAAGCACCGGTTAACTAAGGTGTTGTAAAATAAATTTACTTTTCAGACCAGTTACAAAAATACGAAATGATTGTGAAATTTGAGAAGGGTATTATTTCACATGGGATAAGCTGTTAAACCACCATTTAGTACAAAAAAGTTAACATAAATAGTCAAAATGATAAAAGAGCAGACTTATTTGAGTTACATTAAACTTTATTCTTTAAAAACGTTAGGCATACAGTTGCTTGTAGAAATTTATAACACCGTGAAAAGTAACACTTACAGTGAATTATGTTGTTTCACAGTTCCAATACTCATTTGCAGTTCTAGTACTCACTGTGACAAATCACATTTCTGTTATTTTTAAGTGACTGTTATATCTTTGCTCCTTATTAATAGCTATCGTGAACATGATTTTTCACAGGTGAAATAACAAAATGTAATAACTTCACAGCAGTGAACATTATATTAAAGTAGCAGTAATTTTCATCACTAGCAGTGAGTAGTGCAAGTATTAAATATATCTTATTTACATACTCACTCTGCCCATTTCCTTCTCCAATCTCCTGCTGACTAAATTCTAAAATTAAGAAACAATTAAATTACACTGAACTTGAATTTTGGCAGATATAAAGGTTACCTCTTCATAGAGAGAGGCTCCATTGGCAATCGCTGTTGCACTCTTTCCATTTCCCGCTGGAGTGAAGGTGTTTCAAATGCTGTGCTCAGTTCCGGCCCTGCATTCTCCAGGTAGTTCTTTGTTGGTCGGTATCTTCTGCATTCTTCTTCTACCATAGCCAGGGCCTGTAAAGTTCATTTGTAACTCCTAATATATAAATGTAAGAGTTTAGATGTTTGTTTCTAATTTTGAACAATCCTTATGGGCTTGGGAATGAATAATTGTAATTAAATTTTGTGTGTTCTTATGATAAAAGGTATGATTAAATTATTTGATATAAAGGTAAGATAATACATCAACGCAAAATACTTTATATTCTAAACTTGAATTAGTCATTCTGTAAAAGGGATACTTTGATTTGTATTGAAACAGCGACTAAAACTAAATTTCAAGATAAGCGGATCAGTCTGCTTCAAAGAATACATTTCAAATCATCATTGGATACACAATACCCTACTTTCCACGATAAAAAGAATCAAAATTAAGGTTAGAGGAGTAAATTAAATACTCACGGCTTCTCTGACTCCCGGGTCATCATATCCTTGATCAATATACGGCAAAGCATCTACTACAACCTCACCAGCCATTTTGATGTGATTTAAAAATAAATAATAACTATTTCACTTCTTGTTCACGAAGTACCTAAGTTTTTAAGAACATCACACAAACAAAATTACAAAACAATAAAGTCTCAAATGAAAAAAGAATAATCAAATATCATTTGAGTTTAATGACTTTGACATTTGACAGCAACTTCGGACTTTAGTTAAGGGTTTGAAACACTATTCGGTTCTATAAATTCCACAATGCTGACAAAAAACTCACCTCAGTGATTTGCAGGTTGCGACTGGGCCATTCGTGTACCCCTGTCCATCTTTATAGGATTGGAGTTCGTTCGTCTCCAATGTGTGAATGCAATACAGAGGAAGGCTCTATCGACCATATATTTTTTAATTGTCCCCTTTACCCCACATCCCTATATGATGTCCTACCAGCTAAAATTCCAAGACCCACTAACATTAAAACTATCCTTTCCCACATATGTAATCGTTTTATATTTAATGCTTTAACCAAATATATTTCCGTTAATAATATAAAATAATCCTTTATCAAATTTTATGTAACTAAATTTTTTAAAATAAATTTTGTCCTATAGGTGTATATATTGACATTGTTTCAATCGGTGGCGGTGAACTAATTCTAGAAGAAGTTTTTATTTGTTTTCCCCCCCTTTTTGTGTTTTCTTATTTACCTGGTCATCGCCATAAACCTTGCCTTTTCCACACCCGACGTTGGCAGTAATGGTAGTTCGACCAAGAACAAGCCTCTTGCCAAAAAAACAAAAAGTGAAGTGAAGTGAAGTGAAACACTATTCGTTGACCTCTTTTGTTCAAGAATTTTTAATTTAACTATCAATGTCAAACTGTCACTAACAATCAAAGTGGATAGTTGATAAAAAAAACCAATCCAAAATTAATTTGTTATAATTGTCGCTATTTGTTTTGTTTTTTGATGTTTAATTAATACATTTTTATGGTATATTTAGTTTTAATTCGAATAGAAAACAATGACTATGCAGGAAAATGTAATGCAGCAGGGACTTGCTAATATTGACTTGACAAAAGTAAGTTTAACACCAGAGTTTTGATATTCTGAAAAAACTATCATTTTAACAATGCTAATTCTAGAGTTTAATAATATTATTTAATTTCTTTTAGATAGCTGCAATACAGCAAAAGAGGACGCTGGCATTTGTAAATCACTTTGTTATGACTAATGTTCAGTTTTTGAACAATTTCATGCATAATTGTGAAAATAAACTCATGTTGTTTGAACAAAAACTGGAAAAAGTCAATGCTGCTATGATTTTATTAGAGTCTAAAGTAAGTGATTATCTTAAATTGATAAAGTAATTTCACTGCATTTCTCAGTTATTCTTCTCATTCATTTGTTAAATTTTAAAATTTGAATTGTTTATAAACATTTTTTTTAGTTATCATCAATACCAGAATTGAATACAGCCCAGACAGAAGTCGTAACACAGAAACCTGAAGTAGTTCCTCAGGATGTGACTGAAGACAAAAAACAAATTGAGGAAAAAGTTCAAGACATTCAACAAGAGATTCAGAATAAAGAAAATAGGCCTGAATATGATAAATTTGTGAAAATGGTTCAAGTTGGAGTGCCATTGCAGGCTGTGAAATTAAAAGTCAATTTAGAAGGACTAGACCCAAATGTCTTGGAGGAAATATTGGGAAAATAAACTAAAAATACAATTAATGAAACTCATGGTACAACACACAGTAAAAGTGCTACTTTAGTAGAAACTTTGGAAAGTACATGGATTGTCAAAACTAGAAGTCTTTGAGTAATTGTTACTTCAATACAAATCATTTAATCTTATACTAATTCAGGGTAATCAGTAGAAATTCTAAGTGTCTTGCAAAAAATATAGGTAATTTTTAATCAACAACTTAATCTGTTCAATTTGAAACAAATAGCTTAACAGTTTTGTCAAAAACTTCATTTTGCTCCTTAACTAAATAAAATTAAAATGCAACTGCTATTTTTAAGAATAAAAGACTATTGCCTGCCCAAGGCTAACCAATAGATTAATATGGAACACTTGTTTTGACTAGGCATAACTTAGTTTTAAATCGTTTAACTTAGAATCATAAAAATTAAATATTTAGGTTGCTCTATTTTTATGTGTACTTATTGTCATCAACCAATTGCAGATGAACGAGCCAATATTGCTCGTACAGCATATTTTCATATAAATACACAACAAATAATATACTAAAATAGATGTATTAAAATCACCATTATGTGCAGCACTTGTGCACAGCAAGTTGTGCATCTCAGGTCATCAAACGGCCTTAATAAACAACATACAACTCGATGTGGTTTGGCTTGGCAACACCCTTCAAACAGGGCCCATCTTTAACAATAATTAAGCCCAGCTTGCTTCTTTGAAAGTGTACAAACCATAAACAGTCTACTCTATCCACTGCTAGACATAAACCACATTCCTGTCTACTCAATATTTTTAAAACTGGAAATCATTGACTTTAAAGTGCTGATATGATTCTTATACATTTTAAGAGTTTATAATTAAATAAAACGCGTTAATTTTGTGTTAGATCTTATTTATTAGCCAGCTTAAAACTGGATCATCTGTCCCTTCCTCTTCTTGTCTCCTCCAAGTTCAAAGTGTTTGCATCTCTTCAGCGCCACCTGTGAACGGACTTTGCAGTCTGCACACTCAAGACGAAGCACAATTTTCTTTGTAGTTTTTGCCTAAAACAAAGAAATGTAACACTAAATAATATTTATATGCTGGATTTCAGATTGCATCGAATTTCTCATTATTGTGTAAAATAAATGTGAGCATATATAGTAAAAATACACTGCCGGTATTTAACATTACAGTGAAGAACTAGAACTACACATGTATACATTATTTTTTCTTTAAAGATAATTTTGGCACATCACACAATTTATACAATTAAATACACTATTTACTGGTGTTTCAATCACTTGGCCAATTTAAAGAACATTTGAAATTTAATATTAACAGAAAATGTTTAAAATTTAAACAGAAACATCTCCACTCAGTTGAGATGGATGTGTGGTGTTACAAGAATGGATGAGGTGAGAAATAAGTACATAAGGGGATCTTTGAAAGTTTCACACGTGACTGAAAAATTGAGAGGAAGATTAAGGTGGTATGGGCAATGTGGGATGAAAGTCGTGTGACAAAAAGAATGTTGAATTATAAGATGGATGGGTAAAAATGTAAAGGTAGATCAAAAAAGAGATGGGTGGATTGTATGGAGGATGATATGATGATTTGTGGTGTGACAGAAGATGTATGTCAGAAGAATTATTTATTTAGGTATATGGCTTGGCAGCTAGGCCTTTAAGCCAGATCTTAGATTATAATGTAGTTTCATCATTTTCTTAAGCCTATGTGTAGCACAGCTGAACTGTAGGTTATCAGCTGGTGCCATTCAACAGAGTTCTTGTGACAACTCAAAAGGCCACATTTGACTATACTTATACAGTTCACATTTCTCACAAAACACATAATTACTACTCAAAAACTAGCAATATCCTACAACTATTGTTCATTTTAGAGTAATTTTACACATTTTAGAAAATAAAACTGCGCAGCACATCTTTCAGTTCCCACCAAAAACTCTTATGTCAGAATAAAGGAGTGTGGAAGGAACAGACATTGTGCAAACCCCAAATAATTAGTTAAGGTGAAAGAAAAGATAGAGAAAATGTTTTAAATTAACCATGTAAACAGAGAAATTAAGTGAAAATCTATCTTTTATAAAAAAAGAAAGTATTAATAAATAGGTATTTAAAAAATTTAGAAACTTCTGAATTTTGGCATTAGCTATTATTATATTAGCTATGTTGCCAGATTAGCTAAGAATATCCCATAAGTTATATTGCCTGGATGAAATCACTCATAGGTGATAAGGCCACCTATGTTTTGTTTTGCCTAAAAGTATTGTAACTATTGTATTGTTTTCATTATTAAATAGATAGATAACACTTTATTTGTACACCATTACATAAAACACAGAAAAACTTATGGCCTAAAAATATTCTAAATGTGCACAATGGGCGGTCTTATCGCTAAGAAGCGATCTCTTCCAGACAACCCATGGCAGGAATAAAATAGATTATATCGGTCAAAGGTGGTATACATAAATATTAGAGGATATACAGTTACATATATTTTATTCATTTATAAACATATAAGTATGTAAAATATTATATAAGTAAGAATAATACTTAATAGACATATACAAGAACACCTATTGATATTACATACATAAACATACATAAAAATATCAAACATCACAATGTTGCAGGTAGTGCTTTTTTGTCATGTTCTTAAATATTGTTAGTGATTTAGCTTGTCTAACAGTAACAGGTAGCTCATTCCAGAGTCAAATAGCCTGTACAGTAAAAGAATTATTAAAAAAAGATGAATAATGTTTGGGAGTATTAAGTCTAAGATTTGTAGGTCATAAATTGTGAGAGGAAGAGATGAATTCAAAGCGTTCTTTGAGATAATATGGGGTTGTGGAGATAAACAACACACTGTAAAGGAGTGAAAGAATATGAGTATTCCGGCGAAAACGAATTGGCAACCACTTGAGTTTTTTTATGAAATTCAGAGACATGGTCATATTTGCGTCACCCAAATATGAACCTTATACAAAAATTTTGGAGGCGATCAAGCTTATTAAGTTACTCTTGAGTCAAATCTATAAAGCTTGCATCAGCATAATCAAGAATGGAGAGTAGTAAGGATTCTGCAAGCTAACTTTGCTGGCTATGGGCAGGAATTTTTCAACCTCCCGAGGGATTTTGAAGAGAGGAAGAGATGTCGACTCAATGCGGTTATGTGGGGTCACCAAGATAGCTCCCTATCAAATATGACTCGTAAATTTTTTACTTCTTCACTAACCATTGATGTCCAGTCAATTATACACAGCATCTGTGAACTACCTATGATAATTAGCTGAGTTTTCTCGGTACTTACTTGTAGACCATATAATTTACTCCATTGTGTTATGTGATTGAAGTCAGAGTTTATTTCTTAAGACTGCATCTTGTAATGTCGCAACAGATGATTGTGTACAGATTTGTAAATCGTCTGCATAGAGATGGTAGGAAGAAGTAAGTTGATTGGAGATTGAATTTATAAAAATCGTGAATAGTAAGGTAGATAAAACGCCACCCTGAGGCACGCCAGCAGAGAGATCACACCATGAGAAATAGTCATAATCAACTCGAATCTGCTGCCAACAACCATACAGGTAACTATGAAACCAGTTGATTACTGTAGCAGATATGTTAATAGAGCTTAGAACCTTGAGCAACAATTCAAAATTTACATTGTTGAAGGCACTGCTGAAATCAAGCAGCGATAAAACAATCAGCAGACCGTTATCATGCCATGCTGGATTTCATCAGTGATTTGGACGAGAGCTGTGGTTCTACTATGTCCAGGACAGAAACTGGATTGATTAGGATTTAAGAGGAAATTATGGTTCAGGATGAAACTTAACTGTTAATAAACTAGACATTCAAGGACTTTAGAAAGGAAGAGGTGTATAGAAATAGAACAGAAATGAGATATTAAGGTAGGATTTGGTTTTTTTGGAAGAGGAATGACCTGGGCTTCCTTCCAGGCAGTAGGAAAATCATCAGAGGTAATAGAATCAGTTAAGGATATGAGTAAGGATAGGATTAATGACATCCAGTATAGGTAAGACCATATTGCAACTGATGCCATTGCTGCCGAAAGCATTAGAAGTAATGGATTTTGCTGCTTTTTCAACATCACTAGCAGTGAAATGACTAAGAAGAAAAGGAGAATGTTTGGGTGTTGGCATAGAAGTGATTTTGTTTAAAGTGTCAGACTTAGTTACTATGTCAAAGTCAGAAGTGGTTGTGTAATGTCAATTATGGTGAGCAATAAAGTGTTATCTCTCTCTGAAATAAAATCCACAGTCATAGGATGTCCAAATTTAAAAATATTATTTTGTATATGTAGATCTCACTCAAATCAGTAATTAATAAATAGGTACAACACAAATAACTGATTAATTCCTACCCAACTCTAAGGAAACAACATATTTAAATAATATTTTCTAAAGTTTTAATAAAACTGTTTGAACAGTTTTTACCACACTTAAAACCGTTAAAATGTAGTTTTATAATATATTTAAACTTAAATATAATATAATACATGTATTATGTCTGTTATTTTGGTGAGCAACAAAGTGTTATCTATCTATAATAAATACTAGAACTAAATCATAAAAATCATGTATATTATTTAGCTACTAATTTAAATAAAATATACAGCATAGATGTTTACAAATACAAAACTTACAGATCTATTTTTGTAAATAGTATAATTTGGTGTTTAATTTTTAGCAACATAATCTTAATTACACAACAAAAATTTATTACATTGATTCAAACTATTATGAAATGTAATAAATGCTAACATTACACGGCTTTTATATAAAATCACGAGACAAAATTCCCCCAATAGATAACAACCGGTAGAGGTTAAGTTCTAACGTACCTTCTTTTTGAAAATGGGTTTGGACTGACCACCGTAACCCTGCTGTTTACGGTCGTAACGTCTTCTACCCTGGGCAGCGTGTCTTTCTTTGGACTTTTTGTACTGAGACACCTTATGCACTTTGTGGCACTTGCATTTTTTGCAGTACGTTCTCCGTTGTTTAGGTACGTTCACCTGGAATTTACAGAGGTTGCATATAAAATATATGTTCCACCAATTACAGAAACGTGCTGTTCAAAACTCTCACAGAATTTAGAAGCCTATTTTATTTCACAAACAAAGATTTATAACGATAAAAATTTGTAAAAAACACCAACCATTTTTGCAATTGCTTCACACTTTATCAACAAACGTCAAAGAAAGAAAATGAAAAAAAAAATAGACTAGAGTTGTACCTTGCGGTCCAACGCACAAATGAGCTAACTCAGTTCACTGCGCCCGTGTATTAAAACCACTCAAAACGATTTTTATACCGAATAAATAGACGTGTAGGTAACTCACTTTAAGACCATTGCCTGAGTCTGCTGTCTTTTTTAATTGTTGGGGAATACTGTTTCGCATGCTATGCCTTCGGCATCGGGGTAGGCTTTATACCGAGGGGTATGTGGGGCTCTGCACACTCCTTACCTAAAAAAGGGGTTGTGTGATGCCGGCCGCCAGACACTAAGCCTTCCACCGTCGCTTGCATCTTCGTAAGGTGCTATGGAATAAGGCAATTTATGCACAAAGCCTCGACTCAATCAGTCATACCTGGAGTGTCCCTGGGACCAAGACACCTCACTTCGCGAGTGTGACTCACCAGAAAGGTTCCCCGACCTCAACCTGGCTCCATTATGTCATGGAGAGGAGGTGAGCATACCAAGGCCGCCGACCACTTATTGGTCGCCATCTGCGACGGGGGTCCACGAGCGTATCTTCCTCAAGTGCGCTGCTGCCTGCTCTAAGGCGTTGTATGCGTTACTTCTCAGAAGCCAGTGAGAGAGCGAGGTACGGCAGGCACTTATTTTGCGACTAACAGGCTAGCCACAGACCTGTCGGTGTGATTGACAGCTAGGATAAAACAAAAGTATTAAGATATATGAAGCATACTACAACTCATTGCGCGTGACGCTCAAATAAAAGCAGTAAAGGCGGAAACATATTATTGACATGCTACGTGTCGCGCGACAGTACCGTTCAAGACATGACGCGACGGTTTGACACATGACGCATAACGTACATATTAACAACACCGGATGTTAACTCATTATGGCTATTTTTGAAGTTAGACAGGTAGGATCGGGCTTGACAATGATAATTAATTGTTCATATGTCAGTTTCCAAATTTAAATTTCTCTGTCCGTCTTCAAAAAATTGACGCGTGACATCAGGTGTTGTGCAGAAACACGTTTTATCCGACACACACAACTCAATCAGTAACATGCTGGTATTAATATATAGGGTGTATATATATATGGTTCGTGTCCTATGTAAGAGCGTCGCGTCGCATCAGGTGTTTATGATGTGTTTTTCATCATAATAAATTAGTAATTTGATTTGACAACACAAGGATCACGTGCCATCGGATTCCGTCCTGTGATAATCATATATTTCCACCATCACTCCAAATGTGCTATTTCGTTGCACTGCTGCGCAATTTTGAGTTAGCCCATTCCACTAACGCAGTAGGCTGTTTTATTTTCTTGTTCATTTCACTACATTAATAAGTTACTAAAATAAGTCCATACAGCCTAATCAGAAGATCTATTTTTTTAATATTTATTAGGTCAATCAAGCTGTTGGTTTTTAAGCCGACAGCAGTTTTATCAAGCTGCTAAAATAATTCTATTTTTTGTCGTCAGTCAAGGACCTGTACTGGAAATGAAAACACATGGCATATGACAATATTGTATGAATACAGTTTCTTTGTCTACCATTTTGTTGAATTAAGCAACTAAAATAACATTAGCATATGACAGTAACGTTTTATGTTACAGTGTATAGTCTATTGATAGCTGTCAGTTTGTCATACATTACATACGTATTTCATAAATTCT
Source organism: Dendrolimus houi (assembly GCA_039645545.1). Classification (NCBI taxonomy): domain Eukaryota; kingdom Metazoa; phylum Arthropoda; class Insecta; order Lepidoptera; family Lasiocampidae; genus Dendrolimus; species Dendrolimus houi. The sequence continues at coordinate 22,381,684 of CM077128.1, read as the reverse complement.
GTTTTCGCGCCTAAAGTTATGAAGAAACAAACAGAAAAAAGCTGCAATTTAGAATTATCTAAATAAATATAATCACAAGTATATTAGAATAACATTTAAAACCTAAATGCTTAGGGGGTTTTTCTTTTTGCATTCGTTTTAGTTTATACAAGGGAGCAGAACCTAAAATGAAATTCGCTATCCCAGAAATTTCATGGCATAACAGGGACCCAGTTTTGAGTGTAGATTTTCAACCAAAAGCTGAGTTAAACGAACCTTTACGACTTGCTACAGGCGGAACTGATTCTCATGTTTTGGTATGTTTTTTATTTTATTTCATTATCCCAAAAGATTTTCAAACTAAAGTCAGCAACTATAAGTAACGTAATTGCTTTAGGTTTATTGTACTTTCATCTTTTTTGAAGTGAGATAGGAAATTAGCATTTCTAGGGCTGTACTCTACACTTAAAAATTCTTCCTTCATATTGCTTCCCACCTTTTTTAGAAAACTGTTATGATAATAGGTTAATCTTTGCAACAGTGGTCACTGAATTTTATGTAGTGAAGGGGTGGAGGGGGAAGGGGGGGAGGAGTACTTCTCCTTTCTCCAACCCCTATGTCTAGGAGACATGTAGTTTTTGAGATATGATTTTTTTTGTAAACATAACTACTATTTTTTTTTTAATGGTGTACTTATTTCTTTTGTCTTAAGACGAGAAATGCAAAAGAAAGGTAGTGGTCAGTGTAAAAAACATTTAATACAGTCTAAAAACATAGAATTTGCCCACAAGTCAAGTGATCAAAGCGAATGTGCCATGACAGCGGTCAGCAAATGTCACGACCGATTTGTAACCATCATTTCAATAGTTATCAATGTCGGTTCTGGCGGTTCTTCTCTCTTTGGTCTAAACATTAACCCAACCAACTCACCGTTTAAGTCACTGGTCGTGACTTTTGACAACAGTCTTTAAGAAGAGCAAGCGTGCAATGGCAGCATCAGCAAATGTCAGAACCGATTTGTAGCCATTGTTTAAGTGGTAACATTTATCATCGTAAAGTAAAAAAAGTGACAGTAGTGTGATTTATTATTATGTACTTTAAAATTATAATAACTAATTCAAAAGTTGTTTACTAAACTAAAAAAAGACAGTTTTAGTGTTTATGTATTAGGTGTAAGTGTATTCCTAAACATAAATCAAAATTTTTTTCAACAAAAGTGACATAACCTTGTTTATCAAACATATTTTTGTTTTTCCCATTATTCATTCAAATCTTGTTGGTGGACCCTAAAAACGTGATTCCTAGCCCAAATAACAAGTCTAGTGTCTATATATAAAGCGTATGTATACCCCTAAACTTAATTTCTGTTAATCTGATGACACATTCTGCAAAAGTTTAGCCTGATAATATTATTTATATTGGTTTGTAGATCTGGTACATATCAACAACAAACACTGGTTCAGTCAACCTTGAAGTGGCAGCAGACCTTACTCGACACCAGAAAGCTGTGAATGTGGTGAGGTGGTCTCCAGATGGCCACTATTTGGCAAGCGGGGATGACGAATCCATCATATTTGTATGGAAGCAGAAAAATGAAGAGCCAGCACCTGTTATGGAGGGAGAGGAACAATATAAAGAGACATGGGTTATTTATAAGGTATTTTTACATAATATATAATATTACTGTTTCCTATGCATAATAATATTTTCTTTAAAAATGAAATCAAAATTTTTTTGGCCTCTGTTGTTGAGTGACTGGCTTTGCTGGCTATATTCACTGAAAACAGAGGTTGCAAATTCGATATCTGGTATGGTAAATTTCATAAATGTACTTTTCATTCTTTGCTGCAGTCTGGATGTGTGGAATTGCCCTTAGAGTGTTCTGTTGTATATTACCCATAAGACAAGTGTAAATTGTAAGTTGCTTAGCTTGGGTATATACAAAGTATGTTTGTCTGCTGATTATTTCTATGCATATTTTTGATTAAAGATGTAGTTTACTACTTAATACTGCTTTCTACCATCTTCAGGGAAGCATACACCTGCATTGATACTAATAGTCATCATTTGAAACTATCTACTAAGTGACCCAATTTTTTATTTCGTAAGACCATAGGTGTTGCTTCTTCCACAAACTTCCACAAAATTCTCAGGGTAACTCTCATATAACAGCCTCTGAATTTGAGTGTTTTTTTGGTGGGGAGAGGGAGAGGGGAATGTAGAAAGCTCATAAAAGGAAATTGTGTGAAAACTCATAATTTCAGAGAAAATTTAAAATGATTTTTTTGACTAAATTATGAATTAAATTAAATAGGCCAGAATTTAGGGTGTAGAAAGCACCTGCTACCATTTCCGGCTGCCGGAGATGCATATATTATGTTTAAAAAATGGGAGGGAAGAGGAGTGATTTCTGGGTGAAAAAAAATAACCACAAAAGCTAAGGTGCGAGCGGAGCGAAGCAAAGCTAACCTATAAGGGCTAAATTTGGATCTGCCGTAAAAGCGGAGCTCTCATCGAAGTCTACCCCATAAGTAGCCAAGACATGTCTATTTTTTTAAATAAACCAATACAGAAATTGTAGAGGGTGACTCCCTTACACCTACTGTTACCCCCTTCGACACCCCCACCACCTGATTCAGGGTGCGAACTTCCAAAGTCATCTATAAAACTATTTATATAACATTAGTTATTATGATCTCTAAATACATATTAAAAGAATGTAAAAAATTATCAGTCCTGTGTTTGTTTTCCATAGGTAATAAAATGACTGTAAGTGTTAACGTAAAATAAAACGAAATGTCAAAAAATTGAGTCGTTTTGGTAGTATTTTCGTGGTTTTAAATATTTGAAAATTAATTTTTTTATTGAAAACTATTCATCTTCACAGTGTGAAATTTTCAGGAAATAAGTTTCTCTATCTACCACAGAGGAAACGCAGTGGAGCGGGTGGGATTCTCTGTCTTGGAGTGGCAGTAGTGCCGCAAGCAAGATGTGCTACTGCCACACTGCGGTCCAGGACACCCACTAAAACCCCTCAGTTGTTGGTCCTTGTGCCAGGGCCAAAAGTATTTGGCTTAGCCATTTTGTAGGCCCTGGCAGGTGGCGGCCCTTGAAGCCTCTTCCACTGCCTGGAGGAGGCAAGTCCCAAGCAACTTGATTCTTTCCTTAACATGCGACATGTTTATAACGCGCCCCGCGGTAGGACAGGTGAGAGGGCGCGGGATACCGGGACGATTCGATCTCGGCGGCACTAACGGCGGGTGAGAACTCTTCCCCAGGGATACACCCGCGTCGCCTGCTCTCGGCGGCCGGAGGTCTAATGACGTCCTCCGGCGCCGACGCGTCCTCTTTTTTCCACAAAATTCTCTACGCCAACAAATATAGAGTATGGCCTTTAGAGTCAAGTATATTTTATTTGGATATTGGAAAGGAAGTCTGGGTGGTATTTCTCATATTTATCACCATTCGGATGGAATAAGTGACATAGGTATCTTTAGGGCCTCATCCATTAACATGAGATAAGAGTAAAAAATTGAACATTCATATATGAAGTTTACCCCACTAGAAATCAAACATGAAACCAACCTCCGAGTTCTAATGAAAAAAAGTCATAAATTAATTTATTCATAACAGTGTTGTTACACATCAAGAACTAAGTAGGCTAACACTCAGACCACTAATTAAATTTAAAAAAAAATAAGAATAGCTTTTATTTTCACTAAGTTTTTTGTGTCATTTGTTAACACATTAACAGTAGTCGGGACCCCTCTTGGCATAGGCCTCCAGAATACTACTCAAACCACTAAACCCGACTAAATGATTTCCTCATCTTTATGAAAGAGACACTTTTACATTATCCTACAGACATTGAGGGGTCACATGGAAGATGTGTTAGACATAACCTGGAGTGCAGATTCCCTACACTTGGCCTCAGGATCAGTCGACAACAAGCTGCTGTTGTGGGATCTACCAAAAGGTCGGCACACCTGTATCCTGTCTGACCACAAGGGCTTTGTGCAGGGGGTGTCCTGGGACCCAAAGGGTCAAATGATTGCCACAGCCAGTACTGACAGGTGTGAAATTTTTGTTGTTTTCTGTATAGTGTCTAATGGTGCAATTCTGTGTTTGTCTGAAAATTAGAAATATAGACAAAACTATCAATAACATTACCCTCGGGCATAACCCGACTTCAACTCGCAAACACGGCGATGACGCGTGTTAATCGCTATGTCTCTTTACATACCATATTATTACTCTTATCAGTGATGCATTTTCATTTTATTATAAAACTAGAGTTTACCCCTGTTGTGCGTCTCTCTTGTATACAATATAACCTGTACCGCCTGCTCTTTAAAGATTCACTTCATTTTATGTCGCAAACTATACCATTCCCCATCTATCTGTAAACTACGTTATATGTCTAAGTGACAAAACTTGACAAAAATTAACCAAGTGGATCAAGGGGGCCAAGGCAACCAACGGGTGCCAAGGGGACCAAGAGAACCAACAAGATCAACGGGTCTAATGGGACCAAGTGGATGAAATGGACAGTTACATAAATCTATCCCATTATCCGGGATAAAAAGTATCCCTTGGCCACCCTCGGTATTAAAATTACATATATACTGAATTTCAGCCAAATCTGTAAATATATTTTTATCCCGGAAACTATCCCATTTTTCGGGATAAAAAGTATCCTATGTTCATCCTCGGCATCGAATATATATATATATTGAGTTTCAGCAAAATTGGTCCAGTCGTTTTTCCCTGAAAACGGAACAGACGGAGTTACTTTCATATTTATAATATTAATAGGGATGAATTTTAAGTGGAGCCCCTGCTTTACCTGCTTTAGCCTTCCAACTTGAATTTAAAAAATTGTTCTAATAGTTTTTTGATATATTATGAAATTGGACACATATCTATACCCAACCCAATGTTTCTACTTGATACTTATTTGTACAGATGTATAAGTTTATTGTAAAATTTCATAAAAATCTTTTCAGTAGTTTTTGAGTGATAATGTAAGATCCAATCATCGTCACAACCATTTTCATATAAAATATTAATAAGCTTCAAATAGATACTTTAATACTTTCAGAGTCTTCCGAACCTTTGACATATCAACAAGGAAAGTAATATCCCGTAGTAGCAAGGCAACATTGCCGTTCCCAACTGAGCACCCATTGCACAATGTCAAGGTGCGGTTATACCATGACGACACCTTGCAGACGTACTACCGGAGGCTCCAGTTCAGCCCCGATGGGCTCCTGGTAGCAGTACCAGCAGGCAAGGTGGAGGTTGAACAAGGAAAGGTAGACTTCAAGCCAATCAATGCTGTTTATATATACACAAGATACTCCTTCAAAGTGTAAGTATTTTTTTATATACATTACACTAACAGGCCAAGCAGTCGTTGTCCTGTTCTGAAAAAATAAAAATCTAAAATCACCGATCCAATTGTGAATCTAAATAATCTGAGGACTCACTCAAACATACTACAAACAAACATATCAAAATTGGTTCAAGGATTTAGGAGGACATTCAGTGACATACAGAAGAACAGAACAAATTTATAGATACATTTTCATTTTATGTGTAAAAGACATTACTGTCCACAAATACTTTTATGTTTCTTGAATATATTGTTACGAGTTATGCGGGACTCTAATTAAAATGCCGTTCGAATTACTATAGAGTTTATTAGAAATAACAGGTATGAATATAACCGAACACAACAAATCCAAACATAAAGCAGAAGGTCGTAACACAATAAAACGCGCAAAGTCCGTCACTATTAGATTCCGAATGTACACACGTCACGCCCGTATCGTAGTCCAATTGCCTCCTCTCAATCAGGCCATCGTTTTATACTTCACAAATGCAAATGTGCCCGCCCGGCAACGTGGACTGAATTTCCTAGAATCAGCTTGTTCTCGTAATCCGTAACACCTGGCTAATGACAATAGGCTGTGCTCCACAATAAGTAAACAAAAGAAGACGATCATAAAAGGATTAAAATTAGTTCAAATGCCGACAGGGAATAAAATGTGCTTTTACAGACTGTACGTGGAATTTGTCTTTGTCGAAGCCTAAGTTGTAACATTATTATATGGCGTTTTTTATATTACAAGAAAATCCCCTTACAGCCAGTTTCTAAAGTACCTATTTATTTTTTATTGCTGTAGAAGAACATATGATGGAAGGAATTGGTATTCTTTGTATCTATATTTATTATCTTCTCTATTATGGGCCAGGTGTTTTACTTCTATGTACGACACGACATCCGCTTTTTCTTTTATACGATCCATGAATGCTTGCCTTGGTCTTCCCTTCCATCTCCTTGCTTCCACTTTACCTTCGATTAACGTGTATGTAGTGGAACACTTACAAGCTTCTCGACACATACAAAGATTATATACAAATTTCCAACAATAACAGTTGGGTCTAGGCCTGCGTGGCATAGCAATAGCTTCGCTGGAAGACCTTCCTTTGAGACGGAGGAGCGTTCCATCTCGCTCCTCCACCTAGTCGGGACATCCCCAAATGCATAAGGTGTGTCGTGATGTAGCAAATGGGCAAACATCTTTCTATCAATCTTCATTTTAATATCCATTAACTTGCCTTGCTACTGATTAAAATTGAACATAAACACTATACAATGTCAAAATTCTACTAATGGTACTTAACCGATTTTAATCAAATTTGCACACCGTGTGCAGTTTGATCCAACTAGTAGGTTTCATTTTAATTTATAATATTTTTTATTTTACTGAGCCACAGCACCACTTGGCCGGGTCAGCTAGTATCTTATATATCTTATGGGCCACTATTATTGAGTCTGATAAATGTTTAGAGTATTTGTATCACTACACACTACTTATTTTTAATATTTGAGCACCAATGAGCAAGGTACATTTGGCTTAAATATAGGGAATTATGTAGGAGAGAAAGGGATGGACAATTACATGTCATGCACTCAAGCGATGTTATTTGAATTAAATAATGAGGCGAAGGTTTATTTATTACACTACCACAATTGCACATATCAAATTTATTAATTGTGGATTTTACCTTTAACATTGATTTTGTTGATGAATATTATAAATGGCGTAAACATATATATTTTATACTTTTTCAGATACTCTTGAAGTTAGTTACTTTTAATATTTTCTTAAGTTTTCACGACTAGTATATACAATAAAACTACGTTTTAACGATTTTAAGCGCGACAATCTATTTGATGATTTTGGAATTAAAAAATCAAATAATTTACCGCATTCAATATTGTTAAATGTTGGTTTCTTTGTAAGAAAATTTTTCTTTTCTACTTTTAGGTTATGTAGTATGGAATGGTTATGGAATGGTCATATGGTATGGAACCTCCTCCTTTTTCTGAAGTCGGTGAAAAATATTGAAACTCAGCTATAATTATCACATTTTTTTACCATCCTAAAGTTTTTTAAATTATTTCCAGGCCTGCTTGTATATTACCCTGTGGGGAACCAGCCTTAGTAACGCGTTGGTCTCCATGCACGTACTCCCTCCGTTCAGAGGGACCCAGACCAGCATTTCCACTTCAGAAGAGAATGGTCCTGGCAGTAGCCACAAAGAGATCTGTGTTAATCTATGACACACAGCAGAAAACACCTATTGCCCTTATATCAAATATACACTATACTAGGTAAGGTACTTTTTTTATATATACATATCAAATAAATTCGCGTTTGACCGACATTGCGCCTAATCTCAGGCGAAAATGCAGTCCAACGTGGAACATACTTATCTAGAAGATACCTGTTCTTTATTATTTTTGTAGAAAATTTCTATTAACCCTTAATATCAACCTCCTTACTTAAACCATCTTTTTTAGACTAGATCATTGAATATAAACTTATTAAAATTAAATTCTTACAGGGTGTCAAAATAAAGTATAAAAAAAATAGGGGCGCCATTTTCGCAAAGTCTAAACGCTGGCAACTCCAATATTAGGTCAAGAATAATTCCGATACTTACAGGTGATTTATAATACAACATGAAACATCGTGGAAGTATCAAATTGCTTTGGTTGCGTCGTACGCATTTTGTCAACATAGCTTACGATATTTATCTTAATAATGACTATAATTTTGTAAGCAAGAGCTTTTACTCGAAGGAAGATCTCTCAGCGAGACTATTGTTGTTCCTCGCAGGCCGAGGCCCATCAATTATTGTTGGAAATTGGTATATATTCCTTGTACGTGTCGGAAATCGTTTGCGACCTCAATTATTGCACAGCGCCATCTATTTGATTGTAAGTGTTCCACTACAAGATGGTTAACAGGACGATTGTTTGCTTAAAATAAGTTAAAACTAACCATTACAAACCTATCATGTCGGTGTTCTTTGGTAAATATTGTAGAATTATAACGAAAAGGTCTTTTTGCTTCAAATTCCATTAGACATTCTTGGTAAACTTCAAAATCACTGCTCACTTGAAACTTGGTATTGTTACATGCATATTTAGTTATTTTTTAGCGGATTTTAGACTCGGATCATCATTAAAATTAAAATAACATGGATAAATTAGCTTTGTTTATGGTTCACCAACCTTGACTACAGATAGAATAGAATATTGCCAGAAGGCAAAAAATTTGTTCTCATTCTAGACATTATGGTCAGGTTATAACGGAAATGATCTAAGAATACATTTTAAATATTGACAAACACACATTGTAAATTTCCATGGTGAGCAAGATATTATGGACTGCTCTGTGGCGGATCCAAACCACCCTACAGCCAGACCATAATAAACAATTGTAAGTTAATTTATGAAACTTACCTTGCCCGGAATCGAATCTGGAGCCTTTGTTTCAGTGAGCTCAGCCACAGAGGCCATCATAGTCGTTTTTTGCTTGGGGTATATTTATTTATATTTCCCTTTTCAGAATGACAGACTTGACGTGGTCTCCCGACGGACGCACTTTAGTGGCGTCAAGCACGGACGGCTTCTGCTCGGTGATCACATTTGCCGAAGGGGAACTTGGGGAGATCCTGCCAGACGAAAAACCACAGCCAACAGATGAACCAGGTATTATTTATAAAATTTTAATAATTTAACTAACATATGTACCATACAACAATACATAAGTGGATGCAATTATAAATATTATTTCAAATTCAAATTCAAATTCAAAGTTTTTTTATTCAAAATAAGTTCCACTGGAGAACACTTTTTGAAGGTCATATAAATATATAAGTTAAAATGTAATTTTTCTTCCTATTCTATGTATACCGCTTCACAACGTGTTATTGCTGTTAAGGAGAAGAAGCGGCAAGAAACTCCCCAGCAACACGTCTAGCTAAATAATGTTTTTCTTTAAGTTTCTTATTCTATTTATAGCTCAAGTTGTTTTTTTTTTAATAAGTTTTATACAGAAGTATGTTACAGAATTACTTTTTGAAGAATTAATGGAGTTGTAGCAAACAGTATTTTTTAATGTGTCAACACATTTTAATATACAAAATATCAAACTTGTTGTTGGTTTGTGTCTTTGTGAGTATTGATTGAATAAAACTGATTATCATAACATTTTCTATATATATCTACTTTTAATAATGGAGCTGAATATAATAATATTACTAAAGCCTTTATTGATGATTACAGTTTTTTTTTACAGATTTCTCTCAATTTGCAGTATGTTTGCGGTCACAAACTTGTCCTTCGACATAGGCCTCCTCCTGGAGGAGGCCAGGAGGAGGCCTTCCATTTGTCTCTATATATTTGTGAGATGAATATAGTTTAATTTTATTCCAGAACATTCGATAGTTAACGTAACTGATTAGAATTATATGCGAGAAAAGTCATATGAAAAGCTTTACTTATTTTATGAAGTTCTAATTAGATTACCTTCCACAGAACATATGGACGTAACTGAAGAACCCATAGAACCAATACAACCTCAGCCCAAACAGGATGACCCGAAACCCGCCATAACCACTATAGATTCGTTCTTTAAACCCCCATCAGATAATTCACAAAAGAAGTCCAAAAACGACCCACAAAAAAAAACTCCGGTGGAAATAGATGTTTTGGAGGAAGTAGCCATGCCTTCTTGGTCAGATAATAGTAACAACGAAATTATTAAACCAAAAGACAATGATAGCAGTCAGGATATTATGGTTATAGATGATAGTGAAGATATCAAACTAGTATATGAAGAAAGTGAAACAATGAAAAATGATTCACCGAATACGAAAATGGTTAATATAGAAGATAAACAAAGTCCCAGAGACAATATGTCTATAAGCCCTAATACTAAACCAAAATGTGTAAAAGCAAAGGTAAATACAAAATCACCAGTTCAGAATATTTCTAAAAAATCTGAGAATATTATGACAGCGTTTACGAAGCAAGCAATGTGTAAAAGTATTCCAGAGATAACGGGTAATGATAAAAATAATTCAAAAGAAGAATCTCCAAAGGAAACTACGTTTATGAAGCATGCTAGGGTCGCTGATGTAAAAATGCCGGCGACGCAGGCAGTGGCCAGTCCGAAGGCACCGCGACGGGTTAGTTTCGTTACATTATCGAGTCCTAAAAATAAGAAAAAGTGATGATTTGGTGTTTTAAGTATTTTAAATTTAAATTCGAAATATATTGCTTTATTTAAACGATAATTGTCTTTTTTTTCGAAGACATTACACTGCACCTGTATTGTCGACGACCTTCTTTTGCCTGGTATATATATATATATATATATACATAACAGCCCACTGTTGGGCTCGATTGTTATGTATTTATATTTAAATACACTATTCCTTTCAATTGACTTTAATGATTAAACAGACCCATAACTACATTAGGTACAATTCGGGGATTCCCAAAGTGGTCGATTTCGACCCCAGAGGTCGACATAAACGAAAACTGAATTTTGGGGGTCGACGAGGTCTAAAAATCGACCCCTATTAATTAGCACAAGTTCTTAGTTGAAACTTTCAAGATAAGTTGTGTTATGTTTACCAACTTGTTATAAGAATGACTAATATTTTAGTAAGAAGTATCATTGTTGTACTTTTTTAACTTTTAAAACTTAAATCAATAAGCGTAGACAAGTTCGTGCAAGATAATGAGTTCGAGCGTACAAGTCTTCTAGGCACGTATTAACTTGCTCTGTATTTGACGCATATACGCGATTTCACACGAAGTTTTTAAATTGGTAAGTATTTTGTATCAATACGAAAAAGCTAGAGATACGATTTTAGAAGTATATATTCAGTATCAGTTAATTTTGGAAAAGGGGTTTCTTGCCCTAAATACTTTGGGAATCCCTGATGTACATGATATATACGTTATGGTTCATACAAACACACTGAATTAAAAGTGTTTGCAAATGAATAAAAAAACCAATGTCTGCAAACAAACCATTCTTATTAGACTGCGTATACATGGAGCCAACGTACCCCCTGTGTAGCTCTATGTATATTTGGCACTGGCTTTTGCCCGCGGCTTCGCTTCCGTAAATATTATCCCGCGGGAACCATACATTTTTCCAAGATACAAAGTATATGGCTATATGCTATTCCAGACTGGTAACACTGGCCTACAAAAGAAGAGATCTGTACTTTTGAGTAGACCCAAAATTTTGAGAGTGTATGGATCAAACTGACTGGACCTAGGACCCAGATTCGGATTCAGCGCGTCAAAATTCATAAGAATAGATAGCCCAGGGACTGTAGATATACGTTGGTTATTTGTGTGTTCTTAGGAAGCTGTAACGGAACAAAGTGTTGTAAAATGGAACGCATTGTTATGTGAACCTGTCAATGTCAAACATAAAATAAAAATCTTCTACAGCAAAATCGCAAACAATGAATTGTGTGTTTTTATTTGGTGGTCCTAAAATAACTGTTTTAAGTAAAATATAGTATCTTCCAGTAGTACTAAAGTGCCTCTCAACACAAAGGGTGGATCGACTCACCGATGATGCACTCTTGAGGTTCTTTGTCAGGCTGGAGCCACACCGTATAGGACATCACACGCGTCACGGTTTATCAAATGTCTTATCACCGCCGAAATAAGAGACACTTCTTTCTTCACTCAAGGCCGCGACAGACGGGTGGCGGCGCGAGAAGTCCGAATACAGTGTTGCATGAACAGATCTGAACAAGTCTGGTCAAAATTAAAGACCACATTTATCTTTTGTGAGCCGGTGTAACCGACCTCTGTGCCTTTCATCTTTTTTTTTTACAAAGAGAAATGCATTGCTGGACCATCAGCCGCGCGGGGAATTACTTCGCGGCCGGTGTGTGGGGCTCCCCCGTCGCCGATGTGCGTTAGCACAACCGGCGCGGATATATGAACTAAAACCCCTTGGGTGCCTTCTCCTTGCCCATGTGCCGGGGTCACGGTGTATACCGCGAGTCTTTATCCACAACCCCGGCGGGCGGCAGGGGCAGCCTCTCCTGTGGGAGCCGGGGAGGTGAAACTTCCCCGGGTCTGACGGTCGCGCGGCGACCACTCACGCCCTCTCGCGGCTCTGTGGTGGGCAGAGGCCTGTCTAGTCCCTGAGGCCTCAACGCCCGCAATGTACCTTTCATCTAGATCAGCCATACTAAACCTAGGCCGCAACTATATTTTATTTGGGTGTTTTTTTACTACTAAAATCAACATGATGAAAAGCGGTTATATTTATACATTATACCAGAGGTTACCAATGCAAGTCCATTATTTTGCACAACTGTGTCGTGTGTAGTATGTCAGACGGAGCACGTGCGATCCGCGGGCCGCAGGTTGAGTATTGCGCATCTAGATCATTCAGTATTGGCCTGATTGAGCAACAAACACCCAACCAACTTTTCGCATTTACAATATTAGTAAAGAATAGGCACGCGTATTTTTTTAGTGTATGATCTTGTGGCGTAAAACGCAAATCGTCAGTACCGTTGACAAAACAGCAAAGAATCGACCAAGTGAAGATTGAAGGGTTCATATAATACTTATGCAACGTGTGATGGGCACATAAAATGAAAGACCAATATTTAAAAGTAATTATTTTAATAAATATTTACAATATGATGCCATATTCTTATCACATCTCATATATAAATGGTTGTTCTGTAATCAACATACATAATATGCACACTTTGATACAAATTTAGTTGACTCATCAATAGGCGAGCTACTGTTATAGCTTGGGGGTCTACTCTGTGGACAAACAACTAATTTATCTATCTGCTTTTATGGTAGTATTTTAAAATTCTTTTATATAATATAAAATGTTTTTTGAATTGCGGAATTTTCAAAAAACAACATAGCTAAATTGTTCATAATTTGGTTTACTTTCCATATGTTTGATCGTAATCAAAATTATGTAAAAAATGAAATGAATCCAAAATGAAGACGTCAAAACCACAGACATAATAGAAAGTTAAATAAATACTTGTTAGTATATAAAAAATAAACAATTTATATCAGATGCATTTTTTACATAATGTAATTGTAAAAAAAAATGAGAAACCAGTCATTCTTGAAATAATTGGACAAACAAAATTTACGTTTTCTTATAATAGATTTACAGATCAGTTTTGCCAGCTTAAAGGCCAAGTTGCCAAGCCATAAACTTAAAAAAATCCACTGTTTTGTATAACTATCCGCAAAACTACTAACGAATATATGAACCACAAACCACGAATCACAGAAATTTTAACAAAAAAAAAAATTAGTGTTCTCTAGCCTAAATTGCTTTACCTTTTAAATGCTGTACCCCAAGTTTAATTTAAACTACCAATAACAGATGGCAGCACCATGACACTATACATTTACACAAAAATATAACCGAAACAAAATAACGCGGCCTAACTGAAATTTGCATCCATATTTCACTTTTTTAGATAGGTTCGTGTTTCTTAAAGCCTCTAATCACTAAATACCAATCATCAAAATTAATAAACACCATGATTTTCTTATTTTTTTTGAAAATTACTCAGTTTTAGTAGACTATCACGAGATATGGCCTGAATTTATAATATAAATTAAAAAAAATACTCGAGTTTAGTATAAACAGAAAACAGTCTGTTCACATATTGTACTTCTAAGTAATATCTTAATTTATCGTGACTGCTAATAATTATAAATATGAATGTAAGAATATAAAAGTGGTTGAATGTCAGATTTAAAAAAAATATTAAAATGATTCTTCAAACTGTTAAAATATACTCACAATATGGTAGTGGACATTTAATTTGAACACTACCTTACAGAACGTCGCAGCCTCGATATTTTTGGTACCATCGTACTTTATGACGTCATAACTTGGTACCAATACTAAAATAGCACATACATTATATTTACTTCAGCAGAACTGCTGTGCAATTTTAGAACCTACTGACATTGTTATTAAATGAATCTTTTTGTATTTATAGCCTCGCTTATGCGCTTACTTACTTAAATAGAACATTTTGTTCAAAAACAACGTTTCCCTTGGTTTGCCATTTGACATTCCTTTAAAGAAATTGATCTTTACACGCTACATTATGATTTGGTATACATAAAGGTTGAATTCATTTTTTCAAAATCAGCCGATGCGATTCCTGACAGGGGTAATTGATTTTCCAAAAATCTAATAACATTTTAGAAGAATTCGCTATCTAGCACAGTTTAGGACTTGGCCCTGAAGGCCCACTTGAACAATTAATAAATAGTATTACAATGGCATATCATTGAAGTTTATGAGACTTTTTATGCGGTGGTATGTTTCTTGCAATGCATTTGCTAGGTTTTGAAATTGCACAGCTGAGTAGTAGCAGTGAAAATTATTATATCAAACACGATAATATGTTATTTCAACACAGTTTATATATAAATAATTTTATATTACATTTTAACACGCGTTCACTACCTTGTGTATAAGATTAATACCCAATAATGTAGAATGTATGTGGAATACATTATTTTTCAGTTTTCTATTATGGAGGGTAAAGAAGCAAGGTGGACCATGTGAGCGTGTCAGTGTCCCTTGAAAAGCAGCCAATTTAAATGGCGCCAAGGTAGCAAGTGGAAAGATTTTAAAAAGAGCTGTAAAAATGATTAGAGTAGGATAGTAAATTAAAGAAGGAAAGACAGACTAACGGCTTTGTTATAGGGCATATTTTTAAATTAGTATAACATAGATAAACATCGATATGGAATATAATTATATATGCTTTTCAAGCGCCTAGTTATTTTTAATTAGAAAATTGTGTGTCTGCACACGCAGTAGGAGTGAAATAAAGAGTGACAAGGGGTGGGAGGGATTCTAAATCTCGTGACGTCACATTTCATATATTATATCGTTATAATAGATTTAAGCTTTAAAACACGAAATTTGAAGTATCAACGAAAAACTTCAAAACATTTCCAACTTTATTTGTATGAGCAGTGTTTAAGTTATTAAATATAATGTATTCTACCTCGTTCTCTCGTAGGCTTAGTTGTATAGGTTTATGTGCTTATCTCTTTTTAGTGTCGCTTTTTTGTTTCAGAGTTTCAACTCACAACAATTCTAAGAAGTTTCTCTTCAAAGTTAATAAAATTTTAAAGAAAGTTAAAGTTATTACATTTTTCAACTCAACACACTTCACTCTGTTTATAACTGCTGCTAAATTCATATCATTTCCCTACGCTAGCGCTATTTTGGCGTCTTCGAACAATAACTTGCTGATTACAGGTGGACACTTGGCTCTCTTACAAGATGGTTCTCCTTACTTCTACTCTCCATATTTTCTACACAAGCCCCCTTACAGGGAACGTGCACGAACTATAGGTGGCAGCACAAATCAACACGAGAGCCACAGAGTGTGGTTTAAAAAAGAAACTTCTCATTTCTGTCATCGTGTTACCGTCAATATTTTTACATTATATTTAAATCGTTTTATTCAAAGTTTTTAACATCAAATAACATATATCTATAGTGTAGTTAATTTAGCAGTCTATGTCTATTTCGCCCACAAGAGCACAGAATTTGAATTTATCAGTCAAATTTTTCTTTCTTTTACTTTATTTTATATGCATCCAACATTTTGTCATCCACCGTGACATTGGGAAAATCAATGCTAATTGCGTTGGAGCTATAATCCTCCAAAATGGAGAAGTAATTGTTTCATTAGACAGGGTAAACTCCATGTAACGTCACTCGATTTAATGACAAACTCCCTTAAGCGTCGAAATCACTTGGCTTTGGTTGGTTAAGCTCGTCTTCCATACAATGATACACTCTATATAGCATTACAGTCACTCTCAATAACGACAACAATTAAGTAACAAAAACTATCTTTTAAGTTGCTAAAATGAGTAAAAACTGCGCAGTTGTGTACCTTCTTTTATCGCTTTATTATCCTAGCCCGTAATAAACTCGACTGTCGGCATCATGTATATCGAAATTTCTAAATACTTCCTTTATCACCACGATGCCTCCATATCGCAAGATATGAATAAAATAAATAAAACATACAACAAAAGTATTGGTGCAGCAAAAGACGTCAGAAAAAGATAAAGACTTTTCTCCATTTAACGACAACTCTCTATAACGCCATAAAATGCAGACCCTTCAGTGTCGTTATATAGAGTTTACACTGTATTTATAATGTTATTTTTTTGACATTAGTATTTAAGTTACCATTGATTTAAATTCACTTCACGAATGTTAATGGGAACTTACATGTTTGGGTTACTTATAGTGGAGGCTGCAACTGAAAATAAGCGCTGTGTCAGCTCTTTTTGACACAGCATAATGCTGAGCTGTCGGCCTTAATGCCGTGAATGTCATGTACATTATTTTTTTCGAAATATTCTGTTTTGTAAAATACTTAAGTCTATTTTTTACGTGCGAATCGTGTTAGTTGTTTTTTTTTAGTTTGATGAGCATTCATTCTCGGCAACAAATATTACTTTCTTTCTATTGATTGAAATGATAAAATATGGGTTTTGACTGGTTATTAATGATCATCAGCATGGCCAGAATATGTCATGAGGGCAAAAACGCTTCGAGTTTGGGCAAGTCTTCAAATTAATTAATAATCAGCAATATTGTTCGGATACAATTTCGAAGATTTCTAACGTTAATGATGTCAAAATAGCTGTAAAGTATTTTCTGAGCTCGTTTTCCACGTGAATATTTTCTCTATGTTTTTGAAACAAAATTATTTGATGTTACGTCTACTTACTGATTTGTTCGTATTGAATAAGTACTACTACATACAAAACTTAGCTATTAACAAATAACATTGTTAGTAATTTGTAAATGTTTTTGAAACTCATACTTACCTACGTTCTTTTACTGCATTTATCCACTTTTGTCATTTCCACATAACTATTGAAAGTGAGTACTGTTTATGGGGAAGTAATAGAATTTTACACCATTTGACTTATTTTTATTTAAAGTGTTCGAGCGCCCAGTAAATGCAACAATACATTTTCACTTAGTTAAATGTTATTTTTCACTTCTTTAATGTGATTATTTTACAACGTGATGTCAGATATAGTTTGTTTTTATTTATTTATTTACCTATTTAGTTGGCAGAGCCTTCGTCGTGCACATTCCCTATATGTTGAAAGGGGGAAGTGTAAGTTTAAAATATGATACTGTTGAACTCTACACAGGCAATGTTGCAGGAGAAGCCATAGCTTAAAAAAAAAAAACAGACATATACTGTAATCCAATACAAGCAGTGTTTCTATAACTTATTTTAGATTCTGTCATTGTCGGTCACTGTTAATTTGACATAAATTGTCCATTGGTTGAAAGTTAACAAGTAATGTCAACTTTCTACCAATGGGCAATTTATGTCAAATTTTAACCAGAAGTAAGCCAAATTAATATATAGTACGATGTAGGAGACGGCCAATAGTAAGCTGTGAGTTTGAATCATGACCGGAAGCATAACTATTGTTACAATCACCACGTGCTGACGGTGAAGAAAAACATCGCGATGAAACGGACACATACCTACATAAACATCTGTGGGACCCGCTAAACTGTCTCGGAAAAGCGTGACGGGTGTGCTGGTTAGTTTTTGTCGTTTGTCAGTCTTGTTCGATTTGGAGTAGAAAATGTATTATTGCTGTCATACATTATTTTCATTATTTTTGATCTTATCGATACAGCTTCGCAAAGTCACGCAGTAGTCTTGTTATCTCCTTTATCTTCTCCGCTCTGAAAGATAAATACAAAAAAAATTAACCACAATACATTTTTGGAGTTTACTCCGTAAGAATCGATCTTCATATAAGGTAATAAAATTTTATGAGCAGTGTTATAATGCGAATGTTAAGTTTTTATATTATACAATTTGGAACTTTAATGCAATGAATTAAGACCTGAAACAATATGCGCTGATGGATATTATTTTTGGTTTTACGTCCGTACGGTTGTACGGAGTAAACTCCAGTCGTGTGTCTGAAATTACATATTTTTTACTTATAATTATTTTAGACCTGGAATGAATTATTCAAATTTATGTTTCCATGAATCACTGATTGATTCATCCCAATTGAAAGACAGAAATGAACTGTTTAGTATCGTAATTATAGCGGCATACTCTAGACCAGGGACGATGGTCATCCAGACCGGCAAATGTCTTGCCACCTGGCCGTGGGTAGTTTTGTCACTTTTCACTATAGGTCTTTCGATTGCAGGAATTGTTGTTCTTTCTTTGTTTCTGGGGGCCATCCATAAATTATGACGTTAAGGGGAGAGTTGACGAAGTGTAACATTGTGTGGCAAGGGGTGGGAGGGGTCCTAAATTTTGTGACGTTATATTTCAAAACCTAATATACAGTGTAAACTCTATATAACGAGACTGAAGGTACCGTGCATTTTATGGCGTTACATAGAGTGGTCGTTAAATGGAGAGAAGTCTGTTATTTTTGTCTGACATCTTTTACTGCACTAGTAATTTTGTTGTATTTTATATTTACTGTGGACACGGTAAAGCGACTAAATCCAAAGCGTCTAAACCTTCTCTCCCGCTTCTATTGCGCGTATCAATAAAACTTTTTCGTCAATACAAGTGATTTTCTCTTCCAAGCCATGTTTACAGTTTGAAAGTTTGTGAGCAACTAAGTGGTGCCGACTTCGGGAAGCCTACGTCCAGCAGTGGACTGCGAATGGCTGACATCGACGAGCAACTAAGAATATGATAACGTATAGATAATCCATAACTCCTACTTATTAGTCATGGTCAACAACAGTGTACACGCGCAAGCAATCCCAATTTGTAAACAAAAGAACAAATTTCATAGCAATTTCGGTATGCATGATGCCGGCAGTCGAGTTTATTACGGGCTAGGATAATAAAGTGATAAAAGATAAAAGAACGTACACAGCTGTGCAGTTTTACTAATTTTGGGAACTTAAAAGGTACTTTTTATTACTTAATTGTTGCCGTTACTGAGAGTGCGTGTAACGCTATATAGAGTGTATCATTGTATGGAAGACAAGTTAAACCAACCAAAGCCAAGTGATTTCGACGCTTAAAGGAGTTTGTCGTTAAATAGTTTTAAACGTTATATGGAGTTTACTGTATTTAAGTTAATTACGGAACTGTTGTTTTGATTGAATAATTTCGTGATGTAGAATTGCAAAATATGTGATGTCACACTAGGGAGGGGGGAAGGATGAAATGAGTAAAAGTACACGTTAGAATGGTCCGACCTCATGGCGTACTGGTGGAACTGCCAACACTGCTGCTGAGTGGCGCAGGCGGGCCGGTCGGTGGGCAGCCGGCGCGTGGCCGCGTGCAGCCAGTCCACGCCGGCGCCCCTCTGCCAGGTCACCAGCTCCAGCACCACCTCCGCCACCTCCGACAGCATGTACGGGTGCAGGTGCAGCACGCTGGCCTCCAGCAGGGCGTAGGTCAGCTCCTCGCCGTGGCTCCTCAGCAGCTCCGTCGCTAGCGCTGTCCAAACGAACATTTCTTCATGGACATATTTCATACCCACTTATTTTCATTATTGCACGAGTTCAGCGTACAGGCAGACGGCCCACCTGATGGAAAGCGGTTAACATCGCTTATGGACATTTGTAACACCAAAGGTGCTAACAATGTGTTAACTGTTAAGTGCTAACAACAACACGACTCAAGGTTGTCATGGTGGTCATACTCTAGACCAGGGATGGTAGCCATCCAGACGGGCAAATACCCTACCACCTGGCTGTGGGTTGTTTTGTCGCCTCTTATAACAGGCCGTCCCATAACACGAACATGTATTCTTACTCCGTTCCAGCATGGAGTTTCTGTATCTTATGTTTCATTTACATTATTTATTTCTACGGCAGCACGCACGAAGGTGTCGAGGGAAGTGGGCAGTGCGAGTATGTAAACGGAAAATAAATTGAACATATGCTACTCGTGCCGAGACAACATAATGTAAATAAGGAATTACTATCTATTCTTATGCCTTACTACTGATTAAACTTCATACAGGTAATGTCAATTTTCTACAAATGGTAAGGTAACAAATAGATAGTAATTCGACGGCTTCTGTGGTCGAGCGGGCAAGTCTTAGCCGGCCGAACTCGCTGGAACGCACAGGCTCCGAGTTCGTTCCAGGCATGGTGAATTTCGGAAACGAACTTTCTGTTATTTACTATGGTCTGGGTGTCTGGGAACGGGCCCCCAGAGTGGTCCAGTGTATATAGGATTTTTGAATTCGATTCGATTGGTAGTTTTGATAGTGTTGGTAGATTTGATAGTTTGGTAGTTTTAATAATTTGGTAGTTTTGGTAGAGTTGGTAGTTTTGATAGTATCGGTCGTTTTGGTAATTTATGTAGTTTACACATAAATAGACAGGGCTATGTAAGTAAAATTAGAACAGGTTGAAAGTGTAGGCGATAAGTTTGTATGGTAGACCAATCATTTCTCACGTTTATAGATATAAAAATTTATAATCTATAAAAAAAATGCGATAGAAATTCGATCTGTCCGTCTGAATACTGAAAATGGGCATAGATACATTTCATCCCGGGAGATGGGATAGTTTGTGATATATGAAGTAGATCTTCTGAGCGCAAATAGCACCAACACAAAAATATAATACAATGTAGAGTACATTATTAGTATTAACACCTGCTGTTTAAGCAAGAGGTCGCACTAGAGTTCAACCCGTGGGGTAAACTCTAGTCTCTCTCTAATATATAAAATTCTTGTTTCGCGGTGTTTGTTACCAAACTCCTCCGAAACGGCTGAACCGATTTCTATGAAATTTTGTATAAAAATCGGGTAGGTCTGAGAATCGACCAACGTATATTTTTCATACCCCTAAATGATAAGGGTGACCCACACCTAAATATTTTTTGACAAAAATTTTTATTTATATTTTATTATATTTATACTTCAAATTTTCACCCTTCTACGATCGACCCCTATTTTTTAATAGCGATATTAGTACTTTAATAGTTTAACTTACTTAAAATGACTAGAAATAATTTAAATGGTAAAACAACGTTTGTCGGGTCAGCTAGTTTTGTATATAAAGATAAACTATTTTGCACTGTTACATCCACTTGGTGAAGGACGGCCGTGGGTGACTGACCTTTGACCTGGGCGTTGTCCCCGCGGCCGCAGTTGGCCGTCCGCGCGAGGTCGTACAGGAACTTCATGACGGAGGAGTTGGCCTCGCGGTGGTCCAGCGCGCACGCGAGCGTCGCGCACTCCAGCACGGCCGCCATCGCGCCGCACGACAGGAACTCCAGCGGCACGCGCTGCAGGAACCTGCGGACGGAGCACAAATTTCCTAAACACAACCATTCGTCCCTGGGAGCGATTCTCCCTGAAAATGACCATAGATAACACATGCTACTCATATCCCAGCTTTTCTCACAAACGCTGTTAAATTGTAATAAAAAAATATCACATCATTTTATACTTACAAATTACTTTTCACTAAATTATTATTCTATTTATATAAATTTGAGCTAAATATTTACTATTATCAGTGAAAAAAAAAATGTATATACACAGGGTGTTTCAGCAAACGGAACACCTACTTAAATGGGTGAAAGGGCATAACAGTAGCATACAGTTACAAAAAGGAAAAAAATAAGTTTTAGAGTTATAACCATTTAAACTTTCACTTCTTATCACCATAATTTCGCATAAAACCAGGTGGAACATGTACAGTAAAAGATTTTAAATCGAACATATTTTTTCTTTTCAAATTTATTCATCCGGTATTGAAAAAACGCATGAAAAGTAACTCCAGCAGCGACGTACTTCTGATAGGATCCCCCTTAATTTGTAAACATTGTTACAAATCGTTGAGTTCACGAACTGTCAGCTGAACTTTATAGAAAACGCCGACTATCGGTAAGCCGGATAGCGATTGCTTTGTCTATGTTTGGCGGCATTGTTAAAGGGCAACGAACTTACCAAATGTTTTATGCAAAGTTCAATCATTCTTAGTGTACAATATTGAGGAGAAGCGTGACCAAAATTATTTTTTCTTCTTCCCGTATCTTTGTTATTAATAAATAATAAAATTATAATGCATGTTAATGAAGATATTTTCTCGGTATACTCTAGCGGTTTCAATCAGGTGTTCCGTTTGTTGAAACAAGCTGTATATATACACTCAGACACGCACACACACACACACACACACACACACACACACACACTGTGTAAACTCTATATAACGACACGGAAGCGACTGCATTTTATGGCCTTATAGAGAGTTGTCGCTAAATGGAGAGAAGTCCGTTATTTTTGTCTGACGTCTTTTGCTGTAGAAGTTGTTGCATTTTTTTACTTATTTTATTCACATCTTGCGATATTGAGGCATCTTGGTGATGTACTTCGAAATTTCGGTATTTCGGAATTTCTTAGAAATTTCGATATACATGATGCCGACAGTCGAGTTTATTACGGTCTAGGATAATAAAGCGATAAAAGAACGTATACAGATGCGCAGTTTTGACTAAATTTGGCATTACAAGGTACTTTTTATTACTTAATAGTTGTAGTTATTGAGAATGGGTGTAATGCTATATAGAGTCTCATTGTATGGAAGAGAAGCTATAACAACTAAAGCCAAGAGATTTCGACGCTTAAGAGAGTTTGTCGTTAAATCGAGTAACGTTACATGGAGTTTACACTGTATAAATAAGTTAATCACCTATAAAAAAAAATGCGATAGTAACGTGATCTGTCTATTTGTTAAGCTTTCACGGAAAAACTACTAAAAGTACTGGATCAGTTTTGCTGTAATTTAAATAATTACTCTGACATAAAAATTTAACACAATGTAAACTGTGTTCACGCATGCTCTTTAAACGAGAGGTAAGCACTAGAGTTTGATCCGCGGCGCAGCCACGGGGGAACTCTAGTATTAATATAGATAAAAAAAGTTTACTCAGTGTGGAAAATATCGTACCTGATGCAGAGCCTGAAGAGGTCGTCGACGGTGTCCGGGTTGTCCTTGAGGCCGTCTTGCTGCTGCAGCAGGTGGAAGGCGCGCGGCATCAGCGCCTGCAGCAGCCGCACCAGCTCACCGGCGCACTGCGGTGACGCCGACAGCTCGTCCACCAGCACCGACGCCAGGTACAGCACGCAGCTGTGCGCCTGGTGAACGCCACACACATTTACACTCATCGGAATGATAAGTAGGTGCGTGTCAATGGTCATACAAAAATGGAGAAAAAAAGAAGGAAAGTGGTCCCCGAGCTTCTAAGCAGAGGCTCCAAATATGGCCGGTATTTACCGTTTGGATGATGATTAGATAGGTAAGTCCTGGTGGATTTTAATATTTTTAGTCATATTCTAATTTGATGTTGTCTTGTAATTATGGGGCGAAATGTAAAACATATTTTATTACAAAAATATTTTGTCTCAGTTAACTGTAATTATTATGTGCATTAATTTGTGGGTAATAAATTATTTAATCTATTTAAAATAGACAAACAACAAAATAGAGCTTGACGATATGTCACTTTATACGTATTATAGGGAGTAGACATAATTTTAATGTATATGTATGACTTTCAATAAAATAAATATATATTTCGCTTTTTAGTACGAAGTCTGTTTTGTATTAGTTTATTTAATAAAAATTACTTTTTTTGTGCAAATATGTGAATAACTTTGGAAATACTATCTCACTCTTCGACGTAGACCCTCGTCAACGAGAGTTAGAACAACTTTCCCTGCGATCCACTCATCAGAACCTGACTTAGTGACTACGGGACCACCTCGAGAGTCTACTCTTTAGAACAAAAAAATATTGAAAATCGGTCCACAATTGACGGAGTAATCGCGTAGCAAACAACTTTCGAGGGTTTCTCACAATTTTCCTGCGATCCACTCATCAGATACTGACTTGGTGACTATGGGACCACATCGGGTGTATACTTTTTCGAGTAAAAAAAAAAAACGAAATGTGTGCTGGGACACATAGTAGAAGTGAAACTTCAACAGACAAGTGGAATTATCCGTTGAAGTTTCACTTCTACTATGTGTCCCATACATTTTGATTTTTCGCAGGTTTACTGCAAATTATGATTTGGTTAGGTTAGGTACATTTTAATCAATGCATTTTGGTTTAAACATTTCATTTTATCAAACAACGTCGACCCGGAACCAAAAAAACATCCATAGTCTACTTTAAAATTATGTCGCCTCTCCACGCGGCCGTAACGCTTTTTCGTGACAGAAAAAATCCCAATACCCCCGTCTATATAGAAGTTTCACTTCAAAAAGAAATTGATAATCGGTACACAATTGACGGAGTAATCGCCTAACACACATACAAAAGCATATAAATTGAGAACCTGCTCCTTTTGGAAGTGGAAATTGGTTGGAATGAAATCTTTTGAATTTGAATTTAGCAAGTGGCACTCGCCTGCTGGGCGTAGAGGTGCCGCAGGCTCTCCCCCAGCGCGGGCAGCAGCGGCGCCGAGTGGTGCTTCACGCAGCGCACGCCGAAGCGCACGGTGCGGCACACGCGCTCCATGCTGCGCCCGTCGCGGCCGTACCTGCAAATCGAATCAATTTGTTCGAAACACGGTTAAACAGTTGGCATATATGTGATAGTGTACACATGTTTTGCTCACATAGGAGCATACAAGTATTTATAATAAATTTTATTAAATTATATAATGTTAAATGAAACACACATAACACATAGTAGAAGTGAAACTTCAACGGATAAGTGGAAAAACGAATGGCAATGGACAAGTGGCAAAAAGAATCGCAACAAAATTTTAACTTGAAGTTTTACAGGCAGGTTTTCAAATTGGACAAGTACATAAAACAAACTTTATTTAGGCTAAATAAAACTTTAACAATACTCAATTGACGGTTGACTTCTTTGTCGTCCGTGATCACGGCCACTGAAAAGTGGTCGAAACGTCGGAATAAAAATGAAATAAATTACCACGCTTAAAACCGTTAAAATATAGTTTTATTATGTATATTTGTCGCGAAAACTTAAGAAATAATTATTTTCAGTAAGCAAATTTAATAAGAAATAAACTTTAATGTACACAATCCTGCCTCTTGTTTTCCCACTTTCGCTAGACCCATAGGTTTGCTAGAAGAAAACTCTTTTTAGGGTTAAGCTCGCCCTTTGTACGTCACCACTATTTTTCAGTGTTATTTGTAACTACAGTGTAAACTCTTTATAACGACACTGAAGGTACTGTGCATTTTATAGCGTTATAGAGTTGTCGTTAAATGGAGAGAAGTCTGTTATTTTTGTCTGACTTCTTTTGCTGCACCAGTAATTTTGTTGTATTTTTTTTACTTAAATTATTAATATCTTGCGATATTGAGGCATCTTGGTGATAAAGGAAGTAGTTACAAATATCGGTATGCATGATGCCGACAGTCGATTTTATTACGGGCTAGGATAATAAAGTGACAAAAGAACGTACACAGCTGAGCAGTTTTTACTAATTATGACAACTTAAAAGGTACTTTTTATTACTTAATTGTTGTCGTTATTGAGAGTGGGTGTATTGCTATATAGAGTGTATCATTGTATGGAAGACAAGCTAAACCAACCAAAGCCAAGTGATTTGGACGCTTAAGGGAGTTTGTCGTTAAATCGAGTGACGTTACATGGAGTTTACACTGCATTTTGTGTACAATGAAGAATAATTAATTAAGAAAATAATGTTTATTTAGAGTTATTTAAAATGGAAATTATACATAGTTTAACAAAAACCAAAGGCTAACTAGCTCTAAACAGGCCTTAACTCAGCAAACGCTGGTCTTCTGTAAGTGCCAATAGCGGCCACCCGTAAGTTACGCCACACGTTAAGAGGGGGTCGACGAAGTGTGACAAGGGGTGGGAAGGCTCTTAAATCTCGTGACGTCACATTTCAAAATCTATTATATATATTTAAGCTTTAAAACACGAAATCTGAACTACTAACGAAAAATACTACTAATATTATAAACGCGAAAGTTTGTAAAAATGTATGAATGGTTTTTTTCTCTTTCACGCAAAAACTACCGAATGGATTTTGATGAAACTTTACAATAATATAGCTTCCACATCAGAATAACATATAGGCTATAATTTATAAAGATATAATGTGAATTATCCAAAATATAACGATTTTTTATCATCACGCGGGTGAGACCGCGGAGCGCAGCTAGTTTTAAAATATTTCCAACTGTCTGTATGAAAAAAATAACTTAAATGGAAATAAAACTAATTACAAAACTGTTGTTTTAATTTAACAAAATCTTGACGTAAAATTGCAAAATATGTGATGTCACACTAGGAAGGGAGGAGTCTCACGAATGTGACCAGCTGTGACGGGAACGGGGGAGGGATCGAAAATAATTAAATTTATGTGACGCAATTTGTGGGTGGTCTCATCTTATCAACATAATCTTTAATATTATAAAATTCTGAACATGCCGTGTCTGTACATTGAAGCTACTAAAAAAAAAAACAACTGGAATAGACTATATAAACGATAGAAAACATGATGTATTTTTTTTAGATTTCTTGTCTGTTTGTTTAGGTTTCACGTAAATAGTATTGGGCCGATTTTGATGCGTTTTTCGTTGATCGACAGTAAATATTTAGACTTAAACTCTGCGCTACTTTTTATCCCGGAAATCCCGTGGGAATGTTTTAAAATAGCCAAATGTTAATATTTTACTGATGGATAGTAAATTTAATGCAATAAAATTTATGATTTTTTCTCCGAAATCCCGCGGGAATTTTCCCGGGACCGGTTTTAAGTTGTTCTGATGCATAAAAATTAGGTTAATCCGCCAGTTTCCACTAAAAAGTTAGCTTATATTATTTTTTTAAATGCTGTCCCGGGAATCCCGCGGGAATTTAAAGTCAAGCGTGGACGAAGTCGCGGGCATATCCTAGTTGCATATAATATATCTCTTTTCTTTTGCTGGTTCCAAATATTCTAGTGTACAATAGTTACATGACAAATACATACTTCTCCATGGACTCCCTTAGGACGGGCCAAGTGTCGCTGAGTGCGGGCACGCACGGGTGCGTGTCCCCGACCGAGGTGGGCGGGACCTCGACGTCCCGGAAGAGCGCCGCCAGCCGGTCCAGCCAGACCACGGGGTCCGAGGTCGTGCCTTTGCGGGGCTCCTTGCCGCTCTTCAGCAGCTCGG
Source organism: Dendrolimus houi (assembly GCA_039645545.1). Lineage (NCBI taxonomy): Eukaryota > Metazoa > Arthropoda > Insecta > Lepidoptera > Lasiocampidae > Dendrolimus > Dendrolimus houi. The sequence continues at coordinate 22,354,092 of CM077128.1, read as the reverse complement.
ACAGACCGTTTATTTGGTGGGAGGCCGCTTCACGCATCGCTACCGTCAACTGGAAAACACGCCAAAGAGCATTCTAATTGTTGCTTAATTTTCTTTTTTCTTTTATCTATTTTTTAATGATTAAATTCAGCAGACAGACAGACTATGTCGTCTATGGACATTTGCAACACCAAAGGTGCTACGGATGCGCTGCTGCTCTCTTAAGGGAGACTGGAACCTGGCCACTAATGCCGGAACACAACTCAAGGTTGTTACGGCGGCATACTCTAGACCAGGGGTGGTAGCCACCCGGGCAATTGCCCTACCACCTGGCTGTGGGTACATTAATAAGCATCTATATAATATCAGCTGATGTTTTGTGCCCACTTCGCTGGGCGTAAAACATCTTTACTTTTACATCCACTCCTGTACATCTTGGAGAGAATATTTTACCACATAGTGACAGAGTTAAATATATGGGAATGCATCTTGACCGCAGATTAATTTGGAAGTATCATGCTCAAACCAAGAGGGACGAGATGAATCTAAAGTACAAGACTATGTTGTGGTGGTTACTTGGATGTAATAGTAAATTGTCTATAGACAACAAGTTGCTTATATATAATACGGTACTAAAACCAATATGGACATATGGAATCCAAATCTGGGGTAGTGCTAGCAACTCAAACATTTCTATCATACAAAGACTCCAAAATGTCATACCTCGTACTGTCTCAGGAGTACCCTGGTATGTAAGAAACAGTGAGATTCACGAACATCACGAAGTGAAAACAGCAAAAGAATAAATTCGTGAACTCTCAAAAAGCTACCAATGTCGATTGGCTCTGCACGTAAATAAATTGCCAGCCAAGTTAATGCAACGTAGATATCCATCTCGGCTGAAGAGGCAGGATGTTCAGAAGCTACAAGAGAGGACTTAGTCCTCCATAAAACAAAGTGTAGTGTTCTCAGTGGAGAACACACTCATTAATAAAATAAAATAAACACAAGCAATTCATTTAAAGTCGGGTTGCGACTGATTGTGGATACATAAGTAATATTTTTTTTTTTTTAATTATTAATCACAATTAAGTATAGCCTATGTCAGTCGGGAATTATGTAGCTTTCTACTGTTAAAATAATTTTCAAAATCGGATCAGTAGTACCGGAGATTACCTCGAACATCCAAACTTACATACTACACTACTACATCTTTATAATATTATAGTTTAAATAATATTTTTTTATATTGCAGTGAGATAAGTAGGGTGGCGCGAAGAAGTCTTAAAAAAAACAATTTCTTAAGACAAGTTTATTATACGACAGTTCTTACAAGACTGATTGAAATACAATTAAATTATATTAACTCTAAAAACTTAAATTAACACTAATTCTTACAAAGCGATAACTGGCCGCTGCGTGGTCAGCAGGTTTGTAGGCAAGCGTAAGTCCAGCGATTGCCTAACTAGTGTTCTTTTTAAATATTAAACGCAGGTTTAGGTTTAGTGGGTAGTCTGACAGTTGGTTTCGCGCGACTTTTTCCACTCGGAAGACAGCATAGAGGACCAGTGACTCCGGTGTTCTCCCCCCAGGATTGGAAATGGTTCAGAAACACATTCCCCTGCATTATAAAAAAAGAAAAATGGGACAGGTTGGAGTATAGTTTCTCAAACTGGGGGTTGGGGGTCGCGTTTGTCAAAAAACAAAGACCTATATACAAATGAACCGTATCAATAAATTATTAATTAAAATATTATTACAATTTTGTAGTGAACATACAAAATTAGCAGATTAGTAGTGATACCGCCATGTAACTTTCTTTCTTCTTTCTTTCTTTCTATATAGTCGTGGTAGCGTAATGGCTAGCGTACGCGTCCCAAACTCAAAGGGCGCGGGTTCGATCCTGGCCGGAACGCATGCACCACTTAGGCAGTTTTCTGTTACCTAATGTGCATATTGTTACAATTACCACGTGCTAATAACGGTGAAGGAAAACATTGTGATGCGACCTGCACATCGAGATAACCGATGTGTCAAACCTGCCAAGCCGCCTTGGACAAGCGTGGCGGGTATACTTTCCGTTCCCCTACAGTGGGACATTTATGGGCTGCTATTACATGTAACTTTCTTTCGGCCTGTACGATCTTCTTTTGACAATATTTAAATTTTCACTTCAAATATGACAACGCCGTCTCCTTTCGCACGCATGTCAATCATCATTGTCATTTCATCAACAAATAAATTTAACATAATCGCCTCGCACATTGTAAATATATAAAATAAAATAACATAACATAAAATATACCGCGCCCGCAACACATGAATGTATATAATTTATAAGTAACCCGCTCCACACCATAAGTCTATATCTATACATATAATACAACTGTAGAGGTCGAATTTCTGTACAAGGAAAAAAAATGCTAAAAACCGAGTCAGGGGGATGTAAGAAGTGAAATAGAACTAATTTAGAATTTTTCAATTTTTCTTGTTTCTCTGTTTGTACCGGCTATCTCCGAAACGACTGGACCGATTTAAATGAAATTTTGTACGGTGGAAGCATATATCCCTGGTCATAATGTAGGATATTTTTGATTCCGAAAAATGAAAGAGTTCCCGTGGGATAGTTAAAAAAACTTTCCACGCGGACGAAGCTAGTATAAAATAAATTAACATAATAAATACATACATATCAAATAAAATACTATAAATATAAACTTATAACAAACTGAAGTGAAGTGTACTGATGAGCAGAAGAGCAGCTACATTTCTTGCCCATTAACCAGGTACACGTGTGCTCATTCTCAAATTCCCATAAAAATTGTCCCATTCTCCTTCTTTCTCATTTTGATACGGTTCGCTTATCGCTAAACCCAGCGCCGCCGCAACAAGTAGATTAGGTTAGAGGGCTAGGATAGAGAACTAACTAATTAATTGTGTCTAATGTATATTCATTAGATAGATTAATTATTGTTATAAAACTTGACACAATGCCTGACGTGACCACCTATAAATAGGGAGTGTATTTAGCATGAGCATTGTGTTACAAGATGCCCACCACAGTAGTCATGAGAACCATAGTGTATATTAATATGACATAGACAATCGTCATAGATAATATTTTTAGTCTATTTATCAGACGATTCGATTTATAACTAAATTACCATTTTCTACCGGCTAGTTAATTTTATAAGCCCACTAAATTATCATCTAGATAATTTAGTGCATCTGTAACTAAATATTATAATTGTTTTTATGATCCTGGCAACACTATGATGTAATTGCTATTTTTAGCAATGATGCAATGTTATTGTTTTGTAGGGTAGCATTTTCGTATAAAAGGCGTAGTGGCGTGTAGACGGTGTTCATTGCTTACTGGTGTGAATATTCACATCAAAGGCTGAACAGTAAAGGGGAAACCCTGCCCAAATAGTTAATATTTGGTATATTTGGTACTTTCTTACCCAAATCTCTCCTTGCATTTTACATTTGTTAAGATTTTTTTTACGGTCTTCCAAACTGAACACATTCAGAGACATGTTTAAATACATTAATAATATAATATTTTGTACTCTGTAGAATGTGATATTTTATATGAAGACACAGCTTGCGTTATTACGTATCTATAGCACTAATACAAATCCTAAGGTAAGCCGGTGCGGATGCATACATGCATGTGCTCACACCTGCACTCGGCATAAACTCTTATTATTATTGGAGACGCAATCAGGCAATCTCCGCGGGTAGGGGGTTATGCGTTCAATGTATGGCCATCCCTTATTCCCCAATTAAGGACTGGTGCCCGGAGAATATAGAACCTTGCACTTACCTCGCAGCCAGCCACCAGCCCACGACAGCGCTGGTTCAGTGGGTCTGCCGTTGCTTTCTCACGTGGCGATACGGGTGGCAAAGTCCTTCAACACGAGCCCCGGGGCGCAAGGGACGCAAATACACTGACCACTTAAATTTATTGAAGGTTAAGGCTAATGTCCTTGTAATTAACTACTGGACGCGGAAATTACGTGCGTCGCGGTAGCGTGGCGTTTGACAACATGCGGGGTTGTAAGACGCTATAAACCCAAGACACAATTGGTAATTGGGAAATAAGTGGCGCCAACAATTATAGTTAAACAAAAATAGATTTAATACGCATGTGTATGATGTGTCTCTTGACGAACAAAGCGTACCTGGTCGGGGGGCAGCGCGCCGATGGCGGCCGCCAGCGCGCGCACGAGCGTGGTGGAGGTGGGCGCCGGCAGCGCGAGCTCGTCCGCGAGCTGCACCGCGCCCAGCAGCGTGGCCACGTGCTGCGACGCCCCCACCCGACACGCCCTGCAGATGTTCTACAACAAACAACACCAGCTGGCTACTCGCTACTCGCTACTCGGACAACGGCGACGAATTCGTTTTTCTTAATAATGTTACGAGTTGCTGGACCCGAATTAAAATGCCGCTGGAATTATTATACAATTTATTAGAACTATATAAACACGTATAACACAGGCACAAATATCACTGAATACAACCAGTCCAAACGTAATGCACGATTCAATAACACGCGCAAAGTCCGTCGCTAAATAAATTAACCGAATGTACACAAGTCTTGCTTCGCTTCTGGTTATCGCTCGACTGACGATCTCTCCATTGGGGCATTGCTTTATGCTGCACAAATGAAATATGTCTACCTAACCGCGCGGACCGAATTACTTAGAATCACACCTGGCTAATGGCTACCATAAAAGATTGCAATACACAATGGGCTATTTTTCTAATCACAAATTTTAAACACAAAGTAAACAAAAGAAGGCCAAATGCCGAAAAGTAATAAAACCTGCACAACAGGTATGCAGGTGTGAATTTGTCTTTTTCGGTCGTAACAATAACGAGATCGCATAACTTGGCACTGGCATCTCCGATGTCAAGTTATTTTTGAAACCACCATTCTTTTTGCTCTATCGTGTAACATTAAGCTTATAGTAGGGGAGCCCAAGATGCTAAATGTGGGGTTACTCGAGCGTCGCGGGACTTTTTGGATTAGATTAGAGGCTAAAAAGAAAAAAGATTATATGATGTATGCCCTTTCACTGGTGGGAGGAGCGTGTACAGGTTTAAAAAAAAGAGTCGCACAGAAATACTCAAGCGCGTCAGATATTCAAAAGGGATGTTAAGTAAACCCTAAATGAACTCCTTGGCTTGGCCTCCCCTACTATTATTATAATCCCCGGCACGCAACTTAGCCAAAATTGTTTTTTTGGTGTCTTTGGTTGTCAAGCGGGACGCGGGGAATGAGTCTACTCTACTGTCTCCTTCATACTCATAAGAGAGACGGCCAGACTTTTCACGATGCGAATGCAGTGCGCCGCCACACCACGCGGTTATTTACAGACACTACACAAGCACAAAGTGTATACGTGTGTTGAACGTGCCATGCGCGAAATTACCCCCACTACGCCAAAACGTGGACAAGTTGCGTGCCGCGTACTATACACGTGTTTATATTCTTTATATTGCTCATTATTGAAACACTTGACAATTGTCGATCCCAAATTTCTAGTTTTCATACATTGTTGGGGCCAAATTGTAAAAAGACGAGTGATTATAAGATGAATATATTTTTTATATTTGTAATGAGTTTATTAATTTAGGTTTATGGCTTGGCAGCTAGGCCTTTAAGCCAGATCTTAGATTATAATGTAGTTTCTTGATTTTATTAAGCCTATGTGTAGCACAGCTGAACTGTAGGTTATCAGCTGGTGCCATTCAACGGAGTTCTTGTGAAAACTCAAAAGGCCACATTCGACTATTCAGTTCACATTTCTCACAAAACACATAATTACTACTCAAAAACTATTAATATCCTACAACTATTGTTCATTTAAGAGTAATTTTACACATTTTTAGAAAATAAAACTGCACAGCACAACATCTCCTTTCAGTTCCCGCCAAAAACTCCTAATGAGTTTAGCTATGTTAAATAAACATAGATTAAACATATTGTACAGTTTTTTTTGTTTGGTCGTGTATTTTTTAATTCCTTTTTTAAATCTAATTTTCCAATATTGTATTAAATATATTATAATCTTCTTGTGGTTGTATGAGCCAAATGCGGAACATGACTTATTTTTTTAGTGGAAACTTAGGTGATATGTGTATTCATTTATATGTTTTATATTGTAAGAATTATAATTATTGTATGTTTCCCAAATAAATTAAATAAACAAATGAATTAATCAAAGTGTAAGTGTTTTTACATTATTAATCGTTGAAATTCATTCACATAAATCGATTATGCTAGTCAATAACTTAATTTATTTGTGAAAGTATTTTTAAGATTTCTCGTGTTCACGATAGAATTTAGGGACGTTTCCATTTTGTTCAAAAAATAATATAAGGCATTTTTTTACTAATATCTCAACGCATTACATATCTTTCTTTGGCCCAGAAGTCCCCGTCTCCTTTAGGAATAAATTCAAAAAAAATCTATAAGGCGGACGGAGGCCCCAGACGGGATCGAAGTTACTTACGTTAAAACGAAAAATATTTATTTATTGAAAAGTTAAATATAAAATCACTAGTATCCGGTTTCTGAGGTACTTTTAACTGTAGTTTATCTGTTCGTAAGCGCTATCGGTTCAATAACTTATAAAATTGCGTTTTGGAACACACCATCGTACGATAGTTAAACTAGGTTTAACTTAACTGACCAATATTAGGCGTTTATATATTTCATATATTTTGTTTGACGTTTTTGTTTGAAGTAAATAAATATTAGATATTCCTTCTTAAATAGATCCCTCTAGTGGCGAGTTTTGGTACTAGTTGTAGGTTAACAGTTAACCTAAGAATCAATTGTTATTGAACTCATAACTGGTAACCTCAGAAACCGGGCATAGCTGACGTTGTTTTGCCATTTAAATTATTTCTAGTCATTTTAAGTAAGTTAAATTATTAAAGTACTAATATCGCTATTAAAAAATAGGGGTTGATCGTAGAAGGGTGAAAATTTGAAGTTGTATGTATTTTTCAATGCTAAATCATAATAAAATATAAATAAGAAACTTTTGTCAAAAAAAATATTTAGGGGTGGGTCACCCTTATCATTTAGGGGTATGAAATATAGATGTTAGCCGATTCTCAGACCTACCCGATCTGCACACAAAATTTCATACAAATCGGTTCAGCCGTTTCGGAGGAGTTTGGTAACTAACACCGCGACACGAGAATTTTATATATAATATACTAATCCCATTTCTTTATTGTCTCGATGACAATTCTAATTTGATAGTTGTAGTGTTGTGACCAAATAAGTAATGATATCGATCGCATATATTTATTATGTTTTGAACAAAGACAAATACAACAAAAACATTCAAATATTGCATTTTTGCATGTGCGGAAGTAACCGCCGAACACTGGGAAAAGATTGTGAGAAGAACCCAAAATATTATCGCGTCGGATTGGGAAATTCATGTGGCATTCGATAATATAGAAGTACACGAACTTATAATAAATGTTGGGGAGAGCTCATCGAGTGACAGTGACGATTCATCAGATTTTGGTTAAAATAAATAAATAAATAAAGAATCAACATAATATAATTACATCTTGTAATGAAATGTAATATTAGTTAATAAATTTGTACAAAATTATCCGACAATAGTTTAGTTTCTTACACTTTGTAAAAAATTATCGGGTCTGGTATCGTGTTACGTTTATCGATAGCTCCATCCCTATCAGTTTCTCCGACACTGCTATGACCTTCTACGTGCGTAAGCGTCATATTTTTATTAAATAATGTATGCATAATGTAAAAAAGACGCTCGTTCAAGTTTCTACAGGAGCTGTCATCGAGAAAATAAAGAAATGGAAATAGTATAGATGTGCTCGTGCGCGGTGACAGCGCCCAAATGTGGCTCGACTCAGACATTCTAATTTCAAAACATCGTATATCACAATGATGGTTATTATTTTATTTTAGATCTTATTTCATTGCATTAAAGTTCGAAATTGTATAATAAAAATTACATTAAAAGTCAACTGGAGGCTTTTTGCTTATGTAACTATCGCTGCGAGTTCACAAGCCGCGTAAAAGAACTTTCGTTTTCAAAAAGTGGGCGTAAAAGTACCTCGCCATCTATCTATTTGACACATTAATATTATAAGGTTACTCGCTACATTCGTTCAAAATTTATGAGGCAGCGACTTTTTGATGATAAAAAATATCTCACGGCTAGGCTACGACCTTGTCGCTATGAGCGGCACCTAGTCGCAACGCGCCGGAAGCAACAAATACAAGAGTCATCGTCATCCGAGCGTTAAATTTCCGGTTGCGTTTAAAGCGTTAGCTTCGGCGCCCAGGATCCGATTTCCTACCTTGTTTTTTGAGGACGCGATGACGCGTACCCAATGTACGCGTCATCGCTGACAACGTCGAGCCCGCAATTCTTAGGCTTTCCCCTTCGACCGGGACATGGCTAGACGTTTGTTTCCGACGTAATATACATAAAACAAACAAAAGGCGACAAAAACAAAGTGCTAAAATATAAAGTATGCCACGAGTTGTCGCGCTCGGCGCAACCTCAGTCGTCAGGTTGCTCGTCGCTTCGCCCGTCGCTAAAAGCTGAAGGTCGTGGCCGGACCTTAACGTCCCGATTGTTTTAACTTTCATCTACCCTATTGACGGTGTCAGGGAGTGTAGATACGCTCTCTACATTAAACTGTTGTAGATAGTGTTGTAAAGGTTGCTTTAACAAATCACTGTAATATACCTTTATATATTAAACCATAGTTAAAATGTCTATTCCTGTTTATTCTACCTGTAACGCAGTTGCTGCAGCATTGGCCAGGTGCTTCTCATGCAATGACCTGACGAGGAATTGAAGGCAGGGCTGCAGGCACTCTGGGTGCCTCTCGATCCACTCACAGAGCTCCCCGAGGAGCAGGATGCAGGTCTTGCGTACAGCGATATGCGCACCCTCGGGCATAGACAAAATGGCCTCCACGACTTTTGGCACGTACTCGTATTCTTCACTGCGAGATGGTGCCATTGTTTATTAGTGTTGCCAGGTAGTAAAGTCTAAATATCAAAGTAAGTTATCTATCAATGGTATACAGCAAGTATATGTACTTATAAATTTTAATATACTCACGGCAATATGTTCTTAGCGACAGATTGCATAATGAACAAGGCCGCCTCTGTCTGCTCCCATGAGATGTCAGAGTGCAGTGCGGCAAACATCTGTCTGAACACTGAACTGGACCCAACTATGAATACCACATCCTTGATCAATCCCATCACTTTCATTCGAAATTCCTGCAGACAGACAAACAGGTAAGTTTACAAGATATTGAGTCAGTTCTCAATAAAAAAATATACATCCTACTTATCCTATAAATATTAAAAACACGAAAGTTTGCAAGAATGTATGAACGGATCTATGTTTGTTACTCTTTCACGCAAAAACTACTGAATGGATTTTGGTGAAACTTTACAATAATATAGCTTACACATCAGAATAACACATCGGCTATAATTTACAAGAATATAGCGTGAATTATCCAAAATATAACAATTTTCCATCACCACGTGGGTGAAACCGCAGACTCAGCTAGTAACATTATAACCGCGAAAGTTTATAAGAATGTATGGATGGATATATGTTTGTTACTCTTTCACGCAAAAGCTACTGAATGGATTTTGATGAAACTTTACAATTATATAGCTTACACATCAGAATAACACATAGGCTATAATTTACAAGAATATAGTGTGAATTATCCAAAATATAACGATATTCCTAGCTAGTAATGCAATAAATATAAGAAAACTTTTTGTTGGGGAGTTTGTTGAGCCTTCATCTTGAACACTTTGTAGAAGGAAATTAAAGTCATTACTCAAAATGACAGCCCATGTGGTTGAGCGGGCTAAGTCTTATTGTGGACCATAGTCGCTGGAACGCACAGACCCCGGGTTCGTTTCCTAGCAGGGTAAATTTTGGAAACGAATTTTCTGTTATTTACTACAATCTACAATGTGTGTTTGTCTGCCGATTATTATTTATTACTAGCTGCGCCCGCGGTTTCACCCGCGTGGTGATGGAAAATCGCTATAATTTAGATAATTCACACTATATCTTTATAAATTATAGCATATGTGTTATTCTGATGTGTAAGCTGTAAAGTTTCATCAAAATCCATTTAGTAGTTTTTGCGTGAAAGACTACTAAACATACATCCATTCTTACAAACTTTTGCGTTTATAATATTTATAGAGACAGAGATTATAGAGGTTATAAAATAAGTAATCTATATATTTTTCATATAACACGCATCATTGCGATAACACATACCTAGTGAGAAGACTCATAAGGACCAAACCTTTTGAGTTTGTTAGTTTTATAAAACTATCAAATAAACCTGTAGTGAAATGTGGTAAATATAAATAAATAAAGGACACATGAAAAAAGTATCTTCCTCTAAATAGAGACAATACAAAAAGTGTTATTGGACACATTCTAGAACTTTTGATCAGATTGATCTATCCGTGCAGGAAAGCAGAAAGAATACAATTTCCTGCGTTGAGGCAGCCTGTCGTAAGAGGCGATAAAACAACCCACAGCCAGGTGGTAGCTACCACCCCTGGTCTAGAATATGCCGCCATAACAACCTTGACTTGTGTTCCGGCACTAGTGACGAGGTTCCATTCTCCAGCAGCGCATTCGTAGCACTTTTGGTGTTGCAAATGTTCATAGGCGATGATAATCGCTTTCCATCAAGTGGGCCGTCTGCCTGTCTGCTGAACTCATGCAATAAAAAAAAAGATTGAACAATAATAATCGGCGGACAACCAAAGACATTGCATATCCTCAAATTAAGCAAGTTGTGCTTGTGTTATGGGTAATACAACGAACGAACCACTTATTCTTATCCGTGCAGAAACGGAGAAAGAATACAATTTCGTGCGGCCGGGCGGCCCGTCGTAAGAGGCGACAAAACAAACCACAGCCAGGTGGTAGGGTATTCGCCCGTCTGAATAGTTACCACCCTTGGTCTGAAGTATGCTGCCATAATAACCTTGAGTTGTGTTCCTGCACTAGTGGCCAGGTTCCAGTCTCCCTTTAGAGAGCGGCAGCACGTTGGTGTTTCATATGTCCATAGGCGATGGTAACCACTTTCCATCAGATGGGCCATCTGTTGAACTCATGCAAAAATCCAAATATGACGGTAACCACTTTCCATTAGGTGGGTCACAAGCCTCTTTTATACTCTAGCAATAAAAATACTCCTAAATAAATTTATTTTGCGGCCCGCAGTACCTATCTAATACATCTATGTGGCCCTTATAAGAAAAAGGTTGAGTATCGCTGATCTATACCATATCCTCTTTATTAACAGTCCAGTCAAGACTATTCTCAAACCTATACCACGATAATGTAATTACCTCAGGCATGCCTCGAGGCTCTCATCTTGGCCCGATACTCTTTAATATATTTATTAATGACATAACTATTTGTAGTATATATGTATGCTGATGATTTAAAGTTTGCCAAAGTAGTTGAATCTGACTTAGACTGTGGACTTCTACAAGAGGATTTGAATAGACTATTTCACTGGTGTAAGGAAAATAGCATGTGTTTAAATCGCGGAAAGTGCTACCAAGTAGTATATGCAAGAAAACTACAAGTCTTAATAGGATAATACTTTATAGGGGATCATAAGATAACAGAATTAAATGTTATAAAAGAATTAGGCATATTATTCGATAGCAAATTAACTTTTGTTCTTCGGTTTGTCTTGCGGCATAGCAAAGTATTTAATAATATTAACACTCATAAAACTCTTTTTAACAGTCTGGTTCGAGGCATACTAGAATACTGTTCAGTAGTATGGCGACCTCATTACGCAACACACTCCTTGAGGTTAGAGAGAATACAGAAAAGATTTCTTTGGCATCTTGCACACAGCATAGGAAGGGAGCGAAGATCATTCTCATATAAGGATAGGCTGCTGCATTTTAAAATGTTTTCTTTGAACAAATGCAGGGGTATTTTAGATATGCAATTTTTGTTTAAACTATTTAATGGCATGATTGACTGTCCCGATTTGCTTAATAGCTTTAGCTCGAACACCTATTACACCCCTGTGTACGCCTTTACGTCGCACCGTTCTGCTCTGCCAACTCTCCCATACCTAGACTATGTAAACTAATAAACTGTTATAGTGATATTACTGATCTACATGCAAATTCATATTACAAATTTCATCGAATTATTGCATCTCACATTACTAATTAACTTCTATTTTTTTTATATATTTGAAACTTAATAGCTATTAAAGCCTTATTACTATTTTTTTCTCTCTTCCTTAAATTAATTATATTATAATTTTTAAAACTACAAAATATCAAATTGCATGTAGTGTTTGCTTATAAGTAATTACTGCATTTGTCATGTTTTTTATTTATATAAAGCTATGTACATCCTTTGTATTAGCGCAAGTAATTGTTGGTAAACCAAATAAATAAATAAATAATAAAAAATAAATATGACCTGCCAAAAACTATATGACTTACGTAAAAATCGTCGCCCTCTTCAGGTGTGTGAGTATGATCTGGTTCACACTGACAGTGCCTGGCCAATGCCTCGATCAGCCGCTCTATGTGGGGCTTGAACACGTCCGTCAATGGCTGGTAATCCCTCTGGTACACCCACTCCGATAAACGATACCACAAGTTGAATGTTATTTCTGCTACCTAGAATTATTCACAACATTTACATCATATCACATTTTGGGCGTTGATAAATCTTTCTCTCTTCTGTCTTAAATCATGTATTCATTGAGAAACAATTTGGTAGAACAATTTCTGAAACACCAGACAGATGTTCACAGGAAATTGTTTCAAGATTTTGTTCCCTACAGCTATTGCAGTAAATACATAATATTTAGTGCAATATTATTATAATGCATGTATAATTCACACTATTATAATCTTAGCTATATAATCTATTATTTCTTTGAATGAAAACTGATTATTGTTTTGAATGATAGCCATTGTAATTAAAACTATGTTTTAACGGTTTTTAGCGCGGCATATTTGATTTTAATGTCGACGTTTCAGCCACTTTTCAATAGCCGTGATCATGGAAGACAAAGACCATCTTCTATGATCACGGCTACTAAAAAGTGGCCAAAACCTCGAAACATAAATCAAATAATATGTTGCACTTAAAATCGTTAAAACATAGCTTTAATTATGTGTACTAGTCGCAAAAACATAAGAAAATAATATTCATTACATAGTTTTAAGATAAATATTTATGATTAAAAATTTAAAAAGGTAGATTCATCATCTATATCTCTATGAAACTTTTCCCTGCATATGGATTGACCAATTGGTCAATATTTTTCAACAATTTACTATGGGTCTTACTAGGATCAGCCCCAGTTTTATTTTAACTTGGCTTGACCATAACTAACTTAGCTTATAATATACAATTTGGTATGATTTACTTAATTTTTATTTCTCTAGAGCCTCTCACATGTTGAGATAAACTTATATACAGTCTCTAAAGTAACTATATAGTTTCAGGCACTTTAAACTGGTTCTGAATTTATTAACAAAATATAATTTCATAACCAGTTGTAATTGTAAAATAATGCCATTATAACTGAAACTAAAAGGTCAGATATATAAATTATTATTAATCTGTCATAATACCAGTCATGTTATATGGGTCTGAATGTTGGGCTACTAAAGTGATAGACCACAAATGTCTTCACTCAGCTGAGATGGATGTGTGGCATTACAAGAACGGATAAGGTGAGATATGAGTTCATAAGTGGATCTTTGAAAGTCACACCCATATCTGAAAAACTGAGAGGAAAATAAGGTGGTATTGGTATGTAATGAGGGATGAAAGTCATGTGATTAAAAGAATGTTATACTGCAAAATTGATGGGTACAAAGGTAAAGGTAGACCAAAAAAGAGATGGATGGATTGTGTGAAGGATGGATGATATAATTTAAAATTTTAAATCAGCAGACAAACACACACACTGTATATCCCCAAATTAAGCAAGTTACGCTTGTGTTATGGGTAATATACAACGGACCACTCTGGGGCCGATCCCAGACACCCAGACCATAGTAAATAACGGAGAAAATACTTTTCCGAAATTCACTATACCAGGAATCGAACCTGGAGCCTCTGCATTGCAGTGAGGTAAGCCGGCAAAGGCTTAGCCCACTCAACCACAGAGGCTGTCAAATTTGTGGTGTGACAGAGGATGTATCTTAGAATAGAGGAGTGTGGAAGGAAAAGACATATTGTGTCAACCCCAAATGATTGAGTGAAGGTGAAAGAAACAAGAAAAGGTGGTAATTGTATTTGATGAATACATAAATACTTTGCTTAGCACAGGAATGAAATATTTCCAAGCACACTGTATTTAGAGTTATAATTTGCACTGCTGAACACATCCTTCAAGTTTTTTTTAATATACTATTCAAAAAATTTAAGGGAACAAATTTTTTTCAAGTTTTTAGTGATTTTTGTTAGGATGTATTTCGGTTAAAAATGGTTGTATCGAGTATTTAAAAAAACACTTTGAAACTCTAAAAGTTCAGTTTCTAGAACTTTAGGTGAAAACATTTTAAGAGTCACAGTTTTCACACAATCCGAAGGAATAGCATGATTTTTTTTTATATTTTAGTCTTGGATTTTTTTATTTCATCAACATTTCGACCCGATGGGCATTTCACAAATTTTGAATAGTTAAAAGAAACACATAAATAATTCTAATATCTTTTAACTCCAAATGTGATTAATTTTCAGTACATGCAAAAATTATGTTTCGTAGCTCTGAGGGGCTCTGACATGTGTAGATAAATTGTAGTTTTTATATTAGGGAATGGCAACATAATTTATTATATAATTATCTTATAGCAGAATAAATCACTTTCAAAATGGGTGAATTTTGATTTCCAATGTTGTGATTATTGCAGCTAACCAGTGTAGCTATAGGATATAGGATTTTTTTTAACAATTCTACTCCTCGAGTCCCGTACCCTTTTTATAACTTAATTTTAAGAAAGTTTTAAGAAGTAAGTACACACTTCTTGATAATTTTTGTTTTTGTGTGTGACATTTATTCAACCGTATATGTGTTGTGGTGTACCTTACGAATAATAGGATATAGGACTCATTTATGCATAAGTATGGATTCTTATAAATTGTCCAAGAATTAAGTGTAAATAGCATAACCTCATTGAGTTAATGTAGTAATTAATAAATTAATATGATATTTGATAATTTTACTAAACAAGTGCTCGTATTGTATGGTAATATATGAACAAATATTTTAATCATTAAGATAAATGGAGGATGCTGAAGACCGCAAGAAGTGGAGTAGAAAAAGTAGGCAAGCGGACCCTGCGCGTTAGATTGAAGGCTCCGCACGCAACCGGGATTTAACGCTCGGATGATGATGATGATCTTGGTCTCATGTTACATCTCAATAAACATTAGATAAAAAGATAGAATCCCTTTACATTTTAATTGATTTAAATTTTTGCACTACAATGTTTAGTATAATTATAGCATACTGTTTATACTGAATGATATATGGGTTACAGTGTATTTGTAATATTTTTTACATTTGTGACAGAAATATATCAAAAACTTCATTATATTGGATAATATATCATAATAAAAACTATGTGTCAAAGCTTGTAAGAACATTATTTGACTTGATTTTTATTTCAACCACTTTTCAATAGATGTGATCATGGGATAGAAATATGAGAAAAATTACCATAAAAACAGTTTTAATTATGTGTACTAATTGCAAAACTTAAGAAAATATAATAATATTAGTCCATAAATGTCCCACTGCTAGGCTCGGGTCTCCCATTATAGGGGGAATGGACAGTATACCCGCCACACTTGTACAAGGCAGCTTGGCAGGTTTGACACATCAGTTATCTCGATGTGCAGGTTGTTAGCATGTGGTAATTGTGACAATATGCACATTAGATCAGAAAACCGACTAAGTGGTGAACGCATTCCGGCCAGGATCAAACCCGCTCCCTCTGAATGTGGGATGCATGCACTAGCCATTACGTTACCACAATGTTTCAATTAAATAGACCTGATTATTACCCACCTCATAGTCATGGTGGCCGACACAAACCAAGGCTAATTCCAAAGATCTCATAGCAAAATGAGTATTGCCAGTTGAAGCGGCAGCTATGATTTTGTCTAAAAATGACTCGGCAAGTTCAGTAAAAACTCTCGCATAATTCGTAGCTTTTTCTTCCTCCTCATGAGCTACGGCCATATGGTAGCTCTCTTCTAATGCAGAAACGCTTTCAAATAGCAGCCTTTCTATATTGTCATTGTTGTTGTTCTCTTCCAAACAGTGCAGCAAAGCACAAATACAGTCAGAGGCAGCATCGTGTAATGTGTTTATTGAGTTATGATCCCTTAGAACTTGTAAACAAAACCCTATAACTGCATTCTGTGGCACTTCCCGTATGTCTATTGCTCTTACATGTATCCATGACGTCATGCATTTAATGATTTTCAACGCTACATCTGTATTCTGAGAACTAGTTATACTTTCCTTAAGAAATAACATAACTAATTGAGAGTTTGTACGTAACTCCCTCTTAATATCTTCCCTACGGTTTTGGCCTAGTTTTAAATTTGATGAATCAATTTCTTGAGGTAATACAGTCAGTACTTCTAAGAGGGCAAAGTCATTTTTGTTCGAAAATGACTTTATCAAGTCATTAATGCAGTTCTGCCATGATGGCATTTGTAAAGCTAAGTCTGCTAAAGCTAAACTAAGTTGAGTTAATATTGATGATGTTGTCCCAGGTGATGTATGTTCTAAGTGTGCTACTAGTGTGTCTCTGAGAGATATTAAGGATTCCGAGGGTAGTTCAGAAAGGTTATGCTGCACTTTTGACCTCATAGTTTGAGCAGCAAAGTAGCATGAGTTTAAGTCTTTCTTTTGTTGTAGAAGCTCATCTGCTATCTTCCATGAATGTATCTGAAATAATAAAAAGTACACAATTTCTAAACAAAGGTTATTTCATTTTGCACTCTATAGCTAAAACATAGTGTAAAAGTATGTTTGTTTGTATTCTGGTGTGGTGCTGGCCACAGCCAATATTAAATAAAATATTAATAAAAAATAAGCCTTAACATAGTCATTGCTTTTAAACAATCAATTGCAGTTTTATTTAATTTTAATTAATAAATTATATTTAGTGGGTCTATCCTTGCCCACTCTGGTTTCTATGTTTTCTGTTTACTGCAACCAGAGGTGAACTTGTAATAACTTAATTTTTTATATAATCCATTTATACTTAACCCATTTTGATTTAAAATACTTCAGCAATCCTGATAAAACTGTACTTTACTAGTTTGTTTCAATTATCTATTTGAAGCTTGGTTTTAAACATAGATTTTTTCCATTGAGTTTAGTAAAGTTCAATATGACAGATTTTTTTAAAATTTAATCACTAGATTCTAATATAAATTTTGTCATATAAAATCCTAAATTTCTTTGGAAATTGCCTTTTTACACAATTTAAAAATAAATCTGGGAACTATGCTAAAAATACTGGGTTGAAAGATTTCAAAATTGGGATATTACATTTCACAATTTTATATAGAATGCCATTCTAGACTTATTACAGCAATTATCATTTAAATTACTAATTACAGATCTCTGGCAGTTTTCAGGCATTAATTACCAAGATACTGATGACCTGAAAATGAATTAGGGTTATACTTTTTTTAAACTGGAATTTAAATTCTTTCTAATAAAATTATTATAGCATGACAACTTTGTTATAAGAAAATTTGATGGACAAAGTTAACTTACAGATTTTTGTACGTCTTCTAGCCATAATGAAGCTCTTTCCTTTTCACTTTTATTGGGGTTATCATACAAAGCGCAGATCGCCTGGTGAACTGTATCCATTGATGGCGTATCCATGGTGTTTTTAACAGATTGCACTTCACAAACTTAACGCCTTGATACCATAAAATCCGTAATTTCAAACATATTATTTAAAACGTGGAAAACGATATAAAAAATAGCAAACAAGCAAGACGTACCTATGATGATTTTTGAATGATCAACATAGATTAAAAAATTTAAAAATATAATATTGATGACGTTCAACAGTTAAATATACTAGTCGCCACAAAAAAGCCAGCAAATGTAGCGCTGCGTGTATAATGTATGCCAGAGGAAACGCATGCAAATAAAAGTTAATTGCGCGATGTACATTTCAAAAAGGCTTGGGTTTAAAGTCTTTGTTACCAGGCCATAAAATATACTATTTTTTTAAGTAGTAGTAGAATTCGCCACAAAGGCAGGCGAAGGAATATTTAGTCCATATATAGTTAATTTTGATATATATAAGTTTTCGTATAGTAGCGCAGTTAAATTCAAAGAGTACATTGACGCAGTTGTATTGTAGACTACATCTGATGCGATTCAAAGGAGTTTTTGTGAAAATTTGAAATGCCATATTCAACTATGCAGTTCATATTTCTCACAAAACACATAATTATTACTCAAAAACTATCAATATCCTACAAATATTGTTCATTTTATAGTAATACTAGCCGTCCCCGCCCGCTTCGCTGGGCGAATTTTCAAAGGAAATAAATTAAATTTTATTCATAATTTTTGTTTTTTTTATTCATATTTTTTTTGCTTTTTTTGTTAAATTTAATTTTTTTTTCTGAAATTTAAAATATTTTTCAAAGAGTCAAATTCACTTAAAATAAAATTTATTGATGTAATAAATTATTATTATCATTATTATAATTATTATTATAATAAAAATAAATGTTGATGAACAACAAAACAAAGAATAAATGGAGAAATTAGTGAATAGAAATGGTCCGATTCATGGAGAAATGAGTATTAATCTTCCTCCATCTCACATTCGACGACTCGTCGCTCGTAAGTTGAGTTTGCCGGGACCTAAAACATACTCGTTAATATACTAAATGTTTATTTGCTTATTTTTTTTTAATAGCAAAAAACTATGAACCTAGTAACCATTCAATTTTTTTTGGTTATTTATTAACTTCATGTTTATCGTTGCAACGAACATTATAAACGTATAACTAAGTATTAGTAAACGTTATTTCTTCTTTATCAACATGTAATGTACATATTCACTCTATCTCATCGAATTATGAAACGGATTACTTTGCCAGGCGAATGACATAGATTTATTTAACCTTTTTTTAATTATTAATACTCTTTGTTCTGAAACGGTTCCTTCCGGATATTGTTGGGAAAAAAGTTGATGTAATTGTTGCCTATATGTGGTCATGTCGGTCTCTAATTTGGTTATGTGAAAATAAGTACGCATGATAAATGTATTCACATCTTTGCTCCATTTCAAGCGTACTCGTGATTTCCCAGCCTTGGTGGACACGGGTAAGAAGGAACTTGCCTCCCGTGCAACATTCAAGACTGGTATGGGTGGATCTGGGTTAAAAGAGAGTGTTTGGGGTGACGATGGTACGGAAGGTGAAGATGATCTGGAGGGTGTGTACGATACAGTACTTGGGCTATATGGTTCTATTGGAGTGTTTGTTCTGACTGTTAAACTATCACCATCGTCACGGATTTCGGCTGTAGCATCTTTGTCGGTGGGAGCCCGCCTGTTCAACTCCTCACCGCTGACAATTCGCATGCTGAGACATCCAGCGTCAGCTCCAGGTGTGCCCCGGCGATCGCCCCCGGGCAGCGGTCCTATACGTTTACGTTTAGATCGTAGCTCCATTTTTGATGGGTTTCAGAGCCACGTTAGCCACGCCACTAATTTCTCATTCGTGTGTCCGCCTCCCACGTGATTAGGTTTTCAATCAGGACGTGTGGTTGTATTAGGGGCACAACCCCTATTGGAAATAAATTTCGTAAAATCCTATTTGAGATGATTTCTGCATGACAAATAAAAGGTTACTACCAAATTTAGAGTCTATAGAGGTTACAGTTTGAAAATAGAAATTTCACATTTTAACACCCACTACCGCAATCTTTTTCGGCGGTGGGTTGTTGTCAAATCCGCTCTTAAATCATTTCTGCATCACATATAGACGACTCTAGCTAAATTTGGAATCTGTAGGAGCTACGGCTTAAAAAATAAAAATTTTCATTGTTAAACCGCCCCCGCAACCCCCTGTGGGGTGAGCTACCGTAAAATTCGTTCATAGACTATTTCTACATTTCTTACAGAAGATTCCTACCAAATTTGGAATTTATAGGAGCTATAGTTTAAAAACGGGAATTGTTCATTGTTAACGCCCCCGCAATCCCCTTTTGGGGATGAATTTCTTAAAATCCGTTTTTAGTTGACCTCTACATAACGAAAGTAATATTCCTACCAAGTTTCACATTTCTAAGTCCTATAGTTCCCGAGATTTCGTGATGAGTAACTATAGAAATTGGAATACTTCGATTATCATCGAAATTTTTAACGTTTTAGTAGACTTTTTAAATTTTCTTACATATAAACCTTCTCCTGACAATTCTGAAGACAACAAAAAAAAATTAACCCAATCGGTCCAGCCATTCTCAAGTGATACTCGATCATAGATACGGCATTTTATTTTTATCAAAAATGAGAGTGGGTGTGCAGGGGTGCGTGGGAGTTGGTTGGTGGATGCGTGGAAGTTTGTAAGTAGATTCTTAGCTGAATGTAAAAGAACATAATCCGTTTAGTAAACTCCGTTGAAATCCATGAAAACAAAAGAATCAGGAGAAAACGCTTGTCTTTTGTTCTTATTAGCGGGATAAATGTTCATGAAAGTAAAACAGCAATAAAAAAAATGAAGGAACGTCAGAATTCGAAAAATAAATAGCCATAAACCATCTAGGAAAAATTTCGCATCGAATGGTGGTAGTTTCATGTCGATACGATCAGTGGTTTAGGCGTGATTGAGCCTCAAAGGAAGGCCATTTTCATTATATATATATAGATTAAACATTTATAGAAAATAAAACTGCATAGCTCAAAGTCCTCTTTCAGTTCCCGCCAAAAACTCCTATTTTCTTTTAATATGGACAGAAACTGTTCAAAAAGTTTGTTTTTAGGAACAAAATATATATACTTTCTACATTAAATGATTAAATTCATTTATACAAAAATACTATAATTTTATATATATACACTTAAACACTACAGACAATTTTTTTATTATAGCGAATTGCTTACTATTTAATGGATAGACAATTTTTTAACACAACTTAGTTTGTCACGTGAAATATTGATCTAGATTTCGACCGTATAAAAATTGACATTTTAATTGATTTCAATTTGACAAACAACCGGCAATTTTAACAAGGTCATGGCACTTTTATCATCTGTTGAGTGAACGATCAATACAAACTTAATAAAAAATACATAACTCGTCACACAAATGTTTTTCACGAGACCTTCAATTCGTAGTATTGCTGTTGCATTCACTAAACAAACCTGTGGACGAGCGCTACACACAACTCGTATAGCCATGGCACCGATTAAGGTAGTTTTTAAAGAAAATAATTAGTTGATATTATGTAATCTGCCGGCCTGTATCTTGTAATATGAATTGTAGGTTGGAGATAATCTGCCCCAAGCTGATTTGTTTGAAGATTCCCCTGCAAACAAAGTTAATATTTGCGAGTTGACGGCAGGAAAGAAAGTTGTCTTATTTGCGGTGCCCGGAGCGTTTACGCCTGGGTGTTCTAAGACACACTTGCCGGGATATGTTCAAAATGCTGATAAATTGAAAGCGGACGGAGTTTCTGAGATTGTTTGCATCTCGGTGAATGATCCTTATGTGATGGCTGCATGGGGAGCTCTACATAACACCAAGGGAAAGGTACAACATTTTGTAGTTTACGTACATTACTACATATATGTATGTATGGACTATTACATGTAAATTTAGGTAAATCTATAGCATTCTAATACAGGAATTTTAAGTAGTGGGGTGGTGAAGTAGGGAGAGGGGAGGCATACTTACCTTTACTACAACTCCTAAGGTCCGGAGATTGTGAAATATATATTTTTTTAATAAACATAACCTAACTTATTTTCACTGATTTTTTTCGCTAATATTGCACTTCTATCATAGTTCCAAAGTAGAAAAATCCTTTCAAGTTCAATAAAAAGCCAGTAATCAACATAAAAAGAGCCAAAAACCAGCTTAATTGGATAAAAAATAAGAAAAACACAATTGAACACATTCATATACACTACAAGAGTAACCATTCAAAATGGCAACCAATAAAGATGATGTTTTTTTTATGTAATTGCATTAATTTATATTTAACCTATGTATATAACCTATATATTAAAAAAAAATGTTCAAAAATGTATTTAAAAATTGATATCATTAATATATTGATTAATTGTCATATTTAAAACTAACTTGGTAGTTGTCCACTAAATTGATAAATAAAACAAATGTTTCATACGAGACTTTTAAGGCATCATACTGTTTGTGTGTATAAAATAAATAGTAAATGGTAATTAGTCGGTTCTGGCACTCGCCAGCCGACACTCTCACTTCGCTCGCTCGTCTCATGTGCTTTGGTCTGCATATAAACTAACCTAACCAACTGTTTTTGTGTATAAAATAAATAGTAAATGGTTACAAGTCGGTCCTAGCACTCGCCGACCTCTGCCACAGTAACGCTCGCTTTGTTTGCTCGGCTCTGTTATCAGGTAAGGGATCTCTTTAAATAAAAAATGATGCCTATATAATTTAATTAACTTTAAAAGCACATTCACTTAACTGCTAGAGAACAGGAATAAAATGGTGGCTATAAGAATTGCAAAATATTTGTCAATCTTTTCTTTTTATAGAAATATGTCGATTTCCGAAAATTATGTGAAACAATATATTAATTAAAACTCAAGATTTCGAAATTCTTAATTAAAAATCGATAAGTATTATTGACATATTGATTAATTTATTTTTATCATCACACCTTGTTAGCCAAGCCATTAAAAACAAAAGTGATAGTAAAAACTGTCACTTATTAATCAATCAATTATATGTCTAGCATGAATTTTGTAGTTATGCTTCAATTAAATTTAAAACTTTATTTCTACATTAAAAACAGTTTTAGTGTTACAAAAAGTTCTGGCGGTTATATGTAATTCATGAGTACATTTATAAACTCAAATTATGGTTTGTTATTATCAAAAGTGACGCAATTTTACAACAAAAATAAGTGAGGTTATATTTATAAAATATAAAAAATTTAAGACCCGGACCATAGACCAGTAGGGGTAAGTATACCTCCCCCCTACCCACTATGCCCACCCACTATTTAAAATTTGTGTATCAGATTGTGAAGTTGCAGCCATACAGGGTTATAATTAGATGATGACTTCATTAAAAGATGCTAAGAAATATCATTATTATTTTTCTAGATCTGTCTAAGAATACCTTCACACATCTTTATACACAAAAAAATAAATCATTTTGTTATGAAAATGTATAATACTTCCAAAACAAGCTGAACCAAGAATATTAACTAAAAAAGTTGTAATAACTTACTGGGTGGATTAAGTTTAAAAAAGTTAAGTTACATGGTTTGTAGAAATAATTTATTTGGTTTAATAAACTTGAATAAAATATGATTAGGTCCATCAAGAATGTTTGTAAAAACCCTCTTATCAACACTCCATTTAAACTATTCTTCTAGTAAGTAGTAGTTGCATTATATTGTTTTAAACAATTGGAAACCTTCAATTGTAGGAAGTAGGAAATTAGGTGTTAATTGATGCTGTGGTTTATTTTTATTTGTTAATTTACAGTACATTTATTATTTTTTACTGGATACAGCGGCTTGTTGAGTGTTATACCAATCTGTTGTATGTAACTGTGGTTAATCTGCTGAGATACCATGGAGTAGGTGCTAATCTTGTAGCATCTTGCCTCCTTAATTAGTTCCTTTTTTTTGACAATGAGAAACCCACTACTGACTTGTGCAGACACGCCAGCCTGGTTCTACCTTGATGGAGGTAGCATACCACTGCCAGAGTACCTATTAACACCCAGGGTTCCTTTCATTCGCCTATAGCCAGGGCCATGGGAGATGGCAGTCGCCTGCTCCTCATTGCCCCTGCCAGCCAAAATGGCCTCAACCATTGTCACCATTTCAACTTGTGCTTAAAACAAAACAAAAGTGTAGTTTAATGTGCTAGCTATTAATAAAGAACACATGAACAAAGTGTCTTTGCCTTAATAGAGACATTAATAAAAACGGCAGACAAACACACACTGTATATCCCCATATTAAGCAAGTTACACTTGTGCTATGGGTAATGTACAACGGACCACTCTGGAGCCGATCCCAGACACCCAGACTATAGTAAATAATGGAGAAAATATGTTTCCCAAATTTACTGTACCAGCAATTGAACCCGGAGCCTCTGCATAGAGAGGTAAGCCGGCAAAGGCTTGGCCCCCTCAACCATAGAGGCCATCAAATAAGAAAAGTGTTAGTGGACACTTTCTTACTATGAATACTTTTAGTTAATTTAAGTTATATTTAAATTACTTATTAGTCTCTTTAGATTAGGTGGTAATATTAATGAGGTCTTCTTCTTACATACTTCATTTATTTAAAAAAACCATAGTCACTATAAGGCGCAAAGCACATCGGCAATGATAGAATGGGCAGCACGGCACAACTCTGCTGCCTCATTCAGCAGTCTTAAGTGCGGGCAGACCCTCCGTGGGTTTGGTCCTCGGCTATTACCATGATTAACTACTCCATACAAGAAAAATACAAAAGTACTCACAATCGATTTGTTTCAGAAATTAGCTTTCGAAAACGCCCCTAAATCCCTTATTTCTAGAGGGATTTGTAGATTTCTATAAATCTTTCTTGTGTTGAATTTCGATAAGCTAAGGAACTAGATTTTGAGCTTATTTTTTTGATTAATACTTATTTCAACAAAACCTGTGTCTGAATGTCTTTTAAATTTTAAATGGATTTACATTTGCACACACCATTACTTAATTAATAATATACATTCTTTAAATTATTCATGCCCAATGGCACTTTGAACTGCTTCTAAGATGACTGTCATTTTATTTTTATTTACATTTAAATAAAATATCTGGTGCTAATAAATACAAAAATTACAACATTAAAAATGTTGTTTTGTGTGTAAATATATTGTTATGTATGGGCGTAGCCAGGTTTTAGTTTCGGGCGGGGGCGGGGTTTGAACCCCTCAAACCTCCCTCTGACTATGCCCCTGTTGTTATGTGTTGCAAGGTTTCTTCATAAACTTTATTCACATACAACCAGACAGATATAACAAATCCAAATTGTTATAATAGCAATTTATTGATACTGTCAAATGGGCAGGTATTTTTAGAATGCAGGTTAATTTATCTGTGCAGGAACGAAGAAAGTATACAATTTCCTGCATTGGGGCGGCCTACCATAAGAGGCCACAAAATAACCCACAGCCCAGTAGTAGGGCATTTGCCTGACTGGATGGCTACCACCATAACAACCTTGAGTTGTGTTCTGGCATTAGTGACCAGGTTC
The DNA here is from genome assembly GCA_039645545.1 of Dendrolimus houi. NCBI lineage: Eukaryota > Metazoa > Arthropoda > Insecta > Lepidoptera > Lasiocampidae > Dendrolimus > Dendrolimus houi. The sequence goes on along the minus strand of CM077128.1, from coordinate 22,328,508 downwards.
CAGTCTCCCTTAAGAGAGCAGCAGCGCATTTGTAGCACCTTTGGTGTTGCAAATATCCATAGGCGATGCTAACCGCTTTCCATCAAATGGGCAGTCTGTCTGTCTGCTGAACTCAAGCAATAAAAAAAATTAACGTATAATAACACTTGCTTTTTTCTTTTCTTTATAATTTACATTTCTATTTTGATTTGTTAAGAGTTTTCTTTTTGTTTGTTATTATTTCTTTTTTAACTTAGATAACTTTCTTTATCTTTGTATAACACTATTTAAGCAGCTGTTCATTGAATGTATTAGTGTGGTCAAATTTAATGGGAAGGTCTGAGGCAGAAGATACAAGATTTTTCTTAGTTTCGGTTTTAATCACTAACATATGCTGTACTAAATCTAAAATGTTTTTTACGTTACCTAGCTGTTTTTTACTGGAAATAAAGTTATTATTTTTAGTATTAAAAGACCCCAAAATAATTTTCTGATATTAGACTATAAAACGCGCGACCCATCCATCATAACAAAATACAGAAACTAATTTTGGTAAAACTTGGCTTAGTAATTTCCTTGTGTCAGCATTTGATAGGGGTGTTCTTTAGAATTGGCAAATTGTCCTTGCGAATAAATGTTGGTGTAGTTTATAATAATAGTATAAATTCCACAATGCCCTTCGGCCATGCAAAGGCTTGGCTTGTGACATTCACATAATTAAATAATAATTATTAGGTAATTCGGGCCAACAATACTTGCTCATTATAAAATCAATACATCAGCCTGACCTCTAACCTCCTTTGATAATGGTAAAATAAAACATTGTATTTTAATATGTACAAATAAAAACAGTTACGTCTTTTTAACATAACTAGCTGTGCCCGCGACTTCGCCCTCGTGGAAATTTTTGCGGAATCCATAAAAGTAGCCTAAGTTACTCCTTATAACTAAAAATCAGACAGACAAAAAATCTAAAAATTGCATTTTCGTAATCTCCTGTTCCGAATTATCCCCTCTGATTTTTTGACATTACAAACAGACACTTTAATTTTTTTTATCTGTATAGATTACATATGTAGGTATTTTATTATTACTATTTATTTGCTTATGCAGTTTTTTTTTCAAATACATTATAGCAATTATTGAGACAAGAACAACGTTTGTGCTGTATCCTTAATGGTACTGGTACGAGTTAGCGGGACTCGAATTAAAATGCCGTTAGAATTATTATAGAGTTTGTTAGAACTATACAAACACGTATAACACAGGTACAAATATAGCAGAACACAACAAATCCAAACGTAATGCAGAAGGTCGTAATTCAATAAAACGCGCAAAGTCCGTCACTATTAGATTCCCGAATGTACACACGTCACGCCCGTATCGTAGTTGAAGCTCAACTGATCCCCTCTTTTAATCAGGCCATCGTTTTATACTTCACGAATGCACTGTGCTTGCCCGGCAACGTGGACTGAATTTCCTAGAATCAGCTTGTACTCGTAATCCGTAACACCTGGCTAATGACAATAGGCTGTGCTCCACAATAAGTAAACAAAAGAAGATGATCGTAAAAGGATTACAATTAATTCAAATGCCGACAGGTAATAAAATGTGCGTTTACAGACTGTACGTGGAATTTGTCTTTGTCTAAGCCTAAGTTGTAACAATACATTAGGGTACTTGCATTCTTACTTATTATTACGTGAGTCGCATAAATTCAAAACAATAACAAACAAACAACAAAACAATTTGACCTTTTTATGAAAATCGAGCTATATGTACTACGGTAATTTGTTTTTCAGCCACATTTGGCGTGAGTAAAAAAATATTCCTACAATATTAATTAATAGACGAATTACTACGGACCTGGTAGAGCCATGCTGGAATCACTGTCTCGCTTATAGCTCTTAGGGCGGTGTGATACGCGAACACAGAATGTTGAAGTTAGCTTCGTGTTTCGTACGGTCTCACATCCTCTATTCCCTTTTTTTTTGACGAGGGGAAATCCTATTTGCGGAGACCGCGCCGCGCGGGGACTGCGGCGCGATGCTGTGGGACTCGCCGGCCAGATGGGCTGCCGGAATACCCACTAAAACCCCCCGGTGTTCCTCCTTTCGCCGTTTTGCCGGAGCCGCGGTACACAGCGTGAGCCTTACTCCGCGATCCCGACTGGCGCTGGCCACCCCTATTACGGGGGCGGCCTCTCCTTGGCTGGGGATATATTGTCCCCGGCATCTCCCCTTCCATTTAAGGGAGTGAGGGGGTCACGCGGAACACCAACGCGCCCCCTCGCGGTTTACGTGCGCGTGGAGGCCGGCAAGGTCCCCCGGTGGCCTCGACACCCGTGTGCTGCATGTTTACGGCGGCCGGCGGTCTGATGCGACCGCCCACGCCGTTGTCTCCGGTTGTTGCGGCGGGAGAGAAGCGCAGACTCGCGCTCTCTCTCCGGCTCCGCCGCCTCCTTCGCGGAAATTACTGCCTCGCAGAAGGAGGCGACGGCGTCCCATTCGATTTGTCCCCCGACCATGGCCTGGACCACGGCCGGGAGCGACAGGTCCATTCCGATGGATGCGTCGAGGACACGGTGCTCCTCGTCCCAGGCTAGACACTCCTGTAGAGTGTGCAGCACCGTGCCCTCGACGCTGGCACTGCAGTGATGGCACCCTGACGACGTTTCGCGCCCTATCTGACACAGGTACCGGCCGAAGCAGCCGTGCTCGGTCTGTATCTACGTCTGGCGGAACGCTAGGGTGCCGTGCCTCCGGTCTATCCAGTTTGACAGGACGGGCTTAACCGCCTCAACGGTTCTGTGACCGGCGCTAGGGTGCGCAAGTCGACTCTGCCATTCCACCATGAGATCCTGTCGGAACTCCGCCCTTTTGGCCTCGATTTCCCGAGGCGCGGGACGGAAGTGCCGACTGAGGGCGTCCTTGCGGCAGTCGTACACGGCCGCAAGGACTCGCGTCTCTAGATCCCATGGTGGGGATCCTCTAGTCCCTGCCATCCTGTCTATCTAGGGTTGCCAACCGTACTATAATATATAGTAACGTACTATATTGTAGCCAATTATTATTATTATATACTTGTGATTATTTAAAAAAAATAGATTTTTCTGGCCAAAGCAAAAGTAGTAATAATACATATGGAAAATGCAATAATGAAATTAATAAAATATATACACTTTTTCTCACCTTTTACCAAAAGTACCATAGTTTTACAGTTTAAAAACAAAAATACTATATTTCCAACCAAAAAAGGTGGCAACCCTATCTGTATCCCCTCTATCGCATCCTAGAAGCAGGCATTGGCTTTGGTGACGCAAATATACATAAGCGAAGGTAACCACTTTCCGTCAAATCCGTCCGCGTCCGATTATAAACCTCGACGAAAGGCTCTCGTGCGACGACCGCGTAACATCCTCATGGACAAGGTCGACGATATCACAAAACGGCTGGCTCGGATCAGCCCGCCCGCGGTTAGGACGGCAGGCTGGCAGGCACCGACAGACAGACACAGACGGCGGCGTCGACGCCGCCAATCACGATCTCTCCACGTCCCCGCGAGCCAGGAGACACAGCCCCCCATAGGATAGACTAGGCGTGTTGCTGGGAAGTTTCTTTCGCCGTTTCTTCTCTCCCAGCCATAACACGTTGCGAAACGGCAGTAAGATAGTATAGGCCACCGCGAACCGCCGATCCCGGTCCGCCGGGATCCTTCCTCTCGGGCTTTATATTACCCGTCGCCCGCTCTCAATTAGTGCATTGTGTCGCCTTATGGTGGGCATCATTAGATTCATCCCCTCTCATGGCAACAGTCCAGCCGAGGTGAAACTCCCTAGGAGCCCCTCGAGCAAGTTGCCTCCCGGGCTCGAGCGCCTTCGCTTCGCAAAGGCACTCGCCCCGAAAACCCCGGTAAAGTTGTGAGGTCTTCGGACCAACAACATAAAGTCAAGTCCAATAAAACCGTCAAATAGACCGTTTGTCTGTTGACCCTTTTCAGGTAACAAAAAAGCCCCTTGAATAACCGATCAAATTTCAATGTCGTGCGACCCTGCTATACCTTAGTAATTCGAAAATAATTTGTTCCAGCATATTGGATTTAATGAACTACTATCAAAATCTTGTAAACACTTCAAGGTTAAAAGAAAAAGTAATGTCAGCTCAAAGTTGTTGTTGACTAAAGTTACTTAGCATTTTAACGGCAATATTCGTTTAATTATTTCTGTTGTCTTAACTTTTTTTTATTTTTATTGCTTGAGTACAGCAGACAGACTGACGGTCCAGCTGTGATGGACAGTGGTTACCGTCGCCTATAAACATTTGCAACACTAAAGGTGCTACCAATGTGCTGCCGGACTCGTAGATTGGGCTGGAACCTGGCCACTAATACCCGAACACATCTCAAGGTTGTTATGGCAGCATTCCTTCGACAAGGGGTGGTAGCCATCCAGACGGGCAAATACCCAACCATCTGGCCGTGGGTTGTTTTGTCGCCTCTTACGACAGATAGATACGCAGGTTAGATAACTGAAAGATTGTAAAGCTCAACCAATCAAATACTGATCAAACGGTGGCGATTTCACAATGGACGCGATTTAGAGCAATTGAATCTTCTTTCCAACTGACAAGACCTCTCGCGTAACATCATTCTTGATTCATCAATAGAAAAATATTTAAATACTACTTTACTTTCAGTGTTTTTGAAACAGTTCCTCCATATTGAACCTGGACACATGATAAAAACTAAATACTGCGGAGGCTTCCTGAAGTTTTGAGATTTAGGTACTTGCGATTATTAGTGCCATAAACGTCCATAAAAGCTAATTGTAGACACTAAATCGGCGCAAGCGACTCCCATGCTGCTCAGAATTGGCCTCCATTCTTAGAATATATTCAATGTCTATGTCTCCATTTGATGAGACCTATGAGCGTTGTTTATTATTTAATGTCGAACTATGGTTTTCAAGTCATGGTACCGCCATCTCTTGTTCATACCCACAATACACATTCTTGATACATACATATTCCTTCTCTTTTTGTGGAATCGTATGTATGTATGTCTATCTCTGTCCCCCCCCCAATTTTGCCTTGGAACATGGAAGACTTGGCCATTTTGTCGTCAGATTCGTTTGTGGTGTTAAAAAGACAGACATGTAAAAAATAGTAAGATTTTTGGCAAAGTTCAGTGAGTTGTTGAAACAATTAAATGGCGGCCGCCCTGAAAAGTGGTGGATGTATTTTTTTAATTATTTTCTACCGGTCGCACAAGGTTATCCGGCCTTATTTATCTTTTGGGTTTTTTTAATATTTCATTCTTATTCTATCTTTTGTTTTTGTTCTTTTTTTTTGTTCTTTATATTCAAAACAACTTATTTCTAATACAATGAGTCCTTATTCTATTACATCTTCTTCTTAACCTAGTTTTCATACATTTTCCACTTATCTATATCTATTTACTACATTTTACATTCTACTTACTATGTTTGTGCTATTTACTTAACTAATGCTTTTTTATTTTATTTATTCTCACATTTTTACAATATGTAATTAAATATATGTTTAAATGTATTTATTTATCTATTTTGTTTTATTCCTATGATTTACTTTTTAACTATATTTAGACAAAAGTCAATAAATTCTTCTACATTCCTTTTGGACATCAGATCATACATATTGCTATATATTATTTCCAATCGTAGCTTGGTTTCTAGGTTTGACCTTTCCCGGGAATGTACAGGTCATCGGATGTGGGGGATATCCTCTATCTCCTCAGGGTCTCATATGCACGAGGGGCTCTCTTTGCACCCGAAGCGGTTTAGGTACTCCGAGAACCCCTGTGCCCGGTGTACAACTGGGTGTGCAGAGCAGTGAGTCGGTCTGCCTAATGACGCTGCGGGCCCGCGTGACATTCGGGAGAAAGAGTTCCGTAACGGATGCCATTTACTCTCGACAGTATCTCCGGTTTCATTCGGAACTGCAAGTGGTGGATGTTGGTGGAGGTTTTTTCAGTTTCCGTGTATGTGTGATATCTACTTCTGAAGCGAAGGCGGATTCTTAGTCGGCGGGGGTTTGGGTGAGTCTATATAGTAGTCTATTATATTTATTTATTGTTATTCGACAAACATTTACACCACTGAAGGCAACAAAATTATACTATTATCTTCAACGTCTTCGTGTGTATGGAATATCCCGGGTTTCTTTTATTTTCGGATTCCGCACACACAAGCGTGATTGGGAATATGTTGAGCTTGAAGCAAATGTGAGGTAATTTTGGCAGTGGTATCTGATACTTTCACCGTCCAACCAGGATATATTCGCGCATGTTTTAAACGTATATTTGTATGTATGGGTGCCTTAGACGCACCCCTGAAATACTAGATACAAAAGTATTTAGGTTTTACAATTTTTCTCGAATGTCACTCCTATCACTCGGTCACCTTTACAGGTTTTCAGGTGCAAATCATTCCTGTTTTACCGTAGTTTTGCGCTTATATATTTCTTTTATATGCTTATACGTAAAGTGATATGGCATGGGAACGTTGTGCATTGAAAGAAGGTTTAATATCAAAAGTTGGGAAAGGGATGTTATGGTGGTTTGGACATGTAGAAAGAATGGATGAAAGGAGGCTGACAAAACGAGTATGTGATGATGACAAAAGTGTGGGTGGTAGAATTTGTGCCGGTCAAATCGCAGATATTTTGAATAATCTCCATGTAATAAGCACTTATAATGAATGTGTATCTATGGAGAAATTTATGAAAGTAGACGAAGCAAAAGATGTGGAGATGTCTCTGCCTACATCTATGGGAAATATTAGTGAAAAATAATTATGTAATTATAATATATACCACGTTCTCATAGAATATCAGCGTGAAACGCCTAGCCTTAAGCTAATTATGTTTCGCAAGATGAGTGAATTATTCGATTGCCCACTTCTCTTTTCACCAACCAATCACTTCTATTCTATCCAAAAAGAAAGCGTTGACTTCGCTCTTGGTGTTGCAAAAGTCTATAGGTGATGGTAACAGTTTTCCTTTACTGGGGCCGCTTGCCTATTTGCCAATTTCGCAAATAAATTAAAAAAACAAGTAACACAGTCCTTTGTTTTAATTATCAGGTCCGAATGTTAGCAGACCCCAGTGGCAACTTCATTAAGGCGCTGGACCTCGGCACCAACCTGCCGCCACTAGGCGGGTTCCGTTCGAAACGTTTCTCTATGGTCATCAACGACAGCAAAGTGGAAGAGTTGAACGTAGAGCCTGATGGCACCGGCTTGTCCTGCTCATTGGCCGATAAGATTAAAGTCAAGAAGTAATTTGGTGTAACGATAGGAAGGCTGTGTGTTACAGTCTGCTTAAATCAATTGAAAAATGTGCAATTAGTTTAGTTAAGAATGTAATAAATAGCTGAACATATCATATAGTAAGACTATTACTTGCACTTGTATTTTAATTTGCTACATACTAATAATGAATCTCAACCACTTTTGACAAGGCAATAAAAACAATGAAAATGCACATAAAATTATATATATTTATTATGGAAGTTATTTTGTATTAACTGAAGTTCTAGAAAAACACATTCAAATGATTTTATTCAAAATAAGTGCCACTAGAGCACACTTTTTGAAGGTCATATGTCTAAGGCAAAATTTAAATCTACTACCTATTCTATGTACATCGCTTCGCATCGTGTTATCACTGGTTAAAGGAGAAGCGGCAAGAAACTCGAATTGCATTTATTTTGTTTCTCAGATTAATTTTAAGATTATACGTTTTCGCATGAATCTGCTTTTGACACAATATCAAGGTCCGCTTGCATAAGGTTGCTTAAATTTATTTAAAAACTCTTTTAACACCCTTAAATACAATTAGCGTCTTGCACAACGCAAAATTTTCCGCTAAATATGTTTAAACAACTGTCAATACGTTTTGTGTAAAACGTATTTAGGCAGCTTAATATGGTTAACTAATTTTTATTTAAAGGCGATCGTTATGCAAGTGGCCCTTAATCTCGAAATATGTTATGGTTGGTTGATCTTTATTCCTTAACGAAACAACAAGTGTTACTAAAATTAAATTCAATCAGAAGATTTTTGTTATACAACTTTCGATCGATTTAAGCACTCGAAAACTAGGAATTTTCAATATTTTTCTCGGTTATGTGGTTCTATTAGCTTTACACGGTTTATAGACTGTAGAGCACTCTTTGTGATATAATAAAAAGAATAATCAATTTATAAATATAATTTTACTATGCAATGCTTTTTTAATACCCTTAAAAACTAAACACGCACCACTGAAGTTGCACCCGCCTATTCTACAATTATTTATATAAAATGAAATGTAATATCGCTTTTTAGTGTGTTGAGGACACAATAAAATGTCATGTTACTCGTGCGGCGTATAATAGTAAAAAAATCGTTGGAGTTTACGGATTTTTAAGATCGAGATATCTGTTGCCATTGTGAATAAGGCCTATTTAATCACAGACTAATATGGATACTACGTATTATTCAATTGGAAAGTTTGTTTATAGTTATGGTGATCCAGTCAGAATTATGTTGCATTTCGAACGCGGGGATCCCAGGTTCGATTCTGGCATGGTAAATGGACACTGTTATTAGTATTGTTTGGGACCAGCCCCAGAGTTATCCGGTGCATACTACCCTAAGTAGTTAAACTTGGCTTAGCAAAAAAGAAAAAATGTAAATAAACAAAACAATCGACAAGGGAGTTTTTTGCGGGAACTTAAAGAGGTTGTGCTGTGCAATGTTATTTTCTAAAAATGTGAAAAATCACTCTTAAAATGAACAGTAGTTGTAGAATATTGATAGTTTTTGAGCAGTAACTGTGTTTTTGTAAGAAATGTGAAGTGTATAGTCGAATATGGCCTTACGAGTTGTCACAAGTACTCCGTTGAATGGCGTCGGTTGATAAACTACAGTTCACATGAGTTATACATAGGCTTATGATAATGAAGAAACTATATTGTAATCTAAGATCTGGCCGAAAGGCCTAGCTGCACAGCCATAAACCTAAATAAATAATAACAATCCAGAAGTTATTGGCGGGAACTGAAACGGGAAGTTGGACTGTGCAGTTTTACTTTCAAAAAATGTGTAACGTATCTAAAATGAACAATCGTCTTAGGGTAATGATAGTTTTTGAGTAGTAATTACGTTCTTTTGTGAGAACTGTGAATTGTATAGTCGAATGTGGCCTTTCGAGTTTTCACAAAAACTCCGTTGAATGGAGTCATGAAGACCTACAATTCAGCTGAGCAATAGTACATCAGAATTGGCTGTATAGACTAAGATTTCTTTGCCTGCCATTGTGGCGAATACTTCTACTATCACAACTATTAATCGCTGTTGTTTAAATCAATGTCAGTGAATGTATTGTCAACTTTGTAACCTCGAAAAAAAAGGCGGGAACTGTTAATTGTAAAGGCGCTTTTTTTTTAAACTTTATTTATTATTAATTAATTTCTTTATCTTTTTTCTCCTTAATTTTCAAATAAAAAGTTTATTTTAACTTCAGGGCATAATGCCCAAAAAGAAAAAACGTCCCATGACTGGGAATTCCAATGAATGGCCGGACGAGATCTCAGATAGTAGCAGCGTATCTAAAGAAATTGAAATCTCTGAAAAGGATAAGTTTAAACCTTATTATGTCACTGATTATACGCGTCGGTATCCCGAGGATTTACCTCTAATTGATTTTGTTGTTTTCCTGGAGTCGGCAGATCAGGGTAAACCTATAGGAACTAGAGACATGATTTCTTTAGCCAGCCACCTAAAACGATTCATTAAGGGTATTAAATACCTTCAATCAATGAATAAATACAAGATTGGAATTCGTTTTGAAAAATCTAATTTAGCAAATGCTTTTCTAAACAACAAAACTTTTCTTATGGATTATAAATTTAGAGCTAGTATCCCAGCAGTCAGTACAGAAGTCTCAGGTGTTATTAGAAATGTTCCCTTGAACTTATCTAATTTAAAAATCTTTACTCTGTTGTCCAGCCACAGGAAGATAATATGTGTACGCCGTATTATGAGAAAAATTACTATGGATTCTGGAGTTTCTTTGGAGCCTACAGGTACTGTAGTAATTACCTTTGCATCATCTGTATTGCCAGAATTTGTGGATATTCATGGTTGGCGTTTTTCATTGTTTACTATATACCTCCAGTCAAACAATGCTTTCAATGTCTTAGATATGGTCATATGGCTAAGTTTTGCAAGAACGCCATCAGGTGCTCAATTTGCTCTGGACCACACACTTACAAAGAGTGCTCAATTTCTACTGATAAAGCAGTATGTGTACATTGTAAGGGACCACACATTAGTGTGTCTGGCAGTTGCCCAATTAAAAAGAAAATGATTATAGAAAATAGAGAGCAGGCTGAGAAAAGAAAGTTTAATGACCTCTTCAATGAGAAATCTTTTCCATCTTTATCTCCTAAGTCCAAATCTGAACAGTTTCTCTCCTTAATTAATTCTGTAGATAATGGACCTCATCACAAAGTCAATTGTCAAAATTATAACAGAAAATAAAACTAGTAACAAATCAATCTCATCTCAGTTTATTAAGGATGTTCTCATGGATATTTTTAAAAATACTAATTAAATATCTTTATGGATTGTTTAAAAATCATGCAATGGAATGCGCTGAGTTTAATAAGTAATTGCTACTTGTTTACACAGCTTTTATATGGGAACCAAATACATGTTGCTCTTATTTGTGAGACTTGGTTAATTCCTCATCATAATTTTTCTATCCGTGGTTACAATATTGTACGTCTGGATTCTGGTAACAGTCACAATGGTGTTGCTATTTTAATTCATGATTCGTTAATTTTTAAAAAACTTGACACTTTGTATGATGATTCTTCACAAAATATAGCCATACAGTTAAGTTTTTGTAATAAACTTATTACTTTAGTTACTTTTTATAGTCCTAAGCAATGCTCCCCTTCTTTTAGTAAAGTAAAATTAGATAATTCGTTTAACAGTCTTCCTGAACCAATGATCATTGCTGGTGACTTTAATGCATTAAATACTGCATGGGGTTGTGATTATACAGACGCAAGAGGAATTGATGTTTTGCAAAGTGTTGATGATTTTGGTCTTATTATTCTTAATAATGGAGATAAAACAACTGTAGGTTCTCATAGATGGCGTCAAAATGCTCTTGATCTAACAATAGTTTCACCATCTTTATCTCTTTCCTCAGAATGGTATGTTGGTGATGATCCTTCAGGGAGCTACCACTTCCCTGTATTTTCCAATTTTTTCTTTAACAGTCTAAGATTTAATAACTCTAATACCAGTCCAAAATTTTCCTCAAATAGTCCTCTGATTAACTGGTCCGATTATACTAAACATGCCCACAATCTATTACATGATTGCAATTTTGATAATAGTGATCCCCAAAATACTTATAACACTCTTACACAACTATTTAAAGTAGCTATTCAGCAGTCCATGCCCGTACAACAACATTCCTGCAATTCTTCCAGGTCTAACAAAAACCATAGGAAACTTACTCTTCCCTGGTGGAATCACAAATGTTCTGAAGCAGTATTAAACTCAGTCTGCTTATGTCAAATTCAAAAATGACCCTACTGAATCTAATTATATAAATTTCAAAAGGTTACAGGCTTTTAAGAAATTAGTACTAAAAACAGAGAGAAATCTAAGCTGGAGAAGTTTTTGTGAATCCATAAACAGACAGACTCCACTGACGTTCATTTGGAATAAAATTAGGAAATTTAATAAAACTTACATTCCCCATGTGAACTCCTCTTGTACTGATCTCAACTGGGCTTATGAAATTTTAAATAAGTATACTGCAGACACAGTTGAATTACCTCTGACAACATCATCTTCAGCATATGTTGCAGACCTAGACTATCTTATTAAACCTTTTTCTATTAATGAATTTAATGCTGCTTGTGACTCAAGGAAAGATACAACTTGTGGATTTGATGGTCTTTCTTATAAAGTTTTGAAAAAACTCAAAATTTGCTGCAGGAATGTTGTTTTAAGCATCTTAAATCTATTATGGGACAAATCCCTTATTCCAAGTGACTGGAAGATTGACATTATCATTCCTGTTCTAAAACCTGGAAAAGAATCTGGGTTTCCTGATTCTTACAGGCCTATTACACTCACTTCATGTATGGGTAAGATTTTTGAACAGCTTTTAAAATCACGTCTAGAATTTTATATAGAGAGTAATAACTTATTGCCTTCCAATTAATTCGGATTTCGACGTGGTAAATCAGTGAGAGAAAGTATTACTCATCTGCATTTAGATATTTACAAGGCCTTTAGAAATAAAGAAGTTTTAATTGGCATCTTTTTTGATATTGTTGGAGCTTTTAACAATGTTAATCATCATATTCTAGCATCAGAGTTAGGATCTATTGGTATACCTATAAAATTGATAAATTGGATTTTTAATTTCTTACATCAAAGACAAGTTTTTGTTAAAATAAATCAGAGTGGTGAGTTAATTGGGCCTAGATTGTCTCACAAGGGTGTTTGTCAGGGTGGGATTCTTAGTCCTTTTTGTATTTTGTATATTTATAAGCTTAATTCAATATTGAATCCATCTGTCTCCAATCTACAGTATGCTGATGACTTAGTTATTTACATTTCAGGGAAAAATGTTAACTCTCTAGTTGTTACTCTTAATAACTGTTTAATTAAGCTTCATTCTTATTTTTCTTACTTAAATCTTGATATAAGCATAGATAAGAGCAAGGTTGTAATTTTCAATAAACATAGACCTTTTAATGTAAAATTATATTATAACCAAAATTGCTTGCGTATACATAGTAATGTCAAATTCCTTGGTGTTATTTTTTCTAAAAATCTTTCTTGGACAAATTATGTGGATTCCATTGTTTGCAAAGCATCCAAAGCTTTTAATATTCTAAAAGCTATAGCTAGGACATACTGGGGTGCTGATCCAAAAATATTACTCATGCTGTATAAATCTCCTGTTCGTAGTCATTTTGAATATGCATTTTTGTGTTTTGGATCCAACAAAAGACTATGTAATAAACTTGAAGTCTTACAGAACAATAATTTGAGACTTATCACTGGTGCCATGAGGACATCTCCTATTATTTCTTTGCAAGCAGAGTGCAATATTCTCCTTTTATCTCTAAGATTTCAATATCTTAAGTATTGTTTTATAATCAAGATATTTTCTTTAATGGGCCATCCTTTATTTAAAAAAATTCTTCATTATTATAATCGCTTCTCTCCTTTGAATGATTCTAATCCCTTTATTCTTCAAGATTTCTCGGAAATAATACAGTTTGGTCAGAATTATAATATACATAGAGCAAATGCTATCTGGCCTTGCTATAGTGGCTCATATGAATGTAAATTTTCCAAAATAAATGTCGTAATTCAGAATCATTTAAAATGTAAAGAAGAAGTACTTGAACAGATTAATCAATATAGCAATTACACATCCATATATACGGATGGATCGAAGAAAGGAAACAATGTATCTTGTGCTTTTTACATACCTCATATGAAAATTGGACATGGAATTAAGCTACCAGCGGCTATTACTATTTTTACAGCCGAATGTTTAGCAGTTCTATTTGCACTCCAGTATGTACAACAACATAAAGAAATTTCTTCACATTGGTTGATTATCTCGGACTCCATGAGCGTTTTATCGGCGATTAACAACAGTAAATTGAGCACTAGTGTTAATTATATTATTTATGTAATCAGAAGAACATGGTTGAAACTTTTAGAAAATAATATTAAAACTATATTTATGTGGACTCCTTCTCACATTGGTGTACAAGGAAATGAGCAAGCGGATTTCTTAGCCAGGGCCATTGTAAACAGTAATAGAGATGTCATTGTTAACAATAACAACAAGAACGTTTCTGATGGTATTGCCATCCCTTACACAGATTTTTATAACATTTTGAAGACCAAAATGAATGAAAATTGGGAAAGCGTTAAAATAGATCAAATCAATAATGGAAAAGGATTGTGGCATTCTCACATTATTAATTCTACTAAGCCAATTTCTCCATGGTTTTCGAAGTCTAATGTATACTTGGGACGTAAGTTCTATACAACTGTCTGCAGGCTAAGAATTGGACATTGTAAAGTCAATGCGTTTTTGGCAAGAATGAAAATTGTTTCATCATCCACTTGTAATTATTGTAATGTAGAAGATCAGACAATTGATCATATATTTTTTAATTGTATTTATTTTTCAATGGCTAGACTTGTGATGATTGACTCTCTCCTCAAGATTTATAACGACCCTGGAGAGATCCCGCGCTCCTCCCAGGACTTATTAAGAAACCCGGATAAATTTTTGACTATGACTAGATTGGATTTGTAAAAACGGAAATGGACACAGAGTACAATACATTATAATAGAAAAGATATGGATAATAACACATTTGACATGGCTTAGGCCTTTTATGATCATGACTTCTTTAACGAATACAACTGACAACGCTGTATGGACTACGTCCTTTGCCTGCCTTTGTGGCAAATTTGAAAAACAACAACATTGTAACCTCATTCAAAACAAAACAAACCTTTCGTTACCCGTCCTTGTTTTGTTTATTTAGCTTTTCAAGCGTAATTATGGCACAGAGGCACTATGACTAATATTAACTACGATGTATAAAAGTGCGCATTACTTCGGTAGCATATTTTTCTTGTGTTCACTTATTTATTTCGTTAGAGTAGTATTTACTGAGATATTTGAAGATGAGTCCGCTGAAGTGGATGAATGGCTTGAACAAAACGATCTTGGCGACTATAAGAAGCTATTCAGAGAATATGGTAAGTCAGCTTTCAATATTTAGTAAGTATTGGACCTCAGGCACACCTTTGGTCGTGAACTTGTTTAGCATCTTCTATTATATTTAATCTACTTTGTGGATGTCTCATATCATCTATCACAATTTTCTCTATAAAAAGTATCTTCTATCAATCTATAAATAATGATAAACATGTTCCATAATATTAAGAAAGTTGATTTTAGAAAGTTAAATAAATCTTGTTAAGATAACAGCTTTAAACAAACTACAGTTACAATAGCTGGATTTACAAAAATCAGACAAGTGTGTGTCCATGCACAGTGAAGGGTTGCACACTGATGGCTTTAAATAATTTGCGCATTGATCTCTAAAACTGATTTTAATTGTAAATGCCCAATATCCTGAAAACCGAAATCCCTACCAACCCTGTACTATCTATACCTACTTACCATTTTCCCTTTTATATTTGTTCAATAATGTATTCACTTTATCATCGTTAACAGGAACTCTATTCCATTCTTCTTCCACATAAATAGACTTTGGAATTAATTGCATTCTCTTCTGGCTGGGCTTGGCTGGCTTCTCAAGTCAGGGGGTAATTCAGCTGTCTGTGATACAAAAAATTCACTATGGCCAACTAATCAAAAACGTCAATGTCCTATTGTTAGAAGTTACAGGCCAGTACCCAATATCCTCTTTACATCTTGTTCAAGCCAATTTTCATTAAAATCTATTTTTACTATAATACTTTGAATTTTTCACAATTTTCCTAGCTGTAGTTCAAAAGTTAACAAGGAGGTCACTTCATGAGAAGTATTGACTTATAAGTCGTGAGCAGGTTTGGCGATGGTCGCCTCTCCCGCTTCCTATGACTGGGACTAGGGCTTGTCTAAGTATAAGTAGTACTAAGAACTAGACGACTGCTGGTCGTGGTTTTGGCAGGCGGGAGGGGTCGTCATGGGTAAACCTTCTGAGCACAACTTATATGATAGAGAAATATTTTAAACCTTCCAACAATACTCCATATTGACAGACTAAAAAATAATCTCCTTATATGTGACCAAGCATTGGCAACCATCCTTAATTATTAGATTTTTATTGATCTATGCCAGGGATAGGCCAATGATCTATCCATATTTTTCAGTCTTAATGTCATACTAGTTACTTCAGTAAGTTCAAAGGGTAAAAAATATTTTACATAAATATCATTTTAAAGCTAAATTTTCTGCATATCATACTTATATTTAAGCTTTACCTAGCAGTAAATAAATCTGTTACTTAACATTCTGTTTTTTAAACCAACTTATCACAGCAACAACAACCCATTGTCTGTTGTAGGCTGGATTGATGATACTGACAGGCTGGATTTGGCCTACAGGTCATAGTTTTCAGACTCCTGTTCTATACAATTGTATAGTGGCATAGCATCATTTGTACTTTGAGACAGTAGGTGCATGTTGGATTCATAAGTGAACAAATGTCTCCTCCACTGAACATCAGTTCAATGTTTTGGTGTTATGTGTACATAATTAACACCTCTAACCTAACCATCAATACTTAAAATTAGATGATCTCAATATTTTTCACTAAACATATAATTGGTTTAAAAATAAAGTGTTCACATTAGTTGCGACTATAAAATAATTGCTAGGCCCTTTATATTTCCACTTGTACTTGGTTATATATTTATTTTTAATTGAATTCTTTTTGCATCTTCTTTGCTTTACCTTATTCTTTTGACAACATTATTTATTCATTTAAGTTTAACTATATTTGTACTTGACATATGCATAATATTGACATTAATTAATTAAATTATTAGTATACTAGCTGATGCTCGTGACTTCGACCGCTTGGTGCAGTTTTTTAACATCCCATGGGAACTATTTAATTTTTCGGGATCAAAAGTATCCTATATTTTGACCTGGGATATAAGCTACCACCATACAAAATTTCATTTAAATCGGTCCAGTCGTTTTGGAGATTATCTGGTACAAACAGATAAACAGACAGAGAAACAAAAAATCTAAATTAGTTCTATTTCACTTTTACATCCCTCTGACTCGGTTTTTAGGATTTTTTTTAATTGTACAGAAATTCGACCTCTACAGTTTTAATATAAGTATATTATATATTATTAGTATATTAACATCTGTATTGTGAATGCTGTGCACTCCTTTAATGGGTCCACACATCAGAACTTTTATATTAAACATTTTTAAATTTAACATAATAATGTGTGTGCTGTTGGTGTGCCTTAAACAAATGAATAAACTAACACCGTAAATACAATACTGTATATACACCAACAAAATGTTGTCAAAATCTCCAGGGAGGAAGGATTAGTTGCTTATACCCTTTCCGAGCATTTATTTTAAGTTTGACAGTTCAATGATGGATCAATTAGTAAGGTGCTAATGTGTCACCGAGCCATTTATTATAAAAATCAACTTGATTTATAAATAACTTTTAATCAATTTAACCTCATTATATATTTTTGCTAAAAATACTGTATCCTGTAATAAATATGTCACATTTCAATGTACATATTTTACATATATTAAATAGGCCATTTTACAAGCACTTATAATAATTGTGGTAATATTTTTCCTTAAAGTAGAACACTTTTTATTTTCAAATTGATTACTTTTGATTTATTTACATATAGTTAAATGGGTGTAATAGTCAGTGTGTTACATGACTCACAGAACATCACTATTACTTAACCCACAACAATAAAGTACAACAATTATGTCATTTGTTTCATGTGGGCTTTATTGTCAAGAAATATGTAACTTGATATGCATGCAAACGTCAAAAGTAAAACTAAATGCTTAGAAACAGTATAGGTCATAGTGTAAAAAATTTCTTAAACCTACTTTATAAAGTCGTGAAAATTATACCCCCCCCCCCCCCCGCGTTGGAAAAGTCTGAAACAATGAAGATTGTAGACCTTAAAAAATACTTTCAATGATGATTGTTTTGAACAATATCCATTCGTAATATTTTCTTAAGTTTTCGTGACTAGTATACATAATAGAAATACATTTACTTTTTTATTTATTTTACCTCCCACCCATTTTAATATTATATAAAATTATTAGAGCTAGGCATGTTATCTGAAGAGTATCTTGCGCCGCTTCTTCTCTTCAAGCCACAACATGTTGCGAAGCGGTGGTAAATTAGATTAGGCTCCCATAGAGTAGGCTAAATAAAACTAACAATACTTATTGACACTTGACATCTTTGTCTTCCTTGATCATGGCTATTGAAAAGTGGCCGAAACATTGGAATAATAAAATACAAATAAATTACCACCCTTGGAACCGTTAAAACGTAGTTTTATTAAATATCGATTCATAGCGGTTTCTATGTCAATCATTCATTTGCCTTGCTAGTGGTTAAAATATTGTTACGAGCTACAGGACTCGAATTAAAAATGCTGTTGGAACTACTATAGAATTTATTAGAACTGTACAAACACGTATAAAACAAATACAAATAAGACTGGATGCAACCAGTTCACACTGCACGATTCGATGCAATTCAACACGCGTAAAGTCCGTCGTCTATATCGCTAATCGAGAGTACTACAAACGTCTTACTCGTCTCGTAGTCGTCGCTTGACTGCCCGCCCCTCCATTCGGGCATCGTCTTATACTAACTACATAGTACAAAAAATTTGGCCGCGCACACTGAGTTTCTGACAAATAGTAATTTGCACACCTGGGAACGACCACAAAGTCGAAAACAATAACAATAAGGATTAGTTCGACGCTAATGATGGTTATAAAACAAGTAGAAAAGCAATAGCATGTTTTTCTTAATTACAAATTCAAAACACAAAAGAATTCCTTAATCCGGGAGGAAGCAATAAACTGCGCTTACAATAGGCAGCTGTGCGCTTATCTTTGACGGAATGTAACAATATGACATAAGTAATGTTAAACTTCTACCAGTCGTAAGGTAAGTGATCGAATAGTAATATGTAGGAACCAGCCATTAGTAGTTTTTGAGATATGGGGTAACTCCGACTGAAAGCTCTTTTACGGTTCTGTAGTCAAATATCGATAAGAGGTTATCACTCCACGCTATGGAACCCTTAGGTGTGTACGGATTGCCGAGTACTTAACTGATTTATTTCAACAAGACTATTTTTTTATGACAAGAAATCCTTTTTTTTAGTGCTCAAGCACAGCAGACAGGCTGACGGCCCAACTGTGATGGAAAGTGGTTACCGTCGCCTATGAACATTAGCAATACCAGAGGTGTTGCCAATGTGCTGCCGGCTTTGAAGGGAGAAACTGGAACCTGGCCACTGATGCTGATGACACACTGAACTCAACCCAAAGTTGTTACGGCGGCATACTCTAGACCAGGGGTCACCAATTAGTTGCGCTCGGGGTTCGTTTTAAGAAATGAAATGACCATCGTGGTCCGCACAACATTTTATAGAAAAAAATATTTATTAAACAAATGTAATTACGGGAATAACAAAGGTATTTTTTTACAAATGAATGAGAAAAATGACATTTTTTTGCTGTCCGCACAAAATTGGTCGGCGGTCCGGTTGCGGACTGCGGTCCGCCATTTGGCGACCCCTGCTCAAGACCAAGGGTGATAGCAATCCAGTCGGGCAAATGCTCTACCACCTTGCTGTGGGTTGTTTTGTCGCCTCTTACGAAAGGCCGCCCCAACGCAGGAATTAGTATTCTCTTTCCGTTCCTGCACGGAGAGAGTTTCTTTTGCGGGTAACGCGCTCCACGGGAACTATTACGACGGTAGCGTGGTACTGGTCGGCCAGATAGGCTGCCAGGCTGCCGGACTATCCGCTAAAACTCCTCGATGTCCTTCCTGTCGCCCAATGTCGGGTCAGGGGACTAGGGCGTCTGCTGACGCCGTAGTATCTTCTCTATCCTAAAGTTGCCTGGACTAGATTGCTTTAACCAATAATGCATAGGCAATGGTAACTTTTCATAGATTATGCTGTTAGTTTGTTTGCTATAAGAACCTACTCCAGCCACAAAATGTATAAAAGCTACTTTATGGTGTTTAAAGCAATTATATAGGTGGTTTTATTTGCAATATTGGTGTACAATAATTAATATTGTATTTTTCATAAAGTCGTTACTAAAGGTCAGTTACAAAACAAGTGTATTCATTCGTCAAGTGCAAAATTGGGATCCATATAATAGACAAAACAATTCTTGTCAGTATATTTTTTCTTTACCAGAAAATATTTTGGGAAACTAATCTACAAATATGAAAAAAGAATACTTTTTTGTTAAAACGAAATGATAAAGCAGGGTAAAACCTGTATTAAGAGGGGGTTGGGCGTCCCGTGACCTACCTCCCCCCTCAACCCTTCGAGCAACACAAAGACTTGCGTTAGTCGCGCCGCAGCCGTTGCGGTGGATACACGTGTTCTTATATGCGATACTCAATTCTGAAATATCAATTATGATCGGTTTTTATTAATTCCATCAATAACGCTGTACTATAACTTGCATAAATTAACATATCATAATTACTGAATATTCATATTTGAATAGATATGGAAATTTAGTTATTACAGGCGTGAAAGCCCTGTTTTTGTTTTTCATTTTGCTGAATTAAAACTTTAAAATGTGGCAATTTGAAGACTCTGAGATATATTCCATAGGGATGATACATCCGTCCCACAGTCGGCACTCTGGTCTATCAATGTTGTCTGGAGTATCGCAATTCTCAGGTTAGTGCTTATTGACTAAGGCAAATGATCTAAAATCGTTAAGCAGTATTTATCATAATATAATAACTCCATTGTGTTGAAGTTTCCCAACAGGTATTCAGTGTGGTCTATCTTGAGATGCACTTTTTCATACTGATATTCTTCTGTTCTATTTAGATTTGTAGCCGCTTTTAAATACAGAAAATAATAATAAGAAAAAAGCACCCAGTACTAGTCGAGTTGAAAAGAGTTATGCAAGTAATATCTAAACTATATATAAAAGTACATACTACTATACTAGTGCCTCTATCTCAAGATATACCTTTATAGTCGATGGTAAGATAGCTTTTGAGGACCGCGTATCCTGGGTTTAAATTTGCTTCTTGTTGAAATGAGACCCCAACCCAGCTAAAACTCTGTTAACATAATAATTTTGAATAAATTCTATAGCAAAACTTGGAAAGAAAAATTCCTTATTCAACATTATTAACTATGTTTACAAAATGACTTAAATGAAAGCTTGTTAAAATTCAGAATCCGACGAGTGCACCTAATTGCCTGCCGCGCACAATGTAGCTCTTCTCAGCGGTGCAAGTTACGAGCTGTTCGTCACGGACTTGGAAAACATTCGAGTTGGGAAACAGTATTAATTTCCTCGATCTAATCCAATTCTGCAAAAGTCCAGAATCCAGAAATGGTTTTTCTTGTTTGATCTCATAGTCCTTGTAAGAAGGCAATTGAATCGTTATAATTTTAAACAAATCTGTTTATAAACGAAGCTGTTTCAGAGTAGTTGCTATGGGTAGTTCGATATTGTCTTGTCTTAATATCACGACTGGTGAATGGTGCAAGGGTACTGTGTCCTTTAAGTATAAGAAATATATCGCTAGATTGCATCCATTCAAGCAGGATACATCGCACATAATGATTTACAACGAAAGTATCTCCTTAATATTTCCTATCATTTTTAATGCAAAAGGAGTTTGAATCTAAGGAAGTCATTGGATAGTTGTATGTAAACTTTTAGGGCACCGAAGAGATAATATTTACGAAATACACAAAGTACGAGAAACAGTGTGCTTAAATTTCATATCCGTTCTTATTTAGTAACAAATTTGTAGCATGTGATTATTTTACGAGATCAGATACTGCCCCTTTTGCTGCTATTATATTTGCTGAGAGCTACTTATATTAGAATTTGAATAAATATATACCCGCCAGTACAAGTTGGCGGGTCATGTCTCCAGTTTAATTAAAACTTCTTCCTCCACAATGCAGTGACGCGCGACTCTTTAAACTCGCGTCACTTTCCAAAGTTCAACTCTCAACGTTGCATGTTCCTCTCAGGACTAATTGACAAAGGCCAGTGCGCAATAAGGTCACAATTTCGTTTTCAGGGTATATGAATTGGTTCTCTAAGTTCCAAGTTTTTTAATGGATCTATTTCAACAGAATGTTTGTCTCCAAGTTTTCTTTCGTTTTCTCTTAATACTTGATTTATACGGTCATCTCCTGCATTTTGGATGACAGTTGACTTATATATTCAGATTTCTCTTTAATTTTTAAACTGGATTACAACAAATTCCATAGTCGGTTTTTATGTTTAAATAATGCAAGAATATGTGGTAGTGACACTGCTTATACTTCCAATAATAGTGTATTCACAATCATAATTATTAAAAAGAAATGCCAAGTTTATTATTTCCACTTATATTTACGATAGTTATAGGATTCTGCTAGGTGTACTTTACATGCTGTACAATTATCCATCTACAGTAGAGCACTGGAATCCTGCCAAAATGTCGACCAGCTTTAGAAAGGTAAATTCCCAAAATCAGGCTTCTCTATATCAAACAAGCTCGAAATTTTTAACAAAAGATTTGATTTTTCATGAATAAGATGTTTGGCGTTAAGAAATTTCACGGAATCACAAATAATTCGAAATACTCTAAAGATTTTCATTGTGCTTGCTACAAATTCAATCAATCGTACTGTCTGAAACCCATCATAGATTTTCGATTTGGTGTTCAACAGTTATGTGAAATCTTTGATTTTAAGACTCTAAACACGTATTTCAATCGTATGACTGATACCTTAAAGTTGATTCCGAAGCGAATGCTTTAAACGGAACTAGTGTATCTATGATGTTATAATCTTAAATTAATAATTTGATATTAATTATATTAACACTCGTTTTAAAATGATAACCCGCATTAAAAAAATCTGAGTCTTTGTCTATTCCAACTACTCTAGGAAATGTATAACCATAGATCTGTAGATGGAGAATGAACTACATACATTTATTGCATTCTCTATTTTTTGCTTTTAAATTTCCCAAAGATTAATTGTTAGTAATAGGATTTGTGTTAATACAGGAAAATATATTTCAAAAATTGAGGGTTTATATTTATAACATACTTGGTATAATTAAAATCTCTCGTGGCCTTGTGACGCTTTGCCCACCCAAAAGGATTATTCGTACGAATGACCTTATTTCTTTCTTTCTTGTGTCAGATGTCCGTTTGCGTTAGTATCTTTATCTTCTTTGGTTTTAAAATACGGGCCTAGCGGTTAACACTCTCATGCTTGGCCACAGATAATAGTTCACATCACGTTTTTTTTTCTTTGCCATGTTTTAGTAGATTACAGTTAAACGCCATAGACTGGTAGTGTTTTTAATCGACTTCAAAAAGGAGGAGGTTCTCAATTTGATTGGTATGTTTTATTTATATTTTTTTATGTATGTACACCGATTACGCTGAGATTTATGATCCGATTTACGTGATTCTAAGTCTAGTTGGATGTGGAATAGGTGCTATTTAGTCCCCTAAAAATTTAACATAGTTTGGCCCAGTAGTTTTCATTTTATGAACATTTTTTCCGTTCCTGTTTCTTATATTTTTTAAGGCGCGCTTGCACCTTTCGAAGTAAAACATAGAAATTACTATATTTTGAAAATTACTAAGCACCGACTTTAAGATGGTTTAGATAATATATATTGAAAATAAGATATTGTAATTAAAAATAGCTTTAGAAATAAGTTATTTTATACTTTTTAGTTTATGAAGTCGGTTTTTTTAAACGAAGTTTTTTTTATTTGCTATTCTCATATTAGTTTCTGCCAACTTGTATCAAAAGCTTTTTGAATTTAATTCTAACCTTCATGTATACGACATTAAAATATATGCCATATTTTCCTGTCTATGGGCAGTTTCCGCAACTCTACGTCAGGAACACCTTGAGTGCGTGGGAAGAATGGTTTATCAACATCGGCCTAAAAGAAATCATTCAACTCCTTGACTTTGTCGAAGACATTTTGAAGATTACCTTGCGTATCCAAATATTACGCTCTATACGTTGCTACTCTTCTGCGCTTTACTTGCAGAGGAACTATGCGATTCTATTACCTTTATTCATAAAAACACATGAAGATATGTGTAATAAAGCCACACGAGCTTGTGCAACCGTTGTTTGCGATGCATCTCTATGATTTATGACGTCCCCGCAGTTGGGGCAATATGCATAGTGGTGTACTCCAATCACGGTAACCGCGACCCTAATATTGTAATGCATTAACAAACAACGACTGAAATATGACAGCCACTTTTCTGGTTTCAATAAAAATATAATCCCTGCTAATATTGTACTTGTTTTGATCTTTATGTGTTTGTTTGTTACTTCTTCACGGCCTGGTTTATGAAGGGATTGTCATGGAAATATAATACCAAATATATCTAATTTTGGTGACGGGGGTAAACATAGGATACAGTTTGTCCCAGAATATGGGATAGTTTTCGCGGGATATTCATTTAAATTTATGAAATTTGATATATTTGTACTTTCAACAAAGTGTGTTTTATATTTTTTGAATTGAAATTCTTTCGAACGAGACTTATGTAATGTAAGTATTATACTTCTTCAAACTTCATACATTATAAAATAAAATGCCTTTTCGTTAAATCCACAATGAACATGTCATACAATAGTATTTTAAAATGTCAGTATTTTTTAAATATAATTTGTCGATTTATTATTTTACTAGCGGTTCTGGCAGGCGTTGTCCTCCCTGGCAAATAAAAGTCTAGAACACGATTCCAGTACCACCTATCGGGTCTAATTATGAATCTAAACCAGTGGTTCCCAAACTTATATTGTATACTGCCACTTTGAGAAAAAAATTTTTAGCGCCCCCATTTTTTCACCTACTTAAAAACCACTATAACGTCAAATTAAATTAATTGATTATTGTGAGCTATATTAGCGGAGATCAAACATTCATTCTAAACGAGACTTTTACTATAGCCCGCAAGAGTTAACTTGAGACCGAAGCGCAGTAGGTAGTACACAACGGCGTTGAAGTCTCAAGTTAACTCTTACGGGCTACACCTGCCAATGAGAATGATTATTGAAACGCAACTTTATAGTATTCAGATAGACTTTCATTCAAAATAAAACAAACATAATCGATTCTTATATAAAAACTAATGTGAAGGATGAATCTGATGCTGTTTAATAAGTTTTTTGATATCATTAATTCAATAAAACAGGACAAGTGTATGAACAACGCGGAGAGAAATATCGAACCTAGTTTGAGCAATCTCTTAATTAATATCAGTTGATGTTCATAAGTTGTAGTCGAGAGTCCAGAGTTCAGTCGGTGTCTAAGAGTCCTCCTAGCTAGATGAAATTACAAACCTCCCCCCCAAGCCTCTACACAACGCCTCCATTTTTTTTTCTGGGTCTCTTACCGCCCCCCCATAGGCCTGCAGCGCCCACAAGGGGCGTTATCGCCCACTTTGGGAAAGGATGATCTAAACCAACCACGGATCCACTCAAACACAATTTTTTTACATCTTGGGTTACATTATTGAAGATTTAGTAGGGATCCCTAAGTTTTTCTACTAGAAAAATATAGTCTATATTAATCTGGGAGAATATAGCATTCTAATAGTGAAAGAATTTTTGAAATCGGTCCCGTAGTTTTTGAGTTTATTCATTATACACATACAAAAATACAAATTTTTCCTCTTTATAATATTAGTCTAGATGAACTCAATTATTCAATTTTTGGAACCCCTGTTCGGGTAAAGGCTCCTTCAGTTGCGTCCAGAGCTCCTTGTCCGCGGCCACTGCGAGTCACCTGGGCCCACGACGGCACGGATGTCGTCGTACCAACGCTTGAGCTGGCGCCCCGCACGACGTATGCCGCACGCAAGGCCCTGCAATTCAGTCACATCTTTGTCCATCTTTGGTCCGAGTATCGCACGATATGTCCAGCCCACTTGAGCTGGACACTTGATATGATATGACCTATAGCATCTTTAAATTTAGTTTTCTTTCCTACATACATTATGTTACGCAAATGGAAAAAATATTGACATATAATGAAAAGGGTATACAATTAAATTATAAAGAATGTATTGTATTCAATTGAAAGACTGTAAAGGTGGGCATTAAATCCAAAAAGGAACCAAAAAATTATACTTAAAAAAAAAACAATAATATGCTTACATTCATAATGAAGGGTACAGGCAAAGAACAGGGAATGTCTTAATTAATAAATTTTGGGAAAAACGCAATTAAAAGTTTAGAAGTATATATTTTTTATTGAGATCGGCGTATGCAGTAACTTATGATGGACTTTTTAGTTATTAAAAGTATTAAAATTTAACAAAATAAAACCATCTTGGAAGAACAGAAAACAAGAAATGTCCAAGACAACATAAATATAAACAAGTAATGTTCAATTCAGTCATCAGCAGCATCTTTAGTTTTGGAATCATATTCTAATTAATGGTTCGTAAAATACCTGTGCTTCTCTGGTACAAGATGGCATCAGACACATCAAGTCTTTATATTTAAGTTCACTTATGGGCAAATAATTTTATATAAAAATTAGTGATTGGGAAATAAACTACCATAGACAAACATTTGCTTTCAATAGAGTATAGAAAAAATATTTTTCTGACATTCCCTTTTCTTTGCCTGTACCCTTCATATACATTAGAAACACATTTGACTGGAGCACAGAAAAGTCATGTGTTTATTCGTGCCGCAAAGAGTCTTGTACACAATATTGTTATATCAAAAGTAGGAGCAGAGGCGAGTCATTGTTATCATCATTCTAGTGTTTAGTTCTGATTTGATAATAAAGCGGGGCTATCATCATTCTAGTATATGGGTCTCTTTTAGTCCCAGGTCTGCACATGTGAGCCTGATCAATATAGCCGCTTTGGGAATCAATATAGAATCTTTTCAGATTATATATACTGTTACGACCGACAAAGATCAATGAACACCTGCAGTTTATTACCTTTTCGGCAATGGACTTCTTTTGTTTACCTTATGTTAAAATTTGTAATTAGACAACAGCCTATTGTGTATTGTACTCGTTTATGGCCGTTTACAGGCATAATTAGGCAGGTGTGCAGGTTCCGAATTTTAAGAAATTCGATCTACGCGGGCGGGCAGCCATATTGTATCGGTGCAGTATATAGCAATGGCCCAATGGGGAGATCGGCACTCTAGCGATGGTCACAAGCGAGACAAGACGTGTGTACATTCGATAAGCTATATAGTGACGGATTTTGCGCGTGTTATTGAATCGTGTATTACGTTTGTACTGGTTGTGTCCAGTTATATTTGTACCTGTGTTATACGTGTTTGTATAGTTCTAATAATTTCTATAGTAATTCCAAACGGCATTTTAATTCCCCGTAACTCCTAACAATACTGTTCCTTAATATGAGGCACTGCTTGTATGTAAGTATCTATGAGTTGAGCCGATTCTTCACTGATCTCAACTATTCCTTTCTTTCCTTTACCAGCTTTACATAATGTATTCGGGTTAAAAATATTTCTAACGTTACGTTAGTAAGAAAATATAATGAGGTAGAAAACACAAGTACTAAAAATGCAGGTAGTTAAGATTTATATTTTACAATTAAATTTTAAGTAAAATTTAAAAATACCCTCTCTGTCAGGTCTTTGTTTATCTACTTCCTAAAAATGCAACAATTTCAATGATACTATCTTGCACACAAGATGCATGTATTATGGATTTATGACATTTGGTCATAAAGTGAATTGGTATGCACAATGTTGCGCACTGATCACTTGTTGCGTGTCCGGGACGGAAAGTGGGGCACGGGAATTGGGCCGGTGACCCGCGACCGGGGCATGCCGGGACTACAGGTGGACGCGTTTCAGATGCACTTTGTATCAACTCTATATGCACGGTATTGATTTGTACTGAAACAGCAATTTTAACTTTGTCTTAATTAAATAATCTATGTATTAATATGTGAAAAAACTTTGTATCCCTTTTTACGAAAGTTGCGCGGACGGAGGAGTATGAAATTTCGCACACTTATAGTTTATATAGAGAAGGAATGCAGAATGCTAATATTTTTTTAAATTATGAATAAAAAATACATTAAATCAATAAAAAAAAAACAATACACACACTACCATGTATTTGATACACACGCATATACTCTTTTGTTTATTGTTAAAGTCAAATTAACAGTGTAGCCTTGGCGAAATCTGTGATTATAGAAGTATTAGTATAGTCTTTGACAACAGGACCTTAATAATGTTCACACTTATAATTTAGATTAATTATGGTCGAATTTCGACCACTAAGCGACCACTAGTAATAAATAAATCTGTAAGTAACCTATGCTTGTGTTATGGGTTTGATCCATGCAGGAACGGAGAAAGAATAAAATTTTCTACGTAGCTTGTCGTAAGAGGCGACAAAATAACCCATAGCCAGGTGGTAAGATATTTACCCGTCTGGATGGCTACCACCCTTGATCTAGAGTATACCGCCATAACAACCTTGAGTTGTATTCCGGCATTAGTAACCAGGTTCCAGTCTCCCTTTAGAGAGCGGCAGCACATTGGTAGCACCTTGGGTATTAAACATTTCTAAAGGCGATGGTAACCGCTTTCCATCAGGTGGGTGGTCTGCCTGCGTTTCAAAGCGTTGCTTTTGAATCCGAGACGTAGGGTCGCCATACAATGTGTTCTGCTATATGTTATCGCCACAGAAGTATGCCGGCTGAACCATGGGCAACACGCGATTATGTCTGAAATAAGAGCCAATTTCTTGACCCGGGGGCTAGCATATAATATACTGTTATAACTTAGCCAAAATTCCACGAAGCACGCCGACAAATGTGAATGCACACCTGCTGGCCATAAAGCACGGTTTATTACCTGCCCGCATTTGGACTTCTTTTGTTTAATTTGTGTTTAATATATGTAATTAGAAAAGCCTACTGTGTACTGTAATCCTTTATGATGGTCGTTAGCCAGGTGTGGTTCTTGGAAAACTTTAGTCCATGCGGTCGAATGTTGTATTGTACAGTTTAGTATAAAACAATGCCCGAATTGGGGTGAGGCAGTCTAGCGAGAACCATGATCAAAGCAAGACGTGTACATTCGATAAGCGATATAGTGACAGACTTTGCACGTGTTATTGAATCGTGCAGTTTGTACTGGTTGTATCCAGTTATATTTGTACCTGTTTTATACGTGTTATTACAGTTCTAATAAATTCTATAGTAATTCTAACGGCATTTTAATTCGAGTCCCGCACTCGTAACAATACTTTTATCCTGAAATTGACGTCATTTCCCTGCATTCGACGAATATAACGTAAAATGTGTAACATAATTATGCTGGCCGATGCTATTTAACATTATATATCTATTTTCAGATATATAAATATACATTTATGTAGGTATAGATACCTATATACTTATGCATATAAACTTTTATGTACACAACCCTGCCTCTTGTTTTCCCACTTTCGCTAGACCCATATGTTTGCTGGAAGAAAACTCTTTTTAGGATCGTGCTCACCTTTGTACATCACCACTACTTTGTACATATTTTGCGTACAATCTTGATATATAAAAATATGACTGTTTGTCTGTATGTCCTTTATAGAATCGCAAACTATACATTTGATCATGTGATGATCTTTAGCAAAGTTGTTGTGCATGGGCCAAAGAAGGTTTCTGAGTTGGTTCACAAATGGACCCGGTAGGTGGCGCTGCTGTCGGCATATCGATTGAAGCTTTTCCGGGCAGGACGACGTCTGCCGGGACAGCTAGTAAATAATAAATTCTAATACAAAATTTACATAAAAGAGCTGGCTTTAAAATACCTTGCATTCATTCTAAACATAAAATACCATAAAAAGTATAATTTTAATTTGTTTTTGTCATAAATACGCTCGTACAAAATGTCAACTATGACATTCAAATTAATTGAGATTTTGTAAGTATTATATTTATTTATCAAAGGCGTAAACCTCTTTGTATACATACTTACATTTTGGATAGTAGGCGTAAGGCGGTGACGAGGCCATGCCATTTTATAAATAAAAGTATGAAGCAAAACACGCATTTACAAAGGCGAAACAGTTTCAAAGGTCAAAAGCGTTGTAATGAAAGTAAATGGTAATTGTGAAGGATTCTGCGTACATATGTTGGAACAGGACGACTGGGTCAGCATCCCGCTCCGTTACAGTTCGGCGACAAAACCAATATTTGCTCAACAGCTATTCCTGGTGTAATGCTATTTGCTTGAGAAAATTAACTTTTCTTGATCCCCGGCTACTGGGGCTGCTGCGTTTTGATTATGAATATGCTAATTTTAACCTTTGTCTTCTTATGTTTTCTGCGTTTTTTATTTTAATATAACCTTAGTTATTTTAGTTTTACGTTACGTACGTTACGAGCTACAGGACTCGAATTAAAAATGCCGTTGGAACTACTATAGAATTTATTAGAACTTTACAAACAAGTATAAAACAAATACAAATAAAACTGAATGCAACCAGTTCACACTGCACGATTCAATGCAATTCGACACGCGCAAAGTCCGTCGTCTATATCGCTAATCGAGAGTACTACAAACGTCTTACTCAGACGAGACCCTAGTCGTCGCTTGAGTGCCCCACCCCTCCATTCGGGCATTGTCTTATACTAACTACACAGTACAAAAAAAAATCGGCCGCGCGCACTGAGTTTACGAGAAATAGTAATTTGCACACCTGATTATCTATTGTGCTAATGATGGTCATAAAACAAATAGGAAAACAATAGCATGTTTTTCTTAATTACAATTTAAAACACAAAAGAATTCCTAAATCCGGGAAGACAATAAACTACGCTTACGACAGGCATCTGTGCGTTTATCTTTGACGGCATGTAACAATACCTTCAAAAGCCAACACCAAGCCCACAAAACATGCTGTCATATAAATTGAACCTCACTGTTAAATAACAGCGTGATATATATGGCTCCAAGGATCTATAGGCATCTACGAAAATCAATAATTAATATTAAGAACTTTAATAGTTTTAAACATAAACTATAAAGGAAGTTCTAATTGACAGATCATATTATAGTGTTAAAGATTATTTTATTGGCAGATTTTAAAGTATTACTAGTTAATTTAAATTATAAGTTTGAACATTATTCAGGTTCTGTTGTCAAAGGCTATACTTCTATAATCACAGATTTCGCCAAGGCTATTAATTTGACTTTAACAATAAACAAAAGAGTATATATGCGTGTGTGTGTATGTCAAATACATGGTAGGTAGTGTGTGTATTGTTTTTTATTGATTTAATGTATTTTATATGCATACTTTAAAAAAAAATTAGCATTCTGCACTCCTCTATATAAACTATAATTGCGCGATATTTCATACTCCTCCGTCCGCGAAATTTTCGTAAAAAGGGGTACAAAGTTTTTGCTTCACGTATTATTAATATATAATGATATTATTATTTTATACTGACCAATAGATTATTTTTGTGACATATATTAAAGAATTACATAAATTTCTCTCCTTATCCTTAACATGATGTTGGGAGGTGATAATCGAATGAACTGACAGTTCTATAATTGTGAAATTGCATTTATGCATGCCGATAGGCCGATAATGGTGAACTGTATAATATGTATTTTATAACATTGAAGAGTGACCCGTATAGGGTGGAGGAGCGAGATGGAATGCTCCTCCGTAAAAGGAAGATCTTCCAGCGAGGATAGTGTTGTTCCTCGCAGGCCTAGGCCCATCTGTTGTAGTTGAAAATTTGTATATATTGTTTATATGTTTCGGGAAACGTTTGTGACATCTATTATTGTACAGCGCCATCTATTGGCTAGTAAGTGTTTCACTACAACATCTTTATAAATGTAACTACCCATTTTCGCTGCAATAAATTGAATTCATACATACAGGTTACATTGCATAAAATTTTTATCTAGGCGCTATTCGCCCCTGGGAAAATTTCGACTATCCCAATAAATAATAGTCCCATTTTCCGGGATAAAAGGTATCCTATGATCACCTCGGTATCGAGACTATATACACAGATTAATTCTTCGAGTAGCTCTCTATAGCTAAATATAAAACTAAGATCTATCGAAAAATGCTTAAAGGGGCTCGCGGTCGGTTTAGATGAAACTGCTGCAGTATTATTCGATTTTGAAAAATCAATTAAACTAGTCAGAAATTGAATCGGCTGGTTTTGATAAAAATCCATTACATTAACCCATAGTGAAGTGTGTAAGGATCAATTTCTGTGATTTAATGTCAAACGTCATACAAAGAGAAATGATTGATTTAAAAAAAAAAAACTGTTATCTCATCGTTTGTCACAAAATGTCGCTTAAGACAGATACCCTTTCACTCGTCAATATGTTTTTGATATAATATCAGGAATAAAGAGAATGCCAGCCACGTGTGTCAGAAATGGAATGGCATTTTCCATACATCGATAATAATAAAGAGTAGAATAGAATACTTAATTGCACCCAATGTTACAAAATAAATTCATACATACAATCGTAATGATAAGTACAATGGGCGGTCTTATGGTCTTACCGCTGGGAGCGATTTCTTCCAGACAACCCGTGACAGGAATAAAACAGATTATATTGGTCAAAGGTGGTATACATAATTGTCACATTGTAATAATTTTTTCAATGCTAATTCCACCCGGAAGATTCACTTCATCTTATATCGCAAACTATCCCATTTCCCGGCATGAAAAGTGTTCATGTCCATTTTCGGTATTAAAACTACATTTAAACAAAATTACAGCAAAACGGATCCAGTATTCGTAGTAGTTTTTTTCGTGAAAGCTTAACAGGTAGAGATCGAGTTACTATCGCATTTTCTATAGATAATGTATTTTTATATCTATAAACTTGAGAAATGATTGGTCTCATACAAATTTTCATCCTCCATTTCAGACCTTTCTAGTTTTATTTATCTCTCCCCCGTCTATGTAATAAACTGCATAAATGAGAAATATGACCAAAATCACAAAAAAACCTATCCTATTTTCTGGGATGAAAAGCATCCCTTGTCCACCCTCTGTATTAAATTATCCGTGCAGGAACGGAGAAAGAATACAATTTCCTGCGTTGGGGCGGCCTGTCGTAAGAGGCGACAAAACAACCCACAGCCAGGTGGTAGGGCAATTGCCCGACTGGATGGCTACCACCCCTGGTCTAGAGTATGCCGCCATAACAACTTTGAGATGTGTTCCGGCATTAGTGACCGGCTTCCAGTCTCCCTTAAGAGAGCAGCAGCGCATTTGTAGCACCTTTGGTGTTGCAAATGTCTATAGGCGATGGTAACCGCTTTCCATCAAGTGGGCCATATAATAAAAAAAGAAAAATTAAAATTACATATATACCGAATTTCAGCCAAATCTGTCCAATAGTTTTCCGTAAAACCATAACAAAATGAAAGACAAATATATTTTTATCCCCGAAACCATTCCATTTTTCGCGATAAAAAGTGGCCTATGTTTATCCTCGGAATATATATATTCCGATATATCGGAAAATATATCGATCGGTTTATATGTCGGTTTAGTAGTTTTTCCGTGAAAGCTAAACAGACAGACAGAGTTACTTTCGCATTTATAATATGAATAGGGATGTTCCCAAAGTGATCCGCCTACCTATTTTATTATCGTAAGCGTATCTGGTGTATGATAGTAATCAACTTTTTTGTTTGTTTGGTAACTTGTTTATGTTTAGTAGGTCGTACCCCGCAGCTTTATTCTCGGAAAATTTTCAGTAAATGAAACTGACGATTAATTAAAAACTTTGCAATATTTTAAAGTTAGTCATCTATAATATAAAAATGAATCGCAAACTGTGTTGGTAAGCGCATAACTTGAGAACGACTTAACCGATTTTGATGAAATTTGTTTTGTGTGTTTGAATGGGTCCCCGGATGGTTTAAATTCACAATTGGAACCTGTAGGCGGCACCAGAATCGGGTCCTAGATTTTTATTTTTTCAGGGCAGTACAACGTCTGCAGGGACCGCTAGCTAGCTAGCTACAAGGCATTACAGTAGAATATAAGAATAATTTTAAGAATAGTATTTATTTACAATAATTGAGTAAATAAGTGTGCGAAATTATTCATAAAATTCATTTAATTTATTCACAAATATTGGAATATTTGTCAATAAATTAATATGAAAACAAATTAATATGATGAATATATACAGTTGTATTATTTTAACTTTATTTCAATATATGGTCCCATTGAAAACAGGAGCTATTGTTTATTTTTTTAATTTTGTCATAAAACAAAGTGTTTTAGGAATTCAGAAAATATGGCGGTACGAAGTTCGCCGGGTCAGCTAGTATTTATATAATTTCTAATAATATAAATACTAATAATAATCCTTCACGAGTCCGTTGAACGCCTGAAGAGACTGGGCACGCCTGATTTTTACAGGTAGCGCATTCCACAGATACACTGCACGAACTGTGAAAGATTTGTTGTAAAATCGCGAATGATTTACACGTGTTTCCAGACGTGTGTTTTCCGATGATCTGAGGTGACGAGTGTGGCTAAGGTGTAGATATTTAAAACTCCTTGAGATAAGGAGGAGCTTTTGGATTAAATACTACATAGTATGCGTATTATAATAGTCAATTAGAAAAAATAAAAACAGTAGATATAAGAAAATAGTTTTTAAACTGTAAATTTTATAGGAATAAAATTGTAATAGAATAAGGCCTCATTTTATAAGTTTGATAAGATTAATAGAAAAAAGAAAAATATATAAAAACTAGAGTTTTCCCCGTGACACGCCGCGTGAAAAACCCTTCGTGGTGGCTCTATATATATACGTATCATAGAGCCACCTTGTATATATACAAATTTAATTAGATGTTTTACATAAAACTTTACTGTTTCTTGTTACTAAGTTCACTACAATAACAAAGAAACTAAATTCATATAGTCTATACAACTGCGCAGCGAAACAGAGGCGAGTCGCAGCCAACCTGATTTGAAGTAATACCATGAATGAGATGTTGTTTATGACAACGTAGGTATTTGGTAGCGAATTGAAAAAGACGATTGCAGCGCCATCTATTTTGCTAATCCATGGAAACGATGTAATTTGTTGGAATAAAATGTATCCTACGTGTTGACACAGGTTATGAGCTAGCACTATGTCGAGTTATATGCATATACGTTCAGTGGTTTCTATAAAAGATGCGATCGCAGCGCCATCTTTTTTGCTATTTTCGTCTATCCCACGGGAACGACGTCATTTATCAGGATAAAGTATCCTAGGTTACTCCCCGTGATATAAGTTAGCTCCGTTTCGAATTTAATCTAAATCTGTTCAGTAGTTTTATATGCTCTAACATACAGACAGACAGACAAAAATTCTAAAAATTGCATTTTCGGAATCTTCTAGTCCGAATTACATCCCCCGTGACTTTTTCACATCTTTAAACGCAATGTACAAACTCGAACCATTTACAGATTTATTATAGTATAGATAGATAATACAATCCTATTTAGTTTTGGCTGGATAAAACTTGTTCGCCCGGTGGCAGGAGCAAAAGATACCTAACTAGCCGAAGTATCAAGCTTATCGTGACAACCCGTCAGCTAATAACGAACAGCTCGTAAAGAAGCGTATGTATAAGGTACCATATTTTATAAATGTCCCAGAACGCTAGCGTGTCCCAAAACTAACATTCTAAGTTATGGTAAACATGCTGCACGCTATGTATAGTCACGAATACCTTAACTTTTCTTATCCTACTGCCTATCTTGACATAGTGTTAGAGAGTGGAACGAGGTTCTATACCTTTTATGTTTAATAATAGCAGGTTTAGTTATACCTGAAGTATACGTCACGTTATTTCTAGAAGAATGCTCGCCGGATCAGTGGGTGCTTGTAACGAGGGTGACCTTTTGACTTTCTTCATCGAAATAAAACATGAATGAAGATTAAGGATGCTATGTACCCATAATAATTCCTACAGTATATATTAACCTTTGAAGGAGAGCGACATTTTATATTACTTATCAGATCATTAGCTGCGCTGAAAGCTAGTACAGAGGCAGAGTATAATGTGCATTAAGGCTTGTAGTAACGCCAACGTCCTTGAGGATTTTTTCAATAGCGGGGATTTCGTGAACACAGTCGTTATTCAGATGCTTTCTTATTTTATTCTGTACAAACTAAAGCTTAAAAAAAAACAAATTATTTATCTCTCTGTTATAAAGATGTCAATATTTCATGAAGCCTATTTTTATAAAAACTGAAGGAGTAAAATGGTTTCATGTCAGTAATTTGGAGGTGATTTGGTGAAATTTTATCTTTAAGTTAAAATAACTATAAAAAATACGAATATACCACATTACGTCTCATAACGTAAAGATTTATGATAATTTTTTTGATAAATTATTAATCAGTAATTACCAACGAATTTTTTTTTCGTTTGCACCCCACTTTCGATCTTTCGCGGCAATAGGAGCCTTGAATGTATTGTTACAGTTAAACCATACATTTCTTTGTTGTAAGGATTATATTTATAGCAACGATGTAGCTAGATTGTCCATCAATCTTTTCGTAAATATAAAGAGAATAATTTGTAGTAAAATAAGGTTATAATTTCCTTAGACATAATGCTTGTAAAATTTTATAGAGCTGACATGAAGGTCATGGCGAATCGTTACTAAGCAACCATGTTGACAACTAACCTTTTTTATCCATTTAGCATTATAAATGATATTCAGTCATAAATAATGCATTAAAATGTTATTAGCGCTAATAATACACTTTGTCGGTGAATATTATTGTTTGTGAATTGATTTTTGTCTACCACGCTGGGCGCCATTATTTAATAATATATTATTGTGTTAGATGATTTGACACATTCTGTATTTAAATTATAATTAGACTGTCTTCCACTATACCACTGGCATGTCGTGGTGTTCATTCTCTACTCAAAGAAGAAACAATAACCCTGACTAACGTGTGCGTCAGGAAAGGAAGAAAAAAAACACTTGTTGCAATTGTATATAGGCGACGATAACTGCTTTATATCAGGTAGGCCATTAGTTTCTCTACCTTACTTGGACAATAAAAAAGATGAGGTGCCTTCAGAATCATATTCAAAAGTCGCAAGCATAAAATTTCTGAAAAATCAGTTTTTTAGCCTTAAAACAAACCTCTTCATTGAAAAAAGAACACCCATATTGATATCTTCGAGTACTCTATGATTTCTTTCAAATATATTTCTAACTAGCTGGGCCAGGTAAACTTCGTTCGCGTTACCGCGTTGGCGTTTGTTAGTGAATTGCAAAAGCAGTATCAAAAAAACGCGACCGCAGCGCCACCTTTTTGGATATATTCGTCTATTTCACGGAAACGACGTCATTTATTGGGACAAGAAATGATGAACCGGCATGTAAGATAATTCTGTGTCGAGCTTCATTAAAATCCGTTAAGTAGTTTTCACGTGATACTCTAACAAACAAACTAAAATTCAAAAAGTTGCATTTTTGAAATCTCTAGTTCCGAAATTGCCCCCGTTATTTTTCTCGTTTTTAAAGTAATTAATTAAATGAGTATAGATTTATAATTGGGTATTTGACGACTACATCAACTGCGACACTTTCAGGGCATTCCATTAGTAGCTCACAACGCCCAAAATGCTCCGTTAGCCGTTCCACAAGGCGACCGCGATCGTTGTGGTCGTGGCGAAAACGTCACTAAAGACGCCATCATTTTCGATCACACAACGCTCACAACGACCCATGTCAAGAGGTGGGTCGAATAGCCGTTCCACTTGGGTTTACGATTGTAACGTCGGCAAGCAAGTGGAACGGGAAAATCGCGATTGTGAACGTGGTCTTTGTGAGTCCCTAATGGAACGTAGCCTTTATATTATCGCCCAACACGTCACAGCCTCCTTGATATAGTATGATTATACTGCCTTATGACGTCACGATTTTATCGAGTCAAATAGGCTATTAATGGTTGTTTAAAGTATAATTAAAATGTATATTATAAAATTTTAAAGATACCGTGTCTGTAAATTGCAGCTATTTAAAAAAGCAACTGATAAGAGATGAGATTACATAAACGATGGAGAATACCATGCAATTTTTTTTAGATTTCTTCTCTGTTTGTTCGGGATCCACGTAAAAACTACTAGGCCGATTTCGATGCGGTTTTCGCTGATCGACAGTAAATTCTTAGACTTATAATCTGCGCTACTCTTTATCCTGGAAATCTCGCGGGAATTTCAAGTCAAGCGTGGACGAATTCGCGGGCATATCCTAGTTATTTCTATACTGAACTGTTGAAAGTAATATAATAATAAGGCTTTTTGTCGTATACTCTTTTATATTATTGTTACGAGTCGCGAGACTCGAATTAAAATGCCGTTGCAATTATTATATATTTATATTTATTAGATCTATACAAACACGTATAACACAGGTACAAATATAACCGAACGTAATAAGTCCAATCGTAATTCAAATACACGCGCAAAGTCCGTCACTAAATAGATTACCGAATGTACACAAGTCTTGCTTCGCTCGTGGTTATCGCTCGACTGCCTCATCTCTCAACTGGGGCATTGCTTTATACTATACAAATACAATATGTCTGTTCGGCCGCGTGGACTGAATTTCCTAGAATCACACCTGGCTAATGACCACCATAAAAGATTACAATACACAATGGGCTGTTTTTCTAATCACAAATTTTAAACACAAAGTAAACAAAAGAAGTCCAAATGCCGAAAAGGTAATAAAATGTCTACAGGTATGCAGCTGTGAATTTGTCTTTTGTCGGCATTCAGGTTGTAACATTATTATATTTATCCACGCATAAATATAATAATGTATTGTAAATTGTATTCTTTCTCCGTTCCTGCGTGCAGGAACAAGAAGAATACAATTTCCTGCGGCCGGGCGGCCTGTCGTAAGAGGCGATAAAACAACACACAGCCAGGTGGTAGGGTATTTGCCCGACTGGATGGCTACCACCCCTGGTCTAGAGTATGCGGCCATAACAACCTTGAGTTGTGTTCCGGCATGAGTAACCAGGTTACAGTCTCCCTCAAGAGAGCAGCAGCGCATTTGTAGCACTTTTGGTATTGCAAATGTCCATAGGCGATGGTAACCGCTTTCCATCAAGTGGGCCGTCTGCCTGTCTGCTGAAATCGTGCAATAAAAAAAATATGACTACTATTTTAGAGTTTATTGTAAAATGTTTCAAATACCCAATTTGGGTTTTGGCCTTGGAGACTTAATAAATTCACCCTGTATTCCTGAGCATTTTGTTCCAGTGACAAGGATGGAATATGAAACTGTACCGATCTCTATAGGGATGAAAGCATATTTATGAGCTAAACCTTTATCACTTGTGATATAAAAAAAGCTTTTAGAAGTATTTGATGCGAAATGAAAAGATAATGACGGAGCGAACCCTTTTGGTACATTTCGAGCGCTTTTTTCTTGATTATCAACCTTTACGTATCCCTCGCGGGCTATTTTTGTCATAACTTCCCAATATGTAGCTATATCTGAGTTGTATTTTTTCACGTGAGACGACAAACTGGGGCCCTATTC
Source organism: Dendrolimus houi (assembly GCA_039645545.1). NCBI lineage: Eukaryota > Metazoa > Arthropoda > Insecta > Lepidoptera > Lasiocampidae > Dendrolimus > Dendrolimus houi. Next base: position 22,289,034 of record CM077128.1, on the reverse strand, counting down.
TGCTATCACTGACCTTGTTGTAAATTAAACTGCATTTGATTAAATTTAATTTAAGGGCCGTATACAAGATAGAGTTGCGTCGGACACGTACGAGCCGGTACATTTGTCCCGTACAAAATCTAATTGTACTGATACGCTACAAAATCTAAAAAAGTAATGCTTCAAATATTTTGTCGCGCTATTACTCAGTGTACTGCTCGCGCCTCAAATGTAAGAGGAAAGACGGAACGAGGCATAAGCTACAATAGTACAATAACGCCTCTACGGATATTCACATGACAAAGAGGGACAACATGACTCTGTAATACATATGTACAATTTGTGATAAACGGTACAAACGAGGCAATGACGACCATCGCTTCAAATGTACTGCTACGCTACAAATGTACTGGCACGGTACAAATGTACTGCTACGCTACAAATGTACTGGCATGGTACAAATGTACTGCCACGGTACAAATAGTACAAAATGCCTCGCCTCACTTGAAGTTGTATATTGTACTGGTTCAGTACAAAATGTCATGTTACTCTTACAAACTCATTTTAAAATTATGTATTGCCCAACACTAATACAAGAGGACAAATAAAATGGATCCTTCAGTGTAAAATCTTTATACCGAACCGAGATATATCTTACGAACCCAGGGTTCGCCCGCCCAACAACAATTATTATAAATAAAATGTTTGCACGATTCAATTTTATACAGCGCCATCTAGTTTGGTAAAAAAAAACTTACACAGGCTGATTATAAATGAAAAGGCACGGAGTGAACTGTAACCAGCATGTATTGCTCTCAACGGTTGGAGGCGGAAAAAAGTTGGGATACAATTGGACTTCAACAAAAATGGCGCCCACACAAAAGGCAAGAATAATAATAATAATTATTATTATTATTAATGGGGGCTTTGTGGCGTAACCTTAGGTGAGTGGAGACACCTCGGACCCGCCTCCGTGCTTGCCTTAGCCAGTATAGTCCCCATAGTCCCAGATCCCTAGTTCCATTAGCAGTTCATCCCAATAGCCCGGTACACCTTTTATTCTCATTCCCTACAATAGACCTACACTGACCGGGTCTTGTCCTTGGGCGCATTATTATATGGTGTAGACCAGAGGTTCCCAACTTGTATGGACTACCGTCCCCTTTACAAGAATAAAAAATCCAACGCCTCCATTTAGATAATAGTCAATTATACCAATTTTACATGTCTGTCTATTATTTATTAATAATCACAAATTAAATATTAATTATCTCTCTCTCTCTCTCTCTCTCTCTCTAATCGTGCTCCTCGTGGTTGTGGCTGAGGGTCAATAGATAATCAATGGAGGTATTTTCAATGTAATTAATTAAATTTCAAGGGGCCTCTACGTGTTGGCCTCCCCATGGCCCCATGCAAGCCCTCCAAAAGTCCGGGCCATTTTTATGGCACGTCTACAGAGGCATACATGTATAATAATAATAATCGGCAGACAAACACACATATCGTATATCCCTAAATTAAGCAAGTTACGCTTGTGTTATGGGTAATATACAACGAATTACTCTGGGGCCGATCCCAGCCACCCAGACCATAGTAACTAACGGAGAAAATTCGTGTCCGAAATTTACTACATCAGGAATCGGAGCCTCTGCGTTGCAGTGAGGTAAGCCGGCAAAGGCTTAGCCCGGCCAACCACAAAGGCTGTCAAGAATGGGGCGTCGGTTTAGGTTTAGTGGTGTAGTTGGGAACGACTGTCCCAGAGTCCCACAGACGTCTGTAGCGGCGCTTCTCGCCGCATTTGGCCTTCCCCCCGAATGGCCCATAGAGGTACGAAATGTATTCCCCTGCGTTATCGAAAATAAAAGTGCAACAATGGATCGAGTTTGTAGTGTTGCACGTACAGAATGAATGTTGCAAGTATATGAAATAATGTTAATGTTTGATAATCCAACAATCTTGTCAAATTCGCAAGATACTATCGTCTCAATCGTAGGTTTGTCTAATTTTGGTATCCTGTTAATCGCAATGGCGTGCCCGTGGCAAGCCACACTATCTTTGTAAATATTTATAAGCGAAAACTCGGGAAATAAATGCCCAAAATTTTGGTAGCTTTTGAATATTCATTTCGGCTAACGCCATTTCTGCTAATGGTAACACCAACTTTTTCTATTATCATTTCGCCGCGACGGTATCGAGAAGATATTGTGGATATAGTAGAATGGGAATAACACTATCGCAATGGAAACTTACTTAGAATATATTCGCAATACGAAGCGAAATAGCAGAATTAGGTCCCTGGTCATATCGACGAAAGGTTTGTAATATCCAACAGTAATAGACTTAATGGAGCCATGCTGGATTCATTATCATAAATTCTATAGTAGTTCCAACGGCATTTTTAATTCGAGTCCTGTACCTCGTAACAATACGAAAATTAAAAAAATAAAGCTAATATTCCAAAATAATTCATAGTATCATTAAATGGTAGGATCAAATTATTCGAAACCATTATACGAGTGCAATTTCAGTTCTTAGGGTCAGCACGATACTCTCACAGAATATCGCGTGTAACGGTTAGCCTTTAGCTAATCGTGTTTCATGCGATGAGTGAGAGATCCGACGGCGCTCTATCCCTTCCTCTTTATCCCGTACATTTACCCCATCCCCGTATCAACAACAACAACAATAATACTCTTTATTGTACACCAACATAAGAGCAGTAATACATATTATTGTATTAAGTATAAGGTAGTACAATGGACGGCCTTATTGCTTTAAGCAGTCTCTTCCAGGCAACCTTTGGATGGGCAAAAACTTATTAAAAGTTATTTGTTGACGTGAAGTATTATAATATACTATAAATTATTATAATAATATAATGGATAGGTATAGCTATAAAAATATATACGTATATACACATGTATTATATACTTATACACAAGAGATAATAAGAACATTATAATAATGAATATATAATAATTTTTTTAATTGATATCGTAGTTTTTCGTATCCTAGCGCTATTGTGGTACGTATTTGAAACTATTTTTACCATTCTGTTGGACTCTTTTTCAATTTCCCGTCCATATAAGATACACAGAGTATACATTAATATAATAAGATATAAGATAGTACGCCTTATCTCTACTCTCCATAGAGATAAAGTGCCCCCCATACGTGGATCAGCATTGCAGCCTACAGTGTGAGCGGTATTTGCAGAACGTAACTCACACATGGAACTATATTACAATCAGTATCAGTATTATTTCGCTTCTCACACGAGTCGGTGTTCTTACAGTTTAAAAAAATCTATTCTGCTATGTCTTTTTTATTATTAGTATATAATGTTTTTTTTTTTTGTTACAACTCCATTAATTCTTTGAAAGTAATTGTAATACAACTTATATATGTATTTTAAACAAAGAGCCTGAGATAGATAAATAATAATGTTAAAAAAAAAATAGCTAGACGTGTTGTTAGTTATTCTTTGAAATTTATTTGATCACTTGCAAAGTATGCTCTTTCAGAAACGATACACTTACGCCAACGAATAATCCATTTAGACGCTTTTTCCGGAATTGTGTTTAGTTCTCGTCGCGAAATCTCCTTTATTATCTTCTACCGAATGAAAACGGGTGCTACGAAGTGCTAATTTGAGTTTAGGAAAAAGAAAGAAGTCGGCTGGAGCTGTATCTGGTGAATAAGGTGGTTGTTCGATGGTATTTGTTGAGTTTTTGTTTAAAAATTCGTTCACAATGATTTGTGCGAAGGAGCAATATCGTGGTGCAAAATCCAAGAATTTTCTTTCCACAAATCTGGCCTTTTTTTTTGCTCTCTTAAACGCCGCATAACACTCAAATAATATGCCGTTTGATCGTCCGGTAAGAATTCCGAGTGCACAACACCGCGATTGTCAAAGAAAACAGTCAACACGACTTTAACTATTGATCGAATTTGGCGTGCTTTTTCGGTTTCTGTTCAATTGGAAGCCGCCACTCCGAAGCTTGTTGACTAGTTTGCATGTCAAACTCGTAAACCCCCGTCTCGTCACCAGTAACAATGCGTTTCATGAATGTTGGGTCGGAATTGACTCGTTCTAGCATGTCCTCTGCGACTCTTATGCGATTGAGTTTTTGGAGAAAATTCAGGTCTTAGGACTAGCCGAGCGACAACGTGTTTCATACCCAAGTGATTGTTTAAAATGACACGAATCGACTCGTGAGACACAGATCAGCGGCTATTTCTCTCAAACTTGAATGAGGATTTTCAGTCACTATTTCCTTCACTTTTCCGATGTTAACCTTAGTTGAAGATGTTAATGGCCTACCAGAGCGAGGTAAATCTTCCAACATATCTCGACCGCTTTTGAACGCTTTGTACCACTCATAAGGAGTTATTTTTGATAAAGTCGATTCACTGTAAGCCTTCTGTAACATTTTCAGTGTCTCCGAACATGTAATTTGGCGATGCAAAATTGAAGACAAACTCTTTCTTCGATGCTTTTGTCCATTATGAAATTAGCAATACACACTAGATATGATCTAACTAAAACGGCACTGTATTTAATCTATGACCGATGCAACTCAAACTCCGCGCCAAAATGAAAAAAAGTTGTGTCAATCTAACAACAGCAAAAAAAATTGAATTTGGAACCATAAACAAATCATCCATTCCCGATACTTTTTTGACAGAATGTATAATAAAATATGAAGTAGAATTAAATTTTGACTTACATGTATGACCTTCAAAAAGTGTCCTCCAGTGTAACTTATCTATATACATATAATAAAACTGTAGAGGTCGAATTTCTGTACAATGAAAAAAAATGCTAAAAACCGAGTCAGGGGGATGTAAGAAGTGAAATAGAACTAATTTAGATTTTATTCAAATTTTTTGTTTCTCTGTTTGTACCGGCTAATCTCCGAAACGACTGGACCGGTTTAAATGAAATTTTGTATGGTGGTAGCTTATATCCCTGGTCAACATTAGGATACTTTTGAACCCGAAAAATTAAAGAGTTCCCGTGGGATAGTTAAAAAACCGCACCACGCGGACGATTTTGAATAAAAATTTGATTTTGAATATCCCTCCCTCTTATATCCCTTCTATCCTAAAAGTTGGCAACACGTTGGCTATGCATTCGGTGTGCCAAACTTTTATACGCGACGATAACCACTTGGCTGTACATTGGTCGTCTGCTTGTTTGCCAGCTGCGCATTAAAAAAAAAGAATATTCCAGTTTTACGAGGGAACACAGCATGTGTTGGAAACACAATATCTGTAATAGAATAAATATTTGGGCCGGCGTAAGTAAGTTGTTTCTTATTTGGGTGTAATTTGTATCAATCATTTGTGTCCATATAACGCCGCCGAGGTACGGGTTCCCTTATTACACTGAACCAGGGATTTGTGTTATTTAAGACAAAACAACAATGTTATTTCGTCATTAATCTATCTATCTATATCTATATTATAAAAGGAAAGATTTGATTGTTTGTTTGTTTGCATTGAATAAGCTCTGAAACTACAGAACCGATTTGAAATGTTTTTTCACTGTTGGCAAGCTATACTATCCCCGGGTGACATAGAATATATTATATTTAAAAAAAAATAGGGATACTTACTAAAACTCCAATAATGTAATCCAGGGTGTAAAAATTACTTAAAATCGCGTGCGCTGCGAAAACTATTGATGATAGAGTAAAATAATGTACTACGACTTTGCAGAACACGTCATTATTTACAAAAAGTGTAGCGACAGCATAAGTATAACTATTATAGTTATGCCACAATAAGTGTTTTTTTATTTTAGACATTTAATTGAAATGCCTCAGCTAGAAAAGGCTCTTTATTTGTATCTTGGTTTTTATTCTTATCAAAAAAATTACTTCATATTCAAGACTGCTTCAACACCTTTATATAACTTTTTGAATTATACAATTCGGACATTCCATTCGAAAGATATCACGAGTTTAAAAATGTAATTATTAGAAAAAAGTTGCGTGGTCGCCGCGCACCCTTTTCGGCTAGCTAGGCTTATCCGATGTAGGCGTCACTGGGGTACAGGCTGTACGGGAGGGGAAATATTTTGAATTCGCTTAGTAGGTAATTAAACTCAACAAAAAAGTTCTTTCTAGATACCAGTGCGAAGCCGGGGCACATCGTTAGTACTATAATAAATCTGTAAATGGTTCGAGTTTGTACAAAATAGATGGCGCTGCAATCGCGTTTTTAGATTCACTAACAAATACCTACGTTGTCATAAACAACATGTCATTCATTGTGTTACTTCAAATCAGGTTGCCTTCGAATCGCCTCTATGCTTTGCTGGGCAGTTATGTGAAAATTAGAAAATTAGTCCATATAGTCCATATGGACTAATTTTATAATATATAAAGCTGAAGAGTTTGTTTTGATCGAACGCGCTAATCTCAGGAACTACTGGCCTGATTTGAAAAATTCTTTCATTGTTAGATAGCCCATTTATCGAAGAAGGCTATAGGCTATCATCACGCTAAGACCAATAGGAGCGGAGCACCAATGAAGAATGTTTCAAAATCGGAGGGGTTTTTTAAAATAAATTCCAAGCGGACGACGTCGCGGGCACAGCTAGTTATATGTATAAAACCGAATTAAGTTTTTGTGTAAGTAAAATATCCGTAGGCTTTAACACGCGGCGTAGCTTATATAACTTGAATTAACTGTTTAAAGATGGCGGAATTCCTAGTCTAAAATATTACATTTTTCGTGCACGTCAAGTCACCGTTAGGCTACAACAGACAAGAGCGTTGTTGTTAACCAGTATTTGCTGATTTAAAGCGTATTTAGAGTTAATTGTAATACTTGCAACAACTCAGAAGGGTTTATGGTAGTAAAAGAAGAACAACTGGTCACAATCCTTTATATTCCCAGTACCCCTTACAGTTTTAACATACTTCAATACGTAGTATCCATAGTAGTTTGTGATATTTCATACACTGACTATTCAAACTCGACAAGCATTTTTAGAACACCTCGACATCCCTCCAATCCAATCTTACAGTATATTAATCTTAACAAATTGGCACAACCGATAGCGGGTTGAAGTCACTGATAAACTATTTTAATTAAAGTGTTATGAATGAAAAGAATTTAATACATTACTGTTTGGAAATTCTAGATATTTTATACAAGAAATCATATAAAACATTATACTTAAAGTTTTACATGTAATAAAATAAACCGAACACAGTACAAATCTATCGCGTCTGCCAACATGAAAATAAAATGTAATGAATACCGTCTATACACAATTGAGAGATTTTGAATTATAATCTACACAGTTACGACGTTATATAAAAGATAAAAATTGTTATATAAAATTATGGTAAATTATAGACAACTACTCTATACAAAACAAAGTGCTAATCACAGAATAAATAAAAATATTACATTATTATTCAATTAAGGAAATGGCCGATCGTATCGTTTAGAAATAAGAGGGTACATAACAAAATCAATTATTAACTTTAAAAAGAAACACGACAAGAACAATTATGCTACTCAATAACTGTAACATAATGTTTATTATAATAACATATTATAATCATTAATATTATAATAACTTATAATATTAATGATTATAATATTATAAGTTATTCTTAAGGTACACTACAACACAAAAATCACTAAATTAATGTCACACACAATAGCAAAATAAGTGTGTATAAACCTAAAAACTTTAATAGTAATTAAGTTGTAAAAAAGGGTACGGAACTCGAGTCCGTAGAGTTGATAATAAAAAAGAAAAAAATGTTTTCTCTTGAACACTAAGTAAATATTTTTACTTCTTTCTTTAAAGCACATTACTTTCATCAACTGTTCTCTTTTATTAACACTGGACGGATGCTGTTACTTTATTTTTCCGACTAAGTGGTGACATTTTGGCGCTGCTACTTGACTATCTGACGACTCGGACAGGCGTGGAGTGCGAAAGTCCCAGTGAATTAAAAATGTTACGGTAGTAGTAATATTAGTTACAGAGACTGTCGCAAGTAGCGCTGCTTCAAATAACACATATACAATTATAAATGTGTGTATGTGTTAAATAAATAATAATGCGACATCCGTCCGTCCCTCCGCGTCCGATTATAAGCCTCGGCGAAAGGCTCTCGTGCGACGACCGCGTAACGTCCTCACGGACAGGGTCGACGTTATCACAAAACGGCTGGCCCGGATCACCCGCCCGCGGTTAGGACGGTAGGCTGGCAGGCACCGACAGACAGACAGACGTCTGTCTGACGATCACGATCCCTTCACGTCCCCGCGAGGGACACCAGGAGACATAGCCCCACCATAGGATAGACCAGGCGTGTTGCTGGGAAGTTTCTTTCGCCGTTTCTTCTCTCCCAGCCATAACACGTTGCGAAATGGCAGTAAGATAGTGCAGGCCGCCGCGAACCGCCGATCCCGGCCTGCCGGGATCCTTCCCCGCGGGCTTTATATTACCCGTCGCCCGTTCTCAATTAGTGCATTGTGTCGCCATATGGTGGGCATCATTAGATTCATCCCCCTCTCATGGCAACAGTCCAGCCGAGGTAAAACTCCCTAGGGAGCTCCCTCGAGCAAGTTGCCCGTTAAAGTTGTGAGGTCTTCGGACCAACAACATAAAGTCAAGTCCAATAATAAAAAAACCGTCCGTCCAAGCGTGCAGTTGAAATCCAGCTTCAGACACGTGTGTCTGGCATTTCCTGGACTGCTGTTACATTTTTGAAGTGAACTTCTTTAGAATCGTTGTCATTTGAAACTCGATGAAACGAAAATAAAGCGACACCAAAGAGAGATATTGAATCATTTAAACACTATGCTCATAAAGATAGAGTTGGAAATCTTTTGAAGTTTTGAAGTTCTTAAATAAAATTGAAACTAGAGCATTTGTTTCCTATTTTAATTATCATAAGCCTCTCGTGTCATTTGTTCAAAGTGAAAACATGGAATCTGAATAATATATTGTTACGAGCTACAGGACTCGAATTAAAAAATGCCGTTGGAACTACTATAGAATTTATTAGAACTGTACAAACACGTATAAAACAAATACAAATAAAACTGGATGCAACCAGTTCACACTGCACGATTCGATGTAATTCGACACGCGTAAAGTCCGTCGTCTATATCGCTAATCGAGAGTACTACAAACGTCTTACTCGTCTCGTAGTCGTCGCTTGACTGCTTCGCCCCTCCATTCGGGCATCGTCTTATACTAACTACACAGTACAAAGAATTTGGCCGCGCACACTGAGTTTCTGAGAAATAGTAATTTGCATACCTGTGAACGGCCACAAAGCCGAAAACAATAACAATAAGTATTAGTTCGATGCTAATGATGGTTATAAAGCAAGTAAAAAGACAATAGCATGTTTTTCTTAATTACAAATTCAAAAGACAAAAGAATTCCTAATCCGGTAAGACAATAGACTGCGCTTACAATAGGCAGCTGTGCGCTTATCTTTGACGGCATGTAACAATATGTTATAATATATTTTAAATATGTAATATTAAAATATAAAATAATTTTTGAGCTTGGTAAAAATATTATAAAAATAATAAACCTTATAATTATCCTAATACTGTATATTTATCTCATTCTCTCATAGGCTTTTCTGTTGTTTCACGTCTGCCGTGTGTGAATTGCACACACACATTCTTTTTTGACTGTTTAATGTTTTCCAGTGTGTTGTTACCAAATAACTGGTTTTCTTTCTTTTCTTTCCTTCTTTCAGATATGTGTTTAACACAAGCAAAGCAATTTACGAAGAGGCGGGAGGGAGCCTCTTCGTAAATTGCAAGATCTATAATAATGGAGATCGGTAGTTCCATCGCTTAAGAGTTGATAATGTAAAGGAAGTGGTAATAAGCTTGATTGTTGCAGGAATCTCAACCCTCTCCGGTTGCGGTACGCCGGACCACTTGGATAGGCTACCCGAGCTCCCGCCCGCGGAAGAGAAGAGGCTACGTCGGGCGGCGCAAGTGTTGCAGCAGAGGCTGGTCTTGAGACAGTGGCTGTCCACGCATCGCCTGCAGCATGCTTATACCAAGTTAGTTAAATAAAAGAAATCATTACTCCGTAGTCATTTGATCGAAAATGGAATCCATGTGTAATAGTCATACTCGTCTGTGCATCTAGAAAGAAAATTTTTATTTCCGAATGCGACTTACACAAGATAAACAAATTTAAAGAAAATATATACAGAAATTGTATGCCGCTGCTTCAGAAATGAGGTTGGCACTCAATATATTGCTGTGCTGAAACTTAGTCCGACACGGCAGTGATTTTCAGTGCCCACCTCCTAAATCAAACGTATACGAGACCCTTTGTAATTATGAGAAACATTATTATAATTCCATCTGTCATGGCATCTGTTCGTCTTTGAATGTATTCCCAGTCATTTTTCTCGGTATTTTCATCTGGGTCTGTTCAATCAATCAGAGTCAATTTAATCTGAACTTAGAGACAATGTGAGACACAAAAATTCTAACTATCAATTAAGAATCTTATAAATATAGGTTTTCATTTAAATTTTGACATTTTTCAAATTAAATGTAACAATATTTGTAATTTCATAGTATTAAACTAATTCAGACCAATGTTGGGCCACTAAAGCGATAAACCACAAACGTCTCCACTCAGCTGAGATGAGAATGTTGAGATGGATGTGTGGTGTCACAAGAATGGATAAGGTGAGAAATGAGTACATAAGGGGATCTTTGAAAGTTGCACCCGTGAGTGAAAAATTGAGAGGAAGAAGATTAAGTTGGTATGGACATATAACGAGGAGGGATGAAAATCACGTGACAAAAAGAATGTTAAACTTTAAGGGTACAAATGTAAAGGTAGACCCAAAAAAGATGCATGGGTTGTGTGAAGGATGATATGATGATATGTGGTGTGACAGAAGACATCTTCTGTCACACCACACCACATATCATCGATCATGATCATATCATCATATCTGACATACATATGTCAGAGTAGAGAAGTGTGGAAGGAAAAGACATATTGTGCCGACCCCAAATAATTGGGATATGGTGAAAGAAAAGAGAGAAACTAATTCAGACCAACACAGGAGGAATCACCTTGTAAGCCTGATCTAAAAATCCAACCGCTGTCAATGGACAGCGTTCTCATGACTTTATTTTTAAGAAACACTACGTATAGTAGATAAAGAAAAATGTGTGTACAGTTCACACGCAGCAGAAGTGAAACTTCAGAGATTACTGACAGATAATTCTTCTGTAACTTTTATTGATATAAATATAATTCCTTTAGCCTACATCCGTCAACATATTATAATACAAAATAAACTTCTTAAGTGTCACTTTCAAAGTTTCACTGTTTTAATCTAAAAATATTAATGTTATGAGCTACAGGACTCGAATTAAAAAATGCCGTTGGAACTACTATAGAATTTATTAGAACTGTACAAACGCGTATAAAACAAATACAAATAAAACTGGATGCAACCAGTTCACACTGCACTATACAATTCGAACGCACAAAGTCCGTCGTTTATATCGCTAATCAAAGTACTAGAAAATTAATACTGCCCTTCCATTCGGGCATCGTCTTTTATTTTGAGGCGCACACTGAGTTTCAAATTTATTTTGTTTAATCACAAAGAAAACAATCTTATTGACTCGACGCTAAATCTGTAAGTAGAACAGACAATAGCATGTTTTTATCTCACAAATTCAAAAGACAAAAGAGTTCCTTAGGCCGAGAGAACAACTATAGATTTATCTTTGACGGCATGTAACATTAATATTAGTTTTATTTCGGTCAAAATTGAACCCATGTTTAATCATCGGTCTTATTGATTCTAAGAGCACAATGTAAAACTCGTATCTCATTCTTTCAAAAGTACTATAGAATCTCTTTTTAGTGTCAAAATTATTTCTATCGAATTTCAAAAGTAAGATTGTCAAAAGTAACCCCAAAATTATTTCTATGAAAAAGTAAGGTTATAAAAGTTATAGATAACATGTTGGATATTGGTTGTATATTTCACCTTACGCTACAAATCAGAGAGCCGAGAAATGGTTTGATTAAAAGTTCGACCGAAAGGAGGGAATTCTTGGAAACTTGCGAAGTTTACCAAGCACGATTACGGAATCCCTCCAGTACCATCTGAAAGGTCCGTTGCTCAATCAAAAGGATATTATAATATGTTTGAGTGGAAATATTGCAAATGAAATTGAATTGTTCAATTTTTATTAGGATTCCTTTGTCCTTTTGGCAACAACGGAGTTCATACACAGGCTTCGTGTTTTTGAAGTAATTTTTTTTATTGCTTGAGTTCAGCAGACAGGCAGACGGCCCACCTGATGGAAAGCGGTTACCGTCGCCTATAGACATTTGCAACACCGAAGGTGCTACAAATGCGCTGCTAATCTCTTAAGAGAGTCTGGAACCTGGCCACTAATTCCGGAACACAACTCAAGTTGTTATGGCGGCATACTCCAGACTTCTAGACCAAGGGTGGTAGCCACCCAGACGGGTAAATACCTTACCACCTGGCTGTGGGTTGTTTTGTCGCCTCTTCAGGCCGCAGAAATTAGTATTCTTTCTCCGTTCTCGCACCGATAAAATATTTGTTTGTCTGTCTGTTTAAACTGTTTATGTGTCTCACAGTGATTTTGACACAAAAATTGATGGCTGTTGCTGGCTTTGCGGGATGCTCATAACATATATATTGACAAATAAAATTGTAACTGTCAGTTATAACGACCTTTATTTTTTAGGGATTTAATTACATCATTGTGTAGTGGCATGTAGAGTACAACTTCCTGTTAAATTTCATTCGTATAGATTCTATACTTTGTGAGAAAAATTATTGTGACACACAAACACGGATAGATGGACGAACATAACTAAAACTTAAGGGTATTGTTTTTTCAAATGGATAAGGGATCCTGACGTCTAAATAATGCGACGTATAACGACAGAGGTCATCTCTGTCCTTATACGTCATAGAATTAGGACCTTAGTGCCGTTGTCACAACTTCGAGATTTACCATGTTTTATGTATATATAATCAGTAACTGGGCGAGACCAATATTTGCTTGACGGTTTTCGATTTATGTCCTATAGCGCCATCTTACAAAATGTAAGGTACCAGCATGCTATCAATCTTATGGCAACAGCAAATATTATAGAATTTTACGAGATGGCGCTGATATTATAATTTTTTTTTATATAAAATCTTGGTTTTTTTTAAGGAAGACGAAATTTGATCCAAATCATTAAAGCCATTTCCGATATACACGAAATTAATATACGAGAATTGCTTGTTTAAAGTTTTAATAAGTGTATTTATTTATCACGTAAACTATTAATACAAAATCAACACGAAGGTCGCATAATCCAGTTATTAAATCTCGGAGAGAATTCGCTTGCAAAAAAAATAATTGAGCCAGTATTCCCTTGGCGGGGCGCAACGTGAAACACGTGCTCAATGAGATTATTACATTTAAAATGTATAGCGCAATCACAGTATAAAGAACTACAGTCACCCCTCATCTTAAATGTTTGTTATGCAAGAGACGGTAGCGCTAAAGCATTAATTGCATTGTCGCAGGATAAACAGAATATTTCTTATTGTTGGAAACGGGTAAACAGACAGACGGGCCCACCTAACGTAAAGTGATTAAAGAGAAAGAAAGCAACTAATACAATCTCTAATCTATAATATTATAAAATTATATGTAAACGATGGAGAACACGATGGATTTTTTTAGATATTTGTCTGTTTGTTCGGGATTCACGTTAAAACTACTTGGCCGATTTCGATGTGGTTTTCGCTGATCGAAATCAAATTCTTAGACTTAAAATCTGCTCTACTTTATATCCCGGAAATCCCGCGGGAATTTTTCTGGGAATGATTTAAAATTATCAGCTTAAAAAAACGAATTCCAATGTGATTTTCTCACTGATTGATAAAAATCTTATATAATATATATATGTGTGATTTTTTTCCCGAGAATCCCTCTGGAATTTTCCCGGAAGCAGCTTGAAAGTTTTTGGATGCATAAAAATGAGCTTATTCCGACACAGTTTGCACTAAAACGATAGCTTACATTCTTTTTAATACTGTGATACTTTGTGTTCCGGGAATTTCCGGGAATTTCAAGTCAAGCGTGGACAAAGTCACGGGCATATCTATTAAGTATATATAGTGAGTATATTAAACACTGGTAGCTTTGAAAATAAGATAGACAATAAAATAAATGTTTAGTATAATAAATAAATGTAAATAATAGTAACACTAAGTAGAAGGTGTAAATGTAACAGAATAAAGGTAGAACAAAACAAGATATAGATGTAAAAGTAATAAAATTGGAATGGGGAGACGGTGGTATTTTAGTTTATTTAAACACATTCAAAATAAATAGCCTGTTATTCATTCCATTACTCTTCTTACAACTAATTTGCGTTTAATTTTTAATTTTTTTCGTATCTTTAAAACAACATATTTATCGTGTTTAAAATAATTATTTTTTTCGTCGTCAGCCAATAACAGTCCACTGCGGGACGTAAGCCTCCCCAAGACGGCGCTACTCATCTCGGTCGTTTGCCTTCGCCATCCAGCGCCTACCGGCGACTTTGCGCAATTAGTCAATCCATCGGGTTGGAGTGCGTCCGACACTACGTTTACCGAGACTCTGTCTCCCCTCCAGAACTCGTCTGCTCCATCGACCATCGGTCCTGCGACATATGACCGGCGCACTATCACTTCAATTTGCTAATTTTGCGAGCTATGTCGGTTACCTTGGTGCTCTTACGGATATCCTCATTTCTAACTCTATCCATAAGAGAAACACCCAACATAGCTCGCTTCATAGCCTGTTGAGCGACTTGAAATTTGTGGATCAGTCCTACCGCCAGTGTCCATGTCTCGGCCCCGTAGGTCAGGACGGAGAGGACGCACTGCTCGAAAACTTTCGTCTTCAAGCATTGCGGGATGGTCGAAGAAATCAATCAATCAATTAAAATAAATATATTATTTTTAATCTTTTTGACATGATAGATAATATTATACCTCTATATATTAGAAAAGAAATCGTTGATACACATATGTGTATCAACGATTTCTTTTCTTGGATGTATAATTATACATTGGATGTATAATTTTCGTCGCATACTAATGATAGACCCCTAATTTTTTTTAAAGTTATTTTTAACAGCTATCTTGGGCGCAACTTGGATATATTAGGAATCTATTCAGACGAACGCGTGCAACTACTGATACAATAATTTAGATATACTGCGTCGAAATTGCTATCTGGTGCTGGATTCTCTTTTAAAAACGGGAACGTCTTCTTATTGATTTCATACTGTCATTTGTTGTAACTTTATTCCTGTCAGTATACCTTATCAATACCAGTAAATAATATTGAAGCATCAATGCAAGCAAGTAAGCATAAATGCCGACGTGTCAGTGAAAACTGCTACGAATCCCTAAATTACTATGACTATTAATAATAATTATATACATATCCACGTCCACGGTTGTCTTTATATTCTCGCGGGATTCTCGTAATACAAAATACCGCAGTGTTTATAAAATGATATAAGCTATCGTTTTAGTGAAAACTGTGTCGGAATAAGCTAATTTTTACGCACCCGAGCAACTAAAAACCGCTCCCTGGAAAATTCCCGCGAGGTTGTCGGGATAAAAAATCACACATTTTATTACATAGCATTTACTATAGAGCAGTAAAAAATCACATTAGAATTTGATTTTTTAAGCTGCTCGTTTTAAATCATTCCCAGAAAAAGTCGTTTTGCCGTCGATCAGCGAAAACCGGTACGACGTCGGCCCGGTAGTTTTTACGTGAATACCGAACAAAGAGACAAACCGACAAACAGACAAGAAATCTAAAAAAAAAATGCATCGTGTTCTCCATCGTTTATATAAGCTATCCCAGTTGATTTTTGTTTAATAGCTTCGATTGACAGACACGGCATGTTTAAAATCGTATAATATTATGCATATATATATATATATATATATAACACAACTAAGACCGAGCAGCGGGTTCAGGACACCAATCTTACTTTAACCCTTTCCTTTTAAATTCTCAACGATCCAACTCGATCCGTTGCTATCGCTCAAATGTGTTACATGTAAACAACAACCAACCCGACTCATAGCTTCCTCCGACACATATATATATATATTCGTAGATAAATATTAAAACTTAAAAAGCAAATATTGGTTTGGAACAATTGCTTATTCCCCAACCCTCAATTCTACTAATGGCCGGTATCTTACCGACTGTTCATTTGCCTTATCGGTTTAAATTTGACATCAACTCCATACACATAATTAATGAATATGATATATGAACCGGCCATAATACAAGCCGTATTGAAATATTTATTTATTCAATTCGTTTAATTTATTCGGTGGAAATTTCATAGCCCTCCCTTTTTGCGCCTTCTTAATTATTTGCCACGAAAATTGCTTTTTCTGACAATAAACGAAGCAATTTAGACATGAGTTTTTATTTCTTTTGTGTTGCATGTTTAAGAAAGCTTTGATATTCGACTTTGTATAAAAAGGCTTCACGTTTGTTGGGCGCCAATGTTATAAATAGAAACGTTTCATATTGTTTTTAACCGACTTTCAAGTCTTTCGTCTGTATATTGTTTTTTTTTGTATGTGTGTTACTCGTCAATTGTGGACCGATTTCCAATTCTTTTTTTTAATCGATAGATTATACTCTCGAATTGGTCCCATACTCACCATGTAAAAGGATTTGATGAGTGCATTCCAGGGAATTAGAGAAACATACGAAAATTGTTTACGACTTTTTCGTAACACGATATTTCCGTCAATTGTAAACCGATTTTTTTTCTATACTCGTAAACTTGGTGACCACGAGACTAATTCGGCAGTATATATACTCTCAAGGTAGTCCCATGGTCACTAAATCAGGATCCGATTAGTGAATCCCAGGGAAATCGAGAATAACCTTTATTAAAGAACGCCGTGTGCCTACATTCTTGGAAAAAAGCTTGTATACGCGTGTAGGTATTACATTTTCTACAGGCGCAATTTTTTTTACATGTAACGCGATTTGTTGATTGTCGACCGAATTTTCATATTCTTTTTTTAATCGAAAAGACATACTGCCGAAATGGTCCCATAGTCACCAAGTCAGGATCTGATGAGTGGCTCTCAGGGAATTCGAGAAAAACCCTCCAAAATTGTTAACTGACTTCTTTGTTATACGCAATCTCCGTCAATTTTGGATCATATTTGATTTTTTTCTTTATTCGTAAGTTACGGTCCCATGTTCACCATGGAAATAGAGAGCAACCCTCGTTGAAGTGCAAATACACCGAAGAGTGAGATGGCGAAGTTGTATACGCGTGCCAGTAGTACAATTTCTACAGGTGCTTAATAAATTATATCTAAAGCTATTGAAGTACTTGCACAACTAAAAAGTAAAAAATATATTTTTTAACAACAATAAAACCGACTTGACACTAATAACAAAAAAATAATTTCGAACCGACTTCTACTTCTACTTCTTAAAGTCGATGTCAAGTAAAATATAAAAATTACTGTATTTTGTAAATTGGTTATTGTTCTTTAATTAATTATTTTATATTTATTCTTAAATCTATACTGATGTTATAAAGAGGTAAAGTTTGTTAATTGTGTTTGTTTGTAGGAAGTAATATCTTGAACTGCTGCGCGGATTAAAAAAAAATCACTATTAGGAAGCTACATTATTTCTGAGTGTCATGGGCTATATTTGATTGTGTTTAACATTTTTTTTTTGACGCCCAGCGAAATGGAATGGGTTAGGTAGTATTATATACTTTACACGCCTTTTAGTTGGTCTTAGAAAAGAAGAAATGAAAGAAAGGTTTATTTTTCAAAGGCGACACACACAAAATATATAATGTTAATAGAGCATCGTAACATTTTAAAAGTTGTATGCCGCAATTGGACAAATGAGGCTGACACTTATATTGCTGCGCCGAAAGTTAATTCGACACAACACTGACTTTCAGTGCCTACCTCTTTCTTAGTCTAAGTCTAATACTTGTATTTATAAAGAACTAATTACTCATTACTAAGTAATTTCTTAGTTAAGTCATTACTTGTTGATAGAATTCCTGATTCAAAATTCTTATTCTATAGTCGAGTAAAATAAAAGGTTGGGGAAAAAGTCTTTTCGCATATAGTATGTATGAACTTGTAATAAGATCTCTTTGGCTATACCATTTGAATATGGCTGGTTTTGGTATCATTAAAAAGTTTTAATTTTAAAGAAGACAATTCCAAATTCAAATTAGGAAAATGTGTGATTTTCATTTGTTTTTCTTATTGTTAAAATGAGTGAATCTAATGAAGAAATTCGATACATTTTAACGTTTTACTACAAAAAAGGTAAAAATGCAACACAAGCCGCGAAAAAAAATTGTGATGTTTATGGACCTAATGCAGTATCTGTGAGACTAGCGCAAATTTGATTTAAGCGTTTTCAATCCGGAAATAAAAACCTTTTGGATTTTTATATAAAATGCGAAGAAACTTTTTCCCCAACCTAATACATTACTTATAAAAGTAATTGCTAAAGTGTAAGTCAATGCTTGACGGTAGTTCCCTTCTGGCAACACTTATTTGCCGCGTTTTGTTATACGAGAGGTATACGTAAACTTTGAATTTTTGTATTTTAACATGGATAAAAAGATGTCAGTATTGTTTTATATATTATAGCTTATGAAATTGTATTTATAAATACTATTTTCAATTATTCATTTAAAATAATTATTTAACTTTCTATGAACAAAAGAATTAGTTGTTTGGAAAAACAAAACGTTTGACGTGGTATAACCTTACCAAAGTTAGATATAAAATGTTGTCTAAATTAGTTACTGTATATATGTCATTTTAAACCTATTATCTTATCAATACTCTTTACTACTTCTTAACCCAAACAAATAAGGAGAATCTACTGGAACATTCAGTGAAAAATAACTCTTTCCATTTCGATATTGTTCTGTATGAATAGTACCTCTAGGTTTTGTGATTTTGATGTGAGTGCAATCTATTGCACCTACGATATTTTTTAGTCCGGGTGAACTCCCTATGCAACCAAGGTTTTCAATGTCATCTTTCATTTTTGTTAAGTTATTTGGAAACTTAATGAAATCTTGCATTAATAATGCTAATGCACGATTGACTCTCTTCACTATATAGCAAACAGTTGCTTGCGATATGTGCATGATGTCGCCACATACAATTTAAAAACTGCCTTTAGCATGAAAACGTAAGGATGTCAGTAACTGGCACAGTGCGCTCACAGGAAGTCCTCTCTGAGTCTCTGTTTGCAAAGAGTTTATAATTCTTGGTAAAATATTATTCATCACAACACTTTTGGAGAAGCGAAATCTCTTTTTAAAGGAAACTACCGAATAATCATAAATTGGATCTATATCTCGAAAATAACTTTAAACCTTAGGATTTCTAGGTTCATTAACTTCAATTTCCGGCAATAGACTATCGAGATCGTCTAAAATATTAAAAACTTCTTCGTTGTTTTCCATTTTTATGGCAGATAATTTAACAATAACACAAAAATGACAAATCAACAAAATAGTCTAGCAAGTTCTCATTGCTTAAGTAAACAAAATGATGACTATTACTTGGCTAAGAATTCTATCTATTGACAGCTCTAGTTGCAAGTAAATACTTCACTATAAAAGTTCCTGCTTAAGTAATTACTTTTACTTGATTATAAATACAAGTATTAGTGTCTTAGTTTCTTGGTCTTCAAATCCTATTTTGCTTGGTAATAGTAATTGTGCTTGATATTAATAATCTTAATGGTAAAGAGTGTTCCGTTATCAAGTTATGAATAAAACGTTAACTAAGTCATAGCTCAGTAATAATTGCGTTTAAGTATCACCTCAACGACATGATTTTAAAGCAGGGCAAAGGGCATTCACGATTCAGGTAGTTTTTCTGCCTAGATATGCATAATGTTACAACGAATACGTCCCAACTGAAAACAAAAACATCAGAATCAAACTTAAATAAGGATGGATGTTACCATCTGTCACCCTAATAATGCAAATATTAGGGTGACAGATGGTAAACTTACTAAACTGTCTATTTATTACTAAACTGTGTTTAGAATTTGTAAGAATATCGAGAAAAAATAATTTGAAGTTATGACTGTCGATGTTGGGCGCCAATTTTCCAGCTTCATCGCTTTATTACACTTATAAACTGGCAGAGCATTAATATGAAAGCCTTTATCATGAACACGGTTATCTATAAACGTAGATATAGTTCGCTGAGGCATACTTTATTACACGGAAGTTCCTTTCATAAATAACGAGGATAAAGCCTTTGAAAGCTAGGCGGCTGTAAATCAAAATCTATGCCATCTAGATACGTTTATAGAGGTACGGACGCGGCTTACGGAAGTTATGATTGTTATCAAAGTTGTGTTCATTAGGTTTCTTAATTTATATCCTATCTCATAGGGTTTAGTAAGCTTTTTGTTGTTTTAGATTAGATTTACATTTGAACCAAATATGAAACAAGTACCAAAGCTTCTATGCTGCTTGTGTATAGTATACTGTGGATACAATTTTCAACACAATTATCAAAGGTTTTTTTTATTAAATTTTATAATAATTAGCTCAGTCAATGATATCCTAGTATGGAAGTCATTAATGCCAATAATATAAACATTATTTGTTCAATAAATAATATTTCTAAGATACCTTTATCATCTCACAAAACACCGTAGCCCTATAGATTTTGTACAAGCCAACTTTTGTACAACTATAAACGTCTTAATTAGGTACGAGTATAACGCGTCAATAGCACATCGGTTATTGCTTGAAAAGTGATTGATATTATTTCTTTTGTGATATTTTAAAATTTGATAAAATGTTTTCTTAACAGCTGTATTTTTTATGTAAATTCTAGTCACAAGTGTCCGCACCCTTATTGGTCTTTATAAATAAGTAATAATAATAATAATCGACAGGCAAACACACACATATTGTATATCCCCAAATTAAGCAAGTTACGCTTGTGTTATGGGTAATATACAACATCTACTCTGGGGCCGATCCCAGACACCCAGACCATAGTAAATAACGGAGAAAATACTTTTCCGAAATTTACTATACCAGGAATCGAACCCGGAGCCTCTGCGTTGCAGTGAGGTAGGCCGCCAATGGCTTAGCCCGCTCAACCACAGAGGCCGTCAAAGTAAAGTCAAGTTAGTTTTCTTGATTGTTATTTAATTTAATTTATTATTAAAATAATTATAATAATGTTACAATTTCGGCCACCTGCATATTTGTAAACAAAGCACATTTATTACCCGCCGGCGTTTGAGCTAATAACATTGAAGCTCTTTTATGACTGTCTTCTTTTGTTTACTTTGTGTTTAAAATTTGTGATTGGAAAAACAGGCCATTGTGTATTGTAATCTTTATGGTAGTGATTAGCCAGAAGTGATTCTTGGAAAATTCAGTCCACGTGGTCGAGCAGACATATTGTATTTGTACAGGATAAAGCAATGCCCCAACGGAGGGGTGCGAACAATAAGTACAAGCGAAGCAAGATGTGTATACTACATTCAGTAATCTATTTAGTGACGAACTTTGCGCGTGTTATTAAATCGTGCCTTACGTTTGGACTGGTTGTATTCAGTTATATTTGTACCTGTGTTATACGTGTTTGTATAGTTCTAATAAATTCTATAATAATTCCAACGGCATTTTAATTCGAGTCCCGCACTTGTAACAATAATATGTCTTAGAAGACCACGGGCCATAAAAATGGCTCGGACTTTTCGAAGCCTTGCATTGGACCATGGGAAGGCCAATACGTAGAGGCCCCTTGACAAATTTAATCTAAATGTGGTGTGACACTGACCGGCGATTATCCCCGTCTACACCATATAATAATGCACCCAAGGAGAAGCCCAGACCAGTGTAGGACTATTGTGGGAAATGAGAAAAATCAGTACCGGGCATTTTGGGATGAACTGCTAGTGGTACTAGGGGTCTGGGAATATGGGGACTACGGCGTCTACCCGTTGCAATGTTCGGGGAATATGGAAAAATGGGCAGACGGTGACTCGCCACTCCCGCCTGCATGGGCTCCAAAAAATGCCATAGAAGACAGGGGCAACATGGGTGTGAGTGGCTAAGGGGTGTGGAGAGGTGGGCTGCAGGTTCACCGAAGCTAATTCCGACGTTATGCCATTTATCACTTCCACCCTTGGAGCTTGAGTCTTAGCTCTAGCGATCTCCACTCCGTGCTCCGGGGGCTTTGCTTTGGCCCCCGGAGTCAGGTCCGAGTTGTCGCTACTCACCTAAGGCTTCGCCACAAAGTCCCATGTGGGTTATTATTAAATTAAATTAGTTATCAATAGTATAGTAAGTATAGATAGTAAGCATAAATCACTGATAAATTGATACATACATACTTTAGGAAAATAGAATATGGCTTATAATCTTAAAAATAATTAGAAAAAGTAGATATACATACATACAGTGTGATATTAATGGATATGTACAATGTGAGAATAAAAAATCAAGAAGATTTACTATAAAAGTCGATTTCATTTATAAATAAGTTTTAATCAATTTAACTTACGTACATATTTTTGTAAAAAAATACTATATCTTGTAATAAATATACCCACATGTCAATGAACTTATTGTACATAGTATCAAATAACCCATTTTTTAATAAAGATTTTTTTTAATTAATACTGTGCTGTGAAGAAGCAACAGACATAGTATTGCGACGCATGGCCATAGAAAAGGAGGAAGCGTAGATAAACTAAATTAGTAATACTGTTACGAGTTGCAGGACTCGAATTAAAATGCCGTTGGAATTATTATACAATTTATTAGAACTATACAAACACGTATAACACAGGTACAAATATAACTGAATACAACCAGTCTAAACGTAGTGCATGATTCAATAACACGCGCAAAGTCCGCCACTAAATAAATCACCAAATGTACACACGTCTTGCTTCGCTTGTGGTTATCGCTCGACTGACGATCTCTCCATTGGGGCATTGCTTTATGCTGCACAAATTCAATATGTCTACCTGACCGCGCGGACCGAATTTCTTAGAATTACGCCTGGCTAATGACTACCATAAAAGATTACAATACACAAGGGACTGTTTTCTAATTACAAATTTTAAACACAAAGTAAACAAAAGAAGTCTAAATTCTGGTGTGAATCTACTTTTGTCGGCCCGGCGTGTAGGTCGTAACAATACCAATACACGATATGATGTGCAGTAAAAATTGCATAAGAATTTCATGATATAAACACATACAAACATTTAAAAAAGTTCACTTTCTCATTTGTATAGTAAATAGTATGGATATGAGAAATAATGGACTAGTATATTCATGAATTGATTATTTATTAACATAATGGATATTATGTGTTAGTAACATTCCTATTGTAGTCTGGTCGAAGTGTTGCTACATCCTAATTTAATTTAAATTTGGAACACTAGTCAGAAATATTTGAGTCATTTTGAATTAGGAACTTTTTGCGCAATCTTAAAATGAAAAAGTCGTTTATTTTGTTTTTAAGATCCAATTAGGTATATATACAGTTCGTACATATAATAATAATACAAGTACATAAAAATAAACGATTTAATAAATCTCAATGTATGTATATATTTTAATGATTCCATCACACAAGTCCATAGGCATAGATTAAGTCGCTATAGACACTGAAATTATAGACCTATAGTGTTTTCATCAATACCTATCAGCACCTGTGCAGCCTGTCGACATTGTGCCGCAAGTAGGTCAACAGGCAGCACTTGGGACACAGTTCTGGTATTAACAAGGTAGTCTATTGTATACCAAAAACACATACTGGTGCGGACTATTTTTAGGCTTATAAAGAAGACTGCTTTTTTTGGTTATAACATAAATATACTTAGCAATTGTCCTTGTCCAAAGTGTGCCTAGTTTTTGACTCTACTTTAGACAAGTTATGTGTAATTCATATCAGGAAAGATATTTTTTAGATGTTTGTTTGCTCCTTTTAAGGGCTTTGGGAACGAATCGATTGTCATTAAATTCGGTGTTTTTATCGATAACGAACATAGATATAGGATATGTTTTTATCCCTTTATCCCTGAAAATAGAATAATTTTGTTGTAATACGCATTCAAAGTTTTATGTAAGTGAAGGGTGAATGTGGTCAAGAATATAATTATTATGTTGGTAGTAGTAGTATAATTGTGTTTTTAACATACACATAAATTAAGGCTTTTGGTTATATGAGCTAATAACGTTTTAAAGTTTTCCAGCTAATATTTTTGGGGTGTGTAATAATTGAGTTTTCTGTACTAGTAAACTTATTATATATATATATATATATATATATATATATATATATATATATATATATATATATACATACATACATATTGGAGACGCAATCACGCAGTCTCCGCGGATAGGAGGTTATGCGTTTAATGTATGGCCATCCCTTATTCCCCAATTAAGAACTGGTGCCCGGAGAATATAGAACCTTGCACTTACCTCGCAGCCAGCCACCAGCCCACGACAGCGCTGGTTCAGTGGGTCTGCCGTTGCTTTCTCACGTGGCGATACGGGTGGAAAAGTCCTTCAACACGAGCCCCGGGGCGCAAGGGAGGCAGATACACTGACCACTTAAATTTATTTAAGGTTGAGGCGAATGTCCTTTTATTAACTACTGGACGCGGAAATCTTCGATAGCTAATTTTTGTATTTCTAAAGGCGGGTGCGATACCAATTACGTGCGTCACGGTAGCGTGGCGTTTGGCAACGTATTGACTCACGCGCAGCGCGGGTGGCGGCAACACACACACACACACACACACACACACACACATATATATATATATATATATATATATATATATATATTATAATCTTAATTTTGAAAGTTGTGAAGTATAATGACAGTCAACTTTTAAACTGTAATCTAGTTATAACATATGGTTATAATTGTAATGGCACCAATGAGTTTTTGGTTCAAATTGGTAAAATATATTTTTGATCAAATGAGTCAAAACTCAAAAAGTAATATAGATTAAATTTTCGACTTACTGGTCTAAAAATATGTCTTAAATAATAAAACATTAAAAAGTGAGACAAGACGCATGTTTAGCCGCGGAATTTACTGCTTTTATGTTTAAGTGCCATTGCCCAACCACAATGCTCAATGGAACGCAGTGGTCCCGGGATCGTTTCTGTTATAGGAAATTTTGTAAACTAACTCCGTAATAGGTTACGGTCTGAGTGTCTCTGATTAGTCCCAGTGGCACATTATGTGATACCCATAATACAGGCGGGGATATGCGACGTGTGTCTGTCTGCCGATTTATATTATTATTATCATGTAGTATTCAGAGCTACATTTGTACTGGACTACTGTCATTCCTCATTCTTTCATGATATTAGTATGAGCGATAAAGAACCACGCAAAAGACTGAAACGGGTACCTAACCAAAGCATTTTTGAATAAAGCCGTAAAATTTCTAAAGGGACTAAAATATTCAACAAAAATGCCAGTGAATACATCAAAAGGATACTTAGTGTTTGCTTGAACAAAACGAAACAGCTAAATTTGTCTCGTTTGTGGTGGGAATTCGTCTGCTTTGCGAGAGACGTCCCATTCAGACTTCATCTCGCTTCATTCGTCTGGTAAAAATATATTCATGTAATATATTTTCCGAGAAACATTTTTCATCTGTACCACTTTGTTAGGCTTGGAAAAGTTTCGTGATATCTTACTTTTGATATCTTTATGGCTCTATAGCTATTTTCGCTGTAATAAACCTTATTAAAATTCAAAAGTTTTCCTTCTAGACGCGGTAGAGCTGTAATGGGATCTTTATTTTTAAAACTCTTGGGCCAGCTCGATCGCTGTGATACCACGCAAACACAGGACATCAAACATGTATCTGATACGATATCTGAGGGTTGAAATAGTAGATTGTTACAGGAGAGGTGAAAGTGACCTATTTAGGCATGTGATAGTTTAATAGTTCGAGTGCCTAAATAGTCCTTTCACCCAAGGTTAACACTCTGCTTTTCATTTCGAATATGAGGAAAGTAAATGAAAACTGATTACATTTTCTTAAGCTTTCGCGACTAGTATACACAGTGAAACTTAAGTTTTAACGGTTTTAAGCGCGGTAATTTTTTGATTTTCATTATTCCAACGTTTGGGCCACTTTTCAGTGGCCGTGATCACGGAAGACAAAGATGTCAAGTGTCAATGAGTATTGTTAAAGTTTTATTTAGCCTACCGCCAACTTGTTCGTTTTAATTATTTAGTTTTAATTTTATGGTTATTATTTACTCTCTGGGAGTCTAATCTAATTTATCACGGCTTCGCGACATGTTGTGGCTTGAAGAGAAGAAAATCAAATAAATTACTGCACTTAAAACCGTTAAAGTTTTATTATAAAAACTGATTAGTCAAACAAACAACTACTTCTCTAAAGAAATCAGGCGTTAAATCCATATCTAAATCTGATGAGCTCGTTTAATACGTCACTCATGAAACGTCAAGTAAATTTCTTTTTCTGAGGCATTCTACCAGCCAGATTTTTTTTGTCATTGATGATCATTTAATATGTAATAATATAATATATTATAATAATAAAATAAATGATAATAATATGTAAATGTTTAGCTCTTTATTTCCCGGTTTCTGAGGTTACCAGTTATGAGTTCAATAACAATTGATTCCATAAAGTTATGTAATAGATAAACTCAGGTTAACTGTTAACCTACAACTAGTACCAAAACTCGCCACTAGAGGGATCTATTTAAGAAGGAATATCTGATATTTATTTACATCAAACAAAAACCTCAACAACAAAACGTTAAACAATAGATATGGAATAGATAAACGCCTAATATTGGTCAGTTAAGTTGAACCTAGTTTAACTATCGTACGATGGCGTGTTCAGAAATGCAATTTTATAAGTTATTGAACAGATAACGTTAACGAACAGATAAACTACAGTTTAAAGTACCATAGAAACCGGGCATATGTAAACTAAACAATAATTTAGTGAAAAGTAAATTTATAAGTATAGAGTGATGTTACAAAATTCTTGTTATTTTTTTGGCCGCGTTTTAACAGTGGCTGGAAAAATGTTGTGACATGTATTAACTATGGTTCATATAGTTTTTTAAATTTTTTGACAGCCGGGAGAATCGTTTCCCAGGGACAAAAAGTACTGTTTTCATCCCTGTTATCAGGCAGCTCCAAGCGTACTTTTAGAATATGAGAAATAAAAAATATATTTTATTCTTAGTTACAATTCTTGAATATGTACATTAGAATTTTGTGTATGTACATTATTACTATCATTATTTAGTCTAATTAACGAAATACGGCTAGCGCTGTGGGTTAGAGTGAGAGAGGAGGAGCCTGTCTACCGCTGCCGTATGCGTGAGAGAAAGGGAAGCCAGACAGACTGGCACCGTAACGCGTTGCGTAACGAAGCGGTTTACCCTCCCACAAGAAGCTATCACTTCAAAAAGAATTTTAATAGCCGCCTGGAACGGCATCGGCATCGTTAGCCAGAGCTTGAAAAAACAACAATTCCCGAGCCCAGCAGTGGGACATTTATGGACTGCTATTATAATGCGGAGGACCTTCATATTGAAATTAAGAGCTCATATTTGGTGAGATTTTTTTAAGGTGTCTAGCAACCCTGTGTCAATAGTAAAAAAAAAATTGACCCACCCTAATGTACACCGCTTTGCAACGTGTTATGGATGTTAAAGGAGACGAAGCGGCAAGAGACTCCCCAGCAAAACGTCTATCTATTTTTTTTCTTTATTTTCATTATTTTATTTATATCTATATCTATCTATATATTTTTTTATAAGTTTTATACAGAAGTATGTCACAGAATTACTTTTGAAGAATTAATGGAGTTGTAGCAAACAGTGCATACTCAATAAGACAAGGACACAATAGAAGGAACGAAAAATATTATTATAGTTATAATAATGACATGACATACTATAATTTTATGCTGCAACATATCTCTATAAATTCCTTACAAGCTTGGCAAGATAAAAAACGTTATACAAAATATAGTATAAGAGGTTGGAGCGAGCTGCTATGTAAATGAAGTTTTGTCATTTAAGTATTCTTCAATAGTGTAGTATCCCTTTTTTAGCAAGATACTTTTTGATTTGGTTTTTAACTTAGTGAAAGGCAGATCTAACATACATTTGGCAGACCTGTTAATATAGTAAAAGACTAGATTTTCCCATTGAAAAATAAGAGGAAATATTATATAATACTTTTCCCGCCTCCGATCTGTGCACGTGATAAGATACAATCCATGCCAACATGAATCTTTACTTAGTATCTTGGATGATATATTTATATAAGTTATACGAAGGTGCTTTGTGGTTTAAATGCTTCAATCGGCATATCTAAGATGTTATAATTGACATCTAATTTAATGTTTGACATATTTTAAGTTTTATTAAATATATTGTTACAAGTTGGGCCAAATACAAGGGATGCACATCTGCCTGCCATAAGACCTGGTTTATTGTCCTTCCTCTATTCGGAGTTCTTTTGTTTAGACAATAGCCTATTGTTATTGTGCTTGTTTATGGCCGTTCGCACACATAATCCTGCAGGTGTGCAGAATTATGTTTTCTGGGAATAGCGTCGATGGTGGCGCAGGTGTAATTCGTGGAAAACATTGTTACACGGTCCTAAGCTGAGTAGAAAGTGGTGTCCGAACGGAGAGATGGGCAGTCAAGCAACGACTACGGTACGAATAAGACGTTTATAGTACTCTCGATTAGCGATATAGACGACGGACTTTGCGCCTGTCAAATTGTGTTGAATCGTGCAGTGTGAACTGGTTGCATCCAGTTTTATTACTATTCGTTTTATACGTGTTTGAACAGTTCTAATAAACTCTATAGTAATTCCAACGGCATTTTTAATTCGAGTCCTGTAGCTCGTAACAATATTTTTACACGCTAGGAGTCGAAACTGGTACCTGCCTTATTAGTGCTTATATACAATATACGATGACCTACTTCTCGTTGAAACTAAACAACGATTGTAGTTGGTTGTAGTTCGAAATGGTCGGACATCGCACCATATCGACTACACAGTTCACGCGAGGTTACTTTGTGGTCCCTCTGCTAGCGTGAAGCGAGTTACTACACATTTCGAGCCTATAAATCTATCGGCAGCGGATACTAGTGTTGTATTCACGACTAGGATATCAGGATTATTCTAATGCGGATTTTACGTGTACTCAGCGTTGACGATATTGTGGGTTTTAGAAGATTGATATCAGCTGATACTAAAATTTAAAATACTGCTTAATATTCTGTAAATGTTGTTATTATATATTGGTATTAATATTGCGAAGGATTTTTTTATAAACATTAAAATTAATAAGACTATTTCGTGCAGCTGTAATCTGTATCAATATATATTTAATTATATCTGTAGCGTGTTCAAGCAAGCAAACAAACTCTTCAGCTTTATATATTAGTATAGATATCTATCGATCGGTTAGTGATACAATTATAGTTATATAAATGGATAACTTTACCGTAAACCATAAAACCATAATGTACATTTGCATTAGTTTAGATAACTTTCGAAACTGGCGAGGTAAATCCTTATTATCGTTAGAACAAAAGAAAATCAATTGTAAGCTGTCGGGTTGTCTGTCAAGAAGACCCGTGTGATGACATAATACTTAGCGTAACAATATGTCATTCCCATACATTTTCTATCCTATTCGTTTAGCGCTAATGATTGTCTACAAGGCAAGGACTACTTAAATAATGCAAATCAGGTTTTACAGATAAATAAAACTATTCAAATTATGTACAAAAAATTGTTCTCATCGCGTTAAAGATAATTTTTTAAGTATATTATTAGATATCTATCTATTAAACGAAACAATCGATTTTATTGTTGTTACAATTGTAGAGTCTTTGAGGAATTTAAAGGATTTAAAATGGATCATACCATAAACATTACGCTTCTTTGTCTCCGCTGTCACTGGAACCATACAAATATGTAGACCGTGTACAGCATAAATAATTCACGCCAAAATGCGGTAGTTACGGATAATCCCGCTAACAGCCGCACTAATGGCAGGATTCCTTGCGATATCACGCGAAGCGGCACGGAGTGGGGCGTTTCAATTCAACCGCACATTTGCATGACATGACGGTAGTTCAAGTTACTTCAAATATTTATGAACGTGCATACATTCGGGAAGCCGCCTGGTATATGCAGGGACAACTTATTTAAAAGAAGAAACATTGCGAAGCTGACAAACAAGCAGACGCCCCAGCTCATGGAAAGTCAACAACACCAATGGCGGGATTGGAATAAGGGGATGGCATAGGGAAAGTTCGATAAAGGGAGGGGGAAGTATAAGGTTCTCACCCGCCGTTATGCTGTTGAGATTGGTGCGCCGTTTCCCGCGCGCGTCAGCATCTCCCGTGGGACGCGTCACAAACCGCCACACGCAGCAAAGATCTGCAAGATGCCGGGGGACAAAAAGTAGTATCCCGGCAATGGACGTGGCTTTAGAGGCGTCCGCCTGCCAGGGCACGCGGAGTTGGTCGAGCTTCCGCTTTACCGTAGCCCTGGCATAAGACGCAGGAAGGAACACCTAGGGGTTTTAGTGGGTACCGCTAACTGTGGTGTGAAAATAGCACTCCTAGTTCTGTCTAGATATGTTAGTGTCACGCCGACCGGCGAATCCCACGCACGGATCGCGACTCATCCCCTGTGCGCGGCCTATGGCTCCCGATCGGATTTATCCTATCTAAAAAAAAGGGGAGGGGAAATTTGGCCATCGGAACACTCATTTATAAAGAACTGTAACGGGTCTCCGACAGGGCTGTCGGTGGAAGCCTGTAGGAGGTGCTGGTTGGATATGTCGGTGGTTTACGTCATTTATTGGGACGCTACTGAGTTATAATTACAATTAAATTACCATTGGCTTTGTTAAAGCCGTAATCGGTATATAATCTAACGCAGCTCTAACACGTGACTTTTACACTGTTCAACGCACACTGACTATTGCATACACA
Organism: Dendrolimus houi; assembly: GCA_039645545.1. Taxonomy (NCBI): domain Eukaryota; kingdom Metazoa; phylum Arthropoda; class Insecta; order Lepidoptera; family Lasiocampidae; genus Dendrolimus; species Dendrolimus houi. Next base: position 22,257,860 of record CM077128.1, on the reverse strand, counting down.
CTTTAACCCACTGATTCTATTCATACACTAACATGTTTTGGCAGATCGATCACTTTTTAACTAACAAATACACAAAAAGAATCTAACATTTGAGGAAGCTTTCCACGATTTCCCACAACCCGACCCAACCTTTCTGGGAAGATGCGACCTGTCTATAAACTAATATAAATTGTTTCCTCACTAAATTAAAACAAAGCGTGCAGATGAATTACAAAACTATTTTCTAAAATATGTACAATGGCAATGGCAGATGTTAGGATCATCTTTCTTTCAGTCGAATGGTCTCACGAAGGGCGATATTATAAACAAATAACGGATGTTTGAAAATATAAGACAGTGGAGAACATTACGGGGGCGTCATAAATTATTCCATATCTTAGCATCTACATTGCCGTCGTGGAAAACAACTTTATAAGAACTATCTACAAACTATTTTGGCATCGTTAACAATACTAATATTACGAATGTGACATGTGAGTGTTTAAATAAGTTGTGTGGTCCGTCTATGATGTTACCTCGTTGGATGAGGGTGACGCACCATTGGCGAGAGCCCATGGCTTGCAGCGGGAGCTAGGCTCAACCGCTGGGGAGTACAAAATAATACGACGAGATGTTGTACTGTCTATGTCAGGGATTCCCAAACTTTTTCAGTTTACGTCGCACTTACAGGCTTAGTACTTTGTCTCGACGCCCAAGCTAGTTGAAATAGGATATAATAATAATAAGTAGATAGGCACAAAAATTGAAACATTCACAATATCAAGCGAGTTTTTATATTTATATACAACATTTATTATTTGTTAAAAATAAGAAATAAAATGCAACTTAGTCAATGTGACATGTGAGCTAGGTGATCTCCACACATTTTGTAACCGCGAATGCCTAAGTTTAGTTTCCGGAAAATGGTAATCAGGAGCGCCTCACGGCGCCCCTCTGCTCTTTATGGCGCACTAGGGTGCCGCGGCGCACACTTTGGGAAACCCTGCTCTATGTAATTATTGCTTAATTAAGATAGATAGATAGATAGCACTTTATTGCTCACCAAATGTACAATTTCAAAAATACACAATTACAATATTGTCATGGTAGAAACAATAGGCGGCCTTATCGCTTAAAGCAATCTCTTCCAGGCAACCTAACTTAAGGAATAGTATAACCTAATCTGGCGATGTAGGTGGTGCAGATTATGAGGTCTATCATAATTAAACATACTTAAACTACATATTTTATAAATTTAATTTATATATTAAATAGTCTATAGTATAAGAATTAGGTATAATTATTTAAGGAAAGGTAGTGTTTTCTGAGTACATTCTTAAATGTGTGCGATGTTTTGGCCTTTCTGACAGTAAGAGGCAGCTATTCCAACATTAAACTTAAGACTTTATATACAAGACTCTTAACTGCTACGTGAAATTATGTAAAACTTAAACATATTCGTAGATGCATCTCCGAAGGTTTTCTGTTTTCTGTATTGACAGATTTTACCACTTACTTGGACTACTCATGTTAGAACCTTGCTAATTTTTTAGCAATAAATTATTGCATGTACGTGACGTAACATGACAGTTTATGATGATCTGTGGATGCATGTTTTCCACTCTCCCAAGCAAAACCTACTGAATGGATTTTGATGAAACTTCACAGTAATATAGCGTACACATCAGAAGTTAAGCTGGTGAGCGTGGCGACCTGTAGGCGGTTGGGTTTTGATTCCTCCAGATTGAAAAGCCTGCTTGGCTTCATGAAGGATTCCCTCTGAATATATTAGGGCTCTTTTGGCAAAGGGATCTTTAATATCGACTTTTAAGTTGAAATTAGACGTATTCATTTCTGTCTTTCGATTTGTATAGAAATGAGATATAAAAAATAAAACGATCTCAATTGTTAGAAAAGATTTCATAAATTTGTGACTTTTTAACTGCTTTTCGATTTTTTTTTATTGTAACATGTTCCAAAATTGGCTATCTGTATTTATATTAGTTATTTATACATCTTGTATTGTTTACAAGATAATTTATTACATAAAATTTTAGTTACATTGTGTCTGTAGATGATTAATATAAACCATCTTCTACTGTAATATCTAACTTTATATGTGGTTTAAGTTTTCTTAAGACATTTAAACATCTTTAATAGTGTTAAAACAATGTATATACAGCAATATTTTGTACTTTAAACACTTAAAGAACAAAATGTATTTATCTACGGTGCCAGTCAAAGAGTACAGTGTGGACGCGTTCCTTTCGTATGTCACAACGCCCAAAGTGCTCCGTCTGCCGTTCCACAAGGCGACCGCGGTCGTTGTGCTCGTGGCGAAAACGTCACTAATGACGTCATCATTTTCAATCACACACCGCTCACAACGACCCATGTCAAGAGGTGGGTCGCAGTGAGCGTTGACCACAGCATTAATTGTCGCCATCTCTTGACATTGAAAAAGGCGCGATTTTCAAATCAACCAATGACATTTGTGTATTTCGTCGTTAATGACATTAACGCCCCATAATCCGTTCCACTAGAGTTTATGATTGTAATGTCCGCAAGCAAGTGGAACGGGTAAAATATATATGATTGAAACAACGGCTTCGCTAAAAAAACGCGGCGGTCTTTCCTTTTTGCCTATAATTTTAGATTGGCCACGACTTTAAATCGCTAATTTAACACGTCTACCATGACAGCCCTTTCACGGTCCATTTCCTCTGAAACAAGGTTAAGCGCACCGCGACGGCCACGGGGGGTTTAGCTGCCATAGTAATAGCTTGTGGGGGACACAAGGGACCCCCTCTAATGGACCCCAAGGGGGCTCCTAATGGCTTTGCTGGTCAAACGATCCAAACGCAAGCCTTGATAGCGGGCGTCAGCGAATTAAGGCGAAGCTAATGAGCGGAATCTAAATTAGCTTTGGCAGCCGTCTTTGTGCTTATGTAATTTGATAACTCGGACGAAATAAAAATAAAGACGGAGCCTATATGAACAAAAGCGTCAAATGAAGTCAAGCATTTTTATGAAACACTAGTAGTAAACAGTAGTAGTAGTGCCCGCGACTTCGTCCGCCTGAAATTTTTTTCGCGGAACCCTAATTTTAAAAGTAAGCCTAAGTTACTCCTTATAACATCAGCTATCTGCCAGTGAAAGTCCCGTCAAATCGGTTCACCGGTTTCACAGATTAGCCGAAACAAACAGATAGACAGACAAAAATATAAAAAAAATATTTTCTGATGTAAGTATCGTATATACTGTCATATACTTTTAGTAAAAAGCTATTATTTTGACATTACAAACAGACACTTCAATATTATTTATTTGTATAGGTGTGTACGTAAACTTATCTACAGTAATATCATAAAGAGGAAAGATTTGTATTTTTGTATTGTTACAACTTGGGCTTTGACAAAGACAAATTCCATGTACAGTTTGTAAACGTACATTTTATTACCTGTCGGCATTTGAACTAATTGTAATCCTTTTATGATCGTTTTCTTTTGTTTACTTATGTATTCGCATACGTTTCTAGTATTGTGGAGAAAAGCCTATTGTTCTATTGTACGCGTTTACGGCCCCTTGCAGGCTGCATCATTAGCCAGGTGTTACGGATTATAAATACAAGCTGATTCTAGGAAATTATGGCGACATTGTGCAGTGCAGTATAAAACGATGGCCTGATTGAGAGAGGGGGCAGTTGAGCGAGAACCACGATCAAGGCGTGACGTGTGTACATTCGGGAATCTAATATTGACGGACATTGCGCGTTTTATTGAATTACGACCATCTGCATTATGTTTGGATTTGTTGTGTTCAGTTATATTTGTGCCTGTATTAACTCTATAATACTTCTAACGGAATTTTAATTCGAGCCGCGCTAACCCGTAAGAGTATGTTTAAAACGAATAAACTCAAAAATTACTGAACCGATTTCAAAAATTCTTTCACCATTAGAATGCTTTTGTTTTTTTTTAAGGCGGGGGAAATGCATTTCGCACATACCGGGTCCTTTGCTAGGGATTAGACCGTTGTTGATCATGGAGGCTTTCCACTGAGGCAATCCAAACAATAATCAACCGGCTTGTGTGGAGACTCGACTAATCAATACCCCACTAAAACCGCCCTCCTCCCATGTGCCCCGCGCTTATGGTAGGAAAGGCGTGAGATACAGAACGTAGTTACACCCACACCGATCCTAGCGCACACGTGCTTGAGAGTGCCCCGGGAGAGGCAAACTCACTTCGTCAACAGGGGTGAAGACTCCTCTGCTCCCTAGATGCTAGAGGGCCCCTGCAGCGGTATTTCAGGGAGGGAGGTCATGCGCATACCTGCGCCTCCGGGCTCCCGACTGACGTCGGCGCCCGCGAGACGCATGCGCACTACCATCTCTCTCCCTATCTCGTTCCGCGGCCTCCTTATGAGACACTACCGTCTCGCAGAAATTGGCCGCACCCACCCACCAATCGTCGCTGTGCAGCATGGCTTGCACCAGATCGCCCAGCGATTCGATCGGTCCTACAAGTGTCTCGAGTTCAAACCTCTGAGGTGCCCATGCTGCGCACTCGACTAGCCTGTGTAACGCCGTGTCCAGCGCGCCACATTGGCGGCATTGGGGTGAAGGCAAGCAGCCCGCAATCTGACTCAGATACTTATCGAAGCAACCGTGCCCGGTAAGTATCTGTGTCATTCTGAAGGTCAGGGTCCCGCGTTTCCGCGAGAGCCATCGCAGCAGCTGCGGTCGAACCGCTTCCACCGTGTCATTGCCAGCAACAGGGTTTTCCAACTCTACTGACCAAGATTGGATCATGGCCGCGGTTTCCCGCGTCCTGATCACCTGGAGTTCGGCCTGGCCATAGACCAGGCCACGGGCGAGGGCATCCTGTCCGGAGCGCCAAACTTTGGCTATCACGTTCGCCTGGAGAGGCCAGGGCGAATCGCCTGCCAAGAGTGTCGACGCCGTCCACGACACTGTACCGTATCCTCGGATGATCCTCACCGCCAGGACTCGCTGTGCGCGGCACAGTAAGGCCCTATTGTGGCGATGAAGTGCAGTGGACCATACAGGTGTACCGTACAGGGCCATACTCCTAAGGATGCCCATGTAGAGTTTCCTAGTCGTCGTCCCCGGTCCCCCCACCTTGGGAAGAAGCCCAGAGAGGGCGCCTGCGGATCTCACGAGCTTGGGAACTAGCTGCTCAAAGTGCGCTTTAAACAGCCATTTCCCATCGAGAATTAGCCCCAGATATTTAATATGGGAGCCTACACGAATGTCCACCCCTTGGACTGTAACAGACAAGTCCGCGGGGGGTTACGAAACCGCCTATGGAACATGATGGCCTCCGTTTTCGCGTGGGAGACCTTCAAGTCCAGCCTACCTATTCTTCGGACCACGATCGCCAATCCGGCGTTGGCGAGGTCCACGGATTCCGCGAATGACGCAGCGCGTGCCGTGAGTAGGGTGTCATCCGCAAAGCAGATTAGCCCTATTCTGGGCAGGACCGGAACCCGAAGGATCCAGTTATAACCGACGTTCCAAAGAACCGGCCCGAGGACCGATCCCTGTGGGACGCCGCACGCGACGCGTCGCCGACCTATCGCGCGATTCTCGGACTCGCCGCCCTCCCAAAGGATGTACCTGTCCTGGAGGTACGCGCCCAACAGCCTCGTGAGGTACGGGGGAACTCCGTGTGCACGAAGCCCCTCCCTGATCGTCTTCACCATTAGAATGCTACATTATCCCTAAGTAACATAGGCTATATTTATTACTAGAAAAAAAAAATTAGGGATCCCTACTAAAACTAATAATACACGTGGTTTGCGTCTGTGTTGTTAATAGTAATGTACGCAATGGAAACCATTACACTTTTACCCCTTATTAATTCGATTTAATATTGAGTCCTCGTAACCCACTGTGGCGCTATTGGCATCCTTTGGCCGGCTTTACTCTGAGAGTCCGAGACTCCGTCGTTCTTTTAATGGTCTGCTTGATAAGTAAATTTATTCACGAATAAAACATTAAAACTAATTTCTTTTTAAATATGTAAACGTAATTCGTTATCAATTACTTTTACTAAGTATTATCTAGCCTGTAGAGAATAATAATTTACTTGTCCAATTTGTATACCTCTACCCGTAAAACGTCAAGTTAAAATTTTGATGCGATTCGTTTTGCCACTTGTCCGTTGAAGTTTCACTTCTACTGTGTTCCAGCACACATTTCGATTTTTCGCAGGTTTACTGCAAACTATGACTTGGTTAGGTTAGGTACATATTAATGAATGCATTTTTTATTTAAACATATTTTATTTTATCTAACAAAAAAACTGAATTCGATACGGAACCAAAAAGCGCATTCATAGTCTACTCTAACATTATGCCGCCTCTCACCACGTCTAGTCTAAATTTATGCCGCTCCTCCACGCGGCCGTAACGCTTTTTCGTGACAGAAAAATCCTAAGACTCCCCGTCTATCTATATAGATAGACGGATCGAATTCAGTTTTTTTGTTAGATAAAATAAAATTAAATTACTTATTTAAGTGAAACTTCTATATAGAAGTTTCATTTAAATAAGTAATTTAATTTTAACCTAATATTCTACAAAATAAATTAATATATGCAATGGTCTCTGCTCCATCTGGGATAATGTTATTGTCAGTGAATGTGGCCAATGTTCACACAAGAATAAAGCCCGTTCGCCTCCGCGCACTGAAAATAAAGAAAGAAAGATTATATATTTATTTTCAAATGCGACACATACAATACAAAGAAGTGAACAGAAAACATATACATCAATTGTATGCCGCAGTTTCAGAAGTAAGGTTGGCACTCGGTATATTGCTGTGCCGAAACGTGGTACGACACAGCACTGATTTCCAGTGCCCACCTCCTAAATCATACGTACATGAGACCCTTTGTCAAAATAAGAAATATTAACTACAAAATGTGTACAAAATAGAATAATGTTGATAGCTTAACTAATAACAATAACAATGAAATAATGAGTATTAATATTTAAAAGGTGTATGACAGTATTGTGAATGGTAGAGTTGCTGCCGGCAGACCGAGACGAACACACCATGATCAAATATCAGAAGTGTTAAAGAGAGCTCAGGTAAAAAGCATCTCAAAACGTGCATATATGAAGAGGTTAGTGAAAATAGATGAAGCGAAAGTTGTTGGACAAGTGAAGTCTCTGCCTACTCCCATGGGAAAGAGGCGTGATACTATGTAAAATAATATTTTAAAAATCTATCTTCATAAAAAACTAATAATACTCTAAGCACACTAATGAATTACATTTTGTTTGACTTATAACATATATGGGCAACAACCGGCCCGCGGGCCATATCCGGCCCGCTGTAAGATATGATCCGGTCCGCGAGACATTTTGAGAAAACCCAATTAAAAAAATATTACGTTAGGTACTTATACTCACGGGAGTGACAGTAAGGCGGCAAACATCAAATCCTTTGATGTTTGCCGCCTCACTCTTTAATAGTCGCCGCCACTCGGCTTGCTAGATCGAATTCTTTGAGGTTTGTTTGCCGCCTCACGGGCGACACCAAAAGATTTATTGCTTCTAAATTATTCTAAACTAGTTTATTTAAAAATATTATCACTACTTTAAAATGCACTAAGTACTTTTAAACGCGACCCGCGAAAATATTTGCACGCTAAACTTTGGCCCTCAACATGTCAAAGGTTGCCCATACCTGACTTATAACATACATCTAACAAAACTGTATGAACTTAGTCTCTGCTGCAAGACTGCAAGACTATACTTGTTTTGTATATTGTTTGGAATTTAGAAGTCTAACTTGAAGGGGATAAGGATCCAAAACAGATCCCTCGTCTCTAAAGACAACGACCCCTATTACTTAGGTTTCGGGGCGACTCGAGTCAGTTTAAGCTGATTACGTTCCTTTGTTGGGATGTTGGGTGAACGCGCTTCAAAAGTTGTTGATGTTTATTAGGATTGGATTATGATTAATTCAATCGATTAACCCCCGGTTTCTATATTTTACCGACGGTGGTCTGTAATAGTAACTGATTGATTTTGAAGCTACCAGTAATCGATGGTTGAGAGGGCTATACGAGCGTTTCACAAACTCATTGATAATTAGTAATACTGTCGGTTATCAGTAACTAATTCCCTCCCAAGCGTTTTGCTAACGCAACGTAGTTGTGATCGTAATACACGTAACGTAATTCAATGAGTTGAGGTATAACTACAAAATAAATACATTTTCAAAAGAAGACACCTTTTGCGATATACGACTGTCATTAAAAATCAAGCTTTTAATCAATCTGCTTTAAAAATACTTGCGATTTCAGAGCCATTTTATGTGAATGTTGCATGAACAAAACGCAGTAATCTAAACAACATATAAACTTTTTAAATAATGATTGTTCCAATGTCATTGGTATTTTTGTAAAAAAAGTGTGTTGTCACAAGAAACAGTGTTGTCACTTCAGAAATTTTTCGCTAGTTATAGGGATTTGTGGTTCTCGATCGCAATTTTTTTGAATAAGTAAAAACAACGATTGTCATGGTACCAGAGTCAAATGACGGAAACTTCGTGGGAACCTTGTCCGATTTTTTGTTTTCATTCAAATGTTTTAGGGAACTTTTTGTAACGCGACCGTTTCACACAGATGTAGCGATGGATTTAATGTGTTATTATTATTATGTTATAACTATAACGTTATCGCAGGTGAAGAGATGAATAGTAAAGCAATACTTGGATTAGAATTAGAAATGTTAAAGATAGAAATAGTAAATTTGAAAGATATAAATAAATAAGAATTAAATCTAAGTCAAAAGAAGTAAAAAAAAATGAGTTTAATTTAATTTAAAATCACGTATTAATAACGACAAAAAAACCGGCAACCCAAAAAAACGACAACCGGCCGAAATCGGATGGCAATAAAATTCTTACGAATAGTAGTGTTGACAACCAGCGGTTATAATATAGATACACTTCATCTGTCGTTTGCATGTAAAAAGTCTAGCGATATGTTAGAAAATCCCTCCCATCGATAGTTGGTACTTTCATGAGTAACTAGCTACAGATAGTTCATTATAGAAACACCAGTAGAGCTACCCGGCGATAATATTCTACCCGTCGTTATCAAAAACGAATCGTTTAAGCAATATTGAAACCGGGCATAACTTGGTAGAATTATGAAGACTGATCACGGTGCGGAGAAACGCGCGTGTGTTTAAAACCGAAGTTGAGTTGTCGAGATTAGTAGTATAACTTACATTTGCATTTTGATTCGTTTTGTAAACTTCTTTATTTCGCGTAAACATTCCCATTTTCCAGTGGACAGGGAACTCTAAATTCATCCCTAATTTATTTATATCACAAATGTTCAATTATTAATCGATCTGTTCCTATCGCCATACAAACATCCACATGCAGCCATTTTCATACACTTGTATTATAGTGTATTTTTCTGAATGTGATTTTATTGAATATGATGCAACCGGTAATATTTTATATTTGCCATAATATTCGGTGCCACTTAGTATTAGTTATTTGTAAAGACCTGTTTCGTTTATTTTTGGTGATTTTTTAATGATAATTTTTGTGTAGTTTTGGAAGAATGATTCTAATACACATAAATCTATATGAATATATTTAAAGCGGTAAAGTTTGTGAGTTTGGATGTTCGGGGTAGATTTTGAATATTCTTTAATCAGTGGAAAGCTACATTATTCCCGAGGGACATGGGCTATGTTTGATTGTAATTAATAGTATATTTTTTAATGACCCCCGGTGAAGTGCGCACAGAAACGCCTGTTAAATATGTAACAGCAATAACGTTCCACGTAAGAATTGCGCGCATCCTCGTGCGAGGCACTGATAGTGCTTTCTGCGTTTATGGATTAATCCATATCAAGCACGCATATCAATATATATACATATATATAGGAATATCATTCAAGTATTCCTATATATATAGGAATTCCTATATATATATGTACCACGCATATCAAGGTTTAATTAACCTTTGTAACCTTAAATTAATTGAAGGTTACGAAGGTTAATTAAATCTCGATATGCGTGCATACATGTGTGCGTGTGTGCGCGTGGATGCATGTATATATTTTAATGACGCCCAGTAAAGTGGGCACGGGTTAGCTAGTGAGTTTATAAAGGTTTTGTTTTTGCAACTTCTCTATGAGACCTTGAAGACGTAAAACAGTGGGAAATAGATAGATAAGCCAAAATATCCAAAAACTTTTCTACGTGTTCAATACTGTGAAGAGCGGACAACCACTCTTGTTGATAATACAACATTGTTAGTAGCGATGAGCCATGATAAAACAGTTGTAAACTATAGCTTTTCATCATTCTTTTTCAGATTACTTAGTCTGGACGTATCATCTCTCGAAGATGTTTATTGGTTAGAAGACAGCACAGCGCGTCATGTGCTCGATCCGAAAGACTTCGGCGCGTGGTCGGCGGCGCGGCAGAGTTTGCCGACCGGCAAGGAGGCGTTGCAAACCCTAAAGTCTGACCTATGGAGTGCCGTGGTCAAGAATAGCAAGCACCAAGATGCTTGGACGTGGGGTGAGTTGAGGTCAAAGTGAACGTGATATACATTTCGTTATGGGATGCACCCCATGAAGGGTAGCAAAGTTGTATACGATGACCTGCGTGTCCACAGCTACACTATAGAATGTTTTAACACGTTTTCATTCATTTATTAGTACAATTCGCCACAATGGCATGTAAAGGAACTTAGTCCATACAGCCTCGCCTGATGTATTAGCCGAATTCTATAGGTCTTCAACTGACTGAACTCGAAAGGGCACATTTCACAAAAACAACATTTTAGAGTAATTTTACCGATTTTTAGAAAATTAAACCCCTCAGTTCCCGTTAAAAAATATTTTATTCTGACAATTATCACTGTGGTCGGTCATATCACCTATTATCGAGCAAAGGGACTCATTTATACAGCCTTGTCGGACGAATTAATTATGACGTGTTATTTCTTCAGGAGGAATGCTGGTGGTGTCAGTGTCGGTGTGTGGTCTCGTGACCTTGGCTGCTATGACGCAGCCGTCTCTGGCCCCAGAGGCGAAGCATTCCCTGCTCCAATATGTAACGGGAAAGTATTTGCATCCAGGCAGCTGTAGGGTGAGTCGAGTTGGAGCTGTGAAGTCGACGTAAATAATTAAAAACTTGAAAATAAATATACGGAGTGAATTTTTTATCTGCATCTGTGACCAAACCTGAAAGTACAAAATATGGCGAAAAATATTCAAAGGAGGAAAATGGTATCATTAGATTTTTGGAAATTCCCTACCATCGAACGCCTTCGCCAAGCGAACTCAGGGGCAACCAGTCGATGGAGCTCCCTACATAGGGACTTTACCTCAGCTAGACTGTTACCATGAGAGCCGAAGTCCAAAGCCTAATAGCAATCAAATTTATATGGGGACTATTTTGAATTAAACGCAAAAAGAATCCAAATCGGTCCAAAAACAAAAAGTTACGACTGAACATGCCTAAAAGTAAAAAAGTATTTACATGACAAATCCAAATTTTACCCGTGCAGGAATGGAGGAAGAAAACAAATTCCTCCGTTGGGGCTGCCCGTCGTAAGAGGCGACAAAACAACCCACAGCCAGGTGGTAGGATGTTTGCCCGTCTGCATGGCTACCACCTCTGGTCTAGAGCATGCCGACATAACAACCTTGAGTTGTCTTTCGATATTAGTGGTCAGGTTCCAGCCCCATCTACGAGTCCGGCAGCACATTGGTAGCACCTTTAGTGTTGCAAATGTTTATCAGGGGATCGTAACCACTTTCCATCACAGTTGCTCCTTTTTGGTAGTAGGTTAACTAGGCCCTTGGTGTAGGTCAGTTATCACGAAGTTTGTGTTTGTTGGGCCATTTTCGGACTGACGCTATTGTCATTTGAATTGAAGGTGGAATGGGGCTGGCAGGAACCCCAAGCAGTTGGCGAGACGATGTGCTTCACGGTCCTATGTTTCCAGAGGAATGGCCAACCTTACCCAATATGCGACACTGACGAGCTGACCGTTACCATATCACATGGAACCAGGAAGGTAAGCGAATGCTTCTCTATGAACACTAGTTATGCCAGTGAGACCAACGTGCAAGTTTTTGACTTGGTTAATTTTTTGTTATGGATGTTGAGTGATGACGCGGTCTAGGATGGAGCACGCTTAGCTAGAAGATACCTATTCACTCGTGACTTGAAGACTTCGAGATTGTATTGGTCCAGAAAAGACGAAGCGGAACGCTTGGTTTTTCCGGGTGGTGTTTCCACCATGTAACTGTGCGTCTGGTTGTTCGATGGTAAAATGGGGATGGAGGTATCGGCTCGTGCAATTCTAAGGAACACTGAAATGTATCAGATAGAAGACAGTTAGCCCCGCGACCTTGAGTCTATGCTCTAGACTGAAGTCGAGCATAAAAAAGACGCTAATTGCCGACTAGCTTCCTGGCTCTTATTTGGCTCAGCCGTCCCAACGATGAGAACAGTACTCCATGCAGGACCGAACTTGTGCTTGGTATAAGTCCAGCAGTTGTTCCGACGTGAAGTACTGTCTCACCTTTGCGAGTACACCTAGCTTTTTGGCCGCCATTTGCGCTAAAGACTGTTTGCGTGCCAAAATTGAGTGTTGGGAGTCCTGGAATCTATCGGTGCCATGTAATGTACTGCCATGCTGGTATCATTATCTTGATAACTGTACTCATAGAAATGAAACTACGTTTTAACGGTTTTAAGCGTGGTAATTTATTTGATTTTTATTATTCCGACGTTTCGGTCACTTTTCAGTGGGCATAATCACGGAAGACAAAGATGTCAAGTGTCAATGAGTATTGTTAAAGTTTTATTTAGCCTACCGCCAACTTGTTCATTTTAATTATTGAGTTTAACTCTTTTTCTTTTCTTTTTTATTGCCAGATCTACTTTTTTTAATACATTAATTTAACTACAATTTTAACTAAACATTCTACTGACTTACTATTTAATGTATATAATGCTATTTACTTTTATTAATACATTTATCTATTGCTATTTATCTTTGCTAGCTCATAATTTATTTGTTCTGTTGTACTTTTTCCATATTCTTTAATTTGGGGATATGCAATATGTGTTTATCTGCCGATTATTATTATTATTATTATATTTCTTTAGTGACTCAATTCGAGTTTATGATTTAAATAAAAAATCATAACTCATGCTTGTATGCATGTTAACGTGTATCGATTCATCTAGTCGAATATGATATGCGATATAAACTATATGTGTTTTAAATGGTTTAATATGCGTGTTATTAAACTAAAACCTAAAACTACAAATAAAATCATTAAAATGGTGCCAATTATCTACCTTGTTAATTATTTCTCTTTGTAACTCTTTGTCTTTGAATACTTGTATTTAAATTTTTACATTCTCACGTCATAGTTCTTAAGTCGCTGGAAGGGACTAACACCTAAGAGACATGCTTGGCGTCTATATTAGGTCTCAAATAGGCTTAATTTTAAGAGACGAAATGTAAACTTCATTTTAGTGTCAATAAACAAGATTATTATATATATATGTCTTTAAAGACCACGGGCCATAAAAATCGCCCGGAATTTTGGAGGGCTTGCGTGGGGCCATGGGTAGGCCAACGCGTAGAGGCCCCTTGACAATTTTGATCTAAATGTGGTGTGACGCTGCCCGGCAAGGGTCTGGGAATATGGGGACTATGGAAAATAATAATACTTTTAGCGACCACAAGTGGAAAATAACAAAAGTATAATCGTAAACAATTTATTTAATTTTATAACAAATTAATAATTTTACAGGTAATGAAACAATTACAGATAGTTATCGAGAGCGAGAGCGAGGGCGGTCATTTCAGGGCGGTACTAGCTGTTAGATACAGCGTTCCACGCACCTACCGCAATTTAGACAGTACTGACCGTCAGTGAGAGTGTTCCACGTCTATTACCAGTGCAGTACTGATTGTTGACAATGGTCCTTGCTCCACGCATTCGTTCGAAATGCGTGCCGATACAACCGAGCGGTCCGTTTTATACTCCAAGCGTGGTAGGAGGTAGGCGGGGCGACGACGCTGCGCACGCTACAGCCATCCTTTGTCATGCAAAAAAAGTCAACTACCGCCATTATGGCTTATAATACAATATTATTATTATTTGTCAGGTGACAGCAGTAATAGAGCTGGGTTCAGGAGATCCGGCCCAGGCGAACACGGCCAGGGTCAAATTCACCGTCAGGACCGCTGGGGTCTACGTCATCTCCATCATGATCGGTGAGTTAATCCTCCCATATCTTGTTGTAAGGGTTGCTAAATGACGGTGTGATGGTTGCCGGCTGGTAACCTATTTAAAAGACTAATAATAACGTGGAAGAACAATTGTAGCAATGACATTCTTTCAGCAAAAACTTTACATCAAAGAAGAGAGGAATACTAATGAATGACAATGACCTAGTAACTCGTAGAACACGCTGCAATTAACCAGTCCATTATTGTTTTTATAAAAATGTAAATTAAAACCTCCAATGAACGAACCTCTTATTATTTAAAACATTGTAAAAAACTTAAATCACTTAAGGTCTTAAATAGCTTCTTTTCAATTTGGTTTTTTTTTTATTGCTGAGTTCAGCAGACAGACAGACGGCCCACTTGATCGAAAGCGGTTACCATCGCTTATGGACATTTGCAGCACCAAAGATGCTACAAATGCGCTGCTGGTCTCTTAAGGGAGTCTGGAACCCGGTCGTTAATGCCGGAACACAACTCAAGGTTGTTATGGCGGCATACTCTAGACCAGGGGTGGTAGGCATCCAGTCGGGCGAATACCCTACCAGCAGGCCGGATCTTGTCGACCTATGTGAATATCCCCACGGAGCCGTCATAGAGTGAGTGAGTGAGGGTGGGCTCAGGCGGCGTCGGGGTCCTGGGCAGCCCGTTCCGCAGGTGGTTCACGGCGGGGCGCGTGGAGGCGCGGCGCTCGCGCGTGGGCCGCGCGCACCACGCGCTGCTCTGGGCGGCCGGCCATCAGCGCCAGCTGCACATACACCCCAGGGACCAGTACGACAACCCGGCCCCGCTCACCGAACAGGAGGCGACCGAGGTATGTGCATTCTCAAACTGGACGCCTATATTTTTTTTTTTGTTAAAGCAGGTGTTACAACCCTATTCGGTAAGCACTTATTGCTGAGTCTTACAATTCATTGACATCGGTTTTCCAAAATGTCGATCAGCAGTAATTGCCTATAAATACTCTTACGAGCTACAGGGCTCGATTATTAAAAAATGCCGTTGGAACTACTATAGAATAATTCGAACTGTACAAACACGTATAAAACAAATACAAATAAAACTGGATGCAACCAGTTCACACTGCACTATACAGTTCGAACGCACAAAGTCCGTCATTTATATCGCTAATCGAGAGTACTAGAAAACGTCTTACTCGCTTCGTGGTCGTCGCTTTACTGCCCACCCCTCCATTCGGGCATCGTCTTATACTAACTACACAGTACAAAGAAGTTGGCTGCGCACACTAAGCTTCTAAGAAACACTAATTTGCACACCTGCGAACGTCCACAAAGTCGAATACAATAACAACAGGGATTATAGTTCGACGCTAATGATGGTTATAAAACAAGTAAATTGACAATAGCATGTTTTTCTTAACTACAAATTCAAAAGACAAAGGATTCGTCGATTACTAGAAAAGGACAATAAGCTGCGCTTATAATAGGCTGTGCGGCTTATCTTTGACGGTATGTAACAATACCAAATCTTTTCCAAATTCACAGAGTTCTCTTGGTTATTAGCGACAGCTCTACAGCTACGGACCTGGTTTATACCTGCCGGCTGGATTGCCTAAACTAATACCATACCGGTCCGGTAGACCTTTGAGGTCCCGTATATTGAGACTCCAAGTCACCTATTATTCGTAATAGTGAAAATAAAAGGGTCCTAAGAGCCAAAAGTGTTTTTTTTTAAACATATAAGTGCTCGGACTAACAGTACGCTACAGGGTCCTTTGCTGGGGAATTAGATGTAAGCGACGAGAGTTAACCACTGAAGATGGCGTGGCATAAGAAAGTCGTCCGCCGGCATGTGTAGACTCGGCAAGGTAAAGACGTTCCCCATAGGTCCCTTAGGAGGAATCTATATTATACAGAATACATACAGCAAGCGTAGTAAATAAACAGCTATAAATACATAGTGTAGAAACAGTACTAGTAAATAGTATATAGTAAGCACGAAAGATGTTACAATGTACCACTGTCTAGAAATTGAGACAATAGTCAATACATATAAGGAAAAACCGTATATAACCGCGAAAGTAACTCTGCCTGTCTGTTACGCTTTCACGGTAAACTATGGGACGGGTTTGGCTGAAACTCACTATATATATATATATATATATATATATATATATATATATATATATATATATGTGTGTGTGTGTGTGTGTGTGTATATGTTACAGCCAAAGTAATAAATCCGGGTATTATATATATTACAACATTAACACTAAATTTAGTGATATTGACTTGTTCGTTACTCTAAGCCCGTATTTAAGAGGTTAATCTTCAAAACAATTGTTGGAACAGACACCACCACATCATATGAAAATAACAATTTATCAAGTAATATGTTTTCATTATATTTCAATGGTAAAGTATAATATATATATATATATATATATATATATATATATATATATATATATATATATATATATATATACTATACTATACATTATAGATTTATTTAATTATTTATTGTTATGTATGTATGTATGTATGTATGTATGTGTGTAAGTATATACTTATTTTCATTTATGTATATATTTATTGCATTTTTAAACTTTAGTTCGCTCGTTAGCTTCAAAATGAACTCGGAAAAACCTGTTATTAGCCCTACATTATAAGTAATTTATGTTGTTGTTTGTATGTTGATATGCGCTGTTGGTTTTTTATCAACAAATAAAACAAAAATAAAAATAAATTATCTAGTCATTATTTATAATGTCTATTCAATTTAGATAAAGTGATAATTGACACAGAATCAATCACATTAACTAGCAATTTTATATAATATCTTCGAAGACTTGGATAACGTAATAAAACAAGTAGGTATAGGTAAAGAATATAAAATTATATTTCAATTTGCCTAAGAATTATAATAACATTGTCATAGATAATAATTCTACGCTAATTAACATTGTTATAGAGTTATTTAACTTTAATTTATAAAGTAAATCTAAAGCTCACTAGCCATAAAACAAAATTTAAAAAAAACACAGATCAATAGAAGTGTTTGATATCACTCGTTAAAGACTACAAAAATAAAATATTTAAAATGAACTGACATGAATTTACTGGGTCATAATTATTATTTATTCTTGCAAGTAAGGCTCTTGTAACATTTTGAGTTACACATGAGCTTTGGCTTTTTACATTTACACCTATTAGAAACGCATTCAACAGTACAGTTGCAATGCTGAAATCCTTGGCCGCCAAGATGTGACTCCTTTTTTGCACGTTCTCTGATGGTAACTTCATGTTGGGGAACGATATCAACTGTAATAAACCTTTCTTTCCTTGAACTGAGTCCTTGCGTAAAGTTGATTTAGAATCCCATGCTTAATGCCTAACTTATACATTCCTTCTGTCTCCCGAGAAACGATGACAGCCATAATGTCTCTATCATAGGTTTTGGCGCGGTCTGCATCAGGAATTTTTACCACTACATTATCGCATGTATTGGCAGCAGGATATTTTACCAAAGATATAGCTAACATTTTATCTTTAATAATTATTTATTTGATTTTCTGTCTCTATACACATTAATGACAAGTCTGATAGCCGTTTCTGTTGGCCTAGCAGTCATTCTCAAAAATGGTATTAATCTTTATATAGTATTGTGGATAATATTTTAAGAATTTTTGCTTACACATTTTCGGGGCCATCATTGATACGGCTGATATGTCGGTAGCTACGCGCCTGGAACCATAGATAGTACATGCTACTCATTTCCCAACTTTTTTGACAGCTGCTGTTCATCATCATCAATGACAAAAAATACTGGCTGGTAAAAAGCCACAGAATAAGAAATTTACTTGACGTTTGATATGTAACGTATTGTTACGAGCTACAGGACTCGAATTAAGAATGCCGTTGGAACTACTATAGAATTTATTAGAACTGTACAAACACGTATAAAACAAATACAAATAAAACTGGATGCAACCACTCATTTCATACTCCACGATTCGATACAATTCGAACGCGCAAAGTCCGTTGTTTATATCGCTAATCGAGAGTACTAGAAAACGTCTTACTCGCTTCGTAGTCGTCGCTTGACTGCCCCGCCCCTCCATTCGGGCATCGTCTTATACTAACTACACAGTACAAAGAAATTGGCCGCGCACACTGAGTTTCTAAGAAATATTAATTTGCGTACCTGCGAACGTCCACAAAGTCGAAAACAATAACAATAGGGATTAGTTCGACGCTAATGATGGTTATAAAACAAGTAGAAAGACAATAGCATGTTTTTCTTAATTGCAAATTCAAAACACAAAGAATTCCCTAATCCGGGAGGACAATAAGCTGCGCTTACAATAAGCAGCTGTGCGGCTTATCTTTGACGGCATGTAACACTATTAAATGAGTTCATCAGATTTAGATATAGATTTATCGCCTGATTTCATTAGAGAAGTAGTTGTTTGTTTAACTAATCAGGTTTTATTTGCTTTTCTCGTATTTGAAATGAAAAGCGGAGTGTTAACCTCGGGTGAAAGGCCTATTTAGGCACTTGAAACCATCTCGTGCCTAAATGGGTCACTTTAATCTCACGTGGCACTCTACCATTTCCAACGGCACAGGGCTTCTCGATCGAGATCAGCCCCATAGGAGGGGACGTGGAGCAGGCGCTGTCGTCGTCGGCGGTGTTCCAGTACGACAGCGTGAACCAGCGCGTGACGATGTCCATGTGCTTCGAGAGGGCGGGCGTGTACCGCGCCAGCATCTACTACGAGGGCACGCTGCTGCACAACGGCCAGTTCGACTGCATCGTTCTCACCGGTATTATTTTTGTATGAAATTGTAACATTGAATGGAAAAATAATTGTTATAAATATCCTGTCAACCACACACTCGATAGGGCTGTTTGAAAATATTACTTGAAATAAGAAGGTGTTAATAATTTTACTCTCATTTTGTCTCGTAATAAAATAATCGATATTTATGGTGCGTACATCGCTATAAAATTGTCACCTCGACCTGTTGGGAATTATAAATAGTTAATATATGTAAATGGTTGATACGAATGATTGATATATTTAAAGGGGTGTTGATATAGATGGTTGATATCGATGGTTGACGTAGATGGCATAAACTGCAATTTTTTTTTAAATTATTTTACAAATTTTGTATATTGTCGGTCCCATTAACGGGTTTTGGGCTATCATCTTTGGCGGCTGTAGTGTATAGGCCATGTGTATTTTGGGGTGTGGCGTCAGCGAGCGACACGGCGACCGTGCAGCGCAACATCTCGTCGAAGCGACACAACATCTGCTACGAGGCGCGGCTGCTGGCGCCGGGGCGGCCGCGCCGCGTGCTCTGCTGCATCAGCCCCAAGCAGCTCACCGTCAAAGACTACATCCTCAAGTTCATCCCCAAGAGGATCACCACTTTCAGGCTGTGCCCGTCCACTAAGGTACTGCTACTGGGAACGAACAACTTATCATTTGTTTTTGACATTTCTTTCAAGACTACCCTCTTCAAGAAACATTTTTTTTTTATCTGAAACAAAACCAACTTGAAACTTCACAGCAAAAAGTAAGTATTTTTCTATAACATCTTGAAGTAAAATGCATTTTGCAATTTTATTATTATTTTATATTTCTTATTGACTTCAGGATGCCGTAGAAGATATTTATTTATCACGTTTTAGTTTGAAGTCTGTTTTTATGTTAATGTTCTAGTTTTGCGTTGCTTGAATAGCTTTATAAATAATAATTTCAGCGCCTGTAGAAAATATACTACTTGCACGTGTATACAAGTTTTGCCTTGCGAAGAATGTAGGCGCTCCGCGCTCTTCAACAAGGGTTACTTACGATTTCTCTGGGACCAAGTCATCAGATCCGGACTTGGTGACAATGGGACTACCACCATCTCAGGAATTCGAAAGAGTATACTTTGGATACATTCTTTGGCATAAAGATAAATGTTGAAATCGATCCACAATTGACAGAGAAATCGCGTAACAATCAGTCGGCTAAAACACAATTTTAAACTTAAAGTTTAAACAGTACGTGGATCAGGTTTTTTTTTAATTTATATCATTTACCGTCAACGGGCGGGTTATAACAGATCGTACAAAATCTGATATGATAAATATGTATCAGTCTGTCTGATTGTTTATATGAATGTACGCTCCAGTTGATCATGAAGCCGAGGCCCCCGGACTCTGGCCCCGGGGGCGAGTTCTCCCTGGAGGACGGGGTCCAGCCCTCGCTGGAGCTGGCCTCCGCGGAGCGGGACCTGATCGCGGCCACCTTCGCGCAGCTGCTCATCGCCAACTGCGGCGGCGAGGACTCCTTCAAGGTGAGCCAATTTATTCACGTAATCTCTCAAATGTGCCTTCATCGAAGTAAATACAAAAAATATATAATAATACGCTTTTTTCAGACCTGACCATTACTCATTAAAACTTGAAATGTCAGCCATACAAACCGTTTATCCCGTGAACTTTTCCCCTCGTGTTGCGTGAAACGTGCCCACTGTTGGGCAATGGTGAAATCCCGACTGTTGCCACTGATCACGTTTCCTGTGAAATATAATGAAAAATTCAACTGAAAAGTGTTTTGTTTTTTATAAAAGATATTATTTATTGTTTATCTCATTTTATGAATAGTGGTCCGTTCCAAGTGTTTAAGATACAGCATTTTCCAAAATTGATAAAACGTTATGATACTTAGCGCTATTGACCCTCTATTAGTAAAACTACGTATATCACTGTTAGTCATATAGTTAATATTTTCAAGTAATTCTAATTAACAGAGAGAGGGAGAGGGTGGGAGAGAGAGAGGGGGAGGAGGGATGGGAAGAGAGAAGGTGGGGTGAAATACCTTTTACTGTAATGAAGGTCTATTTGCGACTGTTTTATTCTATGCATACAATGCTAAAATCAATTAGTTCATAAGTAAACAATGTTTATGAACTAGGTGCAGTGATTTCTTTTGTTTGTATTCTTTGTTGTTCATACATCAGCCATTTATTTTTCCATTAATATATCGCCTCCTTAATCCAATACTGCCACTATCCAAAATTTTGCCAAGTGGACATTTTAATGCCATCTATCGTAAAACATGGAAATACGTGTAATAGCGCTAATCCTAGTTTAAAAGTAACAGAAATAGCCACTACAAAGACATTTTAATAATGCATGTAATAATACTGATATTCATGCGTTTTTTGGCTCTGTTGTAAAGTGTATTTTTTTTATAGTATCAGTATTGGATTAAGCGGGCGATATGTTGTCATATTCCAGAACAAGCAGGAGTTCTTCTACAGCGAGATGAGGCGCGCGCACTCGCGGTACCCGCACGACAAGCTCGGCATCCGGGTGGTGCGCCAGCAGCTGGTGCCCAGCAGCCTCAAGGCCACCAAGCACCTCACCGTCGCCGACTGGTGCAAGAACTTCGACGTCACCTTCCAGGGGGAGCAAGGTACCACAAAGCTATGCACAGAGACACACACACATACTTATATGTCCACACACGTACGTGCCTACACACTTACGTGTCCACACACTTACTTGCCCACACACGTACGTGCTCAAACACTTATTTGCCCACAGACGTACGTGCTCAAACACTTACTTGCCCCCAGATGTACGTACTCACAACTTACGTGCCCGCGCACGTACGTACTCACACACACATGTACGAAATGCACTAGCACTAACCATATTATATACATACATCTTGCTATCTATAGGACTAGTTGATGTAATTCAGACACTCGTACCGATATACGATTATCATATTATAACTGTAGTAATGAATGTTAGTAGTTAAATAACATAAATAATGAGAGTAATAGTCATCAATTTTATTTTGAGAACTAGCGGCTACGTGCAAATGTTTACCTTGGTCTAGCCAGTGTGCTATTTAGCAAGTGTGCAAGCAGGACAGACGATGTGAGAGCGAGATAGAGTTAACTATTTATGCTTCCGTATTACACTATGCAGTTGTTCGTTGTACGCCGCGATGAGTGGCTGTATGCAGCATCCATACATCATGAAGTTCACTTATTCCCTCGCACAATACACAATCACTCGGGTTATATTTTGACGTTTCGTTACCAATCCGCAAGAGGCCGTCCACGAAGTACGTTTGCATACAGGGCTAAGGGGTATCTCTTGGTCTGACATGTGATGACAATGGGAGACGGAGGGGTTGTAGAAAAGCGTGATGTTCACAGTTTTATATGTAGTAGTAGTACTAGCACCCAAACGCTTAATATCTGCGATGAGTGAGAGTCCCGGTGGCCCACTTGCCCCTCCTTCTGGAAAGTCCTATAAAGAGTGACGAGAGGGGAGACGGAGGGGGGGAGGGGTCCGGGAAGGCAAAGATGTATGAGATGGTGGTGGTGGTCGCAGGCGTGGACTGGGGCGGCGTGCGGCGCGAGTGGTTCTCGCTGCTGTGTGGGCAGCTGTTCGACGCCAAGTTCGGCCTCTTCGCGCCCTTCCACGACTCCCCCACGGGCCTCGTGCACCCCAACCCGGATAGGCCGCCGCACTTGAAGGTATCGATCACATATTTGTCTAAATTTTATACTAGCTGTGCCCGCGACGTCGTCCGCGTGAAATTGGTCTTCAAAACCCAAAAAAAAATATATACTTCTTAGCGTGATGATATATATATATATATATGGCCTATAGCCTTCTTCGATAAATGGGCTATCTAACACTGATAGAATTTTTCAAATCAGATCAGTAGTTCCTGAGATTAGCGCGTTCAAGCAAACAAACAAACTTCAACTTTATATATCAGTATTAACCTCCCTCAAGGGCCAATTTTAATATTATTTTTTCCACAAGCTGCCATCAAAATTGCGGCGCTGTCAAATTTTTTTGCTTAGTTCAACAAAAATACAGATAACTCATAAACTATCCAATGGATGTACTTCATTTAAAATGTAATCGATTCTGTGATAATCTATGCTTATATTGGATACAAATCCAATTAGAGTTTTTAGCGGGAACTTATAGGGGACGCTGTGCTGTGCAGTTTTATTTTCTAAAAATGTGTAAAATTACTCCAAAATGAACAGTTGTAGGATATTGATAGTTTTTGAGTAGTAATTATGTGTTTTGTGAGAAATGTGAACTGTATAGTCAAATGTGGACTTTAGAGTTGTCACAAGAACTCCGTTGAATGGCACCAGCTGATAACCTACAGTTCAGCTGTGCTACACATAGGCTTAAGAAAATGAAGAAACTACATTATAATCTAAGATCTGGCTTAAAGGCCTAGCTGCCAAGCCATAAACCTAAATAAATAACAAATCCAATTACACTATAATGTATCTCTGTGTTTCAAATTCTTATAAGGAAAAAACTTACATATTCACTTAGAGCACTATAAAAAATGTACAAACAAGTTTGAAATAATATTTTATACCCTTTGTAGTTATGAAAAACTAGTTATCAATACTAAATAAGTAGTTAATTTATACATTAAAAATGACTTTATTTCAAACCACCGCAGCGAGACGAAATTTTCTATGTCAAAATTGGGCTTGTTCGGTTGTCAAGCGTAACGTGTATTATATATCAAAACCAAGATAATTATATCGTCTCTTTTATTCTAATACAAATTCAATGTAGTTAGAGGGAGAAAGCATCAGTTTCAACGTTCGTCTCAATTATCTGCATTTGACCACTTTGTGGTGGTTCCGTCTTAAAGGTTAATAGTAGTATATTCGTTTTTTTTTATTGCAGAGTTCAGCAGACAGGCAGCCGGCCCACCTGATGGAAAGCCTTTACCGTCGCCTATGGACACTTGCAACACCAAAGGTGCTACAAATGCGCTGCTGCTCTCTTAAGGGAGACTGGAACCTGGCCACTGATCCCGGAACACAACTCAAGGTTGTTATGGCGGCATACTCTAGACCACGGGTGGTAGCTATCCGGACAGCCAAATACCCGGCCACCTGGCTGTGGGTTGTTTTGTCGTCTCACGGATGAGCATGTTGATCATATCGCGCAACCTGTTTTGTATCACCTACATTGCCAGATTAGCTAAGAATTTGCTCTAATTTCGTATTTTTTTTAATTATCGCCGCTAGTACACATAATTAAAGTTACGGTTTAACGGTTTTAAGCGCGGCATTTCATTTGATTTTCGTTTCGACATTTCGGCCAGTTTCAATGGCCGCGATCACCGTAAACGTAAGATATCCAAGTGTCAATGAGTTGTTGTCAATTGTTTGAGCAATAGCCCAGCAGTGGAATGCGAGATATAAATAGGTCGAGCCTCTTAACGTCGGTTTTCACCCCGGGAACGAACAAAGGTGGACCGGCCTCTGGGGACACGAGTTCTTTTAGCCACGAGAAATCCGATTGTGGACTAAGCCGCGCCAAGGGCAAAACCCTGGGGGATAGTTCGCGACCTAGTGTGGGATTCACCAGGACGGGATGGCACTGGCATGTCCAGTCAGAACTGGTGCCATGGTGTCACTCGTTGGTTAGGGTGTTCTGTCCTGCGCCTTCTGCCAGGGCTACGAGTAAATGACTTGGCCTCTACATAACCTGTTTTTTCAACCCTCGCACTGCCGTGATATACCGTAGGGCATTATTTCATTGCAGCGGGAAAGAGAGGGATTCTTCCTTTCAATTTCGTCACGAGCCTGTTTTGCACATCATTTTTTTTTTTTTCATTTTTTAGCAATATACCGCACCCTGGCAGACAATAGTACAGCTGGTCTAAGATTTGGTGGCACGCGTTCGCCAAATCCGTATGTCAATTTCCAGCGCGAGATGCGTCTTAATACGGCCAAGGCCGTAGTTTCATCGGAACAATTCAAAAATATCCGAACACTAATGTTAAAATGTTCTTAAACTACCCCCAACTTGTTCATTTATGAAGCTTGTGGCTTCATGTTGCGCGAATGTTGTAAATAAGATTAAACAACGACCATAAACAAAAATTTAAATTAAATAAAATGCCGTTTCGAAACCTATTCAATCAAGACAAAGTTATAAGAGAGATTTAGAATATTTCAAATACAGTAATTTATAATTATATAAGCATTATATAAACAGTAATTTCACTCAAATGTTGGTGTCTGATTTGTAATAGATATAAGGTTAAACTGTTCAATTATTGGCACCCCACCCAATAATTGATATTCAATCAATTTATTATTATTTAACTCCATTCAATATTATTATTATCATTGTATAGCTACAACATAAAATGATATTAAACATGCTCAATTTTTTAAAACAAAATAACAGTGCATCATTTTACCGGGGTGTCAACATTAGTATAGTTTCCCCTATGTAGAAAGAAAAATTACTTTGATGTATTGATAGTTGTATGTGTATGTTGAAGTTGAAGCACTTCGAGCTGGCAGGGAAGCTGGTGGGCAAGTGCCTGTACGAGAGCGCGTTGGGCGGCTCCTACCGGCAGATGGTGCGCGCGCGCCTCACGCGCTCCTTCCGCGCGCTCATCATCGGCCTGCGCGTGCACTACAAGGTGAGCGCGCCCTCACGCCCCCGCAATCTCATGCCCCCGTGCCTCCGCACTCTCATACCTCCATGCCCACACGCCCCCGCAATCTCATGCCCCCGTGCCCCCGCACTCTCATACACCCATGCCCCTACGCCCCCGCAATCTCATACCCCCATGCCCCTACGCCCCCGTACTCTCATACCTCCATGCCCCCGCATTCTCATACCCCCATGCCCCTACGCCCCCGTACTCTCATGCCTCCGCGCCCCCACACCACGAACGACAAACAACCAGAGCAAGACGGAACTCTGCGATCACAGTTGGCGCCACCAGACCCTTGTTGTTGTTATAGAAAATTCTAACTAAATCTTGACTTGGTAGAGCCATGCTGGAATCATTACCTTGATTACAGCCCTTTGGGCCGGCTTGATCGGTGTGATTCCACGCGAACACAGACTATCCACGTGAAACAATTAGCTTTGGGCTAATAGTTTCGTGCGATGAGTGCTAGTGCTTTCTTGTAGTAGGTTAAAGAAAATATACCTTGTTGCTTTCAGGGATTTATTCTCGCAGTAGTTGGGCTTGGGTGCTGATTCCTGGGTTCAACTTAGTGGTAGCTGAAGTCGTATGTTACGACTAATAGTAACTCGTAGCGACTCAATCACAAAGTATTTGTGAGCAATATTTATATACTAATATTAAAGTTGGCCGTAGCGTCAGCAAAACGCTATACGTTGAACCGTACACATCTGCAGATGACAATAACCACTTTCCATTAGGTGAGCCATCTGCCTGTTTCCTAGCTTCGCAATCAATAGAATATGCTCAAGTCGTGGTAGCTAGTGAGCCGAAGTAGCTGAATAGGGGGGATGGGGTAAATGACATTGGGATGGAAGGATTACACAGGGGATATGAGATGGGATGGGCAGGGGGAAGGGGATCAACAGAACTGTCTGTACGAAACACAAATAGGTGAAGTCTATTTTCCTACACAGGATGTTAATGATAGAGGTGCTAGATGTAAATTGTTTATTGCTAAAGTTATGCTAATGAAAGTTTTGCTGATCAATGGTAGTTTTGTGCTAAACGAGTGAATGATATCGAGCCTTTACCGCCATTTTGTCGTAAGCGACATTTGGATCCAAGTATATTTTTTGGTTGCAAAAGGTATTTTAAACTATTATTTTGTTTTAATGCATTATATGTCAAAATACACGTGACGGCGTAAACTGCTGACATAGCAATGTACGGCGATATTCTGTGAGAGCGTGGTATCGTACGGTTCCGGCATGGCCGCACCGCGTTCATGCCCGGTCCTGTAAGAAAGAAGAAAGAAAGAAAAAAAATATTTGAAGAAAGAACGACGTAATTATATAAGAGAGTATAATTTGAGAACTTGTACGCCTCATTTCCAGCAAACAAGGTTTGCACTCAGCATATTGCTGTGCCGGAATTATATCCGACACAACGCTGATTTTCAGTGCAAACCTTTCTTTTAGCGTAAGACCAAAGCGACCCAATTTTGTAAAATAAAAAAACAATAATTCATAAAACTAATTCTACTTATGTAATATTTAATTAGTGAAACAAATAAATAACTTTTAATAAAACCAACAATAAAATACTTTGTTACTTCAAAATTAAAATAAAACCTCGTGTAACAACTTGTATCGAATCATCATATATCATCATCGTGCTTGCCGAGTATTACCGCGTGTGTGTGTGCATGTCCGCAGTACTTCGAGCAAGACGACCCCGAACTGTATCTGTCGAAGATCAAGTACGTGCTGGAGACGGACCTGGACACGTGCGAGTCGGTCCCGGAGCTGTACTTCGCGGAGGATGTGTACGACGCCCACGGCCGGCTGGTGCACACCCACGACCTCATACCCAACGGGGCCACCATCAGGGTGAGACCCTCCACATCCTCAGGCCTCTTCCTAACCGACTTCGGTTACGCCGACGCGGGTGGCTTGCGTAGCTTTGTTTTTCATACACTAAAACTTAATTCGGTTTCTTACAAATCTATAATACAGTATAAACTCTATATAACGACACTGAAGGGACTGTGCATTTTGTGGCGTTATATAGAGTTGTCGTTAAATGGAGAGAAGTCTGTTATTTTTGTCTGACGTCTTTTGCTGCACCAGTAATTGTGTTGTATTTTTTACTTATTTTATTCATATCCTACGATATAAAGGCATCTTTATGGTAAAGGAAGCATTTAGAAATTTCGGTATGCATGATTTGGACAGTCGAGTTTATTACGGGCTAGGATAATAAAGCGATAAAAGAATGTACACAACTGCGCAACTGTCACTAATTTTGCAACTTTAAGGGTACTTTTTGCTTAATTGTTGTCGTTATTGAGAGTGGGTGTAATGCTATATAGTGTATCATTGTATAGACAAGCTGAACCAGCCAAAGCCAAGTGACTTTGACGCTTCAGGGAGTTTGTCGTTAAATCGAGTGACATTACATTACATTACGAGTATGTACATTGAAGCTATTTAAGAAAAAAAAACAACTGAAATACACTATTATAAACGATAAAAAACACGATACAATTTTTTTAGATTATTGTCTGTTTGTTCGGTATTCACGCAAAAATGACTGGGCCGATTTCGATGCGGTTTTCGCTGATGGACTGCTAATTCTTATACTTATACTGTGCGCTACTTTTTATCTTGGGAAGGGAGCGCTTTGAAGTTTTTCGGGTGCATAAAAGTTAGCTTATTTTAACACAGTTTCCTCAAAAAAGCTATTATTTTTTATACATTTCTTTTGTTATTTTTGTAATGGGTATTTTTTTATTTAAAAGAAAATTAGCACACTTTATAGACAAAACATAGTTTTGTATCCTTATATCATTTATGTACAGTCGCAGTATGAAAAGGTTCGTCACCTTAAAATCGACTTTTGCTTGCATGAGTACAATAAACAGTACTGCCAACATTTTATAAAATATAGGAACGTGAAAAAAGAAAATTGCAATGTAGGCAATGACAGACACGGAGATTAACAATAAGAAACAAAGAGGATATAATCACTACGCGTAACACAAACATTAAAACCAACAGAAATGCATTATATTTCTAAGCAATATTCTTAGACATGATAGAAAATCAAACAACTTTGATCTAAGTAATTGTAAACTTTATTGTCAAATAGTTGAATATAATTTTTGTGGAATAGTCTGTTCTGTGACTTAGTTTGAAAAGGTAACGTGTGGTCGCGGAACGTTAAATGAATCAATTTGAAAACTGGCCAACCTTTTCATACCGCGACTGTACCATGTTTTAAGCAAATAAAGGAATTTGAATTGTATAAACTCAAACCCTCTACAGGTTATGTTATAGATTATGCTCATAATTCACCACAGGTCCGCAACAGTACGAAGCTGCAATACCTGGACGCTTTGGCCCAGTGGAGGTTGGCAGCGAGGTGTAAACAGGAGACCGACGCCTTCTTGAGAGGCCTCACGCTCCTGGTCCCGGACAACTTGTTGGCCATCTTCGACGAAAACGAGCTCGAGGTATATTGGTGGCAGTTGCTTCTTTCAAATAAAACTCGATGTGGACTGTACGACTTATTATTGGCGTTATTTACAATTAAACTATACATAAAAGAAATACAGAGAGTGCGTATTGGTGCTATTGTATGTGAGCGATGTGAAGCGAATGAGCAAGTGAGTGAGTATTTCCGGCCTCCAAGACCGGTTCTTATATCCTTCCGTCCGACGCCTAGCTGCTAATTGTGCGAGCTATAGGCGTCGGTGGTATGCGGGGCCGTCTGCAACAACTGCTATAGGATACATATAGGGTAAAGTGCAAACTGTACCATTAATGAAGCTACGTTTTAAAGATTTCGAGCGCGATATTTTCGCGATATCACGGCTACTGAAAAGTGGCCGAAACGTCGGAATAATAAAAATAAGTTAAAACGTATTATGTATACTAGTCACGAAAAATTTAGAGAATTCTATGATGTGTTATATTTTTTTAAGTTTTCGCGACTAGTATACATAATCAAACTACGTTTTAACGGTTTTAAACGCGGTATATTTGATTTTTATTATTCCGACGTTTCGGCCACTTTTCAGTAGCCGTGATCACAGAGACAAAACAGTCAAATGTCAATGAGTATTGTTAAAGTTTTATTTAGCCTACCGCCAACGTCGGAATAATGAAAATCAAATAAATACCGCGCTATAACCGTTAAAACGTAGTTTTATTATCTATGATGTGTGTTATATATTAATGAAATACTTGACACCTTCTGTGTCTAGTGTGCAAAGTGTCAAACAAAACAATTAACTCACAGAGCACGTATAGGTAAAATTTATATTTAAAGCATAGAACATTCACTATCTTACTGCAACATTGAGATTCCGGATTCGTTTCCTGTTGTGGTAAATTTCGTTAACGAACTTTCTCTTATTTACTATGTTCTAGGTGTCTGGTTCGGTTCCAAAGTGGTCCGTTGTATATTATAACTGCTAGATTATAATAATCTATTGTTAATAAGTTATGCCATTATCAATAGATACTATTACTTATATACTATATTAATAATGTATCCGGCTCGAAGAACCATAAAATGTACGGTTCGTACTTCCAAAGAGGCCGGGCTTAATCGTCGTTAACGCTGGACCCCGTTTAAAGTTGGGTGTTGCCAAGCCAAACCATATTAAATTGTTGTCTACTAAGGTCGTTTGATGACCTGAGACACACAACTTGCAGTTCATTATTTATTGAGGTTTATGGCTTGGCAGCTAAGCCTTTCAGCTAGATCTTAGATTACCATATAGTTTGTTCATTTTATTAAGCCTATGTATAGCTAAGCTGAACTGTAGGTTATCAACTGATGCCATTTAACGGAGTTCCTGTGATAACTCGAAAGGCCATATTTGACTATACAGTTCACATTTCTCACAAAACACATAATTACTACTCAAAAACTATCAATGTCCTACAACTATTGTTCATTTTAGAGTAATTTACACATTTTTAGAAAATAAAACTGCACAGCACAACATCTCCTTTCAGTTCCCGCCTAAAACTCCATTTGCACAAGTGCACAAGTGGCGCGCGTGATGGTGATGTTAATACGTCTGTTTTAGTATACTGTTTGTTGCGTATCTATATGTAGAATACGTTGTACGAGCAATATTGGCTCGTGCAGATAGTATATCCTTGAGGTGGTCCTATTGTCACCTAGTCAGGATTTTATTTATATTAATAGCGTGCCTATGGCACGCCACTTTTTCTTTCTAAATATTTATAGGCGAAAACTCTTTTAACGCCATTTCTGCTAATGACGATGATGAAAAATGATATATATATGATATCGAGAAGATATTATTTATTTTCGACACTATCGTAATGGAACCATTGCCAAGAGATTGAAATAGCAGAATTGGGCCCCTCCTGAATGGATCTCAGGGAAATTGAGAGCAATCGTTATTGAAGAGCGCTGAGCGCCTACACTCTTCGAAAGGCAAACTTGTATATGCGTGCCAGTAGTACAATTAAAAAAATACAATACAAAACGCAGTTCAAAGTTAAAATCAAAAAATGAATATTTTCTACAACACCTTTTTTTTATTTTTATTGCACGAGTTCAGCAGACAGGTAAACGACGCACTTGATGAAAAACGGTGGACATTTGCAACACCAAAGGTGCTACAAATGCGCTGCTGCTCTCTTAAGGGAGACTGGAACCTGGCCACTAATGCCGGAACACAACTCAAGGTTGTTATGGCGGCATACCCTAGAGCAATGGTGGTAGCCATCCAGTCGGGCAAGCACCCTACCACCTGGCTGTGGGTTGTATTGTCGCCTCTTCACTTGCCACCCGTCCCTGCACGGGTGGCAAGTGAAGCTGGTTTCGCTCACGGCTGCGCGTGCGCAGCTGCTGGTGTGCGGCACGGGCGAGGTGTCGGTGGCGGACTGGCGCGCGCACGCGCTGGTGTGCGGCGCCGGCCGCGACTGGGAGCGGCTCATCACCTGGTTCTGGGCGGCGCTGCACAACTTCGCCACCGAGGAGCGCGCGCGGCTGCTGCAGTTCACCACCGGCTGCAGCCAGCTGCCCCCCGGCGGCTTCCAGGTACATTCTCTTAACATCACTTCGCACTCTGTATTACTGACTCCCAAAAAAATTGCAACAATACAAGTAAGTCGAATTCTTTGCACTTGTATTTCCAATTCAAAATTGACCTTATTTCAACTATTTTTCATTGATTGCGTAGCTGGCAAACAAGTAGATGACCCAGCACTTGGAAAATGGTTACCGCCGCCTATAGACACTGGCAACACCAGGAGCAAAGCAAACGCGTTACCAACCTTTCAAATTCAAATGTTTTTATTCAAAATAAGTTCCACTGGAGGACACTTTTTGAAGGTCATTATTGCTGTTAAGGATAAGAAAAATTGATTAACTCAAAAAAAATTTGTAATAAATTTTATACAGAAATATGTTACACAATTACTTTTGGAAGAATTAATGAAGTTGTAGCAAACAATGCAGTGTAGTCAGGAAAACAAGGAAATAATACCATTTTTAGGATGGGATAAAGAAGATTGGATAGGGGAATGAGATAGAGGAGTCAGACAAGAGGAACGGCGATGGAATGATTCTTGCATGGCTCTACCAAGTCAAGATTTAGTTAAGATATTCTATAAGAACAACAAGGGTCTGGTGGCGCCAACTGTGATCGCAGAATGTGTTACGAGTTACATCTTGTACTGGTCGTTTGTCATTCGTCGCGTGGGGGCGTAAGGGTGTGGGGGCGTGAGTGTGCGGGGGCGTGAGGGTGTAGAGGCGCACCCGCCTTGTAGCGCACGCGCCGGCCGATGCTGAGCGCGCGCGCACCATCTACCCATATTCTATGAGAGCGCGGTAACACATCGATCGAGCTTGGCACAAAAGCTGTAATGAAGGTAATGACTGCAGCACGGCTGTACCCCGTACATAACTAACTCCGTTGGCTCACCGGCCTAAAAGATAATATATATCACATATATAATATGTATAATTATAAGCGTGTTGGTGTGAGTGTTTGGTTGCACGTGCGCTTGCATGTGTATGTATGTGTGTGTGTGTGTGTGTGTGTGTGTGTATATGTGAGTGCGCGCGCGCATGTGTGTGTGCGTGTGCGTGAATGCGCGTGGGTGCGCGTGAGTTTTTGTATATGTCCCGTATTTTTTTTAAAGTATTGTACACTACCATCTTTTAGTTCGTGGATAATGTAGTTGGATAAGCATTGATTTTATACTATATACTTTTTTTTACTTTGTAACTTTAGTGTATATCTGTTTATTATCCTAAATAAATAAAAAATAAAATAAAAATGGGTCTTGGCCCAAATGAGATCACACCACCTCCTTCTGTTCTGTGCGGTTTGTTGCCAATTATATTACTCCGTTACTATCTATATGGAGTAATTAGGATATGTCCGCGATTTCGTCCACGCTTGACAAAAAATTCCCGCGGGATTCCCGAGATAAAAAATATCACACAGTTTATTACATAACATTTGCTATCGATCAGTGAAAAAAAAATAGAATTGAAACTTTTTTTAAACTGGCCATTTTAAATCACTCCTAATAAAATAACCGCTACATTCCCAGGATAAATAGTAGCGCAGATGTTAAGTCTAAAAATTTGCTTTCGATCAGTGTAAATCGCATCGAAATCGGCTCAATAGTTTTTACGTGAATCCCGAACAAACACAAGAAATTTAAAAAATTGCATCAATTTCTCCATCGTTTATATATAGTGTATGCTAGATTTTTTTAAAGCTTCTATTACAGGCACGGCAATTTTGGAATCTTATAATATAGATAAAATAGATTATAAATAAATAAATAAAGAATATTACAATATGTAACTTATTCTTTTTTTTAGGAGCATTTTCAAGTTAACACTTTAAGGCTAAATATTGTTAAGAGTCAACATACGTCGTCAAGTTAATCTTAACGCGCTATAATAACCTCCCTTAATGCGTAACCTATTACTAAATCTTCAAAAAAATTATTATATATTTATAAATACTATAGCTGCGTACCGCGGTCTCACCCGCGTGGTGATGGAAAATCTTTATATTTTGGATAATTCACACTATATCTTTATAAATTCTAGCCTATGTGTTATTCTGATGCTATATAATTGTAAAGTTTCATCAAAATCCATTCACTAGTTTTTGCGTCAATATTTTATAAACTTATCATACATGTATGATTTTGAGAATCTTGTTAGCACTTTTAATCATATTCATGACAAAGGGGTTTCACTGTCCAGGAGCTGAACCCGCGTTTCCAAATAACCGCCGCGCCCACCTTCGGCGCCCTGCCGACGGCGCACACGTGCTTCAACCAGCTCTGTCTGCCGGACTACGACAGCTACGAGCAGCTGGTGCACGCTCTGCTCTGGGCCATCAACGAAGGCGGGGAGGGCTTCGGGATGATATAGACACACACTCGTACACCGACACCCGGCATTATTTCAATGTAGGGTAAACTGTGCTATTGTTGGCACCCCGTCAATTTATTCAATTACTAGCTGTGCCCGCGGCTAGTGAAAGTCCCGTCAAAATCGGTCCAGCCGTTTCAGAGATTAACTGGAGCATTCAGACAGAAAGACATCCTATCAATCCTCTATCCGATTATCCCATCCATCCACTTATCCACAACCATCCATCCAACTTACCTTGCCTAAGCACAGCCCTAATAAATAAGTAGTAGTAATATATAGGAAAAAATGTAACATTTAAAGAGTAAGTTAAATACTAAAAGAGTAAGTTTAGTAAATTGACTCTGGGCAATCTCGTTCGTCCGGGCTAAAGGAGAAATAAAAAAACATCCACACAGAAAAAAAAAAAAAATTTTCGAAATATCCTGGTCCGAATTATCCCCCGGGATTTTATTCACATTTTTATTTTGACATTACAAACAAACGCTTCATTTTTATTTATCTGTGTAGAGATACTAAGAAATATATTTTTTTGTTTTCTAGCAATACTTAATAATAGTATTATTCTATGGCTACAAAATAATAAATATCGACGGTTTTATTCATATCGAGTTAAAGTAAGTTTGAACGCGTCTTTAAGAACCTTAAAGATGCGTTCAAACTTACTCTAAATCAATATGAATAAACCGTAAGATTTGTTGAGTATTTGGCGGGTTATGTTGTGGTGGAAAATAAACATACATGACTGTGTTGTAAAAGCCTTTTTTCGCGACTGGTATGAATGTAGATTTCTTATGCTGGGCTGACTGACTGTGTCCCAACAAGTTAATTGACGGAGTGCCGACAATAGTATGGTTTACCCTACTGCTTGCTCGTTATTATTAAAGTAATGTTTTAACGGCTAAGCGCGTTTTTACTTTATTACATCGATGGGTGGAAGATTATTTGTTTCAAATGACCTTTTGAAGATTTCCCAGCAGATATAAAAAAATCATAGTTAATAAACAATATACCATATGTGAAAAGATAGAAAGGAATATCTATAGGTTATAAATCAGATTAATATATGCTTAAGTTGCTCAAGTCAGGTGAAAACACAAAATATTGCTTGAAACAAATTTCTTTTAACCGTCTATTATAATTATGGCATCAAAGCTGTTAGCATCGATCCTATCAATGATATAATACAAGATACAGTAACAGATGCGTTGTAGAACTATAATAAAAGAAATAAGCGGTACTGTAGATAAAACAGTTTTAGTGATTATAATAATTTAATTTTATACATAGTCGCTTTACTTCGTGGAACTTTAATACAACAAAAAATATTTTTACTGGTCTATAAAAACTATTCAGAAAGTCAGATATCAAATTAAAACGCGCTTAAATCCGTTAATACTTAATTATAATCATGATATAAATAATAAAATATCAGCATTGTCTTACTCACTCCATTTACCAGGTTTGAACAATTTGGAAATACTATTTACACCTGAAATTATGCCAGAAATTAGTACGTTTTACAAAATGCGATATTCTAGCACAATATAAATAAATAAATACAGAAAGTCCATCTAAATGTGTGTAGAAAATGAATTGCTTTAACATAAATGAGAGCTGTGATTCTGTGTTTAGTTATGATGAGAATATCCCGCCATGTGACGTGTAGGTCTAATGTGCTGCTGAAACAAATACATTAACGAGAACATGTTTGGTCGTAACACTCACTCACAGTAAACTCTATACTAAACCGAGTGAGTGCAACTCACTCACTCGGCCTAATGACTTTTATAGATGACCAAATGATTGTTACCGACTCACTCGGCCTGAAAATGGTTGCATTCCCGTTACTACTTACGTGTAAATCAGAAATAGCCAATACAAGTCTGAAAAATGGTCGATCGAAACTATGATCACACGGTTGATAAAAAAATATCAAAAATCCTATCTAGTCGTTTATTTGAGTCA
Source organism: Dendrolimus houi (assembly GCA_039645545.1). Taxonomy (NCBI): domain Eukaryota; kingdom Metazoa; phylum Arthropoda; class Insecta; order Lepidoptera; family Lasiocampidae; genus Dendrolimus; species Dendrolimus houi. The sequence continues at coordinate 22,221,659 of CM077128.1, read as the reverse complement.
CTAAAACCATAGATCTCAGATCTTTCCGATATATCATACTCCCTTCTAGGGGTTAGTGAAATAAACTTCAGTCTAATTGTGTCCATAAAAAGCGTAATGAAGGCTATTATTTAAAATAGGTATAACGTTAAAATATGTGTAAAAGTAGCTAATAGTGGGTAGATAGTTGAATTCTACAACACACCTATCAATTAGTCGTTGCTATGTTAAAAAAAATGGGAGAAAATTAATTTAAAAAGGATTTATCTCACAATTTATGAATATCCTTACTTGTTATTTTTCGAATGGCTTCGTTAGCATTTTAGTTTTCGACCCGTATCCTGCGATATTTGTGTCATTATTTGGTAAAAAAATATTTGTGTAGTCCATCTGAGCCTATATTTACGGCTTTTGCAGTTTAGTTATCATTTCTATTTTTCATTGTTTGAAATATGGACACGAGACAGACGCTTCATGCAAAACTTCCTAAATAGTCAACAAACATACATTTCATAACACAATTATTCAATTATAGAAACATCCAATCACACTAATATCTTTATACAAGCATCCAATTAGACTAACATCCATTTAAACATACATCCAATTACGTTAACATCCAGTTACACAAGTATACAATTACTCTGACATCCACTTAGACAAGCATCCAATTACACTAACATGCACTTATACAAGCATCCAATTCCATTAACAAACAAACCAAAGCCACATTCACAATGATTGTTTTTCTTGTAAACTAAGATTTTTTAAGGATTTAAATGTTATTCAAAATTACTTTTCTCCCATTTCTGATATAAATAAAGGTATACTTTTAAGTATTTCATATTTAACTTATTGAAAAAAAAACAAACGAGAGTAAAAATTAATCCTGCCAAAGAGAAGTCCACCTCTACGGAATTGAAACATGTGTGACAATAAAGCGTTAAATGATTGGGTCCCGATTGCACCATTTATGCGTGTAGAACCCTCATAGTAGGGGAGGCCAAGCGGGGATTATGGGATTTACTCGAGCGTGGCAGAATAACATAAGGGGAGAAACCTTGCACCCTATTATGTACCCCCACCATATATGAACCCTTCATATAGGGTCCTACGTAACCGACAGATTAATATTTCTCCGTTATCAGAAACAAATGGGGCGCATACATTATTAATCTGTAGTAATCTGTACACGCTCCCCCCACCAGTGAAAGGGCATACATCATATAACCTTTTTTCTTTTTAGCATCTGATTTTCACAATCCAAAAGATCCCCGCGACGCTCGAGTAACTCAACATTTAGCCTCTTGGGCTCCCCTACTATCAATTGCGGTTTGAAAGATATTCAAAGTTGCTTCAAGCGGTGTTTATACAAGACTAGCGGCCCGTCCTGGCTTCGCATATGGGTGGACATTTATTTCTTAAACATTGGGATAAACTTATTAATATATAGCCTATGTTACTCGGGGATAGTGTAATATTCTAACGGTGAAAGAATTCTTGAAATCGGTGCAGTTGTTTTTGAGTTTTTTCCTTACAAACATACAAAAATACAAAACTTTCCTCTTTATAATTACAAGATATCTTAATGCAACAGACTTGTGATAAGTAACCAACCGGAATTTCAAAAACTTAGCCAGCCGGTTAATTCTGATCAATAGTCGCTAAAAAACAAGCTGGTGGTGGCTTTTTGGCTAATGGGTGAATGATTCGTTAACTGACAGCCGACGACTAACGGCTAATGGCTGGTTCCTACGTCTCACTGACAGCTAATTTCTTTTACTATCGGTTAAAATTTGACATAAGACTCGTACAAGGAATGTCAAAATAGATAAATAGTATGATATAAGAACTGGCTATAAGCCGTAAAGTTATCAGCTGTCGGATTCAGTTTTATGCGACAACCAATTACCCAGCTGGCGAGCTGACGGACCACTTATGCCCGGTTTCTGAGGTACTTTTAACTGTAGTTTATCTGTTCGTTAGCGCTATCGGTTCAATAACTTATAAAATTGCGTTTCAGAACACGCCATCGTACGATAGTTAAACTAGGTTCAACTTAACTGACCAATATTAGGCGTTTATCTATTCCATATCTTTTGTTTGATGTAAATAAATATTAGATATTCCTTCTTAAATAGATCCCTCTAGTGGCGAGTTTTGGTACTAGTTGTAGGTTAACAGTTAACCTAAGTTTATCTATTACATAACTTTATGGAATCAATTGTTATTGAACTCATAACTGGTAACCTCAGAAACCGGGCATTAGCCATGACAATTCTGCGCACAACCATTTTTTACCGTATTTTAACTAGAACTCCCCATGTCTATAACTGATACATTTTGAAAACCTCCTTCTAGGCCTAATGTACTGCAATTTGCTATTCTTATCTTAATATAGAAACCGGAGCACACGAATGGGAGTTTATGGACACATGCATATAAAGTACGATATAGCCTTTGGGAAAATAGGCTTGATTTTTATGTGTTCCTGATAATCGCCGTTTGAAGCAAACTTATATTTCGATGTACGTGAATATAATATCGTATTTATTGTGTGAATTGATAGGCACGCTTGCATTTATTATTTGCACAAATAAACTTAATGGAGACGAAGAAAATTAGCAACATAATTAATATGATTGCTAAATTGTAATTAAATTCTTTAGTTTGACTATATTTCTATTGTAAATTAGAAATTCTATTTTTCAAATAAATATTAAAAATACCTTCTTCATAATGAAATTTGGGTAAAAGTTAGACAAGTATTAGACTAGAGAAGTTCACATAATAAAACTATGTTTTAACCGTTTTCAGCGCGGCATTTTATTTGATGTATATTATTCGGACGTTTCGGCCACTTTTCAGTAACCGTGATCACGGAACACTGCTGAGAAGTGGCCGAAACGTCGGAATCGTATAAAACAAATAAAATACCGCGCTTAAAACCATTATAACGTAGTTTTATTGCGTGTACTAGTCGCGAGAACTTAAGAAAATGCTAAGAGAACTTAAGTTGCTACTACTTATGTAGTTATAATTATTTTTAAGTCGTAAAAATATTTAATTATTATGCATAATGGATCACGGAGTGATTTTCTTACTTATATAATGTCTGCAGTTAAAATTGTAAAAGATTACAGATCTTAACTTAGTCCGAGTTACGTCTCGTTAAAAGTATTTGCTTGACGAAGAGCTCTACTTTAATACGAATTTGATATAAATTCACAGTACAAGCTTATGTATGTCATTGAGTAAAATATCATAATAATGATTATATTTGATCATTTACAAATAAAAGTAGTATACCTATATACCATTATTGCTGCATTATATGTAATTAGTTCATGTGGCCTATATGCATCGTCAACTCCATTTGAAAACTCCATAAAATATATACTAACCCCTTTATTCATAATAATTATATGAGGCTTATCGGCTCGTGAAAATGAATTTAAGAAAAGTACTTTCATTTTATATTTTATAGAGTTTATAAACCAAGCATAGCATAATATATACATATTATTTACTGTATCAAAAACTTGACACTTAATGCCCCCATTTTCAAAGAGTTTTAAAAGTTAACAGGTTTTTTTTAATTATTTGCTTTTGTATAGTTTTACTTTGATTAATTTTACGACTTTGTAGAATTGTATTAATTCGTATAATTAAAAGTCCTTGATCAAAATATAAGTATAATATGAGATTAACCTAAAACTTAAGTGCGTACTTGAAGTCGGTACACGTTGCGTAGAACACAAGACGTAAATGGTTCATACAGAGCTGAGAGGGCAGAGTATTGCGCTATCACTCGACCGCTATGCGGACTCGCATGCCATCTCTCTCGCACCATACACTGTCAGTTTTAACAAACGTCACCACTTGGCTGAATCTGCGGAAACTCACAGCTAACTTCACTCCAGACGCATAAAGTTTTGCATGTACTCTATTTAAAAGCATTATAAATAGAGTACATGCATCTATTTAAAGACATATATTTTACCATTTTTGAAACAAGTGAAACATTTAAAACCCATTGAAAATATGGGGGTTCGCCTAATTTACTGTTAATTATTTAAGTTCGCTCGTTATTATATTATAATAAAAATGTTTATAAGCACATACGAATTAAATCCATACTTAGAAATGCTTAGTTTTAGATAATTGTTACTTTGATCTCAATAAAGCGAGAGGGCAATAGATTTAATATTACCATAGAAGAAGAAAACTAAAAACGACAATGGCCCAGTAAAATTATACTCTGAAAAGAGCGCTTAAATCGTACAACTCTAGAAGGCGCCACCAATCATGCTTCTTCTGCATTTTGATACAGAAAAACACCACTAGACTTTTAACCGACATAATATTCGGTTTTTACATATTACTAAAAGAAAAACTACCAAAAAACGAGAAAAATATAGACATATTACCCCACACCACAGTCACTTCACGGGAACGTTCACAAAAGTTTGACGTCGTTCCCTTGTTTTATTGTAACGCTAGTAGAACGCAAATAAATTAATTACCTGTGACGCTATTCACAAACTTACGATTTAGGGGTTTTTCAGAGTTACATTTTTACTGGACGATTAATATACCTGGTTTCATATATATATATGTTAATTCCTTATTCATAATTATTATATGAGGTTTATAGTCTCGTAAAAAAGTGTTATTCTTAATCAAATTTAGAATGCAATTTTACTTTTAATTAAAAACGTGTAGGTTATGTGGCTTTAATACAATATAATATATTTAACAAACAAATGCACTACATTGATTAAAATGTATTCAATAAATAACTCGATTTTTATTTAAAATCGAATCGATGACGCTTTAGGGCTTAGGGCATTACTAACAGATCAATGATCGAACGGTCAAATATTATATCAAGAATCTTGAAGAAGCCTATAAACTTACTCTAACTCAATTTGAATAAGACCGTAATACTTTAATATAGTCCTATTTTAACGGGCTTATAAACCTCTTACAATGATTCTGAATAAGGATTCAAGACGTTTGTAGAGTGTTTTCTTTTTTAAACATTGTATTTAAAACTATGTTTAATAACCACTTAATTTAGTCAATTATTAACTTGATTTCATTAACTGTATGATCAGTAATTGAATTAAAAACAATTGTTTGACATATATATTCTACAAATTATTTTATATTTTCTTTTAATAACACAGGCCGACATGACTATTGTTGTTTAAAATATTTTTAATAATCTGATGATTTTTACCAATTTACTAGTCATTTTATAGTATCATATCACACTCGGTTTTTACAGTAATCAATATAGTAGTGGTGAAGCGAAGGAAGTCTTCAATGAAGCACCCTTTGCTTGAATAATGCGATATTTCAATTGTTTTACAATAAGATAATAAATAGTTGTTGCGCGTACAAAGGTTCGGTTTGCTCCGTACTGAATTTTCGAATATTGCGGTTGGCCGTAGACTAATGAGCGTTTGTCATAGGCAATTCTGATATTGCGTGTACACACCGGCGCGAGCGTATGCCAGTAAGTCAGTATTTATGCCCGGCTGGACTGGTGTGTACCTTCCTTTGGTAAATCGTGCGGCGACAAGTGGTAATTTAAACTTTTTGTACAACAATTAGTTGATTAAACTATTAAGTTTTGGCGGATTTTCTACGAATTTCCTCGTCGGATATTGTACCTATTAGATGCGTCAGCAACACACCTATATACAAGGTATTAAAAAAACGATTCCTTACATTGACGTCGTTCATATAACATATACAGTTTTTGCTGTAGTACAACAGACCGAATGACGGCCCACTAGAAGGAAAATAGTTACCGTTGCCTATTGCATGTTAGCAACAGCAAAAGTGCTACTAATTTGTTGCTAACCTCAAAAGGGGGACATGTAGTTTAAGATACATGGTATACAATACGCTTTCCCAACTGACGGTGATTTGCGGTCTATTGATTATTTGTATTTTTTTTAAAGCTGTATGATATATTAATTGTAAATTTTAATGGTCAGTACAAAACGACAAAAAATAAATGTAAAGTAATTTAAAAGTTTATTTCGACATAGATTTCAATTTAGTGTTTAAACCATAAAAACATCTTTATCTTTTTTTATATTATATTTTGAAAAAAGCAAAGAAAGTTATTATTTTAACGTAGTTTCAAAGAGATATGTGTTTTGAGTTAAAATCAAAAGAATATCAGTTAGATAGCACACAAGGTTATGAAAAAAACAGTTTTTATTTTTATTGACACTGTTCCACCACTTCAAAAAAATTGAAATAATTGTAAAAACATGGTGGAATGAATGGTGGAAAAAAATGATGATAGATAAATTTCAAAAACTCGAGATAAAAAGCATTTTAGTTTTATTTTATTTTTAAAACATCGGATTTTCATCCGGGAATTACAACAAAAATATAGTTTAATGCCGTTTGCTCCCAAATATTGGTAAAAAATTTGCCATGAGTTAATTTGTAATTTTCCTAATAAAAACGTAAAAATAGGTATTTTAAAAAAACTCGAAAAATACTTAAGATAAAAGGCTGAAAATTTGGGTGAATTATTTTTATTCGATAACAAAACGATCCCCATAGTAAAAATAGAAAACGCCGCGGGGGCAGTTTTACTTAGAAACCCCTTTGATGAAACAATGATTAATTTAATATTCAGAGGTTTGGTATGCGCTCAAAAGTGATTTGCATAATTTGTGGGCAATTAACAGCATTTAAGCTATAAAGTTGTTGTGTCACGTTGTTAGGTAAATATATAACCCGTTGTTTACATTATGTCTACTTCTATTGGGAAATGTGAGTATCAGATATTCAAACAACCACCTTCCTGTCGGTTCCGTGCTTGTTGTCGTGGAAACCGGCATAATGTAGAGGAGGGGTAAGATTGGAGTGATATACGAGGGCCGAACTACACTTTCTAGATGAATATTTGAATTTATTTCATGAAATACTTGGTAGTCTTGATGAAGAAAGTACCATTTCATTAATATTTAAAGCCATAGCAAAAAAATTGCAAGCAGTAGCAATAGCAAAAAAGACTAACCCAAGGTTTATTTCCATCAAATTTTATGGGAATAAACCTTGGGTTAGTCTTTTTTCGTGTATTTAATTAAAATCAAAATACAGCGTCAATGTTTAGATGCTGATATTTATGATATACTATTGCTACTGCTTGCAATTTTTTTCTTAAACGTAAAAACATCATTCAAACTAACTCTATATATTAATAAGTAATATAATTGTAATTTATATATTTTAGTATAATAATTAATTGTTGTTAAATTTTAAATGTTACAGTTTCCAATTTTTTTGTAAAACCAAATGTGATAAATGAAAAATATAATTTTGATAGATAGATAGATAACACTTTATTGTACACCATTACAGAAAACCTTATAGCCTAAAAATATTCTAAATGTGCACAATGGGCGGTCTTATCGCTATTAAGCGATCTCTTCCAGACAACCCGTAATACAATACAATACAATAATTAAATAATAATTAATATATTTTGGGTTCAGGACACTTAAAATTAACAATAATAGCCATCGAAATAAAAATAACGCTAAATTTTTTTATAATAGATCGGCCTGTGTTATTTATACTACGTAAATATTGCTAATGAAATAGACACATATAAATAAAAAAGTTTCATAATTTCTATTCATCCAAAGTTGTATGGAAAAATCGCAATTAGCCTGTAATATTGTATACTATATATATATATATATATATATATATATATATATATACAACACATACCATGGAAGAAAAAAGAGGAATACTAGGAACAACAATCGACCATCGAAACATGTAACCCTAAAAAATCCTATATAAAGATCACTTCAAGATTTGCTTTCTTTTGATATAGAAAAACACTGACTTTGAAATAACATCATTTAAATATAATTTATAAATAAAAAGTCGAAAAGTGGGATTCAATGAAAATAAAGTAGGCATTATTTTCTATTTAATTAATTTACATTATTTATAATATCCTTACCAGGTTTATAATTATGCTCGCGAGAAAATGGTTTTTATTAATAACACTTAACTATTTTTAACGTGCCTATAAACCTCGTATAAGTATTATGAATAAGGGGGGCTCAAGACTAAATTTTTACTGAGTTCCATTTTCGAATGAAATGGTTTAAAAAAGTTTTAAATAAAAAAAAATCGCAGAAATATCTAGTAATGATGCGTTTCCATATCATAACGTAAAAGAAAATCAAAGTAGGATTTATTACTCCTACGGGGTCAAGCAGGAAACAGGCGAAAGAAATGGGCATGTCGAGTATATGTGTGGAACAAGACATACTCTCGCTGGTGACGTCCCTCTTTACTCTCCTTCGTGCTGCCATGGAAGTAGGCATAATCTATACGAGGTATTAGAGTTACATGTTCACAAGACGATTGTGATTCCGTCTTCCATGTCCGAAAGCAACTTGGAATTCAATAATGTTTTCAAACGTTTTAAAATTGTTACACAAAACACTTCGGTTTCAGCCTAACCAGATATAATTATGTAAAAGACTTGCTAAGTTAAAAGTTGTAAAATCTAATTTGATAATTAATTATTTTAATTTCATAATTTTTCGAAACATAAAATACTGACTAAATTCTCAGTTTTTTTTTGAGTTGTTAATTAAAAAGAATTTAATTGATATAGTAATAGTTGTCTTTGTAAAAGAAGTTGTCTCAAGTATGTTTGGCATTTATTGTTGTTTGTAAATAGCATAAGTATTTAGAATAAGTAAAACCTTATTATCAAGTTTATTTCTTATAGTAGATAGATGTTATTGACCGCCTAAGAGCTGATTTTTCAATCATCATTATAAAAGTTATTAATAGAATAAAACACGTGCAAAATTTGAAATGTCAGTTGCATGAATAAAACAGTTGAATTGTTTCACTTTTGAATTTAGGTCAGGTTTTAATTTACTCCACTGATAACTTTTATCTGATGATTGAAAAATCGCCCTTAAATAGTGTTATTACAACCAAAGGCGCGAAGTCGAATGCGGTCTTTTTCTTGTCTTCACTTTGTTAGTGACATTCGGCTTTACGTCAGCGTCACTAGTTTAAATAGAAATTACAAAACCCAGTTAAGAGCTACCTAAATGGAGTTCGTTGCCTCGCTTACGCATTACTATATTTTTAAAGATATAGATTGACTTAATTTACTTACGACAATAATATTACGCGTGTTTCACAAAAACATCGTTTTGATTCAGACGGAAGTTTCATACATCTGAATCTTGTGCAAGGCCTATATAGTATATAGAGTGGGAAAATAAAATATATTAAACACTTCATATCTTTATAGAAAATAACACATTACATATGAAGTAAAATGTCATTTGTTGCCTCATATCAGTGACGTGGCACACAGAATGTGGTAATATTCGGCAAGCACTCTATCGAATTGTATTCGAATAGATGATTCGATACAAGTTGTTACACGAGTATTTATTTTAATTTTGAAGGAACAATGTATTTTATTGTTGGTTTTATTAAAATTTATTAATTTGTTTTACTAATTAAATGTTACATAAGTAGAATTTTAGTTTTATTAATTATTCTTATTTAACAAAATTGGGTCGTTTTGGTCCTACGCCAAAAGGAAGATTTGCACTGAAAATCAGCGTTGTGTCGGATGTAATTCCGGCACAGCAATATGCTGAGTGCAAACCTTGTTCGTTGAAAATGCGGCGTACAAATTCTCAAATTATGCTCTGTGTATAATAATGTATAAAGAATGTAACGTGGCTATTTCTTCAAATAGTGTTTCTTTCTTCTTCCTTACATAAAAAATCCACATGAATTGTTATATATAGAAATGAATATTTGACGGCCTCTGTGGTTGAGCGGGCTAAACTTTTGCCGGCCTACCTCACTGTAACGCAGAGGCTCCCGGGTTCGATACCTGGTATTATAAATTTCGGAAACGAATTTTCTCCGTTATTTACTATGGTCTGGGTGTCTGGGTCTGGCCCCGGAGTAATCCGTTGTATATTACCCATAACAGGCGTAACTTGCTTAATTTGGGGATATAAAATATGTGTGTTTGACTGCCGATTTTTTTATATATAATAATAGAACATTTATGTCCCACTGGTGGGCTCGGGCCTCTCATTTATTGCGGCATGGACACCCACCACCCTCGTCCAAGGTAGCCTGGATGGTTTGGCATTTCGCTTATCTCGATGTGCAGGTTTCATCACGATGTTTTCCTTCATCGTCAGCACATGATAATTGTAACAATAGAAGTGGCCATGGAAACAAAATCAATATTCTGTGAAACGTTCGTAATTTTTTGTTAAGATTAGTGGATTACAGATTTGTCGTATTCAAAAATGTGGTGATGCGTGAGCGGGCATCCAACTCCATTTAGGCTGCCCCTTAACGATTTAATGACTAAGTTATATCATACTAAAACTATTCATTAGAAAATATGATTCAAGAAGAGGCTTAATTAGAAAACTCTTGTGTTTTAAAACCATAAAGTCGTTCAAGTTAACCAAATGTCGTTGATATTACACGTGATATAGAGGCTAATGAAATCCAGAGTTATAGTTTGCATGTATATTTTCAGATCCTTTGTAGATTGGGGTGGCGTCGCGTTTATTTGATCTTTACATTGTCTATATTAGAGATGACACGAATATTCGGCTGCTATTCGACATTCGGCCCAATAGTGAGTACTATTCGGCCGAATACTGAATTGTGAAATAAAAAACGCGCACATGTTGCTCAATATTGTATATATTTCCATCAAAAATGTACAGTTAAACTACGCTTTAACATGGTTAAACGTGTTTTTATTTAATTTATATAAATTAGAATAAATAAATTTAATTATTACGTTTTGTCCAGTTTTAAAATTTAAGAATCAAATAAAAAATCATTTAAAATCGCACTTAAAACCGTTAAAACATAGTTTTGACCGTGTACCTTTCATTCGCGAGAACGTAAGAAATACTGCACAAGTTATTGCTTCAATATTGCTATGCGTGAATTCCACATGTCTTATGTCGACCATTCGGTATTCGGCCAAACCACTCTTCGTGGCATCTCTAGTCTATATTGTTGTTTTCTCAAAGAAACTTATAACCATCTCGGATCTCGCATTATTTAATGTCAGGTCGGTTAAAATTTAGACCCGTTTTAAAAATGACATTTACATGTTAATGAAAACAAGATTTTATCTAATATTTATTTTTTGTGGCAAACATGAATAATGCTGATATTGGATAGTCATACAAATCGAATCAATTTCGTTGAATGACACAGAACTAAAAGGACTTGACGGAATTGAATGACATCCAGTGTCGTTGAATGATTCAATTTTATCTTTATATGGACCACTTTGGTTTATTATTTGGAGATCTTCAGGTGGAAATGAAATACTGTTGTGTGTTTGACACTGAATATATCGAGACGTTGCCGCCACTTTATCGTAAGCGACATTTGGACTTGAGTATATTTTTTGTTGCAAAACGTATTTATTTTAAACAACTATTTTGTTTTCAGACCTTCAGTTATTGATTCAGTAGGGCCTAATCTAATTAAAACTGAAAGTATTTAAAACAAAATAATAGTATAAAGTACCTTTTTCAACAAAGACTATACTTAGATCCAAATGTCGCTTATGATAAAATGGCGGTAAAGGCTCGATATGTAGTAGTAGTTTGATACTCTTTTTAAACAGATACTTGGTTCCATATTCTAGAAGGATAAATAGACTTCCCAGGGTGAATTGTGAATTGAGCTCTTCATTGTCCGCCGCATTGATGCTTATCATTGATATCAACAAGGCATTAAAATCGACGAAATTCTTAACATATAGGAATTTAAAAATGAAAATGAATTAAATGGAATCTTACAGATTACTTATTGAAAGTCACGAGTCTACCACCGCTCCCAAAGAAACTTTAGTTACTGTTAAAGGACAAGAAGCGACGCAAAAAAATCCCCAGCAACATATCTTTACTTAATAATTATTATGTACTAGAGTTTACCCCGCGGTTGCGCCGCGGGTCAACCTCTAGTGCGTGCTTCTTGTTTAAAGAGCAGGCGTTAACACGGGTTACATTGTATTCAATTTTTATGTTAGTGCTATTTTCCCCGGAAAATTCATTTCATTTTATATCGCAAACTATCCCATTTCCGGGGATGAAAAGTATCTTTGCCCATTTTCGATATTAAAACTGCACAAAATGACACCAAATCGATCAAAATGACCAAGTCGATCAGAATGGCCAAATCGGTCAAAATGACCAAAATGACCAATATAACAAAAATGGCAAATCATAAAAAAACCTATCCTACTTTCTGGGATAACCTTTACATAAATCTATACCATTATCCGGGAAGAAAAGTATCCCTTGTATCCCGGTATTAAAATTACATATATACCGAATTACAGCCAAATCGGTCCAACAGTTTTTCCGTAAAAGCATAACAAACAGAAAGAGAAATATATTTTTATCCCGGAAACTATCCCATTTTTCGGGACAAAAGTATGTTATGTGTATCCTCGGCATCGAAAATATTTATTTACTGAGTTTCAGCCAAATCGGTCCAGTAGTTTTTCCGTGAAAACGGAACAGACAAGAATGAGTTACTTTCGCATTTATAATATTAATAGGGATATACATTCGTCATTTTTTTAATGTAGTTTATACTTACTAATACAAGGTTTAACAAATTAATTTGTATGAATGATTATAGCTATCGCATTATTCCCATTCGGTGCGGTTGTAAGAAACATGGTTGCGGACTAATCGCTCGCAAGTTTCACCCTGGAACTTAAAAGGCCTAGGGTTACATTTTAACTTGTATCTATGAATGTGTCCACTTGAAATATTTACACGTTCAGCTATGGACTTCAAATGAAACTCAAATATCTATAACATTCGTGCATTCAAAAATATGTGTCAATATAGACGAATTCAAAGTTCCGTTTGCGCATGTTTTTAGAGTATAGACAATATTCGAAAGCCGCCCCACTGATATAGCGAGCCATTCCAAATGTTGATTGTATTGTAGGAATTATTGTTGATTAGAAATGTAAGACTGAAATAAAATGATGACTCTATTCCTACACGTGTTTTATTAAACTTCAACGTAATTCCATCAAAGAACAGGAATATGAATTACAAATTTACAATCCAATATTTAAAAAACGTGCATTCCGAAAAGCCCTTAATCCTCGCTAGAGGGGCACAAGTCATTTTCTCTAGCTCTTTAATATAGAAAAAAACACTACTAATGCCCGGTTTCTGAAGTTACCAGTTAGGAGTTCAATAACAATTGATTCCATAAAGTTATGTAATAGATAAACTTAGGTTAACTGTTAACCTACAACTAGTACCAAAACTCGCCACTAGAGGGATCTATTTAAGAAGGAATATCTAATATTTATTTACATCAAACAAAAGATATGGAATAGATAAACGCCTAATATTGGTCAGTTAAGTTGAACCTAGTTAACTATCGTACGATGGTGTGTTCAAAAACGCAATTTTATAAGTTATTGAACCGATAGCGCTAACGAACAAATAAACTACAATTAAAAGTACCTCAGAAACCGGGCATAAGTAATGCCAGTTTTGTATATCTTGCTATTCATTCGTTTGTTTTATGGTAAGGGGGAGGACACAACGCAGCGCGCTGCGGTGCGACGACGCATCGCACGTCATCACGCAATACGATGACGCAAAGCAAAATTGCACCGCATAAATCAGCAGGCATCGTACAAGTAGACGCTGAACAATCAGTTCGTAATGAAACACGGATCGCACTATTTGCATTAAGACGCATGAAGTATAAACAAAGAAGAGAGTACTGGGTGCATTCATTTATTACTATTATGAAATTTGTACGATGCAGACATGCATCGGAAAATTCCGCGATGCGTCATAGATATCTGCGGTGCCGTTGTGGCCTTGCACTTGTTGCTGGTTAAAATGTGACAGAGAAAGTAATGTATATATTTTCCCAAGGTAAACAGTAAATAGTAGGTAAGATATATATAAATCTACTACTGCCTACTGTTCGAAATGACACCTACTTAAGTAGATGAGTAACTAAATGTCAAGTGCAACTGATCAAAATCGTTTACATGCATTAAGTCACTTAGTTTAGTTAAAATTATCTTATACTTAATACGTGTAAACCAACCGGCCATAGTGCTCAGATACAGTCATATATTTTTGATGATATTATTTTTTTAATGAATTTTCTGCATTATTTTTGTGCAGGTTGACACGTAAATACTGATCATAAAATAGACTTACAATTAAATTATTTGAAAAACTCACCGCTCGCTCCGTACTCGATTTTGAAGGTTTTAACAGTTGGTTTGGTGGCGCCAATGTCACTTTCACTAATGTCGTTTGTCACACGCGACACTGATACGTTCCGGTGAGTGGTTTATGGTATATTGCAAGCAAGCATTAAAACCATTCAATTTTAAAACTGTCATAAAAACAGCAGTACTTACACATATGTATGGTAAGCGTAAAATTTATTCTACGAGTAGAGATTACCCAACGTTTTCTGAAAAAATGGAATATCTTCAGACTCCAATAAGCGTTTGTCGAAAAAGTTTCAATTCATCTAAATGCTCGAGAGCTGATTGCCGGATCGGATCAACATTTAAACACTAGAATGACGTATTTCAAACTAAATTAAACTGCAGTTTCTATTCACAAAGTACTAGGTGCATCCATTTTTCACTGTTATGAAATTTGTACGATGCTGTAACGCAACGGAAATCCATACGGTGTGCGACATCGTGGATTATTGCGATGCGGCGTTGCATCGCAGCTTTGTCATCTCGCCCCATAGATTAATCCTTAATACGTGCCTCTCCCTTACAATTTCATTTGGTTTAAATTTGACAGACTCCATACAAGTAATGGTATGGTAAAAAGTAACATATTTCTATATTTACTATCCATTTACTATAGGGTTTCTATCCAGCTGTAATAGTTTAAATGCATTGAGTACCTATCTAAATAAACGAGGAAAGTTAAGTGCAAAACACTCAGCCAATTAAATTTTAATTAATAATTTTACAAGGAAATTGTTAGTTAATATTTTAAGTATTTTTAAAAAGGTTAAAAATACGTAGAAACCAAGCACTAGTCTCACATCTATGTTTCCCGTCAATCGTCAGCATTTTCGCAATTAACTAACAACTTAAAGTCCCTTCCATGGATTCCGATTAAAAATTCAATAAAACAGACAAAATATTTTATTAATTAACTTAAACACTTAAAAGTATCTAATAAACATCTTTAACGATACTACTTATCAAAATACATGTAAATTATATAAATACTTACCGAGATCGTGACTGAGTTCAATGTCATCATAGTGCCCAGATACAACCATATAATTTTGATAATTCATTTTTTTTTAAAGCGGTTTAGATTACTCGGCTGCCTAAACTTATTTACGTTTACGTCATACAATAATCAGTATGACGTCAATGTTCCATATGAGTTCCCGTATATTAAACTATTTTCGACATTTAAGGACATCAGTTTAAGTAAAAACTTAAAGGTAAATCTAACGCTCTAGGCTTAGCACATTTTGCACTTACAGCTTTTGCTGTTGGTTTAGAAAGTGTCTCTGTACACCACTAATTTTTATCGCAAATATTTCATTCAAATCATTACAACTGTTGATAAACAAAACCAACAGTAAATTTATGCTAAGTATAAATATTATACTACGCGTAGCAATACCCTAAACCTTTTAAAAAAAATTGAACATTTTCTGTTTACAATATAAGCCTTTTTCGAAAATATCTAAATTCAACAAAATGCTCAAGGGCAGGTTTCCGGCTCGTCTGTACTAACCCTTATACGCCACAATGACGTATTTCGGCTTAAATTAAACTGCAGTTTCTATTCATAGTAATAGCCTAACACCCATGTCTCGCTGGAACCATGGTCCACATGATCGCTTCGGGGAAAGTCATGGGGTATCTGAACCAAGATCGAGCCAATCCCAGCATCCTGACAAGGAAAATTATACGCTTATAATAAATGTCAATGTAAAATCCGGTCATTATGTATCAAGTGGGCAATATAAAAAAAACTGGGCAATATAATATAATAAAACAAATGAACTGGCAGTGAAGTGTGGCTTGTACTTGAGCGACACAAGCAAGAACTGCGTGTCACGGAGATGAATATGCTGCGTTGGATGTGTGGAGTGACGCGAAAAGACCGTGTCAGGAACTCCCGCAGCCGCGGCAGTCTTCATGTCCGTGACATAGCAGACAAACTGCAAGAGTGTCAGTGAACAAATGTTCCAAGAAATGTTGGCTTGACATGACATGCGTACCAATGATCTCAAAACGGGGGATGCTGAAGACCGCGCGAAGTGGAGTAGAAAAAGTAGGAAAGCGGACCCTGGGCGTCGGAGTGAACGCTCCGAACGCAACCGGTATTTAACGCTCTGATAATGATGATGATGAGATTAAACCCTTACTAACCTGGTGAGGGGCCTCGGCCACCAGTTGAGCTGCTCCCTCGTAATGGCGAGCTGATGGGCCATCCTGACCAACTCACCCTTCAACTCTTCGACGACTTCCTTCAGGGCGTTGGTCTCGGCCGCAGCCAACGAGACGCGCAAGCTCAATTGCGCGCACTCCACGGAACATTGCTCGCGGGCCCTGTGTTCAGTTTAAGGCTTGTAGCAACGCCAACAACCTTAAGAAGTTGTCGGGCGATAACGAGGATTCCACAGACGCGGTCGTTTTTCAGATGCATTATTATTTTACTAGCTGCGCCCCGCAGTTTCACCCGCGTGGTGATGGAAAATTGTGATAATGATGATCATTCTTCACACTATAATAATTCTTTATAAATTATAGGCTATGTGTTGTTATTCTGATCAAGTTGAAGTTATATTATTGTAAAGTTTCATAAAAATCCATTCAGTAGTTTTAGCGTGAAAAAGTAACAAACATACATCCATACATACAAACTTTCGCGTTTATAATATTCGTAGAAAGCAGGATTGTCAAAAAATAAGTATTTAAAATAAAAATACAACCAAACTATTTATCTCCCTTTTATAAAGATGTTAATGTTTTATTATCTTATTTAGATAAATATTAAATGAGTAAAATGATTTGACGTCAATAATTTGGAGGGATTTGGTTATTTTTCTTAATTTAGAATAGCAGGTTGTAGAAAAATTATGAAATAACCACTACGTCTCATATCGTGAAAATTTGTGATAAATTATTGATAAGTAAATATCGTAAAAAATATGGTGGCAGACTGTATTCTAATATATTACAAATTAAAGGAAAATCTTGTAGATATTAATGTTATATTTATTTAAGTTTTGACGCAACATAAAAAAATAAAAACTTAAAGAATTAAATCATACAAAGAGAATGAGGTTTGGATAAATACCAACGAAAAGTTGTTTGGTTTGCGCCTCATTTTCGACCTTTTGTAGCAACAGGAGCCTTAAACATGCATCTCACCTAACTACACAGAATAAAGGACAATCTCAGTAGCGTTAGTGTGTATTTTGGTATATAAAAAATCCCATGTCTTTCGAACTATGATGAATCGGACAAAACCGAAATAAACATTTTAGAGCTTCAAAAACACTTTCAATAAAAATTAGTTGGAACAGGTTTGCAAAGTTATCTTCGTTTGTACCCAAAAGTCTATATAGAGTTTTAATTTGAGAAACTATGGCAACACCATATACAACACATTTTCATACCCTATAAGAAAAATATATAACACACCTATCTGTAATATATAATATTATAAAATTCTAAACATGCCGTATCTGTACATTGAAGCTATTAAAAAAAAAACAACTGGAATAGACTATATAGACGATGGAGAACACGATGCAATTTTTGTTAGATTTTTTGTCTGTTTGTTCGGGATTCACGGACAAACTACTGGGCCGATTTCGATGCTGTCTTCGCTGATCGACAGCAAATTCTTAGACTGGTGGCAGTCGAAAAAATCTGCGCTACTTTTTATCCTGGGAATCCCGTGAGACTTTTTCTGGGGATGATTTAGATGTGATGTGATTTTTTCACTGATCGATAGTAAATTTTATGTAATAAAATATGTGATATTTTTTATAGCGGAAATCCCGCGGAAAATTTTCCGGGAACGGTTCAGGTACATAAAAGTTTGCTTATTTAAGCGGAACCCAGCAATTTGGTCACGCCTCTCGCAAATTATAAACCGAAAGAAAATTAAAATCAAAAATTACAATTTACGTAAGCGGTTCAAGTCTTCAAGAGAATTTCGATTGTGTGGTTGATGTATTAACTTTATTTTTTATTGCATGAGTTCCGCAGGCAGGCAGACGGCCCACTTGTGAACGCAATACCAAAGGTGCTACAAATGCGCTGCTGCTCTCTTAAGGGAGACTGGAACCTGGTCACTAATATACCAGAACACAACTGAAGGTTGCTATGGCGACATACTTTAGACCAGGGGTGGTAGCCATCCAGTCGGGCAAATGCCCTACCATCTGGCTGTCGGGTTGTTTTGACGCCTTTTACGACAGGCCACCCCAACGCAGGAAATTGTAATCTCTTGTCTCCGTTCCTGGACGGATAATAAACTTTCTAAGATCCAGCGAACATATTATCATATGAGGCCCGCGTCCGACACAAACGTGGCCCATTTTTACGCTATCAAAGACTTTTTTAACCAATTTATTATTCACAGTTAAATTTAAACATATAGCATGTATATTTTTGTAATTCTCTTTTAATTTGCTTTATTTTGTTACCCTACTCGATATGTTTGATTATATTTTTTATTAGCGTATTAATATTTCGCGCCAAAAATCCGCCATTTTGCTTTATTTTAATGACTTATCTAAGGACACGGGTTTTTAAGACGAATATAACGATACCTTAACTGTCAAAATCCATCAAGCCGTTTGAAAGATAGTAGTAATAAAGAATTACCCTTCCTTGGCAGTCGGGTATAAAAACCTAATTAAGTAAACTTGAGCGCCTCCAAAATTTTTGTATAAGGTTCTCATATTTGGGTTACGCAAATATGACCACGTCTCGTGAGTTACGTAAAAACACTCAAGTGGTTGCCAATTCGTTTTCGCCGGAATACTCATATTCTTTCACTCCTTTACAGTGTGTTGTTTATCCCCACAACCCCGTATTATCTCAAAGAACGCTTTGAATTCATCTCTTCTTCTCACAATTTACGACCTTCTAGGAATCTTAGACTCAATACTCCCAAACATTGTTTATCTTTTTACAATAATTCTTTTACTGTAGAGGCTATTCGACTCTGGAATGAGCTACCTGTTACTGTTAGACAAGCTAAATCACAAACAATTTTTAAGAACATGACAAAAAAGCACTACCTGCAACATAGTTTGATATTTTTACATATATTTATGTACATGTATATATTTATGTATGTCTATTAAGTATAATTCTTACTTATACAATATTTTATATACTTTTTTTATGAATAAAATATAATGTTAGTAACTGCCTATCCTATAATATTTATGTAAACCACCTTTGACAAATATAATCTGTTTTATTTCTGTTGTCTGGAAGAGATCGCTTCTTAGCGATAAGACCGCCCATTGTGCTCATTTAGAATATTTTTTTAGGCTGTAAGTTTTTCTGTTTTCTATAATGGTGTACAATAAAGTGTTATCTATGTATCTAAGTTTTATGTAAGTAAAATAAAGCTACTTCCCAGTCGTTGACCGTTGGCGTAGCGGCGTGGAAAACTATAGTAATACTTATATAAATGTTCTTTCTATCTCTTTTTTAGTGAAAAGATAAATGGAGAATCTAGTAGGGATCTGTGGAGTTATAAGTTTGAGAAATAATAATGCTAGAATAATATTTATCTAAAATTAATACAAACTGTTGTTCCAATTTGAGATGTTCGCTGGTGTCCTCAAGCGTCTGCTGCCTGTCGGCTGCCTCCCTCCTTAGGGCGGCCACTTCCGCCTCCGCATTGGTCAGCAGGTCCTCGTGTTCGGCCAGCTCGTCCTCCAGCACGTTCAGCTGACACACAATACAGGAAATCAGACCAGTCCTTGTCGGCATCAAGTAGTATTATGAGTTTTTAATTGACAGATTGACAGAACCTCCAGACAAATATTTACAATCCCTAATACACACCCAGACACACACATGCACACATGCACACACACACACACACACACACACACACACACACACACACACACACACACACACACACACACACACACACACACACACACACACACACACACACACACACACACACACACACACACACACACACACACACACACACAGACAGACATAAGGACAGAGCGTGAGCTCACACTTGCATATTATGTATACTAATATTATAGAGATGGATAGTTATTGTAAAAGTCAGCTAATAAGCGGTTGATCACAAAATAACCATTTTTGTAACGAGGCCACATTCGTTTGAGGACTATATACCGCTGGAGAAGTGCATTGTGGTGGCAATAAATGGCGAATGATGAAATATGCCACGATCGAGCACACCCATTAAATCCCTCGGCGTTCTCTCTTTCGTCCTTAAACCAGGCCTACGGGTACATTATGGCCTTGTCACTGCGCGAAGTCCTGGCAGATATCGGTCCAACGACCGCTTCCACTGCAGAGAGGATTAAAGCCCCGGTGAGTTCCATTATCTCAACGGTATTAATGGAAGGTGGGAGCCCTTCCCCAGGGTGCCACTCGCGCCGCCCACTAAGTACGCTCTCTGGTACCAACGCGTCCTCCTTTGTTGAGCAGGCTGGAGCGCTCACGCTTCCGCTCCGCCTCCTTCTTAGCGAGCATGACCAACTCACAGAAGGAGGACCAGAAAAGAACCACGGCTAAGTTTTCCATCAACTCGTGAACTGAATAATAGTTGTCGAACAAAACCAATCACCGACAAGTTTACGATTTAGCTGTCAGCCGTTGGCTGTCGGTTGGTGAGTTATTAACCGATTAGCCAAATAGCCTACAGCTGATATTTAGCTGGCTATTGAATCACCATTAGCCGGATGGTTAGCTTTAGGAATTTCGTTGGTTATCCCATCGCTACTTACCTATATTAAATAACATATTAAAAGGGCAGCGCGACTATATAAACACAATTATGTTGAACAGGCGTATTCGCACTATGTACGTCCGTCACCGAGGAAGAAATACACATCAGTGTTCAAAATGCCCTAGGGTGCAGTGCTGCCTTAGGTACATAAGGTGTTGGTTTCTAGGCTCCTAAGCAGAAAGACCTAAATTTGTGTCTTTAAGACTGTTATAAGACCAATTTTAATATATAGCTGTGAAGACTGGACACTTTTACTTTAAAACAAGAGCAAACTGTTAGTCACAGAGAAAGGTTTTCAGAAAATTCTTGGGCCCAGCAAAAGGTGGAGAAGCTGAAGGGCCCGAATCAGCTCCAAAATAGAAAACCTCGTCACCGAGCCCAACATAATTGGATAGATAAAGGCTCACAGTTTCTACTGGCTCTGTTATGTAAAACGGATGGAGAAGGATTGACGTGAAAAAGCATACTTGGGGGCGACCAGCCGGTTGGACATCCTAAGTATCGCTGGAAAGATCGAGATACAAAACTACAATTGGCAAGAAACTCTGCAAGACGGGGGAAAGTTGCGTGCACTCGTTTCGGAGGCCAAGACTCGCTTTGGGCCGCTGAGTTAACGGATTTATAATAATAATTATTTATTTATCAATGACACGGTACGAAAATCAAGATCTTACATTATATGTTTCAGACCATCATTTCATTAGCCATTCTTTTGGCCTACATATATTTAAATTTAAATGAGATTATTTAAAATAACATGTACAATTTAAAAATTACTTTATAATTAATTACTTAATTAATATAGTTATGTCAGTTTGATATAATAATAACTACTAATTATATATATCAAATAGAAACAATTGTCAGCAAAAAAAAATACATGTCAACCTAAGAATTTCACTTGGTTACTTCCGTCGCCACTTTCTGCTTGCTGCCATGGAAGTGAGCATAATGTAAAGAAAAATCGAGATATCAAAATGATTTTTTTAGATTTAATTCTTATAATAATCCTTAAAAGCTTAATAGCAAAATCGGATTACCCGTTCGTAGGCATGGTCTCTCTGCGCGCGCGCATCTGCGCAGGCGGCCCTCTCCAGCTGCAGAGCGTGCTCGCACACCGCGATTGCTGCTCGGACGCCTTCCATCTCATTGCGAGTGTTGCGCCAACCTGTAGATGGTGGCAACAAAGTGCAATCATCAAGGAAGAACTTTCAAAGAAATTTTTTTGATATACAGACATATTTAGTCGCGCGAAGGTTTTCAGATGACCGCCCCTCCGTCTTCCAAGGACTGCGGCCAGCGCTCTTCTAATTAGTACTATAGACTTTCATCGGCAAACCTTTTAGACGCAGCTTACACTTATTATTCAAATTCAAAAGTTTTATTCCAACTTAATTTATTTATTTATGGAAAACCTACAGCTAAATAGATTTGTTTAGTTAACTATAATTAACAAAAGAAAGCAAATGACAGGTTTTCACGAATAAAAAAACCGTTAAAAGTAACATGCAGACGTAAAAAAGGCACCGAGATGCTTAGTCACTATTGAAAATTTTAAGAGTTAGACACCGCATGGCTCCTGAAATATTGATTACAAAAGAGTCGATGTCATCTATTTACTTACATTATTTAAATTTAATTTTATTTAAATAATTACTTGCTCGCACTAGAAATGAGTTTTGTCTGTAATTAGTAAAACTTAAAGATACATTAATGTGTTGATTAAATCGTATAGACTTCGCTGATATATTAAAGTGGACCTTGCTTAGAAGATCTGGACAATCAACATGGAGATAATTTTTAGAAGAAGTAAAAATTCGGTAATATCTCGTCGGTCTTTAAGTGGCAAGAGGTGAAACTTTACAATACAATATCACTGGAAAACATTTTTGATGGTCGGCCAAATTCGTCCTTGATCAGTTCTCTAACATTTTGCTTTGAACGGCTCATAAAGTTTCGACGTCCACGCACACACTCAAATTTCATATACACCAATCAGGATCAAAAAACTGCGACAAGTGGTTTTGGCAGTCCTCTCGTGATGTTAACCTGACACTGGCTAAGGAATTCTGCAGAGACCGAAACAGGTGAAAATCTGAAGGTGCAAAGTTAGGACTATACGGCGGATGCATTAACACCTCCCAGCCAAACTCTCGTAATTTTTGCTAAGTGGCTAAAAATGTGTGAGGTCTAGCGTTATCATGGTGAAAAACCACATCCCTTCTGTTGATTCATTCCGGCCGCTTTCTCTTAACTCTTTGCTTTAATCTCATCAGTTGTTCGCAGTACAGTTCAGAATCGATGGTCCTGCCTGGCGGTAACAGCTCATAATGAATAATGCCCTTCCAATCTCATCATACACACAGCATCATCTTGTTGCGAGTTAACCCGGGTTTCGCCACAGTCTGTGAAGCCTGACCGGCCTTTGACCACGATCTTTTCCGCACTTTCTTGTCGTACGTGATCCACTTTTCACCACCAGTTATCAGCTTCTTCAAAAATGGTTCGGTTTCATTACGTCGTAATAAAGAATCACAAATGAGTACACGATTCATTAGGTTTCTTTCAGTGAACTCATGAGGCACCCAAATATCGAGCTTTATTGTGTATCCAGCTTTTTTCAAATGCACCAAAACCATTTTGTGGTCAATTCACAGTTCTCCAGCTACATCGTAACTACTAATATGCCGATCTTGCTCCACTTTTTCAAAAATGGCATCAATTTTGTCCGTAACAGGGCTACCAGAGCGACTTGCTTCTTTGATATAAAATTTTACGCATTGAAAACGCTTAAACCAAATTTGCACTACTTTCACAGATACTGCATTAGGTCCATAAACATCACAATTTTTTTCGCGGCTTGTGTTGCATTTTTACCTTTTTTGTAGTAAAATTTTAGAATGTATCAAATTTCTTCATTAGATTCACTCATTTTAACAATAATAAAAACAAATGAAAATCACACATTTTCCTAATTTGAATTTGGAATTGTGTTCTTTAAAATTAAAACTTTTTAATGATACCAAAACCAGCCAGATACAAATGGTATAGCCAAAGAGATCTTATTACAAGTTCATACATACTATATGCGAAAAGACTTTTTCCCCAACCTATTATAATACCTAAATATATAACAATAATAAAAAGTTGCCACTTGGGTTGCGCTTTTTTTGATGTCGCCATTGCAATCCGCCGACAAATAGTCATCGTTGTCATGACACCGATGCGAACGATTTCTGCTGTTTCCAGATGTGTTCGAAAACAGTAAGTATAGCAGTTATATTAAAGAAAACGCACTGAAGCGTAGGAAGTCTTCAATGAAGAACCTTTTGATCTAATATGCGTGTATTTCAATTTTTGCAATTTTACAATAATTTGTAGTAAAAATTTGTTGCGCGTTTGGTTTCGTTACGTAGTGAATTTTGAAAGTTGGCGGTTGCCATAGACAGTGTTTCGTCATAGTAAATTAAATGATAATGCGCGTACACACTGGCGCGAGCGTATTGTTTCATGCCCGGCTAGACCGGTGTGTACCTTCCTTGTAAATCGTGCGGCGACACGCAAAATTCACATTTTACAGTATTTATAGCGAGACACGAAAGTTCGCCTGCTAATGAACGAATTTGCTTTAAAACCGGACTGTCCGGTCGAAAACCCGACATCTAGCAACTCTAAGCACAACTAGTGAACATTAAAAAAGTTGAATATCATTCACAACATTTTCTATTCTATTCGTTTAGCGCTAATGCCACTTGCCTACGGGGCTGAACGAGAGTGACAAGTAAAAACATTTTCCTACTTTTATAGGATGAAAACCGAGCGAAAGATCACACAAAATGCCAGAAGCCATCAAATAGTCATAGTACATTTTCATCTCACCAATACTCATATCTGAGATCCTGTCTTCGGCCGCGCAAACGTCGTCTTCCAGGGCGAGCTTCTCTCTCTCCAAAATCGCATTCTCGAGGTCCTTGTCTTTCAGCAGCTGCTTCAGTCGTTCCAGCTCTTTCATCGCGAGGCGGACTTTAGCGTTGTCAGAGTCCAGGAGAGACTTCAGGGCCGACACTTGGATGCGAAGGCGTTCTGAGCATGACACCTGCATGAATACAATTCAGACGGCCTAAAGACGTCGCTATCGCAGTTTCATATGACGAACATGATAACTGTCAACATATTTGCTATTTAGACTTAACCCAAGAACAGTTGGATAAGCTAGAACACCTTCAAAATGTTTATGTCCGGTTCATATTTGTTTTGCGTAAATATGACCATATCTCCTAGTTTTATGATAAGTTAAAATGGTTGCCTATCCGCCTTCACTAAAATGGGTACTCTCACTTCTACACAATATCCTTTTCATACCCTGTACTCGCACATTTAAAGGAACGGTCAATCTCATTCCTGTAAATTGCGCACAAATGAAATCTTCTGCCAACGATACCTAAATACACTTCGTCCTACATGTGAAATATTTTTGTCGTGCAGACTTCTCGCCTGTGGAACCCCCTCCCCTTGAAAATGAGATAAAATCCAATTCTACATTTAAAAAAGTACTTGTTCACTGACCATCATTAACCCATCAAATAAAAATTGTGTATTAAATAGATTTATTATTGTTCGCGTGCAATATATGTATAATCTACTTAAGAATGTATATCTGTAGTAGTTTATTTTTTGTTTTTACTAGTAGTTGATTACGATTGTAGAGTAGACAACACTTTATTGCTCACGAAATAAACAATTACAAACAATGAACGATTACAATATTGCCATGATAAAACAATAGCCGCGGTCTTATCGCGCTCAAATCAATCTTTTTCAGGCAACCGAACTTAAAGAATAATAATCTAGCATTAGAGAGTAAATAATTTAAATAAACACATTTAAACTACAAACATACGATTGTATTAGTTTTATTTTAGTTACACCACCAAATATTGTTCACATTTTCTTTCAAAATCTCCTCCAACACCGGATTGCCTGGAAGAGATCGCCATGAGCGATAAGGCCGCCCATTGTTCCAATGCAAATGTTTCTATATTAATTGTTTAGGTATAAATTTATGATGAACAATATAATAATTATTATCATATAATAACAGCCCACAAATGTCCCAGTGCTGTGCTCGGGCCTCCCATTATAGGGGGGGACGAACAGTATACCCCCCACGCTTGTCCCTCTAAGGCGGCTTGGCAGGTTTAACACATCGGTTATCTCGATTTGCAGATTGCATCACGATGTTTTCCTTCACCGTTGTTAGCACGTGGTAATTGTAACAATATGCACATTAGGTCAGTAAACTACCTAATGGCGTTCCGGCCAGGATCGAACCCGCGCCCTTTGACTTTGGGACACGTACGCTAGCCATTACGCTACCACGGCTTTATGACGATGACCAATAAAGTGATAAAGTAAAATAATTTTTAGCCAGACGTGTTGCTGAGGAGTTTCTTACAGCGACAACATCTTACGAAGCGCACCTACATGTTATTATCTTACATGTGGGTCATATATCTTTTTTGTGGGTGGGTACAGGTACTCGTTGCCACTTCTTACAAATGAATATACGTGCGTTATGTTATAAGGCATTTATTGCACTGACCCATCACCGGCGCGCAGGCCGGTTATATGGAGTAACTTATCCTAACACTACAATTGGAGGTAGACTTAATTTTTAACTTCTATGTAGGGTCTTCAAAAATCTCCGATGGAACTTATGTTGTAATAAAAACATTCGAAATTGAATACGCAAATTTATAAAAACTAGTATGATTAACGATCGAACGATCTCATCTTATGATTCAAACAAGGAAAAAATCAACATTTTGTGCAAAAACGCAAACCAGCAGGTATGGATGCGCACACTACGAAAGTTTAAAGAAATTACATATGCATTTAATCGTTTGGTTTTCCCCATTCAAATACGCTGGGTTTTACCCACTTGTATTTACGTTGGGTTTCACCCACACGTGGTGGTTTTCCCCAGTTGATAATAGTAGATAGCTATGTGTGTGTAGCATAATATTCTTGCTATACGCACGTGACGCAAGTGTTTTGATTATAACATTGAATTCGGTTGAATCATCTGTTGTTATACCTTTTTCCAAATTAATAATAAGTGGTTAATTAATGGTTGATATTTTGCGTGCTACTCCTAAAAATGAATACAACGTTTACAGTTAGCATAGAAGAAGAGTTAAAAGAATTCGGGAGCCAGCCAGGATGGGACACTGTCCTTACAGAGCCGCCTTAAGTGCATTGGCCGCCGGGATGCGAAAATCAGTTGGCCTACAAACAATTTTAAAAAATGTTTCATTTCTAAGGGTCCTAGCTGTTTGGCTAAAAATGGACACGTGTAAAAAATATTTAACAAAAAAAAAACCACTGTCCGTCTTATCTTAGTATGTCACATACATTTTTCACAAGAGCTACTGGATTTATATTATATTGTTACATACCAATAATTAGGTTGGGGAAAAAGTTTCTTCGCATTTTATATAAAAATTCAAAAGGTTTTTTTATAAAGTTTATTTACATTTGACTAAAGCATATAGGTGCCATTTTGTTGGATAACTTTTTGCCATCTTGTAGGTAGGGACGTGATCCCACTGCTATAAAAATTTTGGGGTTTCTGATCAAAAAACTGCGACAAGTGGTTTTGGCAGTCCTCTCGTGATGTTAACCTGACACTGGCTAAGGAATTCTGCAGAGACCGAAACAGGTGAAAATCTGAAGGTGCAAGGTTAGGACTATACGGCGGATGCATTAACACCTCCCAGCCAAACTCTCGTAATTTTTGCTCAGTGGCTAAAAATGTGTGAGGTCTAGCGTTATCATGGTGAAAAACCACACCCCTTCTGTTGATTAATTCCGGCCGCTTTCTCTTAACTTTTTGCTTTAATCTTATCAGTTGTTCGCAGTACAGTTCAGAATCGATGGTCCTGCCTGGCGGTAACAGCTCATAATGAATAATGCCCTTCCAATCTCACCATACACACAGCATCACCTTGTTGCGAGTTAACCCGGGTTTCGCCACAGTCTGTGAAGCCTGACCGGCCTTTGACCACGATCTTTTCCGCACTTTCTTGTCGTACGTGATCCACTTTTCACCACCAGTTATCAGCTTCTTCAAAAATGGTTCGGTTTCATTACGTCGTAATAAAGAATCACAAATGAGTACACGATTCATTAGGTTTCTTTCAGTGAACTCATGAGGCACCCAAATATCGAGCTTTTTTGTGTACCCAGCTTTTTTCAAATGCACCAAAACTGTTTTGTGGTCAATTCACAGTTCTCCAGCTACATTGTAACTACTAACATGCCGATCTTGCTCCACTTTTTCAAAAATGGCATCAATTTTGTCCGTAACAGGGCTACCAGAGCGACTTGCTTCTTTGATATAAAATTTTACGCATTGAAAACGCTTAAACCAAATTTGCACTACTTTCACAGATACTGCATTAGGTCCATAAACATCACAATTTTTTTTCGCGGAATGTGTTGCATTTTTACCTTTTTTGTAGTAAAATTTTAGAATGTATCAAATTTCTTCATTAGATTCACTCATTTTAACAATAAGAAAAACAAATGAAAATCACACATTTTCCTAATTTGAATTTGGAATTGTCTTCTTTAAAATTAAAACTTTTTAATGATACCAAAACCAGCCAGATATGAATTGTATAGCCAAAGAGATCTTATTACAAGTTCATACATACTATATGCGAAAAGACTTTTTCCCCAACCTTTACATGCGTAGATGAAATATTACTAATTCGCAGTGCCATGTAGACTACACCAGTCTACATGGCACTGCGAATTAGTGTAGATTGTTTAAGTTTCCTTAGGTGGGTCTTGAAAAATCATGATGTTCTTTCTTTGGCGGCCTCTTTGGTAGTGGGCTGAGCCTTTGCCGGCTTACCTCACTGCAAAACACGAGGCTCCGGGCTCAATTCCTGGTCTGGTAAATTTCGGAAACGAATTATATCCATTATTTACTAATGGTTTGGGCGTCTGGGATCGGCCCCAGAGTAGTCCGTTGTATATTACCCATAACACAAGCGTAACTTGCTTAATTTGGGAATATACAATATGTGTGTTTGTCTGCCTATTATTTATTTAATATTTTCTTAAGTATTCGCGACTAGTATACATAATAAAACTACGTTTTAACGGTTTTAAGCGCGGTAATTTATTTGATTTTTATTATTCCGACGTTTCGCGTACTTTTCAGTAGCCGAGATCACAGAAGATCACAGCCGTTTCAGAACCGTTAAAACGTAGTTTTATTATATTATTTATTTATAATGTCTTTTTTATTTAAGTCAATCGGCTTGCGCCCCCTGGTCCTTGCGCCCGGGTATCATGCACCCCTGCAACCCCAGATAAAAATGGCCCTGTCTTCTTAAGCGAGACAGTGATATCCGCTAATGAGATAGTATGCATGAGAAGGAAGCGGGTCCTCCGGCTTCTTTCGCGCGCTCCGGGACATATAATGGAAAGAGGTTACCATCGAAACAAACGCGTTGTCAGCTCTAGAGAGGAGATAGGATAGGAGGTATGGGATAAAAGCGGAGTTATCAGATTTCCGGTTTTACATCAGACAGTCCGGTTTTATTTGTGTTTATTCGGTCAATATAACCTTGGTAAACCGGACAAAAGATTGTCTGGTTTCAAAGCAAAGTCGTCCATTATCTGGCGAACTTTCGTGTCTAAAAAGTGAATTGTGCGTTTCATTCAATAATAATAAATAAATAATTAATAAATCGGCAGACACACACACACACACTGTATATCCCCAAATTAAGCAAGTTACGCTTGTGTTATGGGTAATATACAACGGACCACTCTGGGGCCGATCCCAGACACCCAGACCATAGTAAATAATGGAGAAAATATGATTCCGAAATTTACTATACCAGGAATCGAACCCGGAGCCTCTGCGTTGCAGTGAGGTAAGCCGGCAAAGGCTTAGCCCGCTCAACCACAGAGGCCGATAATATATAACTGCTAGTTGCACTGAATTCAAAGATGCCATCTCAGGTAATAAAATTTTATTTAAAGCAGTGGCATCAAGAATTAAATATATGAAAAAGTAGATCGGCTCTTAACTTAGCATTCGACGAAAATTTAGTAACTAAAATATGTTAATAAAAAAAATGTTAAAAACTTGTCCAGATTTTTTTTCAAACACATCTGGCAACTTTAGTTAAAAGTGAATGAATGTTAGCATATTGGGAAATAAATTTAAAAAAGAACTCTCACTCATAGCACGAAAGACGACTAGCTCAAAGCCAACAGCTTCAGGTCGGTATTCTGTGAGAGCGGTATTCTGTGTGATACCACATCACACCGACTAAGCCGGCCTTAAGAGCCGCAATTAAAATGATGATGAACGAACTTTGAACTCCGGGCATCGAAAGCGCGCAGTCCAGGATACTGGCCTTTCGCATGCTCGCTAGGGAGGCAGATATTCCCCGGCGACAGGGAATGAGCTTGCCTGAGGGCTGCCTGCCAGGGCTAGGAGCCGTTGATTGGCCGACGCGAGCCGCCGACAACCCCTTATTGCCCCCCACGAATTTAGTCCGGGGCAAAGAGTGCAAGCTCTGCCACCACTAGGCAGTGACGATAACCCTCTTAGTGCGAGTCTAAGATACGCTGAAGCTCGACCTTCACCCATCTGCTAACCAGACGACACATAATTTTTTATCAATTATATTGATTTATTATATTTGAAAGAAATGAAAGGATGACAATGTTAAACGTACGGATAGGAAATGAAAGACTAGAGCAAATTAGAGTTTGCTTACCTAGGATGCGTGTTTACCAGAGACGGAAAGCATGAAAGTGATATTGAAAGGAGAGTAGTGGTAGGTAATAAGGTGAATGGAGCGCTGAACTCTTTTATGAACAGCCGAAAAGTGTCTGTAAAGGCACGTCTGGCTTTCCATCAAGGGGTATTAGTACCAACGCTAATGTACGGCAGTGAAAGTTGGGTATGGCAGAAGAAGCATGAAAGTAGGATAAATGCAGTTGAAATGAGAGCTTTGAGAAGTATATGTAAGGTTAATGTAAGTGATATGATAAGAAACAGTGTGATAAGGGTGCGATGTGGATTGAAAGAAGATGTAAAGACAAGAGCTGAAAAAGAATGTTAAGGTGGTTTGGGCATGTAGAGAGAATAAATTGAAGATATTTTGAAGAAAGGTCAGATAAAAAGTAGTTTAAATAAGCATGTATGTATGAAAAGATTAATGAAAGTTGATGAAGCGAAAAGTGTTTGTCAGGAACGTAGCAGGTGGAGATCCATCGTCTCTGCCTACCCCAGTGGGAAACAGGCGTAACGATATGTATGTATGTATATTGATTTATAAACACGCCTATGAAAGCTTGCCTTGCTTGAAGTTAACTTCAAAGCATGTCAATAACATTAAACCCTGGTTTCTATGTTTTACCGACAGTTGTCTGTAATAGTAACTGATTGATTCTGAAGCTACTAATAACCGATGGTTGAAAGGGCTATACGAGCGTTTCACAAGCTCATTTTCAGTTAGAAATACTGTCGGTTATCGGTTACCAATTCCCTCCCAAGCGTTTTGTTAACGCAACATATTTGTAGTAGCAACATAGTGCATATAGTGCAGTTTATAAAATTTAATGGGTTTCATTCCGAGGTGAAATCCTAATTCGAGTGGACTAAAGTTCGGATAAACGGCTAAGGGCTCCAAACACAGAAGGGTGAAAGCTGCTAAAAATCTACCCGCAATCATTGAGATATAAGGACTACATACTAGAGAAGTCATCCGTAACTAGCTTATTTGAGCACTTGTTATGGTCCATGGACTATGACTAGTTTAGTCTGCACAGGGCTGTTGTCGATACTTTACGTGTTTGGGTGAAAAATAATTATTAAAAAAAATTCTTCTTATATACTAAGATACTTTTTAAACCATTCAAGAAACTCAAATAAATGTCAATGGATGATTTACCGGTAAGTTTGTTGTATACTCGGTAAAACTTCATGTTTTGAATTTTATCCATTTTAACGCGTCATCGTTGCGGCCATGTTCAGGCGAATTTCATAGAGTAATAATTTATGCCTACGCAGATAAGACAAACTCTAACAAATGTTTACAGACAATGAAATTATTTTATTTCCAATGACTTCTTTTATGAAATGCACAATGTATCCGACTAAGCAAAGTGAACAATCGGGTATTTTTGTAATAACTTATTATTTTATTATGATCTGTTTGGATTTAAAGGTTTCCTTGGCCGGACCATGAAAAGCGAGAGGAATGGATTAAATTTGTTCAAATGAATCGCAGCGAAGGAGCGTGGCTATTTTCTGAGCATACGCACATATGTGCCATGCATTTTAAGGATGATGACAAACACTACTAAAACAGGACAAGTTTACTTATCCGTGCAGGAACGGAGAAAGAATACAATTTCCTGCGGCCGGGCGGCCTGTTGTAAGAGGCGACTAAACAACTCACAGTCAGGTGGTAGGGCATTTGCCCGACTGGATGGCTACCACCCCTGGTTTAGAGTATACCGCCATAATAACCTTGTGTTTCCGGCATTAGTGACCAGGTTCCAGTCTCCCTTAAGAGAGCAGCAGCGCATATGTAGCCTCTTTGGCGTTGCAAATGTCCATAGACGATGGTAACCGCTTTCCATCGAGTGGGCCGTCTGCCTATCTGCTGAACTCATGCAATAAAAATTAATAAAAAAATACTGCAACAAAAAACTAACAAAGCTGATTTTGTTTAGTGGATATTAAAGATATGTTTGTATTTTTCTTTTTATTTTATTTACTCTTTGTACACATTGGATAGTTATAAAAAAAAACACTATATGTTGCGCTTTGAGAAGTTTGTTGTTATCATCCAACAAAATTGTAAATATATGAAGGAAACTGAGATATTCACTAATTACTACATTTTTACTAGATTGGCACTCACAGACGTTTAAGTGCACATTTAATACTTTAAATGTACCATTTTATTTGATTTTTATTTAATTTTAATTTGAAACTATTGTTAATATATCAATTTATTTTCTTTTTCTTTTATACTTTAGCATTTGTTTATTTATTTAACTACCTATTAATAAAATTTGAAATAAAGTATGAATTCTAATTAAGTTTTCTAGTACATTGAGAACCCAGTCACCCCAGACTTAGTGATTTTAGGAAAGATGAAATTTTTATTATCTATAGTTTAACATAAACTTATAAAGGAATGGATACTCGCTAAGCTGAAAGCGGGGCCGTTTTTCAGGTAGCAGGTATCAAAGGTGGAAAAAAATCATGCTAACTTAGGTCATTTTAGGAAGGCTGAATTTTATATATATTATCAAATATAATAAACTCGCATAACAAAAAAATGTTTCAACATAAACAAAAGACTACGGAATGATTATTTTATTGCTAACTCCACAAACCTATGCAAAGCAACTTGGAATGTTGTGAATGAAGAAATTGGCAAAAAGAAATCTAGCAATTTTATTGATAAACTATCTCACGATGGTGTGAATGTCACTTCAGGATCTCTCCTAGCCGATATTTTAAATGATTTCTTTATAAATCTAACTAATGTTTCACGAGCTAGTCCTATTTCTCATCAATCTAACAATAATCCCATATTAAATATTAAATCTAATTGCCACAGTCTATATTTAGAACCAGTTACATCTGGAGAAATCTTCAAAATTATAATGTCTTTGAAGAACACTCGTTCGGCCGGTTACGACTGTCTTACAACAAACCTTATCAAATTAACTTCTAATATTATTGCGAAACCTTTTGCTTACATAATTAACCTAACTTTCGAACAAGGTTCTTTTCCTGATCGACTGAAAATTTCAATTATCAAACCTCTTTTCAAGAAAGGATCCAAAACGGATAAAGATAATTATAGACCTATAGCATTAATACCGATTTTATCTAAGATCTTCGAAAAAGCTATTTATAATAGATTAATTTCATTTTTTACCAAATTTAATATCCTAGCAAAAGAACAGTTCGGTTTTCGGAAATTCAAATCTACTTATTTGGCAACTTATCACCTTATAAATTTAATTCTAAATAATTTAAACAATAAAACTGCCAGCTGTGCTCTATTTCTTGATCTCAGTAAAGCCTTCGATTTTGTTGATCATGCTATTCTGCTCCAAAAATTAGATAAATATGGTGTTAGAGGTCCAGCTCTTAATTTATTGACTAATTATTTGAGTAATTGCCAACAAATAACTAGAGTTACTAAACTTGATAAAGATTCAAACTGTATTACAAACTACGATTCTACACAAAAAATTACCCTCTGTGGCGTACCTCAAGGAAGCATATTGGGCCCTTTATTATTTCTGTTATATGTAAACGACCTGCCTCTCGCCACATAACATAACAGTATTTTATTTGCAGACGATACAACAATAGTTATAAAATGTTCTACTATCTATGACTATGAAAATGGTGTTATGATATGTTTATTTGATATTATTAATTGGCTCAACTCTAACAAACTGATTATCAATTTATCCAAAACAAAATTATTCAATTTAGAACAAACGAAGTAAATTAAATCATCTAAATACTAATCATAATAATATAAACATAGAAAGGGTTAATTGTACAAAATTCCTGGGAATCCAAATTGACGCTCATTTATCATGGAAACAACATATTGACATGATTTGTAGTAAAATTAACAGCTTTGTTTTCGCTATAAAAAAAAATTATAACGTGTACATCCTTACGAACGGTGTTAATGGTCTATCACGCTCATGTTTGCTCATTAATCCATTACGGAATCATAATATGGGGAAATTCCCCTGATATTGCAAGAGTTTTTATAGCCCAAAAGCAATGCCTTCGTGCCATATTTGGAATGAAATGGTCAGAATCGTGCAAACCAGTTTTTAAATCTCACAATCTCCTTACTGTGGCTAGTATCTATATACTCGAAATCGCTAAGTTTATCGAATTCAATGGGTCTTTGTTTGAAGAATTTAACAATGTTAACGCGAGACTTGTGACGCAAGTAAAACTAAAGATGCCTGTGCCTTTTTTGGATCTCTTCAGAAGGAACTGTATTTACATGGCTCCTCTTATTTATAACTCTTTGCCAACTAATATTATAAACGTACCCTCAAGAAAATTCACTGTAGTCTTAAAAAGTGGCTGATTAAGGAGTGTTTCTATACTGTAGATGAATTTCTTAAAAGAAGTGCTTGTCGTTATTATCTATATGGAAAATCTTAGTGATCTATTTGTTATTTTTATTTTTTTCTTGACATTAATTGCTTATATAATACCTAAATTGACATTCTAATTAGAATAGATAATAAGAATATTTACGAAAATTATAATTTTTATTTTATTATATCTTAATTTTTAATTCACTTTGTACACCACTATGTGTGTTAAACTCGTATAAACCTCTATTTCGCCCTTGCTGGCGAGATTAGAAATATATTTAAATTTTGAAGTTTATGTTTGGAACGTTGTGAAAAATGTGCTCTATAATTTGTCAATTGTAAAAATCTGTACTAGAAATTTACCTAAAATATATTATATGGTTGGAATTTAAAATCCGGAGTTTCCTTGAAAGACCACGACACCTCGGTACCTAACAGCTTTTTCTCCAATGTGGTAGAATGTACTATTCACCTACAATTGTATAACACCTGTTATATAATAAACTACATTCTTGCAAATAAAGATATTGATTGATTGAATATTTGAAAATATTTTCCAATGAGCCAGACAAATCTGACGGGCCAAACATCTTCCCAGACTCGTTAAGAATTCCGCTGAGTGAGAAAGCGCGAGAGCATTACAGCATTATTCGAGCGTATAAGTACAAGTGAGATGCACTCTAACGCGTGAATCTTATATTAATATATAAAGCTGAAGAGTTTGTTTGTTTTATTGAACGCGCTGATCTCAGGAACTACTGGTCTGATTTGAAAAATTCTTTCAGTGTTAGATAGCCCATTTATCGAGGATGTTTATGTAAATGTTGCTTGTCGCTTATTATTATTATAAAATACTGTATTTCTTTAATTGACGGAATATTTTAATTTTTTTTAACAAATATTTACAGAAAGCTTAAAAAATAAATATTAATTAAAAAAATATAAAACATTGGAGTGCGCCAGCAGCGGGGGGGGGGCTGGGGTCCAAACTGCTGGTGGTTAGGGCTCCAGAGGCAAGAACCTCCTCACAGTTCGTGCCGTGTCCAAGAGTGCTACCTTCTGTATCTGGCCCTTCACTCAGCCTCCTAGGGATAGCGTCTTTAGACGACGGTCGGGGCTCTTAGCTATAAGACCGTTGACTCTAACAACTATTGGCACAATGATCGTGCACTCCAGACGCCACATAGCGGTAACCTCGTGAGCTAGATCTGAGTATTTACTTAGTTTCTCTTTTTCTTTCTTCACGAGGTTATCGTCATGCGGGATATTGATGTCGACGAGCATTGCTCGTCGCGCAGATCGACCTACTATCACGACATCAGGCTTATTGGCTACAATAGTCCTGTCCGTGATAATTGATCGATCCCAGTAGAGCGTAGCAAGACTGTTTTGGGGAACTGGTTTTGGCAAGTAGTGGTAATAAGGCGCCTCCGTTTCCACAAAAGCACTTTGCTGGTGGATAATCCTGGCTACGAGCTTATATATGTGCAAGTATTCGCCGTTAGAAAGATATTGTTACATGCCGTCAAAGATAAGCGTACAGCTGTCTGTCGTAAGCGCAGCTTATTGTCTTCCCGGATTTAAGAATTCTTTTGTTTTGAATTTGTAATTAAGAAAAACATGCTATTGTTTTTCTACTTGTTTTATAACCATCATTAGTGTCGAACTAATCCTTATTGTTATTGTTTTCGACTTTGTGGCTGTGCGCAGTTGTGCAAATTATTATTTCTCGGAAACTTAGT
The DNA here is from genome assembly GCA_039645545.1 of Dendrolimus houi. Lineage (NCBI taxonomy): Eukaryota > Metazoa > Arthropoda > Insecta > Lepidoptera > Lasiocampidae > Dendrolimus > Dendrolimus houi. Next base: position 22,184,605 of record CM077128.1, on the reverse strand, counting down.
GCGCGCGGCCAATTTCTTTGTACTGTGTAGTGAGTATAAGACAATGCCCGAATGGAGGGTGGGTAGTCAAGCGACGACTACGAGACGAGTAAGACGTTTGCAGTACCCTCGATTAGCAATATAGACCACGGACTTTACGCGTGTCGAATTGCATTGTATCGTGCAGTGTGAACTGGTTGCATCCAGTTTTATTTGTATTTATTTTATACGTGTTTGTACAGTTCTAATAAATTCTATAGTAGTTCCAACGGCATTTTTAATTCGAGTCTTGTACCTCGTAACAATATAAACAGCCGGAAACGGGCGGCCCGCGCCGGGTGTCACCCCCTTAGGGGTGACACCCGACCGTGAACATCAGTTATAGTGCCACCTATAAAAAGTCGCACCAAAGTTATATCTAACAATATGTGCATCAGTTGCTTCATGTGAGAGGAGTTTCAGCAAATTGAAATTAATTAAAAATTACTCACTGTCTACAATGACTGAAACCAGATTAAACAATCTTGGTATTTTAACGATAGAATATGAAATAACACAAAATATAAATTTCGATGACATGATTTCGAAGTTTGCAAGTGTTAAAGTTAGAAGGAAGAAATTTTAATATTTTGTTAACTAAATTTCTTTCACATAATATATAAAAATTATTTGTAATACTCATATTTTAATAAAACTTAAATTATCATTACTTTTTATTTTAACAGTTTTGATTGATTTTCATGTCACAACAATTAAACAATAAATTATAACACCACACAAAGTCACAAACACACAAACAACAACAAAACTCACACCAACGCGCACTACCGCCGCATTGCATTACACACTTTACAAACAAACCAAGACATATACAAAGAGCCTAAAAATGAATAACCTAGGCACAGAAAGGAAAAACAACACAAATGGCACTAGTTAAGATATATATATAGCTATAGAAATAAGGCACACACTGCACATGCACTTCCTCACAACACCAGTATGTAACTGATACACTCTACATTAGTATAAGTTTAGTATTAAAAATAGAAAAAAACATATAAGTTATTCTTAAGGTACACTACAACATAAAAATCACTAAATTAATATCACACACAATAACAAAATAAACAATAGGCGTGTATGAACCTAAAAACTTTCATAGAAATTAGGTTGTAAAAAAGGGTACGGAACTCGAGTCCGTAGAGTAGTTAAAAAAAAACAGTTTTGATTGAGTTTATAGGTGTCACGTACAATATCCGCCCCGGGTGCCACCCAAGCTAGCTACGCCACTGACCTGAGGGATTCACCTGGACGATGGCATGCCCGACAGATGTCTTAGGTGCCATCCTTCAAGATATATGTACGATAGTTATTCGTCTTAATAACATCGTCCATAACCACAAAGATAAAACCTTCGGTTTCCCCAAAGATTGTTCAATTATTATTATGACTTTTATTACTTATGACTGTTTTCCTACAAAACAATAAATACACATAAAATTAATTTTTCATTCAGAATACACAACAAACTAAATATATATCCCATGAACTACTATAATTGTAAAATGGCTGTTTTAAAATGGTTAAAACTTAAAACATATGATGAAATAGAAATGTTGATTAATTCCTCTCTAATACTCGATACACTTATTTAAAAATGAAACACACACACACACACACAGACACACACACAGACACACACACACACACAAACACACTCACACAACGCGCATGCATATATATATTTCCATGTAATAATTTCCTTGTAATAGTTATATAAATTTCTGATAGCAGTTGCTTGTCATAATGTGAAGAGTGGAATCTTCTGATACAGGTATTTCATACTTACAAGAAGATTTCCACCACCAATGTATCTAAAGTTAAGGCAGAAACTTCAATAAAGAATTATTATTATTATTATTATTATTCCATTTACCTGAAACTCCAACGTCTTCCGTAGACATTTAACTTCCTCCCTTCGTCTCCTCCAAGCGACGACCATCATGAATCTGCCGATCCTCGCCGCAGCCTGTTCCTCTGCAAGGGTACGGAGACCAGGCGAACGTATCCTTGGTAGATCATTTTCCTTCCTAAAAATATAAATTTATCAAGCGTTTCACTGTATTGATGTTTTCAGTGCATCAGTCAATATTATTGACAACGAAATTGTATTGGCATTTCAAAAATTTGTTATTTTTATATCTTATATTAATATACAAAGCTGAAGAGTTTGTTTGCTTGTTTGCTTGAACGCGCTAATCTCAGGAACTACTGGTCTGATTTGAAAAATTCATTCAGTGTTAGATAGCCCATTTATCGAGGAAGACTATAGGCTTATATATCATCATGCTAAGACCAATAGGAGCGGAGCACCAATGAAGAATGTTTAAAAATCGGGGTTTTTTTAACTATTCCACGCGGACGAAGTCGCGGGCAGAAGCTAGTCTTTTATAATATAAGCCGTTGTAGCTCAGTGGTTAGAGTACTCAAGTCCCAAACTCCAAGGGCACGGATTCGTATCATAGCCGGAAAGCGTACACCACTTAGGCAATTTTTTGACCTACTATTACTATGCATATTGTCACAATTACCAGGTGCTAACGGTCAAGGAAACATCGTGATGAAATCTACACATCGAGATTATTTATTCAAAACCGCCAATCCACCTTCTGTTCCCCTGTAAATGGGACGCCTGAGCCCAGCAGTGGGACTTTTATGGGCTGTTATTATTTTTATTATAACTTTTGTACAAAGAAATCTAATGAACGAGAAATGCTTTAATATTTTTACGTTAAGCATGTCCATACCTGGTAAAGCCGTGCTGGAGTTATCTCGATTAGTTACAGAATATCGGTGTAATTTATTTTCAAGACTTAAACAGACTAATAAACAAGAAATCTATAAAAAATGCATCGTGTTCTCCATCGTTTATATAGTGTATTCCAGTTGTTTTTTATTTTATAATATTATAGATTAAATATAGAGAAAAAAACATGACATTAAAAGCAAAAGAACTTCTACGTTCTATATTTAAAAATAATATACGTATATTGTGGCCAGTACCAAAGATTATCAGCCACAATAAAAACTCTTTTCTAGAAATTGCAACAATGTGAAGAACATATCTGTAGCCATACCACCTCCACCTGGTCCCGGCAGAAGGCCAAGGCCCAAGAGATGCTGGCTTGACGTTGTGAAGGAAGATATGGTCTCAAAACAGGCCAAAGCGGACCCAGGGCGTGATTTAACGCTCGGATGAAAATGAGGTACAAGAATATAGCTAAATGCAGGTACCTAACACAAAATGTATTCATGTTCTTAGAATAATCTGATATGTGAAAATCCAAAACTGCCTAAAGGAGACGGGGACTTTTGGGCTAAAGAAATGTAGTGAGATGAGATGGCTCTTAAAAATAGGTGGGTGGAGTCATAAAAACAAGGTCACAAATAAAGTTATTATTGATCGTAATCGATTTAATATGAATATATAAATTAATTTCAACAATTAATATTATGAAAACACATCACACGATTCATTCAAAATAACTAAACCCACGGCAATTGTAAAAAATATCAACATAATAAAAATAAATTTTAAAATCACTCTCATCCTTTTATAATGTGGGCCCAAGAATCTATCAAAGCGTATCCGTCGCATTTATTACTTATTAAAGAACACAATTTATCGTGAAGCTTTGAATTTTGTTTAATAGTCTGTATAAATTGTTATGTATTTAATATGACTAGTGGTCGCCCGAGGGCGAAATTCGGCCATAATACTTACTTACTTACTGTTAAAGATTATACTTCTATAATCACAGATTTCGCCAAGGCAACAATAAACAAAAGAGTATATATGCGTGTGTGTTACATACATGGTAGTGTGGTAATGTTTTTTTTATTGATTTAATGTACTTTTTATGCATAATTAAAAAAATATATTAGCACTTGTCGCTTCTTCTCTATATAAACTTAAAGTGTACGAAATTTCATACTCTTCCGTCCGCAAAATTTTCGTAAAAAAGGGTACAAAGTTTTTGCTTCGTGTATTAATTTAAAGAAGATAATAAATTAAAAGAATAATATTGCGTGTAATAACATTATAATTGAGATTCCACATTGACAAGAAGAAAAAACAAAAGAAAAAGAAACATTTAAATTAAAAAATAACATAAAAAAGGCTGGTGTCCAAATAGGTTTGGATAAGTCGAATAAAACAAAAATATTGTCTTATAAATAAAAGTGCATACGTTTTCATATTTAAGTAAAAAGTAAATAAATGATAATAAGTATGAAAACGGAATACGGTAAAACGGGAATTTTGACTGACAGGTAGTTCACGTGTGAGTCAATTTCTAAGTATCTCCACTATTCGACCTTGCATTGTCAGTCGTTCAAGGTCGAATAGTGGCTTTTTACCGATTTCAACACTACTCGAATTATTGTCACGAAAAATAGGGTTCACATTCTTTGCTGTTTAAGTCTATCTCTCTATTCACGATCAGTCTTAAGAAGCGACAAAATAACCTACAGGCAGGATATTTGCCTAAATTCTGGATGGCTACCACCCGGACCACCCTTGGTCTAAAGTATGCCGCTAGAACAACCTCGAGTTGTGTTCCGGCATTAGTGGCCAGGTTGCAATCTCCCTTTAGAGAGCGGTAGCACATTGGTAGCACAATTAGTGTAACAAATGTCCATAGGCGATGGCAACCGCTTTCCGCCAGATGGGCCATCTGCCTGTCTGTTGAAATCATACAATAAGAAAAAAACAAATCATAAGATGTCTTCTCCACCAACACCGCACCAACTCTTTAGTATACTATTTAATAACTACAACGTAAATATGAAATGGAGTAAGTAAATAAATGTAATTAAGTATATGGTATACATAAAGAGATTTTTCAAAAATAATATAGAACAATAAAAGAAAAATTACGTCTAAAATCGGGAATAAAAAAGAAAATAAAAAATTAGTTACATAAAGCTCTGATATTTTTACAGTGGTTGGGAGAGGAATTAGTGAGAAAAAACACGGCATCTAATACCACCTACTCACGGCCTCTGTGATTGGGTAGGTTAGGTCTTTGCCGGCCACTGGTACACAGAGGTTCCGGGTTCCATTCCTGGCATGGTTTCTTATTTTAGAATTTCGTAAATCGAAGTTTGCCTTATTTGAGGTTTTCCCACAAGATAACGACACGATATTGAGTTATTCAAAAAAGGTGTCATAAGTTTCCATTCAAGCGGGCAGCACTCTATAACACTTCTGGTGTAACCACTTACTAACAGATGGGCCGTGAGTCGGGTTTAGGGCAAAAATAAGCGAGACAGACAAATTTATTTAGATTGATTGATATTGATTTATTACCAATCACAAACAAAGCACCATTCTATTACACTGAGAGCACAGGAGAAAAAAAATGTTGCCAATATAATGATCAAAGGGTAGCCAGTTATAAATAATCATTGTAATCAGATATTTTGTTTACTTAAAGAATATCAACACTAACAGAGCCTGTGTGTTATATATACCCTAGTTATAAAAATCCTACTTGTCTTCAGGTAGAAGGAAGGGGTTATTAGTCACCATGAGTCTTAATAGCCCCAGCCCGTTAGTGGCACTATAGGCGTAATTATTTTTCTTAAAACTGGTTATAATTTGAGCGATATCGCCGCCATGCACCGGTATTTCGTAAAATGAATCATCAAATTTTTACAACAAGTGCCTAATAAAGGTATTGAATACAATAACGTACAATAGTAAGTACTACACACTGCACAAGCACTCTACACCACATTACTGTAACACTACACTGCACCTTGAAATAAGTATTATAAGATAGACTTTAAATTAGGTTCAAGTAAAAAAGGTAAATCTAAAAAAAAACTATAACAATAAATACAGGTTATTCGGACTCAGGTCAATTTTGTGTGAGGATTATGATGTAGAATGTTCTTAATGGTATATTCGTCCGTAAAAGAGACGGGAATTTCTGGGCCAAAGAAATATAATGAGTTGAGATATGGATTACAAAAGCGTTAGATTTTTCTATTACTAAATGGAAAATATCAGTCCTAAGTTCTATCTGGAAGAGGAGAAATGTTAAAATAAGATCTCAAATAAAATGAGTCATCGATTACCATAATTAATTTCTCTCTCTTTTCTTTCACCATATCCCAATTAATTGGGGCCGGCACAATATGACTTTGCCTTCCACACTCCTCAATTCTGACATACATCTTCTGTCACACCACAAATCATCATATCGTTACAAGTTTGGCCACCTGCATACCTATTGTCACATACCGACAAAGAAATGCTGCGCATCTCGTTTATTGCCCCTCCCGCATTCGGAGTTCTTCTTATTACTTTGTATTTAAATTTGCAATTAGACAATAGCCTTGTACGGTTTAGAATGCGGAATTTGGAAAACGCCAAATGCACAACCACTTACCTTGCTAGCTGTGCTGCAGGAACCCTTCGATCGTGGATTGTAATTCACATTCACTGGCACGATTTCTCGATTGGCTAGAGGATTAGCTAATTGTATATTTGAAAAACACTTGAAAATGGACGAAAAAACTGGAAGGTCGATGCGGCGCGTGCGGTGTAGGAAGTTGCACTAACTGTCCTCGTGGGGGCAGCATCGGCGTCGATAGCTCACACGGGGTGGCGATGCATTTGTTTTTAAATATACTAAATTGGAAGTTATGAAATACGCGGAAAAATTGATTGTGTTAATATTACGGAACATACTGCCGGCGTTAAAACCATCCATGGTTTTAAAGGGAAAACCATAAAGTAAAGACATGAAAGTTAATAGATTAGATAGAAAGTAAAGGAAAAATATTAAGAGGAAATTAAATTTGAAACGAAAATGAATGTTAAATAAAATGTTAATATAGTGTAAAAATAAAGCAATATTTACAAATAGGTATATGTATATATATTAGTAAATTTGGTGAAAATTTAATTGATTGGTAAAGGACATATTTTAATAAGGGTCTTGTAAAAAGAGTTTTACCCGCACGCAAGGTAACAATGCGAGTAACATTGTCTGAGCCCGAATGTAGCTTATGAATGACTGCAAGCTGCTACTGCAATATTATCTCCATGACTATTGCAGATGTTACAGCAATTACAGTATTGAAAAGGCAAACAGATATTTTAGTCATGCAACATCGCTAATTGAATCAATCAAAACAACGACTATAAAGAAGTCAATTTGGTGCTCGGCATTATCAGGAGAAAATCCGATATAATAAACAAAATTTTACAATGTTGATTGAGAAATTTAAATTTAAGTACCAACATTATTAAGGAAGTACATATGAAATTGTTATAAAAATAGAAAAAAATAAAAAACAATAAAATCGGAAAAATAGGAAACAATTCGAAGGACCTTTAAAATGAAAAAAAAATCTCAAAGAAATTGTTGAGAAATCAGGATTTTATGTTAATTGATGATTTGATTGATGATAATTTATTTACGTTGCTTTTACTACGTAATAAAATTAGTTTTGTAAAGTAGTAACTTTAGAAAATAGCGTTACATTTGTAAAGACAACTGGAATCGTTAAAGAAGTTTAGAAAAATAATGATTCGAAGTTTCTAATCTACGCAGGAAAATCTTTTTCGAGTGCAATACTCATTTTCGTAAGAAAAATTGAGTCTGTGGTGTCGTTTTCATTTGAAAAGATTTTTCTTTCGAAATGAAATTGATGGCCAGACAATGTTGAACATGAAAACTTGAATTGTAAATATAATGAGAATGGGATATTCTTCCATTAAGTAAATATCCAAATATACTGTTTATGGCAACAGGAGTGCCTTGCGAACCTATGATAATATCTTCAAGTAATATTCTGTCACTACAATCGGAACCTAACAAAAGCTCAATAGGACGCGTAGAGCGTAGTTCTGGATCAGCAAGAGGAAGATTCTTTAAATGAGGAATGTTTTCAAAAGAATTGGGAATCAAAGGGAGATAATTTGTAATTGTAGAAAGAATTAAAGCCTTCGTATAAATCTTGGGTTCAGGCTTATTATGAGGAGTTATTTCACATAATGTAAAACCAAGTGGACTTTCTGTACAGTCGCCAATGCCTGAAACGGACATACTACGACGGGCATGAAAGCGTGGTAATTTTAAGCGTTGAACACATGATTCTGATATGATTGTAGCCTGGCTACCCTGGTCGATTAGGGCTCGGATATGCTGAGGAATACAGGACTCATCGTAGGCAGGGCGTAAATTTACCAATGCAGTGGTAAGTAGGACGGTATAATCTTGTTTATCTGGGAAGTCAATAATATCCTTTGGCAATGATGGCGTATGTGGAGAAATTGATCCACTATAGCAATTAGAACTATCCGGGAGCGAACATTTTATTGCTGAATCAATATGATTCGTGACATCAACATTACTAGGGGTAATTAATTCTTTTGAATTAGATTTATGTAAGGATGAGTGGTGACGTTGGGAACAACTTCGACATGAAAACTTTGAGTAACAATTTTCAACATGATGTCCCACTGATAAGCAATTCACACATATTTTATTATTTGCAATTATGTGTTCACGTTCAATTAAGGTTAATCCATTAAAATCGTCACATCTAGATAGTGGATGGGAAATTGATTTACAGTAAAAACATTTCTTTAAATTTCTCAAATTCGAAGAACTAGCGAAGAAGGGACTGTTGGGTTTGGGCTCATAATCAGCGGTAGTCGTAGCATGTACGCTGTATGTGCGAGTAGAGGGGGCGAAGCGCGGCGCGTCTGCGAGGCGCGCGTCGCTGAACGAGTGCGAAAGAGGAAAGCGGCGCCGCTGTTGCGGCCGAGGCGCGTACGTCGGATTCGTACTATGCGGCACGGCTCTGCCGGCGCTGGACATTATTTCGAAAGCCGTTAGCTCCCTTTCAAGAAAGTCAAGTAATTCTCCAACGGAGGGTACCTCACTAGGAGAAGAAAGAGAAGTCTCGAAACGACTCCTGACGGAATTTGTTAGTTTTCGTAAAAGTATATTTAAAAGGAAAAATCCCATGAATTAATAGGAAACCCTAATGATTTAAGCGCTGTAATATTCTCGATATAAATGTTGATTAAATTTCTCAAACCATCATGAACCGTTTTATCATTAAGATGCTCAAGATCGATAATGCGATCCAAGTGCTTGGATGCCACAATGCGCTTGTTTTCGTATCTATTTATTAATATTTGAACAGCATTACGGTAATTTTCGTTGGTCACAGGCAAAGATTTAATGAGGTTATAAGGTTCACCCTTTACGGAAAGCAATAAATATCTAAATTTTTCAACTTCACTTAATTGTTCGTTATCAGTTATCAAAGAGTTAAACAAGTCATAAAAACTATGCCATTCGGTTGGTTGTCCCTCGAAGGTGGGCAATTGTAATGGAGGTAGTGGTAATACTCGTGACGGTGGAATGCGGGATAAAGGTGAGCGTACATTTGCAATACTATGGCGAGTTTGTGATTTCATTAAATCGGACGCAGCTTGAATTTCATAGAACATGTCATCAAATTGTTCACGAATAGTGTACTGCTCATCTTTATCGAATTTTTTTTCTTTTACTAATAATTTTTCTAGTTTAGTTTGGGTTTTAATGAATTCCTTTTTATAGCTGCCTAGCTCTTTCAATCTACATTTGAATTGAGTTTCACATTTGCTTGAACAGTCTGAGATTTTTTTAAGATTACCCATTAAAACTTCTCTTTCAAAGAGTAATTGTTCTTTTTCGGCATGTTCTTTTTCCGAAAGAGACATTTTAGAGTAAAATTAGTAAAAAGAAAAGTTTAGAAAATGAAAGCAATTAATATAAGAATGTATGTAATTAAATGAAAACAAATTGAAGGATAAAAGTAATTTTAAAATATATAATCAAAAGGAAAGAATAAATTTTAGTAAGTGTACAGAATAAAAGTAAGGTATAGATAGTCTAACGAAAGTAATAATATAAAAACTATGAACTATATTTGAGGGTTAAAATGCAGTTCTAAGTTAGGTTTTATTTTGTAGCTATGTGCGCCTGCCCTAATGGCATTCACTGCGTAGCAACTTGCAGTCGCACGAAAAGAATATCTTAACGTAGGTAGTTTGAAATAACTACAATTACGATGAAATTTGCTTTTATTTTAGTAAGTATATAAATACAGGATAAAGAATTGGAAGATAAGGAGGAAAACTAGCACAATCAATTAATCGTTACCCGGTTCGAATGGACCAAAAAATGTACGGTTTAGAATGCGGAATTTGGAAAACGCCAAATGCACAACCACTTACCTTGCTAGCTGTGCTGCAGGAACCCTTCGATCGTGGATTGTAATTCACATTCACTGGCACGATTTCTCGATTGGCTAGAGGATTAGCTAATTGTATATTTGAAAAACACTTGAAAATGGACGAAAAAACTGGAAGGTCGATGCGGCGCGTGCGGTGTAGGAAGTTGCACTAACTGTCCTCGTGGGGGCAGCATCGGCGTCGATAGCTCACACGGGGTGGCGATGCATTTGTTTTTAAATATACTAAATTGGAAGTTATGAAATACGCGGAAAAATTGATTGTGTTAATATTACGGAACAAGCCTATTGTTATTGTTTTCAGCTTTGTTGGCCGTTCGCAAGAATAGATAACCAAGTGTGTAAATTACTATTTCTCGGAAACTCAGTGCGCCCGGCCGATTTTTTTTGTACGGTATAGTTAGTATAAGACAATGCCCGAATGGAGGGGGGGGGGCAGTCAAGCGACGACTACGAGACGGGTAAGACGTTTGTAGTACTCTCAATTAGCGATATAGACGACGGACTTTACGCGTGTCGAATTGCATTAAATCGTGCAGTGTGAACTGGTTGCATCCAGTTTTATTTATATTTGTTTTATACGTGTTTGTACAGTTCTAATAAATTCTATAGTAGTTCCAACGGCATTTTTAATTCGAGTCCTGTAGCTCGTAACAATATCATCCTTCACACAATCCATCCATCTTTTTTTAGTCTACCTTTACATTTATACACATCCATCTTGTAGTTTTTTTATTTTATTTTTTATTGCGTGAGTTCAGCAGACAGGCAGACGGCCCACTTTGCGGAAAGCGGTTACCGTCGCCTATGGACATTTGCAACACCAAAGGTGCTAAAAATGCGCTGCTGCTTTCTTAAGGGAGACTGGAAGCTGGTCACTAATGCCGGAACACAATTCAAGGTTGTTATGGCAGCATACTCTAGACCAGGGGTGGTAGCCATCAGTCGAGAAAATCCCCTACCACCTGGCTGTGGGTTGTTTTCTCGCCTCTTACGACAGGCCTCCCAGCTGCAGGAAATTGTATTCTTTCTCCGTTCCTGCACGGATGAAAAAGTTTAACATTCTTTTTGTCACGTGACTTTCATCCCTCCTCATTATATGCCCATACCACCTTAATCTTCTTCCTCTCAATTTTTTAGTCACGGATTCAACTTTCAAAGATCCCCTTACGTACTCATTTTTCTCCTTATACATTCTTGTACCACCACACATCCATCTCAACTCATCTTAATAAAATATATGAAAACACTTACACCAGACGATTAGTTCGTTCGTTCTGTTAGGATGGTGCTCCGTGGGTCCTTTTTAAAAAAAACGAATTTATTAGCTGTAAGAGTTTAATACGTCTGAACTATGCAATGGTTAATAATGTTCTCTCCTCATTATATAGAATGAAATTGTTTTTATAAAATGTACAATTGCATGGGTAAGCACTTACTTAATATAATATAGTGTCATAACAGCTCCCCCCTTAAAGACGGAGCATTATCGTATATTATGATAAGCGAAGGACAAAAATAAAACTTTATAACATTTCAAGAATAGTTAGTACATTAATAGAGTATATTTTTAACGACATCTTATTAAAATAATGAATGACTAACATAAAAATCTGTAATAATATTTAGCTTATGATTATAGAGTCTGAAATAGAAATAAAGAAATGTTATTTATTTGAAATATTTAAATTCTAAAAATTTGATAAGTTTCTGCTTGAGTTTGTTTGTAAAAAGTTTCTATGTATGATTTTATTCTTATTTTTATTTATTTCTATTTCTGGTAGACTTCGAAAAGAATTCTTGTCGCATTCGACGGATTCATCAGAGATTTCTGTTAGTTCAATGGAAGTATTAATATCCGAATTAGATTTGTGTATTTTCTTATTATAACATTGGTTAAAAATTTGGATGCAACAGGAATTCCTTTTTACACAATTACGAAAACATTTGATATAAATTTTATAAAAAACATAGAAGAAAATAAATGCAAGAATAATATAAGTGGTTATTGAATAATAATTTCCATATTTTAATATATGCGAATACTTTTCTGATTGTTTAATTTCATCTTCTAATTTATCTAGTTTATGCGATGCTAAGTTTAAATTTTCTAAGTTTATATTTGATATGGAGATTGGTGTTAGCAGCTCGATACTTTTATTTAATAATTTATATTTTTCACAATCTTGCAAAATATTAAAATTAATAGACAGTTGGTTCGGTAGAACTGATTCGTGTGTAATTGTAGAATAAAATTGTAAGTTTTGAAAATATGCAACACAATTTTTATTTAAGGTCAAAATACCTGTGCCTTGTATAGTAAAATCTTTTATATCTTGCTCACAATTAATAGTTAATCTACTGGCTTTTGATTGCACATAAATATATCTACCATCTTTAAGTTTTTGCCACAAATCTACATTACCATAGATTATTTTAAAATTATAAATTTCTGGAGTTTCTAAGTTTACTTCTGTTAATAACTTTGTTTCACAAGACGGATTTTTAATAGTAGAAAGAATCGATGGTAATGGGCATATACTGAATTTCTGGTTTACATTTTTACAACTATCAATATTATCTGATAATGCATAATTCAATCTATCGTCTGTTATTGACATGTACAGATTATTTGGTTGAATTAGAACATAGGTTTTAAAATTATTCACATCTCGTGAAGTAGGTAATGGTAAAATCTTGTACATATTATACTTAATAGGAGTAATTAAAGGAATTTGAATTACAAAAAATATTTTATTATTATAAAAATAAGAAATTAAAGTAGATAAATCTATAATATAGTGTATATTTCCTAAAGATAATGATACTGGAAATTCTAAATTTCCCTTAGTTATTTTATTATTAGAAAGTTCGTTATATAAATTGGTAGGAGTTAGAATATAAGGATGTAAAATATTAGTTTTCGCGAATAGTATAGAATTTAGAATGGTGTCCAAAATACTCGAGACTGAAATTATAGAACTTTCAATGATATTAAAAATAGAATTAATTTTAATAGCATTATTTAAATTTATATTTTCCTTAGTATTTCTAGTCAATATATAGTTTAGTTTTTCAATCTGTTTGTTTAATCTATCCTCATTATCATTTAATTTTCTTATAGATATATTAAAATTATTTATAGTCGATTTCACCACGTGAATATTATCTTTCATTAAAGAATATAACTGATGCTCGTTTTGTTGACAGTCAGAAATAGCTTCATCATATTTCCTAGCATCATCGGCGTCTAAAGTGCCGAAAAAGAATTTGAGAATTTCTCCACCAAATTCTATGGCTCTTTTAGATTTAATTGGGCCATTCTCGGTGATAAGATGCGACAAAGAATTAAATTTAAGGTAATTTGCATTCATCAAAATTTCTAAAGGATTTATAGTATCCTTGCAGTCCATATTCACTGCATAAATTTCCTGTATTTTATTACAAAAACTTTTAACACTTGTAATGGCATTTTCAATATTATCCAAATATGGTTTAATAGGAATTATTTCTATATGAGTGACTACACTCCAAAAAATATTGTAATAATAGACCACAGAAGTTGGGTCAAAGTATAGTCCTGGACTATGGACTATCGGTTCTATGAATTCTGAGCAGCTTTTCCCAAACCTGAAACAATGACTTTTCAAGCTGGTTTTATCTCGTTAATATGATATTTCATATGATTCCTATTTATTAATAATGTAACGTTATTTTTTCCGTGTGTCTTTATTATTTTATAAGGTCCCTTCCACACTGGGGATAATGCTTTCCGTAGACGATAGTGTTGTTTTAAGTATACCAGATCTCCTGTTTTATAAGTTAATTCCTTTGATGTTTTGTCGTAATATTGTTTGGATTTTTCTTTGCTATTTAGTATATATTCTAATGCTTTCTCGCGGCAGCATTTCATTCTATATTGCAGAGCTTGTATATACTCATGGTAATTAGTATTATTACTTGAATCGTTCAAACTACTTGGGATAGACGGCTTGTATCCGTATAATAATTCGAATGGAGTGAATTGGGTTGTACAATGTGGAGTAGTGTTATAGGAAAGAATTGCGGTAGCAATATAACAATGCCAATCGTTTTGATTTTCGTTAACGAATGACTTTAAATACTCTTTCAGAGTAGCGTGGCTGCGCTCTAGCGCGCCGTTTGTTTGTGGATGATATGGAGTAGAAAATAAGTTTTTAATTTTAAGTATTTCAGTAAGTTGTCTGAATAACTCGGATGTGAAGCATGTACCTTGATCGGTAAGAATCATTTTAGGAAACCCGAATAAAGAAAAGAAATGAATTAAGTTACGTGCAATTTCATCAGTGGTAGAAGTTATCATTGGGTAGGCACATGAGAATTTAGTTAAATCATCCTGTAACGTTAAAATATATTTAAATTTCTGAATGCCGGCTTCGGGCAAAGTACCAACTATATCTAAAGCTAGTCTTTCAAACGGTTTGGTACTTGAGGAAGTTATAACCATCGGAGCTTTATTTTTAGTCCGTAGAGGCTTATTTATCTGACACATTTTACAATCTTTTACAAACCGTTCTATATCTGAACGCATATTTTTCCAAAAGTATGAAGATTTAATTCTATTATACATTCGTTTAATACCCGGGTGACCAGCTATACTAGTCCCGTGGTTTTCCTTAAGGATATTTGGAACTTCGGCAGGAGTTGGATAGAGAAGTTGATTTTTATAAATATGGATTTTAATATTAGTAGCATGAAAAACGTAAGCGATCATGTTATATATCTTTGTATACACTAATTTTGTAAAAGGTTCTGAAAAATCTGATATGGCAAGTTCTTCGTTTTCGAAGTTATTTATAATACTATCTCTTAACTTTATTAATAAATTATAGATACATTTATAAGACGACTCTTCATAATGATGAATTTTAGTAAACAAGAAAAATATTGTTTTATTATTTATATTTATTGACTTAACCGTTTCGGTTTCACGTTCAGTCGAAAATAATTCCTTTGAATCATTTGACATTGATAATATGTTTTCGACATTTGGCATTGAATTATCCAAATCTAAGGCACTCGGGCACGCAATTAGTTTTTGTTTTGCTAAATGTAAACTTTGATTATGCTCTTCTATTTTAGTGTCATTAGAAATACTGTTAGTAAATTGCCTTTTAAAATAAGTTTCATATGTTGTATCATTTAAATTAGAATGAACAATGGCATTAACTGGATTGCGAGATAAAGCGTCTGCATTCGAGTTTACTCGACCAGGTTTGTATATAATTTCGTAATCATATTCTTCAAGTTTTAATCGCCATCTTAATAAACGTCCACCGGGATCCTTGGCACTAAACAGCCATGTAAGAGGACGGTGATCCGTTACAATTTTAAACTTATACCCATAAAGATAGGGGCGGAATGTGTTAACCCCGAAAAGAATCGCGAGGAGTTCTTTCTCCGTAGTGGTATAGTTTCCTTCTTGTTTATTTAAGGTGCGAGATGCATATGCTATAGGCTTATCTTTGCCAATCTCGCCCTGTGACAAAATAGCACCAACGGCGTAGTTTGACGCATCGGTAGTAACAATAAACGGTTGTGAAAAATCCGGATATTGTAATAAAGGAGCAGAAATTAGTTTTTCTTTAAGGTTAACAAAAGCTTGTTCTTGCTCGTGTTCCCAATTGAAAATAGAATCCTTTTTCAATAGTGAAGTGAGAGGTTTTGTAATATGAGAAAAGTTTTCAATGAAACGACGGTAGTAACCGGTCAAACCGAGAAAAGACTTGATATCTTTCGGTGTTTTGGGTATAGGAAATTGAGATATTGCCTTTACCTTGTCTGGGTTAGGCGAAACACCCTTATCTGTAATAACATGCCCAAGATAGGCGACTTCACGCCTCAAAAATTCACATTTGTCGGGCTGTAACTTTAAGTTTGCCTCTCTAAACTTAGAAAATACTAATTCAATTTTTTGCATATGACTTTCAAGATCATGTGAATATAAAATGCAATCATCTAAGTAAATATAACAATGAAGACCTTGTAATCCTGAAAGGACTGAGTTCATCAGCCTCTGAAATGTTGAAGGGGCATTTTTCAACCCAAAAGGCATCCTAGTAAATTCAAAATGTCCTGAAACATTATTAGTAGTTACACTGAAAGCTGTTTTTTCAGTGTCGTTGGCATTTAAACGAATCTGATGAAAACCTGACGCTAAGTCAAGCGTGCTAAAATATTTAGAATGACCTAATTGGTCTAAGATGTCATTTATAAGGGGAAGAGGGTAAACCTCGGAAACTGTGACATCATTTAAACGACGATAGTCAATTACGATTCGCCATTTTTGCTTGCCAGATGCATTTAGCTTCTTAGGCTCCACCCAGACGGGTGCACTCCAAGGAGAAATTGAAGGACGAATAATATTTTGATCAAGCATCTTCTTTATTTGCTTTTCTACTTCATCTTTATGAATTTCTGGAAAACGATATGACTTAACATGAATAGGGGGTGAATCCCCAGTATTAACAGAATGCTCAATGGCACTAGTGTAACTTAAGTATTCTCCATCAAGATGAAAGATATCAGTATATTTAGAAAGACAGTTCATTAACGTCTTTTTTTCTTGTGGATTTAAATGAGAGCATCTTATCAGCTTTAAAACTTTGTGAGAACGATCAGTACTCGAAGAACTCAATTGATGTATTAGTTTATGTTTTTCGTCGTTTAATTTCGGCGGCAATTCAAAAGAGGTTAATTCTACCTGAAAATTATTTATTTCAATCGCGGATTCCGTAGTATTTAACACGGATACATTTACCCTATTATTAGGTTTTACGCGGACTAAACAATTAGCCAAAAAAACACCTTCGCATATTTTTGTGTCTAGAATTAAGGCTTCTCTAGAATTTGAAATATTAGATAAATTAGAAACTTGGCATTCAATTACCATTTCAGAACGCGGAGGTATAACATATGTTGACTCACTGAAACTTATCGGTACATTATAGCCTTTTAGACTAAGAGATTCACTTGAATATTGTATATCGATTTTAAAATGTTTAATAAAATCACTACCTAATATTCCGTCATAATTCAACTTAATCGAATCGTCAATGACGTTCAACGAGTAGTCAAACATTATTTTCTTGTATTGAGAAATATAATGTATAAAGTTAATTCTTATAGACCCAATTGAGGTACAGAATGAATCATTGTCGCTTAAACCTTTGATTTTTATAATTTTAGAATCCAGAACTGGCTTATTCAATAAACTAGAATATTTCACGAGTGAAATAGTAGAACCAGTATCAATTAAAAAGCATAAGGGCTTATTATTATAATTGGTTTTCAAATAAACGTGAGGTAAAGAAATGTTTTTCACATTATGTATAGTATAAGAATTCTCACGCGAACAATCCCTATTTAAAGAACTCATATTTTGAGTTTGGTGATTGTTTTTTAGACTAGTAGACTCCAAGTCTTTATTTGTACGTGTCGATATAAACTTAGTAACACGTTTAGAAATATGCGACTTTGGCACAATAGACTCACACTGAGTATAAGGCAAACCGTCTTGTGCAACAGAGAATTGACCACAAGTGGACTGACCTTGAGACCTAAAACTCAACTCAGAGGATTTAATATGTTTGTTAATAAACTTATTATCAAAAAGAATCGTGCCGTTTTTAAAACTATTCTTAGGTTCCGGCAGACACGAATCCGAAACCGTATTTAGTTTAAATTACCGTTCTGCATATCTTTATTCTCGTCACGTAAAACATGTACATTATTCGAAGAGTCGCTTTTAATAAAATTACTTGTACTAGAAGGCATAAAATTACCTTGTTCAGAATGCGCATTATTATTTTTAAACTGCAACTTGCGACATTCTTGAATTAGATGACCTGGCTTTTTGCAATAAGCGCAAGTTTTACTTTTATAAGAATTAGAGTTATAATTATAATTTAATTTACGTGGAATGTGGTTATTTGCATTAATATGATACAACGTTTGCTTAGGTTTCTTATTTCTGTAACATTCCGACGATAAATGACCACCTTTATTACAAATAGAACATTGCTTATTTAATTTACGTGATAACTTTGATAAATTGTGAAGCTTTTCCTCTTCTACTGCATGGGAAATGGCTTCACTCAAACTTTTAGGATTTCTACACCTGACGATGTGTGAAAATTCTGTATTCATCCCTAACAAAAAGCTGTTTAAGGCTAAGTCCTCCATTGAGGCCAACCTACCTAAAAGTTCCTTTTCATCTTGACAACTATAATGTATATCGGCTTGTAGTCGAGTGAGACATGACTCGACCCGTAAAGAATATTGTGTCACATCTTCTGAGGGTAACTGTTTACAATTTTGAAGATCAACTAGTAGATGTGTGGAGTGTTTCTTCTCCCCAAAAGTAGATTTTAAATATTGTTTGATCTCTGGCCAATAATCAAACTTTTTAATACAGCAGGCTAACTGTGCCTTCCCCTCTAGCTGTGATATAATATACTTACATAATACGGTCTGCTGATCAGTACTTATGAGTGAAATTGCGTTTTCGCAATTTGTTAAAAACGCGGGCAATGACTCCCGGTCTCCCTTATAGGGTCTAATAAACTTTGTTAAAACTGAAAGGGTGATTCTTTCACTCATTGTTGCAGTTGCACTAGCCTCGGAGATGTTATCTATGTCTTCCGTGACTATTGCCTGTTTACTCTCCTTTTTTGGAGGCATTAAAATAAATAAAAATTGAACGAATTTAAAACAAGTACGGATTAGTAGATAAATCAAAGGAACAATAGTAATTTAAATTTATGAATAATAAAAGTCTATAATAAAATATTCACTTTATGCCCTGAATTTCACTGAAATTAGATGAAACAAACACTCACAATAAGAAGATCACGAAGAACTTCATAATTCTCCCAGCTCACGGCGCTACCCGAAGGTGATGACCACTGCTTATGAGATGAGGGTGGATCTCCTCGTGAAGGAGGTCTGGAGAGCTGGACCCTTGATAACCGCAGGTGTGCTGGTAACGCGGGCTCACATCAATGGACGGAAACTTCTCGTCGACCACCAAGCAGCACTTACAGACGCGAACAGCAGAGACGCGGGCTCTAATAGGATGGAGTCTTACCGTCGATCACGTTTTTTGGACAGCAAGGCTTAGGCTTCGGTGCCCAAGGCTTACAGATGCTATCAGACAGGACTTTAGACCCCAGAGCTTGATGTCAGGCGGGAACTTCGCGACGCGCCTAACACCCTAACTGATCCCAGTACTCGATACGTTTTTCCTGGGATCCCACTTCTGACACCAAATTTGTTAGGATGGTGCTCCGTGGGTCCTTTTTAAAAAAAACGAATTTATTAACTGTAAGAGTTTAATACGTCTGAACTATGCAATGGTTAATAATGTTCTCTCCTCATTATATAGAATGAAATTGTTTTTATAAAATGTACAATTGCATGGGTAAGCACTTACTTAATATAATATAGTGTCATAACAGTTCGTTTCGTTAATAACTAAACCCACTACAATTATAAAAAATGTCAATATAGTAAAATAAATGTCTCTCATCTTTTTACAATCTGGGCCCAAGAATTATGAAAACTAACCATCTCCTTTATGGTTTTTGGATATTTAGTTATGGCCGGTTTCTATATCTTACTATTCATTCACTTGCCTTACCATCGGATAATTTAAAAAAAAAGTACTTATTTAAACATTAATATTACCATTTAATCTAAAGAGGCTAATAAGTAATTTAAATATAACTTAAATTAACTTCCCCTTGCCCTAGGACCTCTGTAGCGAGCGAACGTGTTTTTAGTATATTCTATGTCTTTAAAGACCACGGGCCATAAAATGCCCCGGACTTTTGGAGGGCTTGCATGGGGCCATGGGGAGTCCAACACGTAGAGGCCCCTTGACAAATTTATTGTAACTGTGGCGTGACACTGACCGGCGAACCAGCGATTATCCCTGTTTACACCATATACATACACCAAGGACAAGCCCCGGCCAGTGTAGGACTATTGTGGGAAATAAGAACAAAAAGTACCGTGCTATTGGGGTGAACTGCTAGTGGTACTAGGGGTCTGGGAATATGGGGACTATGGCGTCTGCCCGTCGCAATGTTCGGGGACCATGGAAAAATGGACAAACGGTGACTCGCCAATCCCTGCATGGGCCCCATAATGTCACAGAAGACAGGGGCAATATGGGTGTGAGTGGAAGAGGGGTGTAGAGAGGTGGGCTGAAGGGTCACCGAAGCTACTTCTGACGTGATGCCATTTATTACTTCCACCCCTGGAGCTTGAGTCTTAGCTCTAGCGATCTCCACTCTGTGCCGGCTGGCTAAGGCAAGCATGGAGGTGGGGCCTTGTATATTTATTATTATATTATTTAAAATATTTTATATTAAATCAGTTACAATATTAGAAGTGCAGAAACGTAAGGTAAACGTTGTCAACAACAGTAGATTTACATTATTGTTCAAGCCTGGTACCTGTGAGTAACGAACGGACCTCTGTACGCACACTTGCAACGTAACAATATTGTTTATACAACGATTAGTATATATTCTGACAAACTTAACGGACTATATACAAGTGGCCATTTTGCATGCGCATGCGATGCCACGTAACGCTCCGCCCAACTCATTTGTTTTGAATTTGATTGACAACAGAGTCGTCTAAAACACGCCTACCCGTTGAATGTATGGCAGCCATCTTGTGAAATACAACTTGCTGATTTGTTAATAAACATTGTGACGTTACTTTGTCTTTAAAAGACCAAGATAACCATCATTTTACAAGCATATTAATCGAAACAGCAAGTAACATACTTCAACGTAATAAGTACCAAGCGTCTATTTAGAACAAACACAACGCAGATTTAAACGATAATACTTTGTTCGTTTTCTTTAGTATGCTACCGTCAAATTTAAATATACCTCGACCATTTCGGTCTCCCCGACAAAGCTCCATCAAATCACTAAATATTCAACTTACGGAGTCTATGAACAATATGGCTCCCCCAAGGTGTGAAAGACGTAAAGGTGGAGTTCTATGGCACAGCAAGAGTCTAAATTATTGGCTGTCATGTCTACTACATCAGATATGAAAGCACAGAATAATAATATTCAAAGTACCATAAATTTTCTTTCGGAAGTGTATTGAAAGCAAAAGAAAAGATTAATATCTTTACATAAAAACTTTGGAAACGAAAATTAAAGACATAGATAGGACTTCACGGACCACTGGCCTAGAGTTACGAATTATAAAGCAAAGTGAAGGAGAAACGAAGAAAACTCTACTTGAGTTCATCATGAAAATTAGAGAGAAAATTAAGGTTTCAATGCAACCATATGAAGTCAAGGCGATAGATTGAAATCAAAGGCTGAAAATAAGCCTATCATTATTGAGTTTACCTCCGTTTTAAAGAAACAAGAAATTCTGGAAGCTATCAAACAATAAAAACGTGCTAATAATGGTCAACGGAGTCTTCTGTATTAGGTATTCAAGGCCCATCCACGAAAATATTTATCTCGGAAATCTTAACTACTAAAAACAAAAGATTCTTTACTTTGGCACATGTTTTTGTTAAATCAAACGAGTATAATAAATGTTGTTGGACATCTTATGGATATATAAGTTAAAATTTAAATTCACTTCCTATTCTATGTACACTGGTTCGCAACGTATTATTGCTGTTTATGGAGAAGAAGCGGCAAGAAATTGCCCAGGAATACGTCTAGCTAAAATTGTTTTTGTTCATATTTACTTATCTCAGGCTCTTTTTTAAAATAAATTTACAAGTATGTTACACAATTACTTTTCGAAAAATTAATGGAGTTGTAGCAAACAGTACATACTCAGTAAGACAAAGACACAATAAAAGGAAAAAAGACTATTATTGTGGTTATATTAATGCCGACACGTACTAAAAGTTTATACTGCAACATATCTCTATAAATTCCTTACATGTTTGGCAAGATAACGTTATACAAACGATA
The DNA here is from genome assembly GCA_039645545.1 of Dendrolimus houi. NCBI lineage: Eukaryota > Metazoa > Arthropoda > Insecta > Lepidoptera > Lasiocampidae > Dendrolimus > Dendrolimus houi. Next base: position 22,162,292 of record CM077128.1, on the reverse strand, counting down.
GTATAAGAGGCAGGAGCGAGCTGCTATATACATGTATGCTTAGTTTTCTTTATAGTACTAGTTCAAACGGTTTTGTCCTTTTGAGCCTTCTCATTATATTCGTGTTGTCGAGGAGCTGAATCGCCTCGACGTTCACATGATGATGAAGCCCATGCTTGTGGGCTTCCGCGCACTTTCTAATAATGCTGGTGACAAAGTCCACTTTCAGGTCCCCATGGAGGTCGTTCGATCTAACGTGCCATGGCGTATATACCATGCCTTTCAGTACTTTGTTTTGGAAGCGTTGTATTGCTATGTTGCTCGGTTTGGTACAGCCCCACAACTGTATGCCATAGGTCCACACTGGCATCACTTATAGAGGAGCAGTTTGTTAGGTACTGACAAAATTGAATATTTTCCAAGTAGCCAGTACATATATCTGTAACGTACTTCCTTCCAGCTCTTCGCGTGTCTTTTTGACGTGAACCTTTCAGCATAGTTTAGCGTCTAGTGTCATACTTAGGTACTTTGCGGTGTTTTCATGTGGTCATCCACCGGTACTACGGTGTTGTTTATGTATGCTGGATGATAATTGGGCATTTTGTTAGTAAATTTAATGTGGATCGACTTTGCTTCATTTAGCTAGCTATAATAGCTACCCTACCTACCTTAAGCTACAAGATCGAAATGTCCAAATGAAAAACGCAAAGTGGGAAGACCAGTAAAACATATCAGAACCAGCAGGCAAGGGTTGGATGATCCTCAGAAAACATAAGAAAATCTGGAAGATGGAGGGGGCCTTCACCCGAAGAGGGGTCCCAAATCGAGACTAATCAAAAATTACTAATATAACTTAATTAACTACAAACATGTATTACTTAACACTCTATCATCACAACTAACATCTAACAAGACTAACAAGCTATATGTATTTAAATGAAAATTGTACATGCAAAAGATTTTGGAAATAAAGGCTTTATTATTATTATAATAGCTACCTATAATACTAGGCCAGTTTTCAACGATATAGACTAGGTTTAGTGCAGGAACCAACGTTACTGACATCGTTATGAATGTAAACTCGTGAAAATAAATTATTTTTGTAGTTTTATACGCCATTTTTTGTCCAGTTATAGATGGTATTAACTACTTTTTGAACATTTTCCAAACCTTCTTCGTGAGTAACTCTTGTAGCTATAATGGCTGTATCATCCTCAAAAAGAGCTGTGGTGTTATTTTCTAGTTCTGGAATATCACTCGTGAATATTGAGGTACAGAATCGGGCCTAATAGACTACCCTGTGGTACTCCAGCTTTAATTTCTTTAAGCAATCTTCATGTTAGATATTACTGTTATGTAGCTTATGTCAAATTTTAACCGCTAATATGGCAAATGAACGGTCGATAAGATATAGAAACCGGATCTAATTCGATTTTTTATTACTGGTAAGTGTAAACTCATAGCACAAGCCATATTCCTAGTGACCCTATTTAAAAAACATAGTGTAAGTGAAACTTCAACGGACAAGTGGAAAAACGAATGGCAACGGACAAGTGGCAAAACGAATCGCAACAAAATTTTAACTAATCGAATTGTGTCCCAGCACACAATTCGATTTTTTTAATTCGAGCGATATCCTCACCATGCATTGGCATTTCGTTTAAAATGACGTCATTCAATTTGTACAAAACTATGGCGACGTTTTATTTCTGTCTTTCAATTTGATAGAAATTGTCAACTTTAAAAAAGAAAGGAAACTTAATCTTTTTAATTGTGAAAGTGGCAAACAGGTCGACGTCCCAGCTCATATAAAGTGGTTTTCGTTACCTATAGACCTTTGCAAAACCAGGGACGAAGCCAGCGCGTTGCCATGCTTTAAGATGGGATAGTTGGAACGGGATAAGAGGAATGGAATAAAAAGGGATTAGATAGAGGGATCGAATAGAAAGAAGGCGCTAGAGATAGAGAGAGAGAAGGAAGTGGGCCATTGAAATAGAGGCGAAGCTATTGGCAAGTAGGGCCTAGCCCCGGGCGCGGTGCGCCTATCGGAAGGGTGTGCGCAATATCGCTAATTATTAAATTTAAAAGTCAAATTATACTACATTAAACTGTTACAATTTCATACTGTTATATTTACTTCGTGGCTTCATATCAAACATAGCGTTCGCGATTCCCGAGCTTCGCAAAAAAGCGAGAGGGATATGATTGTAATTTACGAAAGAGCGCAACTATGATGCATGCCCTAGGCGCCATCTTCTAATTCTACACACGTGCGTTAGAACTCTTGCTTATCACACGAAGCACAGGGCTAACCGTTTCACGGCGATATTGTGTGTGACGTTTTATTGAGATAGCATCATTTATAATATCCTTTTTCCGTTATATCACCACTTTGTTTCAATAACGTGACAAGTCGGACAATTTTTTATTTGATTATTAAGCCCTTCTGATTTTTTTATTTATAAAAACCATGCATCTTATAAAAAATGTCGAAGATTGACAGAAACAAAGTTATTCGTTTCGATACAATTATTATTGAAAGATAACAAAAGTCTCTTCTAAGATTTCAATTTTCATTATTGAAGCAAGGAGGCGATATATAAAAAATATACATACTTTCAGTAACGGCGATGAACTTAAGACACTTCATCACGGAATATGGGAATTACAGAATCCCAATAGAAGCGAGCAAAGCCGCATACAGAGCTTTATTCTAATGACAAAAAAGTAATTTAAAACATAAGGTCAGATGTCGCGGTATCATCATTTTCGCCAGCGGATGTTTAAAAACAACATGGCCAATCTAATCAGTCCTTGCTACGCATCCCGTAGATAATATTTTACAAATAATAAAAGATGATACTTTTATACTCATAGAGTAATAGTATATTGAAACGAGATTAAATTATTTCATCATCACATAGAAGTTGCCCAACAGTGGCGTAGCTTGCCTTAGACCGGCCCTGTATCAAAATGGGTTGGGGGGCTAAAAGGAAGGATTTTTTTATAAAGGAAACAAAAATGATCGAATTGAATTAAAATAATTATACATTGATTATAAATTATTAATTATACTTAATGCTCCTAGGAGCTAAGTTAGACAAGCAATTCAAATCAAAGATACAGTTTGCTCGCATTTTTTTCGGCAAACTTTTTTTATTAAATCATCCAAAGCTGAAGAATTTTTCAGTTTTTCTAGATTTTCTGCCTCTATAGACAATAATGACAAGTCTGATAGCCGTTTCTGTTGGCCCAGCAGTTATTCCCAAAAATGTTATTAATCTATAAAAGATTGTAGATAAATTTTAAGAATTTTTCTTAGTCATTTTCGGGGCCTCTGTAGTCCGTATCTATTATTGACACGGCGATAGATACGCCCCTGTTGCCCAGCGACTCTTGGCCCGGTCTTATATCTTACCGACCATTCAATTGTCTTACTATCGGTAAAATTTGACATAAGCTCCATACAAGTAATGTTAAAATTTAATCGATACTGAGACAATTCAACGGTCAGTAAGGTATAGGAACAACGAATAGTAAGATAAAATAGGAACCGGCGATAAGTGCTTGGCAGACCGCGCAGCCGCTGATGGTTCCGTAAAGGCGACCCATATACCCCCAATTTTCAATATTTGTCTACGGAACGATGAAAAAGGGATTCAATCGAAAATACACACCTTACAAAAGCCACTGAATATTTAAAAATACTAGTGGTCGCCCGTAGTCGAAATTCGACCATAATAATTAATGTCAAAGACTACACTTCTATAATCACAGATTTCGCCTACACTGTTAATTTGACTTGAACAATAAACAAAACAGTATATATGCGTGTGTGTTTCAAATGCATGATGTGTGTGTAATGTTTTTTTCATTGATTTAATGTCTTTTTATGCATAATTAAAAAAAGATATTAGCATTCGTCGCTTCTTCTCTGTATAAACTATAAGTGTGCGAAATTTCATACTCCAACGTCAGCGCAATGTTCATAAAAACAATCACAAAATGGCGGGGTTTAAAAATACGTTTTGTTGGAAACAGAAAAAAACAAAACGTATTTTTGAAACCGCTGCCATTTTGTTAAAAAATAAATTCTTTTAAAACGTCTCGTAGTGCGATAACTAAATCCTTCCTCTTTAACGACTATTAATTGTTTTCCATTTCAGTTCACTGGAAGAATTGATATCCTGCACACCAGGATGTGCCAATTTTTAAGTCGTCCCCACTTTGCCGTCCGCAGGTTTTTTTGAATATTATTAATGTTTTGTACTATTTAAATATCAATAAAAAACTTATAAAAAAATAGATAGTAGAAATATTTGTTGCTTTTTTTATCGCGACCGAAAAAAACAACTAAAATTCGGGCGTCTAAACCAGAATACCCCCTTTAAGTGCCGCCCTGGAGAACCGTGAAAAATACCGCCCTATTATAGACATAGACAACAGTTTATTGTTCATCAAAACAAAACAAAAATGGCAGTTATAGAGACTGTCAATAGAAGTGAAAACTTAGAACTTTTAGCATTAAAATTTGAAATTTCATGTTTAGAAATAAAACACTATTTCAAATCAAATCAAATCAAATCATTTTATTGCGAACTAAGTGTTACATAGGTCTTATTCAATATAACTGAGAACTTATTACTTAGCTGGCCTTTCATAGCATCGCAATAACATTCAAATAGCATTCAACAATGCACAGTATATACACATTGAACTTTTCACTAATAAATTTCACTTATAAGATATACACAGCACTAATGTCGCACAATACGTCAGCTGTATAGCTACAGATATTGCTATAAGGATGTCGGTGACGCGAACGCACGAGATTTCACCCATCCAAAAGGCGTCATGCGCCAATCATGAGCATGTCGGTGACGCGAACCCATAAGATTTTTCCTACCAAAAAGTGCCCAACACGGCCAAAGAAGTTTTCACTTCAATTACACAAATGCAAACAATAGTTACTTGGTAAAACAATAGGCGGCCTTATCACTAAAAGCGATCTCTTCCAGGCAACCTGACTCAGAGGAAATTCTTAAATTATCTGTAAATATTGTGCAATAAGGAAAAAGGAAAAACATATAAATAATAATGACATACATGAACAGCAGATTAGTCTAAAGTATTGTAAATTAGCACATATATTGCGTATGACTAACGTAATGATCCTGAGTGATTTTTTAAATATGACAAATGATTTAGCTTTTCTGACGTCAGTGGGCAAAGAGTTCCAAAGTAAGACAGCCTGCATGGCGAAGGAGTTAGAATAAAATGTTGAAGAGTGTGCAGCTGCAGTGGTATTATCTGTGTAACTAGACTTCAAAACATAAATATCCAATGAGAACTCGATTTTTAATATTTGGCATGAAACCAATAAGTTCCCAATTTTTGAAAATCATTTATTATTATAGCAGAAAGTTGAATTTTTTGCTGACCCTCCAAATTTTGCCGCCCTGGGCACTAGCCGCTAGTGTGCCCCTAGTGTATATCCATCACTAAGTATATCTATAATATTATAAAATTTTAAACACGCCGTGTGTAAATTAAAGTTATTAAAAAACCAACTAAAATAGACAATATAAACGGCGGAGAATACGATGCCTTTTTAAAAAAATTCTTATCTATTTGTTTGGAATACATGTAAAAACTACTGGGCCGATTTCGATGTGGTTTTCGCTGATCGACAGCAAATTCTTAGACTTAAAATCTGCGTTACTTTTTATCCTGGGAATCCAGCGGGGATTTTTCTGGCAATGATAGATATAAAATGGCCAGATTGAAAAAGAAATGTCTAATTCCAATGTGATTTTTTTCACTGATCGATAGCAAATTTTATGTATTAAAACGTCTAATACTTTTTGTCTCGGGAATTCCGCGGGAATTTTCCGGGAGCGGTTTGAAGTTGTTCGGGTGCATAAAAATTAGCTTCTTTTGACACAGTTTTCACTAAAATGATAGCTTACATTCTTTTTTAAATGCTACGATACTTCGTGTCACGGGAAACTCATTGTAAATATTAGCTGATTTCGATACGATTTCAATGAAACGATAGCGTCATGCGACATTATATTTCGAGAATTGTATTACTTCAAATCTAGTTGGCTTCGACTCACCTCTGTTTTGCTGGGCTGTTGTCTAGATTATATGGACTTGGTTTTATTGTTATTATTATATGTTTTTATATTATACTAGCTTTACCCGGCAGACGTTGTTCTGCCCTTCAAAAATAAAAATCTAAAACTCGATTACAGCGCCATCGACCGGGACCAATTATTAATTTAAATCACTCTCGAATAACTGATCAATCATCGACCGCCGAGAGTAGAAAATTATTTAAGTACTAATATCGCTATTAAATAATAGGGGTTGGTAGTAGAAGGATGAAAATTTAGAGTTATATGTATTTTTTAATGCCAAATCATAAAAATTTTAAAATAAAAAATTTTGTCCAAAAAATAAAAAAAAATTTAGGGTCACCCTTATCATTTAGGGGTATGAAAAATAGATGTTAGCCGACTCTCAGATCTACCCGATATGCACACAAAATTTCATACAAATCGGTTTAGCCGCTTCAGAGGAGTTTGGTAACAAACACTATGACACGAGAATTTTATATATTAGATTAGAAGATGTAAAAAATGGAATTAAGTTTTTATGTAAGTAAAATAAAGCTAATAATTTATTTATTTGCTCGCAATAATTAAAACATTTTACACTGTTACGGTAAGCAATTTACATATTTAATTGGTTTAGAAAGAGCTTGGTGTCTCTATTAGATTAAACACTTGTTTGACTGATCACGAGGCCCTCCTCCCTAGAAAATCCAAAATTTGTAATCGTACAAAATACTGCTGAATGTTCCAAGTGTGCGAGGTGAGAGCTTTTGTGTGGGTGGTCTAGTGTGTGTGCGTTGTACGTAAGTGTATGTGTCTCTGCGGTGTGTCTGTGCTGTGACAGTTATATTGCGTCTGTCCTCCAATACGGTTTGCTCATGTGGGGAAATTCGACTGACGTAGACAAAGTATTTAGATGTCAAAAGAAATCTATACGAGCACTTAGTAGCGCACACTATATAAAACCACGAAGACCACTTTTTAAAAAGCTCCAACTGCTAACTGTGCCTTGTATGTATATCAAACAGGTTGCATTATTCGTAAAACAAAATCGCGAATTGTTCCCTAGACATCACGAACTGCGGTCGCGGCAACTTAGGCTGAAAACAGACAATAGGTTATTGTTCCCCAGCTGCAAATTGTCACCACAGAAAAATTCAAATTACGGTAAAGGTTTATAACAAACTTCCCTAGAATTTTAAATATCTGCACACAAATCTTTTCAAACAAAGACAACACAAATGGCTGTTGGATAAATGTTTTTACTCTGTAAACGAATTTTTAGGGTATTTTTTTGACAAATTGCATATGGTTGACATTAACGTATATATATATATATATATATATATATACATACATACATTGTTACATGCCGTCAAAGATAAGCGCACAGCTGCCTGTCGTAAGCGCAGTTCATTGTCTTCCAACGATTTAGGAATTCTTTTGTGTTTTGAATTTGTAATTAAGGAAAACATGCTATTGTTTTTCTACTTGTTTTATAACCATCATTAGCGTCGAACTAATCCTTATTATTATTGTTTTCGACTTTGTGGCCGTTCGCAGGTGTGCAAATTACTATTTCTCGGAAACTCAGTGCGCGCGGCCAATTTATTTGTACTGTGTAGTGAGTATAAGACAATGCCCGCGTGGAGGGGCCTGCAGTCAAGCGACGACTACGAGACGAGTAAGACGTTTGTAGTACTCGATTAGCGATACAGACGACGGACTTTACGCGTGTCGAATTGCATTGAATCTTACAGTGTGAACTCGTTGCATCCAGTCTTATTTGTATTTGTTTTATACGTATTTGTACAGTTCTAATAATTTCTATAGTAGTTCCAACGGCATTTTAAGTCGAGTCCTGTAGCTCGTAACAATATATATATATATTGTTTTTGCTAATTTTGTAATAATTGTGATAATGATAAATCTTGTATTCTTATGTCACCTCAGATTTATGTACCATATTTCAAGTAAATAAATGAAATTGAATTTGAATCTGGGCGCGAGTGAGTGTGTGTATGTTTGACTGTGTGCGTGGTTGTACATTGTTTATGAGTGTGGTTGGGTGTATTATTATATATCAATGTATTTTGTTCATAACAGGACATGCAAAATTAATACAAATTACAATTAATCATTAATCTAAATAATAAAATGTCTGCCATTATAGCATATCAAACATATTTATATCAATTCATAAAGTGTTAACGTTCATAAACATGACTATATTATAGTAACATTTAGTAGTTAGTTCCAACCAAGTCGTGGTAGCGTAATGGCTAGCGCACGCGTCCGTAACTCAAAGGGTTCGAAGAACGCATGACCCTCTTAGGCAGTTTTTCGACCTAATGTGCATATTGCTACAATTACCACGTGCTAACAACGGTGAAGGAAAACATCGTGATGCAACCTGCACATCGAGATAACCGATGTGTTAAACCTGTCAAGCCGCCTTGGAAAAGCGTGGCGGGCATACTGTCCGTTCCCCTATAGTGAGGGGCTCGAATCAGTGAACAAATGAAATCGTCCATTATTTCTAAACGACTTCAAAAAGGCTATACCGCGTGATATATGTACTAGACCTAAAACTTTAGACAAAAATCCTAAAAATTGCGTTTTCAGAATCTCCTAGTTCGAATTATTCAAGTACGGCTGTGTAAGTCAATAAAAGCGTTTAGTAAAAGAACTGGTGTTTCCTTCCAATCCTAAGTGCGTACCCCCGCTCGCACGTAACACTATTTTGGCGATAGTTCGTGTCAATCGATTGCAATGCAAAATATACTTTGACGGAAAGAATGTCGAGGAGTAATATACCTACTGTATTTAATAATTCTGGATAATCGAATTTGTGTGAGTTGACCATGCGACCTGGGAAGGTTAAATCAGCGATTTCCCGACGCCGTGCGAGTTCCAGAAAATGGTGTTTTTTTTCCCATGATGTTGTGAAATGTCTTAATGTTGAGTTGGTCCTAAAATGTTTATATTTAATAAAGTTTTCTTGTATTCTAGTATCTAGAAATTACCTTTCTCTTCTTATCCTCTTAGTCGGCGTCAGGTCCTCCATAGACACTGCTTTCGGAGCCATCTTCACGGGTCTGGCCGGGGTCTTCGTCCTGAACTCCTCCAAGCAGCTCCTGATCCTGGCCAGGTTGGGACTCGGCGCACTGCATTTCGCTGTGAACTTATTCACAGGAGTGGAGAACAGCTGCTTCTTTGGATGAGCGGGTTGGATTCGGCTGTATACATAAATACCGTTTTATTACAAGTTTGTATGTTTGTCAGTATGTATGTTTAAGAGCCAATTATTCAATCATCAGATAAAAGTTAACCATGTAATAAATTATAACCTGTTGTCGTCAGCCATTCGCAGTCCACTGGTGGACGTAGGCCTCCCCAAGTCGGCGCCACTCATCCCTGTCCCCTGACTTCCTCATCCAGCGTCTACCGCCGTGCTGGTCTATCGGACATCGGTCCTACGGCAGACGTGACCGGCCTACTGCCACTTCAACTTGCTAATTTTGCGAGCTATGTCGGTTACCTTGGTTCTCTTACAGATATCCTCATTTCTAATTTTATCCATAAGAGAAACACTCAACATAGCTCGCTCCATAGCCCGTTGAGCGACTTGGAACCTGACTGTATGTAAAAGTGAAACAGCTTAACTGCTTTATTCACGCGACTGTAATTCTTAATTGTAAAATCGGTCCTAAGTTTAATCTTAAAAGCTGAATTAAAAAGTCAGTTCCTTGAGACTTAAGACTGCAATTTTGCATGCTTGTTCAGTCCTAAAGATAAAAAACGAGAATAAAAAACAAATTAAAACAAGTTTATTTTTAGTTTTACAGCAAAAATGTAATATAAAAAGTTACTTTTTTGTAAAAGAAAAAAATATTACCTTCATCTAAACTAATACTATAAAGAGGAAAGATTTGAATTTTTGTATGTTTGTAACGAATAAACTCAAAAACTACTGAACCGATTTCAAAAATTCTTTACCATTAGAATTATTATACATGATCTCAGATTAATGTAGGCTATATTTATTACTAGAAAAAAATTAGAGATCCCTACTAAAACTTCAATAATATAAGCCAAGGAGTAAAAAAATTAGTGATTGAGTGAGTCCCGGGATAAAAAAATACATAATATAGATGCTTAATAATAATAATCGGCAGACAAACACACACACTGTATATCCCCAAATTAAGCAAGTTACGCTTGTGTTATGGGTAATATACAACGGAAGACTCTGGGGCCGATCCCAGACACCCAGACCATAGTAAATAACGGAGAAAATACGTTTCCGAAATTTACTATACCAGGAATCGAACCCGGAGCCTCTGCGTTGCAGTGAGGTAAGCCGGCAAAGACTTAGCCCGCTCAACCACAGAGGCCGTTAAATGACGTCAAATGAGAGGGATGGTTAAGATTCACAATTAGACCCGGTAGGTGGCGTTGGAATCGGGTTCTAGGTTTTTATGTTTTCAGGGCAAGACAACGTCTGCCGGAACCGCTTCTCATACATAATAATAAATACCATATTAACCCACGTTTTCCGACGACGTTTCGGCCACTTTTCGAAACGTCGGAATAATAAAAATCAAACAAATTACCGCGCCTAAAACCGTTACAACGTAGTTTTATTATGTATACAAGTCGCGAAAACTTAAGAAAATATGATGTTAAACCCATCAGATAAATTATACTATTTTATACACTAACTTTTTCCCGCTGCTTTGCCCGCGTTAATGTTATTCCGCGGGAACCGTACATTTTTCCGGGACAAAAAGTAGTTTATTTGCTATTCCAGATCTATCCCTGTGCCAAAGGAGACTGGCACTTTTGGACCAAAGAAATGTAATTAAGATATGGCTTAAAAGATGGGTTACATTTCTCTATTACAAAATGAAAAACAGGTCAAAACTCTATTTGAAAGCCGAGACATCTTAAAAGTAAGGTCACATATAAAATCTTAATAAGTTATCGATTACCATAATCGATTTATTCGAATGAATTTCAACAATGACTCAATAACATAAAAACACATACACCACACTATTAATTCATTCAAAATAACTAAAGCCACTAACAGTTATATAAAAAATATGGACATAACAAAAAATAAGTACAGTCTACTCTCGATAATTTGACACTCGTTAATTTGAATCTCTCGATAATTTGAAGACTTTTTCCGGTCCCTTGAAAAATATTCGATAAATTGAATAAAATTAATTATAATTGGTCTCTTCGGTAATTTGAAGTTATATATTATATGTAGGAATATTATCTTGCTCGCAAACATGCGATAGTTTGAAGTCCGGGCTTTCCTACTCTCTATAATTTGAAGCATTTATCATGCACACATCTGTCGTTTGTTTACATAAATGTACAGACCTGTCAATTGTTTACATAAATGAGATATGAGTAAGTTTGCATTCTAGTCTTCTTTCAAACATTAATGAGTCATGTTAATGTTTGATTTGTGCTTTTAAAATGAATCCAAGAAAGAACAAATGTCTTTCCATAAGTTCCATAAGTAAACGCTTGTTATTTTGAACTCTTAACAATTTGAAATTTATCTCTGGTCCCTTGGGTTTCAAATTATCGAGATCGACTGTATTATATAGTAGATAAAAGCTTGTCACGAGATCTTTGTTACACAGGAAAACCTCTTTTAACCAACTTCCGAAAGGAGGAAATTCTTAATTCGTCTGTTTGTATATTTTTATTTTTATAAGTTTTTTACCCGATTTCTCGGTCAATTGCGGACTGATTTTCAAATTATTTTTTTAAACGAAAGGATATACTCCCGAATTGGTTCCAAGTCAGGTTCCAATAAGTGGATCCCAGCGAAATCGAGAGCAACCCTCGAATATTGTTTTTTTTTTATTGCACGAGTTCAGCAGCCAGGCATACGGCCCATCTACCGGTAAGCGGTTACCATCGCCTATGAACGTTTGCAACACCAAAGGCGTTACAAATGCGCTGCTGCTCTTTTGAGGGGGAGTCTGGAACCTGGCCACTAATGCCGGAACACAACTCAATGTTGTTATGGCGGCATACCCTAGACCAGGGGTGGTAGCCATCCAGACGGGCAGATACCCTACCACCTCACTGTGGGTTGTTTTGTCGCCTCTTACGACAGGCCGCCAGACCGCAGGTAATTGTATTCTTTCTCCGTTCCTGCACAGAATAAAATTGGAAAAATATTGGCATGTGTAACGTGTTTCATACATGTATATTTCTAATGAGTATACTCTCGAGGTCGTCCCATAGTCACCAAGTCAGGATCTGATGAGTGGATCGCAGGGAAATCGAGAGCAGCCCTCGTATATTATAGGCACATGCAACGTGTTTAGTATATTTTTTGCTTATAAAGCTTTTGAAGTATTTGCGTAACTAAAAAGCAGAAAACAAAAAACCTTTTTAGCAATAAAACAAAACCGACTTCAACTAAAAAGCAAATAAATAAATATTTTCTACAAGATTTTGTTTTGAAAGCGGTTAAAATACTTAAATATTTTCTTTCTCGAAGTCAGTGCATTTTGCAGATTTGTTGTTGTATTTTATCTTTTACCTAGCCCCGACCTCAAGCTGTTTTAGAAAATATTTATTTTTTGCTTTTTAATTACTGTTGAAGTCGTTTTTATTTATTGCTTAATAATAAATAAATGTTTTTTATCACTGAAAAATCTCGTGACTCATTTTTATGATATAAGTATAAAATGTTATAATGTAACAAAATGATAGGTTTATTAATTATACTTCAAAATTAATAAACCTTTCAATTTGTTACATTATATAAAAATAAAAGATTGTTTTCCACGGGCCCAATGTTTTGCCCACCCCAATAATTTTTTATTACATATATCAATGGACAATACAATGCAAGAAAACTTAACTTATTCGTATTATATTCTACTCATAGTCCCTCAATACTATGAGTAGAATACTGAGCCCAGATCACCGTCTTCTATGGGTAAGGCGCCCAGAAGGCTGGCTACGTTTCCTCGCTGGATCGCCATACTGATCCGTTGGCCGAGGTAAGCACCAGCCCTCTGATCACCTGAAGAGTCAATGAGTCGTTTCGATAAATTTTGGTAAAGGCTCATGGCCTCAGGACCCCACGGTCCAATTGAATTGTTAATTAAAGATTGTTGATTATTTTTTATTGTTTAAATTTAGAGGGAAAGATATCTGATTAGAAACAAAACAATAATTAATAAACGTACTTAAACAATATCTGTGCGAAAACAGACGTTGGGCTATTTTTTAATTGCTTCTAATGCCTGCCGTGGTCTACGTAGCTTGACATACGTGTTGGATACTGGTACCTCCAGGACAGGTACATCCTTTGGGAGGGCGGCGAGTCCGAGAATCGCGCGCTAGGTCGGCGACGCGTCGCGTGCGGCCTCCCACAGGGATCGGTCCTCGGGCCGGTTCTTTGGAACGTCGGCTATGACTCGATCCTTCGGGTTCCGGTCCTGCCCGGAATAGGGCTAATCTGCTTTGCGGATGACACCCCACTCACGGCACGCGCTGCGTCATTCGCGGAATCCGTGGACCTCGCCAACGCCGGGTTGGCAATCGTGGTCCGAAGAATAGGTAGGCTGGGCTTGAAGGTCTCCGCCGCGAAAACGGAGGCCATCATGTTCCATAGGCGGTTTCGTAATCCCCCCGCGGACTTGTCCGTTACAGTCCAAGGGGTGGACATTCGTGTAGGCCCCCAGATGAAATATCTGGGGCTAATTCTCGATGGGAAATGGCTGTTTAAAGCGCACTTTGAGCAGCTAGTTCCCAAGCTCGTGAGGTCCGCAGGCGCCCTCTCTCGGCTTCTTCCCAAACGGGGGGACCGGGGACGACGACTAGGAAACTCTACATGGGCATCCTTAGGAGTATGGCCCTGTACGGTGCACCCATATGGTCCACTGCACTCCACCGCCACAATAGGACTTTGTTGTGCCGCGCACAACGGGTCCTGGCGGTGAGGACCATCCGAGGATACCGTACAGTGTCGTGGACGGCGTCGACACTCTTGGCAGGCGATCCGCCCTGGCCTCTCCAGGCGGACGTGATAGCCAAAGTTCGGCGCTCCCGACAGGATGCCCTCGCCCGTGGCCTGGTCTATGGCCAGGCCAAACTCCAGGTGATCAGGACGCGGGAAACCGCGGCCATGATCCAATCTTGGTCAGTAGAGTTGGAAAACCCTGTTGCTGGCATTGACACGGTGGAAGCGGTTCGACCGCAGCTGTTGCGATGGCTCTCGCGGAAACGCGGGACCCTGACCTTCAGAATGACACAGATACTTACCGGGCACGGTTGCTTCGATAAATATCTGTGTCAGATTGCGGGCCGCTTGCCTTCACCCCAATGCCGCCAATGTGGCGCGCTAGACACGGCGTTACACACGCTAGTCGAGTGCGCAGCATGGGCACCTCAGAGGTTTGAACTCGAGACACTAGTAGGACCGATCGAATCGCTGGGCGATCTGGTGCAAGCCATGCTGGACAGCGACGATTGGTGGGTGGGTGCGGCCAATTTCTGTGAGACGGTAGTGTCTCATAAGGAGGCCGCGGAACGAGATAGGGAGAGAGATGGTAGTGCGCATGCGTCTCGCGGGCGCCGACGTCAGTCGGGAGCCCGGAGGAGCATGTATGAGCATGTATGCGCATACATGACATATATATATATATGTGTATGTATATATATATATATATATATATATATATATATATATATTATTTTATTACTATATATTATTTTATTACTATATTTGTTTTTCTAATATAATCATATTAGTGTATATCCTGTATGTGTTTATGTGTACACGCACTTATTATATATATACAATATGTATAGAGATGTTATTGGGTTAAGTGTATGGAGGTTGGCACTGAAAATCAGCGTTATAACGGGATTTAAAAAAAAATCGATACCGCACAATGCTGAGTTGTCGACCTCGTTGACTGAAAAACTCGACGTACAAGCCTTATTTATTTATTTATTATATGTTTTTTTGTGTTGTGTAAACATTCTGTGAATGTATTATGTGTCCTTTATGTATAGCGTCGTATTTTTAAGTCAATAAATCATTTTATTTTTATAGGTGTATATTTACGGCTTATTCAATAGCCACTAAATATGTTACTGGGGTGGGAAAAAAGATTTCGGATCCTCTAAAACATTATAGATTTACCCTTCCGACGCTATGTCATTTATCACTTCCACCCCTGGAGCTTGAGTCTTAGTTAGCATCAGCGATATTATTTTATGAACAAGGGGATTACATTATATCTCCGTTGGAAGATAAAAAATACGTAAACTTACGTCGGTGGTGTGGTCTGCAAATTATTTCGTTCCCTCGAGAGTTCTCTTTCAGAAATATCCCCGGCACCGGTTTTCGCGACTGGAGACACGCTGCGGGGCATTTTCGGTACATTCTCAGGCATTTTCGATTAGATTTTTCGTTAATAACAGGGATAAGCAATATAAACTTGTTGACATATAAATTAAACAATCAAAGATTGACAACGATTTGAATGTAGAATTTATATTTTTTTAACGATTAGAAAAACGTTGCAGACAGCAACGAGGTTGCGACACCCTAAAATCTATGAGAAATATACATTTACTTTATATTTGACTATATTATGTAATCTACCAAAATCAAATCATACATTGTGGAAGCAACCTTCATTCTGCGGCCATTTTTACACAAGGGACACAAGAGAAAACTTATAACATAGACTAAAACAATTAATTTTTTTTATATTGCAGGAGTTCAGCAGACAGGCAGACGGCCACATGATGGAAAGCGGTTACCTCGCCTATAGACATTTGCAACCCCAAAGGTGCTACAGATGCGCTGCTGCTCTCTAAAGGGAGAGTGGAGCCTGGACACGAATGCCGCCGGAACACGATTCAATGTTGTTATGGCGGCGTGCTCTAGACCAGGGTGGTAGTCATCCAGACGTGCAAATACCCTACCACCTGGCTGTGGGTTGTTTTGTCGACTCTTACGACAGACCGCCCGGCCGCAGGAAACTGTATTCTTTCACCGTTCCTGCATACTTTTTATGCTCTATTACACAACTGATATTCTAATAAAATCAATCCCCTGGTGTTACACTCGTTCCCTGTTTTAAAAGGGATTTTGTTGCCCCCTCTAGTATTTCAAGTAATCACGTTAATCCCTTTGCGACCCTATTGTGTATGTAAAACATACACATTGGGGTAGTTCATGGTGCTAACTCACCTATTCACGTAATGGCGGCGCTAAAAAACTTGATACAAGACTGTTTATTTTATTTATTAACCGTTTCTATATCTTACTATTCATTCGCTTATGTCTTATGGCCAGTTCCTAAAGCTTACCATTGTCTCACTGGCCTTTGATGAACATACAAACTTTTTATATGTATTAAATTTGAATTTAAAATTTTGGAATGCGTTGCTGTCTTTGTAAGCTGTTTATGCCACTAATGACGTTACACTGTGGGCCGTGTGGGCGCGTTCCTCCAGTATCTACAAACGCCCAAACTGCTCCATCTGCCGTTCCACAAGGCGACCGCGGTCGTTATGTCTTTATTACGTCATCATTTTCAGCTACACTGTTGGAAATCCAGTTAATTCGATATTTGTGTTTCAATGCAAATTACTATTATACGTTAACATCACTATTCTCTCTCATATGAAATGGCTTCCTGAAAAAAACTGTGTTCACGAAAGTATATTAATTAAATCACTCTGAAAATTGAAATTCAATCATTGAATTGAATTGAAGAAAATCTTTCATTGATCCCTAACGGACCTCAAACATAGCACACACAGTGTTTTTTTATATTTATGGTTTACAACTAGGCCTTTAAGCAAGATCTCAATTATAATTTATTAACACACAGCGCTCACAACGACCTATGTGAAGAGGTGGATCGAAGTGGGCGTTTTTTTTCTTTCTTCTTTAATGGCTTCCACGGTTAGCGTTGAGCTACCGACAAATAGGAAGTGGGCGTTGACCACAGAGCTTTAATTCTCTTTATCTCTTGACATTGAAAAAGGCGCAATTTTCAAATCAACTAATGACATTTGTGTATTTCGTCGTTTATGACATCAACGCTCCTTTAGGTATTAAGTAATGTTAGTTTATCTTCTGCATGTTGTATTTAAATTTAAATTTAATACTTTGAATTGCGTTGCTATCTTTGTAAGTTGTTTGTGCCACCAATGACGTTACACTTGGAAATATGTCTTGTAGCAACGAATACCTCTCGTATTTATTAATCTCGTCTTCTTAGCCCCCAACAGCCTTAACATCGGCAGAACTTTGACATTACCTGTATGGAGCCTATGTCACATTTTAATCAATATATAGTAAGGCAAATGAACGGTTAGTATGATATCGAAACCGGCTATATATCCGCTTTATTTGTCTATCTCACGGGAACGGTCTAATTTTTCGGGATAAAAATTTATCCTATGTTCTAGCTCTGTCTTATGTGATACACTACACAGAGAGAACTCGACACTTAGAAGAAAGAAAGAAAAAATATTGCGATACTTCTACATACATGTTAAACACTTCTTTAAATATTAATATTTTGTGAACTATAATTAGTTTAATTATAAATAAAACTACACGTCCGTAATACATGACGATTTTAATTGTGTTTATGGCTTGGTAACTAGGCCTTTAAACAAGGCGCAGTTGCATTGTAGGCTACAATCGACGCTATTCAACGGAGTTCTTGTGAAAACTCGAAAGACCACATTTGACTATACATTTCACATTTCTCACAAAAACACATAATTACTACTCAAAAACAATCAATATCCTACAACTATTGTTTGTTCATTTTACACATTTTTAGAAAATAAAATTGCACAGCACATCGTCCCCTTTTAGTTCCCTCCAAAAACTCCGACGATTTTAATGGAGAGCAAAAATGTACAGATAAAAAATAACACAAGAACATCAATATTCCATATTTAAAAATAGTATATTATGGTCATCAAAAAACCTCATCAGCAACAATATAATCTTTTTGGTGGAGATTCCAACAACATCTATTTTTTACAATATTATTGACTCAGAAGATAGACATGTGAGCATTCAATTTATTGCACAAAATTCCGTGAATAATTAATTTTACATTCCAACAGAATTATAGACTAATTATTCTACGTACATGTGCCGTGAGAACATGCATTCTGAATTTAGCCAAATTTAATTGAAGAGTCAGAGCGTTGGGTACCGATGTGGAACGACGTGAGACTACGTGCGACGACGGGAGACGGGGTGAAACCGAGTGGAACGAGTTGAGACCACTTCTACCCCTTTTTACTTGGGTTATACTAGTACCAGCGCCTTTAGGAGTTCGGTATCCAGCGTGGACGATCTGTGAGGTATCTATCATTATAGATAGATAACACTTTGTTATTTATTTATTTATGCACCAATACAAAAATTAACTTAAAGACTAAAATTATATCTAATTATGTAGAAAGGGTGGTCTATCTCTAAAAAGCGATCTCTTCCAGACAACCCCAGGAATGAATTGAGATGATAATGACGATGGTGGTATACGTAACATAACATATAGTACGAACCTACTTACTTTTTAATAATAAATACATAATACAAATCTATACATATAATAAAGTGAAGTCGTGGTAGCGTAATGGCTAGCGTACGCGTCTCAAACTCAAAGGGCGCGGGTTCGATCCTGGCCGGAACGCATGCACCACTTAGGCAGTTTTCTGACCTAATGTGCATATTGTTACAATTACCACGTGCTAATAACGGTGAAGGAAAAACATCGTGATGCAACCTGCACATCGAGATAACCGATGTGTCAAACCTGCCAAGCCGCCTTGGACAAGCGTGGCGGGTATACTGTCCGTTCCCCTATAGTGGGAGGCCCGAGCCCAGCAGTGGGACATTTATGGGCTGCTATTATTATTATTTTATAGACATATAATAAAAAAGTAGAGATCGAATTTCTGTACAATGAAAAAAATGCTAAAAACCGAGTCAGGGGGATGTAAGAAGTCAAATAGAACTAAATTAGACTTTTTTCAAATTTTTTTGTTTCTCTGTTTGTCTGTCTGTTTATACCGGCTAATCTCCGAAACGACTGGACCGATTTAAATGAAATTTTGTATGGTGGAAGCTTATATCCCTGGTCAACATATAGGATACTTTTGATCCCGAAAAATTAAAGAGTTCCCGTGAGATAGTTAAAAAACCGCACCACACGGAAGAAGTCGCGGGCATCAGCTAGTCTAATATATAAGATTCTCGTATCACAGTGTTTGTAACAAAGCTCTTCCGAAACGGCTTGACCGATTCTTATGAAATTTTGTGTGTATATTTAGTAGGTCTGAGAATAGGACGTAAACTATTTTTTATACCCTTAAGTGATAAGGGTGGTCCACCCCAAAAAATTTTAATTTAATTTATTTATGATTTGGCATTAAAAATACATACAACCATTTTTCACCCTTCTACCACCGACCGCTATTTTTTAATAGCGATATTAGTTAGTACTTTAATAATTTGCTACTCTCAGCGGTTGATAATTGATCAGTTACCATACCACTCGATAAGTTATTCCCGGCAGGCGTTTACTGGTGTGACTTCTCATTATTTATTTAGGTGTATGGCTTGGCAGCTAGGCTTTTAAGACAGATCTTATATTATAATGTAGTTTCTTCATTTTCTTAGCTTAAGTGTAGCACAGCTGAACTGTAGGTTATCAACTGATGCCATTCAACGGAGTTCTTGTGACATTTGACTATACAGTTCACATTTCTCACAAAACACATAATTAATACTCAAAAACTATCAATATCCTACAACTATTGTTCATTTTAGAGTAATTTTACACATTTCTAGAAAATAACTGCACAGCACAACATCTCCTTTCAGTTCCCGCCAAAAACTCCGTGTCACTTCTCATCCCGTAAACAGCACAGAGTAAGGATGAGAACGAAGCTGGTCTCCTGTCTTTCTCACACAACAAGCTTTCACTCACTCACTACAGTTACACTCACTACCATATTCGGTCATTATTAATTGTGCGTCGATCGTAGCAGTGACGCATAAACTTATCATTTTACTTTCTCAGTGCAACTCTCATATTAAGTATATTCTCATAGTAATTGTATTGCGAAACGGCAGTAAGATAGTATAGGCCACCGCGAACCGCCGATCCCGGTCCGCCGGGATCCTTCCTCTCGGGCTTTATATTACCCGTCGCCCGCTCTCAATTAGTGCATTGTGTCGCCCTATGGTGGGCATCATTAGATTCATCCCCTCTCATGGCAACAGTCCAGCCGAGGTGAAACTCCCTAGGGAGCCCCCTCGAGCAAGTTGCCCCCCAGGCTCGAGCGCCTTCGCTTCGCAAAGGCACTCGCCCCGAAAACCCCGGTAAAGTTGTGAGGTCTTCGGACCAACAACATAAAGTCAAGTCCAATAATAAAAAAAGTAATTGTATCATCAATTTGCAATGCATCTATAATTATTTATTCCCATTTTGTTCAAGATAGTTCTCACGTTCAGTTAATTGAGTGATCTCATATAAATCAATAGTTTTCAACATGTTATAACGTCCAATATGCTTTCCTAAACCATTGATCAGATTGTGGTAAAACTTTGGGAGTGTTCTGAGGATGCCGAAAAGGATTTCTGTCTTATAAAATCTATATATAGATAAAAATAAAAATCAACGTTTGTATTTTTGTCCTCAATGTGTTCCTAAAGCATTGATCAGATTCTGATGAAGCTTTAATAGTGTGGTCTGATGATGCCCACGAGGGTTTTGTGACCCAAAAATCTATATACTTAGTCTTGCCATAAATATTGTAACAAAGAATTTTCTTTTTCTATTGCAAATAACATTTATAAGTTTTACAGTGTGTTAGTTTAATACATAAATATAAAACAATTTTAAATATAAAAAGTTTATTCTAAGCGGTCTCCATTGGCTGCAATACAGTCCTTTAAACGTTGAGGCCAGTAATCAATAGAAGCACGCACTCTTTCCATGGGAAAATTCTTCACTGCCAATCGTAATGATTGTTTTAGGGACTCCAAATTATCATGGCGTTTAGAGCAAGCCGTACTCTCTAAAACTGACCATAAATCATAATCCAGCGGATTAAGATCGGGACTAGACGTCAGCCAGTGTTCAGGTCTGATGAAGTCCGAAACGTTCGTTTCTAACCAAGACTGCGTGGACCGAGCTTTATGACCCAGCGCCGAGTCTTGCTGGAAGGACCATTCTTGGTTATTGAACATGGTGTTTTTAAGGGGCATCACTACCTTCTCAAGAATGGTATCTTGATACATTTGTGCCGATGTTTTGATACCTTTTGCATAAAAATATGGCTCAGTCACTCCTTCATCATAGCTAACACCCCACCAAACCACCACTGAAGACGGATAATACCCACGTTGCACTCTGTCGACTAATTGAGAAGCTTCCTTAGAGCTTTGAGCATAAATACGGTCATTTTGTTTATTAAAATGTTGCTCAATTGTAAAAAATTTCTCATCCGTAAACAAAAATTTTCTGTGACCTCCCTTTGCGTACCACTTCAGTAGTTGTTTAGATTTTACCACCCTATTCTTTTTTAAATTATGAGTTAAGAAATGACCAGTGCGTCTCGTATAGGCTACAAGTCATTACAGTGATATCTTCGTCTACCGAGATAAAATCTTTTGCTTTCGGACAGGATTTCTTCGAATTCTTTCCCTTTCTGCTTTGACCACCTTTTTCGTACGAACACTACGTGGACGGCCAGATCTTTTTCTGTCACAAACAGAGGAGGTCTCATTGTACCTATTAATAGCCCGGTACACAAACATTTGACTAATACCAAACGTATGGAGAATTTTAAAAATTGCATTTGGCTCCATATCTACTTTGTGTAATGCAATCACAGCGATTCGGTTCTCTTTATCGCCCCATTCCATTTTAATATCGCAAAATACTGTACAACGTATTGGCGCCAAAATGAGAAAACAGAATGAACAATCATATAAAAATGACAGATTCCTAATTCAAATGTTCTTCTGTTTGTGTGTATGTCACTGAACTCTTCCTAAACGGTTGAACCGATTTTGATAATTTTTTTGTGCGTGTTCAAGTTGGTCTTGGAATGGCTTAGATTCACGATTAGACCCGGTAGGTGGCGCCGCTAAACTCCTCCTAAGCAGTGGTACCGATTGTGACGAATTTTTTGTGTGTTCGACTGAATTCAAGAATAGTTTAGGTTAACAATTGGTCCTGACAGATGAGACTGCAATCGGTTTCCAGAATTTTGACCAATTTTTTTTTGTGTTTCAGTGGGTTTCGGGAAAGCTTAGATTAACAATTGAACCAGGTAAATAACGCTGTAATTGGGTATCAAGATTTAGGTGAAAATATTTTGTTGTGTGTTCAAGTGGATCCCGGGATGAATTAGCTTCAAATTGAAACCAGGTAGGAGTTTAAATTTGAATCTAAACTATCCCGGGACCTACTTGAACACACACGATTTTGTGACAACGTGTAATCACTAGGCTTAATATTAAATATATATTTATAGAAGGAAGAGAAAGAAAGTTAGTACAAAAAAAAGAGCAAGGAGAAAATAGAAATAGAATTATGATCATCACTGATAAGAGAGTTTTGTGAAGCAGGAATTTGAATTTGGAAGGTGAGTTGGCAAATATGTCAGTGTTCAAACAGTTTATTATGGGTGTTGACCATACGTGTGACAGGAGAACGGAGGCCAGTTTGTGCTGGTAATTCCAATGGTATGCCCTTGGCACGTCATAATTCTATCTTTATAAATATTTATAAGCGAAGACTCGCGAAATAAATGTTTAAAATGTTGGCAGCTTTACAATATTCATTTCGGTTAACGCCATTTCCGCTGATGGTAATTTCTACTATTATTCCACCGCGACGTTATCGAGAAGATATTGTGGATTTAGTAGAATACGAATTTTTGACACAATCGAAATGGAAACTTACTTTGAATATCTTCACAATGCCAAGAAGTTGAAATAGCAGAATTGGGCCCCAGATGGTTGATCAGAAAAAGAAAGAAAAAAATTAAAAAATTTAGACAGTCGTAACTTTTTTCGGATTTGTTGTAAGTAAATTCTTTGAATTTATGTCTTCAGAAATTATGCACGAGCGACATTGCGCCCCCCGTTTATTTATTTATAATCTTATTTCAGGAAAACATGTCCCTTACTCCTAATACATATTACATTATACAAATTAGAAAATCATTTTATTCAGGACAAATTACATTGGATAGTGTAGGTATAATTGTTAACAAATTTAAAACTAACATAACAGAACGATGGATTTATAGACCTGTTCTTTTAATTTTAAGTTAATGAAAAAATTTTGTGGCCTATTCTCATATGTTACCGACGCGACCATTTATTTGGCTTACCATCGGTTAAAATTTGACATAAGCTCCATACCAGTAATGTCAAAATTCAACCGATGATAGTAAGGCAAGTAAATGAATAGTAAGGAACCGGCCATAAGTCTTTAGAGCTATTTGTTGTTTTACGTTACATACATTCCTAGGCGAAGGACACACTATGCAAACTGCCACACCTACAGGCGTTTGCGGGCGGCAATCGCGCGGGCGCCGGGCGGGCAGGCGACAGGCAGCAGGGCGCCACTGCGGCCTCGTCGCGACGCCTCCTCGTCACCAAGTCGACACACGCGATCCACCCCTAACGTATCGCACGATCATTATCAATGCTTTCAAAACGTTTTTTCTACTATATTCACAAGGTCGTTGCCGTTTATTTTCTGCTTTTGAAATTAAGAACTTTCTTAGATATTTGTCGGTTGTTAGAACCGCGTTCATTGTGTGACAATCACCAAAAAAGAGCTTTTTATGTGGTTTGTTAGGTGTATGACTTGCGATTAATAATAATTTGTAAATATAGAACATAGATGTGCTGTTGGTATTATTTTATGTATGTCAATTTTTTCGTCGTTATGAGGGTCGTTATAATGAGGTCGTTAAAATCGTCATTATAAATATATGTATATGCAGTTTTATATTATTTAAATATTAATTGTCCACTATAAGATTAAGATTTAAAAAAGTGTTTTACGAGGTTTTTTTTAGCTTCCTACAGAATTATATAAGATCAGACGCCTAAAGTAGTTGTAATCTGTTTTGGTTTGGAGCTTAATACATAATATATATTTTTATTGAAATCAGCAGACAAACACACACATTTTATTCCCAAGCTAAGTATTGTAACGTTGCACTTGCACCATTTAAAAAATAGACATAGCCAATGACAGTACTAATGTCAAACTATGTCACTATCAAGAGAGTTTTAAAAATAAAAAGCTGTGACGGCGAATTATTCTCTTTTAAATATTATTCCAGACGATTCAAAGCTTCCTTTAACGTTTTTAAAATAACTATGTGTTCCTGCTAGGGATCAAGGCTATCCTTACTTGCCTAAGAAAGCATATACAACCAAGCCAACATATACCAAACGCGGACAATTACCTATCGAGCTAATATTAGAGCTGTGAAACAACTTGACTCGAAGAGCTTACAAGGCTTCGACAGGCCAGTGTAGCTCTTTTGTGAATAGAAGTCCACCGGTTGTCACGGAACAGATTAAATATACTACATAATTATCTTGTATAGTTCATTGACCCACCTAAACCTGTGGCTAAGGAGGAGGGGCTGACTCTTCCTCCCACGTCACAGTATATGTATTACAATTATTGTTTTCTGAGTAATTTATAATGGTGCAATTTTGAGACCGACCCCAAGTCTGAGCGGTATAAATAACCGAAATTTTGTTAAGAGAATTCATCCTAGCGGGAATCGAAACCGTGTTCTGTGCTCCAGTAAATTAGACGAGTTTTTTGACCACTAGATCGCAAAGACGGTTTAATTCAACGCTATAACGAAAGGCTCATGGTTCAATTAGTGTCATAAATATCCCCTATAGATATAATAGATAGTGATGGGTCCATCTATTCCACATTAAATTCTTCCTGTCTGATTCTCCCATCCCATCCCCTCTATCCCTTCCTAAGGCTGGTAACACGTTGGCTTCAGTCCTGGTGTTGCAAACGTCTATTGGCGACGATAGCCGCTTCCCATCAGGTAGGCCGTCTTTCTGTATGGCAGCTTCCCAATAAAACAATAGAAAGTTACTGATTAAAATACATACTTTTATACTAATATTATAGAGAAAAAATTGTATTTTTGTATGTTTGTAACGAATAAACTCAAAAATTACTGGACCGATTTTAAAAATTTTTCACCTTTGCAATGCTACATTATCCCAGATTAATATGGGCTATTTTTATTACTAGAAAAAAATAGTGATCCTATTAAAACTTCAATAATGTAACCCAAGGTGTAAAAGGATTACGTCTGCCGGAACCGCTAGTCTCACATAAATGTATAGTTAATCACATTGTTATTACAAAAATAAAGTGTGCCATAAATAATTTGCATTACGCAATAAAGTTTTATAAAATGAGGGTTAAAAATAAGGGGAGGTCTAATAATAATGTAAGGAAGGGTGTACCTGTAGTACCTGTGAATAGCTGAGCACATGGGCGCCGCACGCAACACGGCGAGGCGCGTCGCGCTGCCGCCGACAGTGTGACTCATGCTTTAATTTTCATTTCATATCAAAAAGTTTTTCGCTTTTGGATTAATGGTCGATTCCTATATCTCATTATTCATTCATTTGCCCTACCATCAGTTGATGTTTGCCATTACTTGAATGGAGCTTATGTCATATTTTACCCAATAGTGAGGCAAATCAACGGCTGTTAAGATAACCGGTCATAAAAGGTTTGTAATTTTCATTTAGTGTATTAGTGGTCGGTTCCTATTGTAGGACGCCGAACTTCAGAATTGCACGATATCAACACTTTTATTTCACTTGCAACCTCTAAATACAATTTCAATCATCAAATTTAACTTTTTACAAGTACACAAATCACGACCGAATAAATCGATTCTAACAAACACCTTTATAGCCTTTTTATATTGTTTTATTTAAAACTACCACCACCACAGACTTTTTTATGGAAGTCGGTCGGTATCACAAGTGGTGCCATCTTTAAACAGCGAATGTTCGTAGGAACAAGATTTTCATAATAATATAATAACGTCCATAGACGTCCCACTGCTGGGCTCGGGCCTCCTACTATAGGGGAACGGACAGTATACCCGCCACGCTTGTCCAAGGCGGCTTGGCAGGTTTGACAAATCGGTTATCTCGATGTGCAGGTTGCGTCACGATGTTTTCCTTCACCATTGTTAGCACGGTAATTGTAACAATATGCACATTAGGTTAGAAAATCGCCTAAATGGTGCATGAGGATTCGAACCCGCTCCCTTTGAGTTCAGGACGTTCAGCTAGCCATTACGCTACCACGACTTTTTTATAACAATACAACTACTTATTTTCACAACTGTCAAAGTTATACTTCCTATACAATTACTTACATAGTTTCATATAATCCAATATATTATGGCATTACTATATGAGTAACTAGGTATGCCCACGACTTCGTCCACGCTTGACTTGTAATTCCCGCGGGATTCCCGGGATAGAAAATATCACAGCATTACAAAAAGAGTGTTGTAAGTTATCGATTTACTGAAAACTGTATCGGAAAAAGTCAGTTTTTATGCAGCCGAACAACTTCTAACCGCTCCCGGGAAAATTCCCGCGGGATTCTCGGAGCAAAAAGTATCACACATTTTATTACATAAAATATGCTATCGATTGATGAAAAAATCGCATTAGAATTCCAATTTTTTTTTCAGTCTGCACATTTTAAATCATTCCCAAAAAAATCCTGTGGGACTCCCAGGATTTTTGTCCGCAAAGTAACGCAGATTTTAACTTTAAGAATTTACTGTCGATCAGCGAAAACCCCGTCGAAATCGGTTTAGTAGTTTTTACGTTAATCCCGAACAAACAGACAAGAAATCTAAAAAAAATACATCATGTTCTCCATCGTTTATATAGTGTAGTTCAGTTTTTTTTTAATAGCTTCAATGTACAGACACGGCATGCTTAGAATTTTATAGTATTATACATTACTACAACTATAGTTTTATGACATCTCCTATAAATATATATTAGCTGCCATATATTTTAGGATGCCAACATTATATCTTACAGACCGTTAATTTGCCTTGATGGTAGGACAAGTGAATAAATAGTGAGACATAGGAACCGGCCATAAAAGGCAATGAAAACTAGTTTTGCGTTAGATTTCATTTCGGTACAGGAAAATACTGAATGCCAACCTTTAGAATCTCTATTCGGACATAAGACTATTATTAAAACCTAAAATGTTTTTTTATGCGATGCTAATTTAATGTGTATTTGGAAATAAATTTTTTGCTATTCTTTTTTGTTGCAATATTTATTTTTTCGACTCGCCCAGATTAATTTTATTCTTGTTTTTCCAAAAGCTTGATATCTAAATAGGTTTTATTAATATATTAGCGTCTTAAAACTTAATTTTAAATATTCATTATATCGGTATGCAGCTATTCAAAACAGTCGTAAATAGATTCCTAAAATCTCAGCGAGGTAGGCAACGTATCGGTTGGCTTAGTGTTGCAAGTGTCCATGGAACGCAGTAATTATTTACCATAATTTATTTATTTATTTATTACATATCCAACAGCTTACAATATTTATAACTTAGACAATAAACTCTGTGTAATATGATTTTTGCCAATTACTGGTCACTCTACACTTTACAATGTTTTTAATAAAATAATGAAATAATGCCTGCTGAAGTTTATGTGTTTGTCAAAAATCATTTTGCTGTCCAAAACGATGCCAAGGTCTCGGACTTCATTAACACGCTTAAGAGGTTGATTGTTGATGGTGTAGTTAAATAATATGGGTTTAGTTTTACGGGTAAAAGTTATTTGTGAACATTTATCAATGTTTACGCTTATTCTGTTTAGCTCATAATATTGTGTTAATCGATGCATATCCCTTTGTAAGTTGAGACAGTCATTGACAGAATTAACGGATAAAAATACTTTTTTATCGTCTGCGTAAAGAAGATGTTTGGCATATTAGAAACAGCTATGTATGTCATATAAGTAAGCATTATAAAAAAGTGGTCCTAAATGCGATCCTTGAGGTACACCAGAAAGAATCGCTGTAAATTCAGATCCATAAAATAATAATAATAAAAAAATCGTTCTCTTTAAGATTTTATTAAAAATCCTAATATTATTACTACAGTATTCTACTTATAGTCTAGTCTATGGGTAGAATACGATATAAATAAGTTTTCTTTTATTGTATTCGATTATATGTAATTATATAATTGTAAATTATGTAAAAATCCTAATATTTTTTAAATGTCATGTTCAAGACATTAATTTTAAGATGTGTCTGGCAATACTAACTAGATTATTGCTTTTATATTTGCGGCAACATTTTTCCTAATAATTTCTCTCCGAGCCTCCAACCCAAAATAACTTCCATTCATTACGTCCTCAAATTACTGCATTTACATATCAACGTTTTTTAAAGATAGTTTAGTTACTTCATTTAAATTAGATTGCCGAATATAAGATTTTCATTAATAATCCTATTTTGTTATTCCCTTTCAGTGAGTCGACGATGAGTCACCGGTATCAGTCCACTGAAATACATTCGAAACATCTTACGCCTACGCAGTCTACGCGTAGGGTGGCCATGTCAATGAAAACGTTCCAGACAAAAATTAAATTCTTCATTCAAATTCAAAAGTTTTTATTTAAAATAAGTTACACTGCAAAACACTTTTTAAAGGTCATATATATAAGTTAAAACATAATTTTACTTCTTATGCTATGTACACCACTTCGCAACGTGTTATTGCTGTTAAGGAGAAGAAGCGGCAAGGAACTCTCCAGCAACACGTCTAGTTAAAAATTGTTTTTCTTTGCCATATATCTTTTATTCTATTTATATCTCAAGTTCTTTTTTTTATAAGTTTTATACAAAAGTGACAAAGACACAGTAAGAGGAAAGAACAATATTAAGATTGTTATAATAACGACCAGACGTACTAAAAGTTTGTACTGCAATCCATAAATTGTTTACATGTTTGGCAATATTAAAACGTTATATAGACGATTGTATAAGAGGCTGCAGCGAGCTTTTTTTTTATCGCAGGAGTTTAGCAGACAGGCAGACGGCCAACTTGATGGAAAGCGGTTACCATCGCCTATGGACATTTGCAACACCAAAGGTGCAAGGTTGTTATGGCGACATAGTTTAGACCAGGGGTGGTAGCCATCCAGTCGAGCAAACACCCTACCACCTGGCTGTGGGTTGTTTAGTCGCCTCTTACGACAGGCCGCCCAACGCAGGAAATTGTATTCTTTCTCCGTTCCTGCACGGATAAAAATGCTAAATTTTATCATTTAAATATTCTTCAATAGTGTAATATTCCTTTTTAAGGTATTGTATATCCCCAAATTAAGCAATTCACGATTGTACTATGGGTAATATACAATGGACTACTCTGGGGCCGATCCCAGACACCCAGACCATAGTAAATAATGGAGAAAATTCGTTTCTAAAATTTACCATACCAAGAATCGAACCCGGAGCCTCTGGCTTGCAGTGAGGTAAGCCGACAAAGACTTAGCCCGCTCAGATAGTCATATTAAGTTCTACCTAAATGGGTAAATGGTGCAGGTTAAGATATTTATCCGTGAACAACAGAAGAAACGATATTAATTCCTCCAGCCTGGCGGTTTGCCATAAGAGGTGACGAAACAACTTACAGCCAGGTGGTAGGGCATTTGCCCGTCTGGATCGCCACCATTCAGGGGCCCAATTCTGTCGACTTGTGGGAGAATCGGGTCCCTCGTACATAAAGGCCGGAGAGGAGGGACGCGAACCGACCCGTACACAGTAATAGCAGAATTGGGCCCCAGGCCGGTTTGATGTCGAGGTGACTCTTATCATATATACCCTTTTCAAAGCATTTATCTAACTTTTGACAGCTCGATGACGGATCAATTAGTAATGTCCTAAAGCGTTACCGACTCGATATGTTATAAAAATCGACTCCATTTATAAATAAGTTTTAATCAATTTAACTTACCTATATATTTTTGTTACAAATACAATTGCCCGGTCTCTGAGATTACCATTTATGAGTTCAATAACAATTGATTCCATAATATTATGTAATAGATAAACTTAGATAGATAGATAGATAATACTTTATTGTACACCATTACAGAAAACCTTATAGCCTAAAAATATTCTAAATGTGCACAATGGGCGGTCTTATCGCTAAGAAGCGATATCTTCCAGACAACTCGTCTAGTCAACTTAAGTTAATTGTTAACCTACAACTAGTACCAAAACTCGCCACTAGATGGATCTATTTAAGAAGGAATGTCTAATATTTATTTACATCAAACAAAAACTTCAACAACAATACGTCAAACAAAAGATATGGAATAGATAAACGCCTAATATTGGTCAGTTAAGTTGAACCTAGTTTAACTATCGTACGATGGTGTATTCAAAAACGCAATTATATAAATTATTGAACCGATAACGCTAACGAACAAATAAACTACAGTTAAAAGTACCTCAGAAACCCGGCACATATCGTGTAATAAATATAACCACATTTCTATGAACATATTTTAAATATATTAAACTAGAGTTAACCCCGCGGCTGTGCCGCGGGTCGACCTCTAGTGCGTGCCTCTTGTTTAAAGAGCAGGCGTGAATACAGATTACATTGTACTGATTTTTTATGTTGGTGCATTTGCCCCCGGAAGATTCACTTCATTTTATATAGCAAACTATCCCATCTCCCGGCATGAAAAGTATTTATGTCCATTTTCGGTATTAAAACTACATTTAAACAAAACTACAGCAAAACCGATCCAGTATTACTAGTAAGAGTTTTTTCTGTGAAAGCTTAACAGATAGACATATCGAGTTACCATGGACATTATTTAGGTAGTAGATGATGAAAAACTTTTAGCTATTTCGTGTTTATACAAAACTGAGAATTTGTGAGACAAATGACCGTTGGTCATATATTTACAAATGTTTTCATCCAGTAATTTTCTATTTCAAATCACATTATTTATAGATGATGAATTTCTATCTTTATTTGAGATGATGGTCTATACCCGTCTATTTCAAACCGTTCTAGTTTTATTGATCTATCCCCGTCTATGTAAACTACATAAATTACAAAAATTACCAAAATAACCAAAATTATGAAAATGACAAATCACAAAAAAACAAAACCTATCCTACATTCTGGGAAAACCATTATATAAATCTATCCCACTATTCGGGATGAAAAGTAGCCCTTGTCCACCCTCGGTATTAAAATTACATATATACTAAATTTCAGCCAAATAGGTCCAATATTTTCCTTGAAAGCATAACAAAAAGAGGGATAAATATATTGTTATCCTGGAAACCATTCCACTTTTCGGAATAAAGACAGAAAGAGTTACTTTCGCATTTATAATATTAATAGGGATAAGCCATTTAAAATGGCACTTATAATAATTGCGGTATTATTTTCCTTTAAAGTAGAATATTTTTTATTTTCAAATCGATTATCTTCTAATTATTTACGTATAGTGTCGAAGGTTTAATAGTCTGTGTGTTACATGAATCACAGAAATTCACGGAGTTTTTGGCGGGAACTGAAAGGAGATGTTGTGCGCACAGCACAACACTACGTACCTACGTATGTAAAATCAATTAAATGATGTACTATTAAATTAAAAGTTGATTGATTATATCTGTTACGACGAGCACTTACTTAATTTGATTTGAAAAAGTTAAGCGATTTAATATTAAAAACCTTACATAATTATAAATAAATGAAAGTTTAATATAGCGTGTTTCCTCTCCGTGCTCTGATATCTTTATATATACAGGAGTTTTTGGCGGGAACTGAAAGGAGATGTGTTGTGCAGTTTTATTTTCTAAAAATGTGTAAAATTACTCTAAAATGAACAATAGTTGTAGGATATTGATAGTTTTTGAGTAGTAATTATGTGTTTTGTGAGAAATGTGAACTGTATAGTTAAATGTGGCCTTTTGAGTTGTTACAACAACTCCCTTGAATGGCACCAGCTGATAACCTAAAGTTCAGCTGTACTACACATAGGCTTAAGAAAATGAAGAAACTACATTATAATCTAAGATCT
This sequence comes from Dendrolimus houi, assembly GCA_039645545.1. NCBI lineage: Eukaryota > Metazoa > Arthropoda > Insecta > Lepidoptera > Lasiocampidae > Dendrolimus > Dendrolimus houi. The sequence goes on along the minus strand of CM077128.1, from coordinate 22,129,941 downwards.
GGCTTAAAGGCCTAGCTGCCAAGCCATAAACCTAAATAAATAAAACAGAAATTCACGATTACGTCACCAACAACAATAAAGCACTCCAATTATGTCATTCGTTTCACGTGGGCTTTACTGTCAAGAAATAGGTGTGGCGGCACTATATGCACAGCACTAGTTTCGCGTACATCAGTAACCAAAAAGGAAATACCAGGCTGTCATATTATGATCACATAGAAAAGTAGGTACTTTCTTCCCGGCAAAACCACTGTAAATGGTAAATACCAATGATTGTAGTTTAAGGTGTTCTTTTGTGACGCTCTGCCTGTGAGAATAAACAAGTACCAACTATCTATGTGCTTTGGATTTTTATTGAGGTGTTTAGAACCTCCACATATGTAACTTGATAGACGCGCAAGAGTCAAAAGTAAAATAAACGCTTGGAAACAGTATAGAGCTATGTTAAGAATGCTATCGGCCAATAAATAACGTTAACTCGTAACTTACTGTTTAGTCAGAGTTGGCGCCATATTAAAAACCCCATTGCCCTGTTGTGAATGCCATATCGATTTTAAATATTAGTAGGCACGACAACTTTGAACTTCTGCTATCTGTCCAATGTAGACAATATGCAATGTAGTATGTAAATAATAAGAAACTGATTGAAAGTTTTAGATGAGAATTTCTTTATGTTACTGGGCGCTTAAAGCATTCTTGTATATAAATAGATAAAGTTTACAAAAACAGCAAATGACGAGAAACGTGTTTTACAATTTTATGTGCGTGAACTGGAGTAGCGCGTCTGCGTATTTGTAATGCATTGCAGTGCGATCGGTTATTCCAAAAACGGCATCCTTTAGCCGGCTTTACTTTGAGAGTGAATAGTCTAAGATTGTCATTCCTTAGTATATTTCTTATTTTATCTTATCACATTTGACCTTTGATTTGTTTAAAACATATTTAGCGACGTAACCATTAAATAATTGAAACTAATATAAGGGGCAACCGAAACACAGTTCTATATCTTACCACTTACCATTTTAAAGATATTATATATTGACGGAATTTACTTATGGTTAATCTGAACTTTACGAATATTAAAAACTAGTTGATATCTTGCGAATAATGGCCTTACTTATAATCGTTTGTTAAATTTTAAGAAACTGTTCAGCAACTGATTATTTAAAATATTACCCACAAACTCCGCTTAAGGATATAAGGTGGTAAAATAACATAAAGCTGTAGAGTTTGTTTGTTTGTTTGATTGAACGCACTAATCTCAGGAACTACTGATCTGATTTGAAAAATTCTTTCAGTGTTAGATAGTCCATTTATCGAGGAAGGCTATAGGCTATATATCATCACGCTAAGACCAATAGGAGCGGAGCACCAATGAAAAATGTTTCAAAATCGGGGGGTTTTGAAAACGAATTCCACGCGGACGACGTCGCGGGCACAGCTAGTAATATTATAAAATTGTATAAATGCCGTGTCTGTACATTGAAGCTACTTAATAAAAAACGACTGAGATAGACTCGTGGACGGTTCCTATATTTTACTATTCTACCATCGGTTGAATTTTGACATAACTTGTATAGAGCTTATGACAAATTTTAACCGATAGTAAGGCAAATTAATGGTCGAAAAGGTACAGGAACTGGTCCTTAAGCACGATGCAATTTTTATTGGCTTTCAGGTCTATTTGTATCTCTAACAAATAGATCACGTAATCACGTTAAGTCTACTACTACTAGGGCGATTTCTATGCGATCCTCGCTGGTCAATAACAAATTCTTGGACTTAAAATACGGTCCTTGAAAGCAGTTTGAAGTTATTAGGGCGCATAAAAATTAGCTTATTCCAATACAATTTTCTCAACAACAATGGCTTATTTCTTGTTTAAATTCAGCGTTACTATTCGACTTGGGAAACAAAGAAAGATAGAGAAACGATTATTTGTCAAAGGCGACACACACAAAATACATATTAACTTAATGAAGCAAAAGCAATGTCGCAATTGGACAAACGAGGTTGGCACTCAGTATGTTGCTTTGCCGAAAGTTACTGCGACACAGCACTGATTTTCAGTGCCTACCTCTTTCGTACTCTATAAATATTTATTGAGACCCATAGAAGAAGAATGAATAGTATTATATTGTTACGAGCTACAGGACTCGAATTAAAAATGCCGTTGGAACTACTATAGAATTTATTAGAACTGTAAAAACACGTATAAAACAAATACAAATAAAACTGGATGCAACCAGTTTACACTGCACGATTCATTACAGTTCGATACGCGCAAAGTCTGTCGTCTATATCGCTAATCGAGAGTACTAGAAAACGTCTTACTCGTTTCGTAGCCGTCGCTTGACTGCCTGCCCCTCCATTTGGGCATCGTTTTATACTAACTAACAGTACAAAAAAGATTGACCGCGCGCACTGAGTTTCTAAGAAATATTAATTTGCACACCTGCGAACGTCCATATAGTCGAAAATAATAACAAGAAGGATTAGTTCGACGCTAATGATGGTTATAAAATAAGTAAAAAGACAATAGCATGTTTTTCTTACTTGCAAATTCAAAACACAAAGAACTCCCTAATCCGGGAGAAAGACAATATACTGCGCTTACAATAGGCATCTGTGCGCTTGTCTTTGACGGCAGGTAACAATATGTTTTTATTACTAAAAATAAAAAACCCGGGGAATTTTCTCGGGAGTAATTTAATATGATTAAAATGGACTTTTATTAGTTGTGTTCCTCTTATGGCTTAACTTGTTCCCACATAACAATTTTAATATCTGACTAACGAGGGATTTTATATTTTCCGGGATTTCCTAATTTAGAATCCACGAAATTTTAGGACGGACTTGACAGTTTCTGTTTATTTATTACACATCTTTGGTGGGATAGTCGTAGTAAGCATGTCTTTAGTGACATTACTTGTCCCGGGATTTTACGGGAATATTCGGGATTCATGTCCGTTGATCTGCGGAAATACTCTTCGATTTTATATATTAGCAAAATAACTGTAATCTTTATTACCTGTCCGACATGGATAAAGTAGCGGGCAAATGCTAGAGTATCATATAAAATTATTACAGCGAGGCATGTTGCTGAAGAGTTTCTTGCACCATTCTTTTCAAAGCACATGTTGCAAAGTTGCGGTAAATTAGATTAGAATCCCATAGAGTAAGTAACAACTATAAACAAAAAATTAAAATTAGGTAATTAAAGTGAACATGTCGGGTGCTTAATAATAACTTTAATATTACTCACGGACATGAGACATCTTTGTCTTCTGTCACCGCTGCTACTGAAAAGTGGTTGACACGTCGAAATAAAAATCAAATCAAATGCCGCGCTTAAAACCGTTAAAACGTAGTCTTAATCAAATGTAATAATGTTCATATAAAGTTATGAAAAAGAACTGTAGGTAGAATATAAATATTTTTATTGGATTATAACTTACATCAAATGAATAAAGAAAAAATTGCTGGCAACCCTGGTTACGCATAAATGTTTATGACTACTACGAGCCGAAAGTTCGTTCAGCGATGACTCACGCAGTTCGAAAACTCAGACAGTTTTCTTTGCTAGTATCACGCTTATATTAAAGATTTTGTGACGGTCTAACCCACGGGTTATGGGTATATTGTACTGGTTCGATTTTTAAGGACTGTATAGCGGAGATATGCCTAGACCCTTGCACTATAAAAGCAGAAGCTCCACCAGCCTTGGGATCAGCCCTCTCCTGGCTCGGTTCAGGTTGCACTCGGTATAAATCTGACATAAGCTCCATAGAAGTCATAATTCAACCTATGGTAAAGCAAGTGGACGAATAGTAAGCGGCCATAAACCACCACGGTGTTCTATCGCAACGCCGTACTGTCAGAGTCCCAAGAACCAACAGAACAGCCTCGGTTAGTTGATCCCCTTTTTATGGTGTTTTTTTTAACAGTAGGAAATCCGTTCGAATACTTTCACCGCGGGGAAAATGCGGCGAGGAGTTGTGAGCAAGTAAAGCAAGCGAAAAGTACTGTACTAGTAAGTACTGTAACAGTAAGTACTGGCCACACCGCGGTAAGAGATACCCACTAAAACCCCTCGGTGTTCCTTCCAAATTCAAATCGTAATTCAAAGTAAGTTCCACTGGAGAACACTATTCTATGCATCAGCGCGTTATGCCTGGGTTACGGGAACGCAGAAGCACGACCAACTCCGAGTGCCCTAGCAGGCGAGGGCGCTTAGGGCCGCATCCACTACCGGGGGGAAGTATAAATCTCTGGCATCGTCATTCTCTCTCCGGCGTGAAGAGAGGAGAGAGGAGAGAAGAGCGCGTACGGTACACGACACACCCTGCTTTGTTTGTGCAAGCAGAGAAAATTAGGCTCTAACTTTGAAATCACGCACTATAGCCTAGTCATTTTATCTCGATAGAAACTTGTGCGTTACGTCATGAAAATAGGGGCCAATATGCTATGTAAATTAGATTATCACTTTGTATCGCTTCGGCCGCGTATGTGTATGTATTAATGTCCGTGGCTTAGATTTTGCGTAAGTGTGCCTTGACCCTTATGTAATCGCCAAATCCGGCTGTTCGTGAATATCATAATCACTTTTTTGGAAACTACTGGGTGTATTTGAATGAAATTTAATAATAAGATGTAGTCTACTTAGTGCTACAAAGTTATGTAGTGAAATTGCGAAAAAAGTAAATATTGGTAGCAACCATACATGTGACTACCATACATGGGTTGATATATTTTTTATTCACTTAGTCATGTGGAGTATTCAATCAATCAAGTTAATCAAATCTTAAGAAAACATTATGATGTTTCATAAAGACTATTTTAATTAATAAATAGTAATATATATAAGATAACTTAATAAACATAAGCAATCATAATACTACATAATATAAGTATACATAATTATGTACCTATTACAATATACATTATATACCCACATACATGTATATACATGTATTATATTAGATAGATGACTCTATGATAGATAGATATAGATAGAAAGACTTTATTGCTCACCAAAATAAATAAGTACAAAAACAAAATGCATAATTAGGCAACCTGGCTTAAAAGAAATCCTTAACTAATCTGGCGATGTAGGTGGAGCAGAAAAAAGATAGGACTGTACAATTTAAATATACATACTAACACAAATTTACAAATTATATAATATACATACAAAGTAAACAATAAAGCTATAGCTTGAGATAGTAATCTTTAACTAATTTGTTAAATCTAAGTTAATTATGTTAATTCTAAACATTATTAAATTAAAAACTTATACAATGAAGGAAACTTAACTTATATTGTATTCTACCTATAAACCCCATAAGACTACAAAGTAAAATACTGAGTCTAGGTCATCGAAGTCAGAATACAATTTCCAGCGGCCGGGCGGCCTGTCGTAAGAGGCGACAAAACAACCCACAGGTAGGTGGTGGGGTATTTATCCGTCTGGATGGCTACCACCCCAGGTCTAGAATATGCCGCCATAACAACCTTGAGTTGTGTTCCGGCATTAGTGGCCCGGTCCCAGTCCCCCCTTTAGAGAGCGGCAGCACATTGGTAATTAGTACCTTTGGTGTTACAAATGTCCATAAATAATGATAACCGCTTTCCATCAGATGGACCGTCTGCATGTTTGCCAACTTCGCAATATATAAATATTGACAAAAAAAATCACGGTATAACATAAGGTCTAAATTTATTTAATTTAAGAAAAAATTCTAAATAGATTAACGTGAAAACTAACTAAAATCATTGTAAAACCTGTGATTAAATATCCACTGTACATGATAAAATTTGATTTATTCTACCGGCCCACAACCCAAAAGGTTATGAGCCCAGAGTTGCGTATTTCGAACAAATACTGGTTTTGGAAAAGTGGACTTGCCGAAGTGAACAAAGTGAGTTAAAATACCGGGTATAATACAAGATATTGGCTATCGCGCGACGTGCTTGCGGGGCTCTCCAGTGTTCGTGTGCTACTTACTACACGATTGGCCGGTTCAAAGTATTACGGTATAATAGCGCGTTCTGATTGGCCGCCGATGACGTGATGGCATGTACTTCGAGTTCATTTGTTAATCAATGATTAAGCAGACGCGGTTGTTCGGTTGCTCAAGCACTTAGAAAAGTTTTATTGGTGTTTTACGTGTGTTTTGAATGCAAATTATAAAGATATTTGCATATTATTATTGTTTAAATAATAGTAACAATAATGGGAGAACATACATAATTAGCGTTCGAAAGGCTAGAAGGGTGGACCAATTATGCGAATTGGAAGTTTGGAATGAACATGGCTCTCGTTCACGATAACCTCTGGAGCTGCATTGAACAATCAACACCGTCCACCAACAGTCAAGACAGGATCAAAGGACTTTAGGGCGAAGATTTTGAGATGTTTGAGGTCCGTTATGGGTCAATGAAAGAATTTCTTCAATTAAAAGTGATTTAATTAATATACTTTCCTGAACACAGTTTTTCCAGGAAGCCTTACAAGTAAGTTTTACATAAGAGAGTAGTGATGTCAACGTATAATAGTGATGTGCATTGTAACACAAATATTGAATTAAGTAACTCGATTTCCAACAGATATGCCTCATGGTCAAACCCTGTAATTACCCCTACATCAAAGAATCAAAAACAGCACGTGAAGCTTGGGAAAACCTCGAAAAGAATCTTTTCGACGATCGAGGACTCTCACAGCGTCTAACATTAATGCGGAGGATATTGGGTGTCAGACTCTCGGAATGTTGTAGAATGGATGAATATGTGGGTGAAATTGTCAAAACTTCACAAAGACTAGCGGAGATGGGTGCACCACTTGAAGATGAGCTGGTAGGTGTTATCATGCTCAGAGGATTGACATTAGAATATAATCCCATGGTCATGGGGCTAGAGAGCACAAATCAAAAAATAGCAGTGACTTAGTGAAAGGAAAACTAATTCAAAAAAATATAGAAATAAATTCTAATGTAGAGAATGCATATAGTGGTTATAAAAAGAAGTTCATAGCCACAGTTGCAAGAAAATGGGACATTTTCAAAATAAATGCCCCAATTCTTATATATAGTGTATCATCTATGGAGATGGCTTTCATTTGAAAGGAGATGTTGGAAGGGTACAATGAAGGTGGTCTTTTTAAATTGAGAAGCATTGATTCAGCTATGTTAACTACGGAAAAAGATGGTAAGAATCTGTGACACAGAAGACTAGGTCATATAAATAGAATTAGTCTGAAACTACTATCCAATGGATTGGTTACTGGAATAAAATATTCAGAGGAGAATACTGAACTGTGTGTGGCCTGTGTAGAAGGAAAAATGGCACGTTTACCATTTTCAAAGAGAAAAATGCCTAAGAGAGCTGAAGGTTTACTGGACCTTATACAGTGATGTATGTAGGCCGATGCCAGAAAAGTCATGGAGTAATACTAGATATTTTATGACTATGATTGATGATCACTCTAGAATTTTTTTGTTTTCTTTTTGAAGAGTAAAGAAGACGTGAAAAATGCAAAAAAGTGAAGAAAATTAAAAGTGACAATGGCTGAGAGCATATAAACAAGACTTCAGAGAATTATTTTCAATCAAAGGGAATTACTCATGAAAAGACAGTACCATGTAACCCGGAACAAAACAGTCTAGCGGAAAGAGTCGATAGAACACTCACAGAAATGGCTAGGTATGGTGAAACAAGGAAATTGCACCGATAGGATGTAGGCTGAAGCTGTAAATATAGCATGTTACCTGAAAAATCTTTCTCCACATAAAGTTCTATCTGGTACAAACCCTGAACAGGTGTGATCAAACAGAAAGATTGATCTGATTCACCTTAGAGTGTTTGGCTGTGTAGCATATAATCATGTGTCGGACCAGCTGAGGCGTAAATGGGACTCGAAGAGCAAGCCATTAGTCATGGTTGGATATGATAAATAATCCAAAGGTTTATAGATTGATGTATCTTGTTTCTCACAGTATAGTGAAAGGCAGAAATGTGAATTTCTTTGAGAATACATATTGGTCATGGAAGAATACCAATACCAGAGATAACTTACGAATGTTGGATGTACTACCTCAGTGTGACAGCTCAAGCTCAAGTATGCCTGAACAGGATGTTAATCAAAACAAGTGATGATGAGTTTAGTAGCGCTGTTAGTGATGAGGAGCCTGTGCTTCCTGTACCCAGTTGTGTTCAGGTACCTGCTGCTGTGCCTAAGCAAGGGTGCAATGATGTTGCAGGGGTTTCCGCTGGGGTATACCTGCAGAGGTCAAACCGAGTACGTAAGCAAACACAGTTCTTTGCTGACTATGTTGCGTGTATGGCAGTGTTAAGTAATCCTATTTCTGTTTAAGAGGCTATGATGACAGACGATTGTGATAAGTGGAAAAGTGCAATGGAATCTGAGTATGATTTTTTGTGTTAAAATAACACGTGGTCTTTCGTAATGTAATGTAGTGCGGGTATTCAATGTAAAGGAATTATCCGATGAACTAATGAATATAAGGTTAGGTTTAGTTGCTATGAGCTTTACTCAAGAGTATGGTATAGATTATATGGAAACATTTTCTCCAGCTGTCAGAAATTCTACTTTAAGATTGATGTTGAGACTGCGTTCCTGCATGGAAATCTGGAAGAAAATATTTTCATGGAATAGCCTGAAATGTTCGTAAAGCCTGAAAATTAATCTAAAGTGCGTTTACTTGATAGAGCAATATATGGACTGAAACAATCCTCAAGAGTTTGGAATCAATTAATTGTAAAAGTATTAACAGATTATGGTTTCAAAAGCGGACCATACATGAATCTTGTATATTTACAAAATTTGAAGCTGATATTATTGTCATAATAACCTTGTATATAGATGATTTTTAAATGTCTTTTAATTGTGTTTTAGAGAAAGAAAAACTTAGTAAAATGTTGAGTGATAATTTCAATATTAAAGATCTGGGATTAATTTAAAATATCCTTGGAACCAGGGTTGAAAGAGAAAGAAAGAAAAGAATAAATGAATAAGTATTGACCAAACGGGATACATATTAAGTTTATTAGATAAGTTTGAAATTTCACATTGTAATAGTGTCAAAACATCACTTATCTTACTATAAACAGTAGACCTGATAACGTTTATTCAGTGGCTTTTATGAGTTAATACTTGTTATAATTCTGTACATTGGAATCATTTAGTTCTTAGATATTTAAAGGGTATTATAGACTATATATAAACGTAGATTCAATTGTAATAAAAGTTTTGAATTAGTTTGTCATATCTACATGACAGATTGGGCTAATGATTTTCTACCCAAATGGATCAAAAATCTTATAGTGGTATATTGTTTACGTTAGGTGAAAATCCTACTCATTGGGCTGCTACTAAAGAAAGATGTATTGCGCTCTTTTCTAAAAACGTAGATTCAATTGTAATAAAAGTTTTGAATTAGTTTGTCATATCTACATGACAGATTGGGCTAATGATTTTCTACCCAAATGGATCAAAAATCTTATAGTGGTATATTGTTTACGTTAGGTGAAAATCCTACTCATTGGGCTGCTACTAAAGAAAGATGTATTGCGCTCTTTTCTAAAAAGGTAGAACTTGTGTCCTTGTGTGAAAATGCTAAGGATGCAATTTATTTTAAAGAGTTGCTATTGGAACTTGTGTATTTATGTTGGTAATATAAAAATATTTAATGATAACCAAAGTGCTTTGGCCTTGTCTAGCAGTGGATACAGATTTAGTAACTAAGCATAAAGGTGTTAGATTTTATTTTGTTAAGTACCTTATAGAACATCGTGTAATTAAAATTGAATATAAACCATCTGATTATATGTTGGCAGATGTTTTCACTAAGAGTTTTAGTAATATAAAACTTGTGTCATGCTGTGAAGATGAGGTTGACAGATTAATGGGGAGTGTTAGATGTTAATCTGGCAACCGTGCCATAAAATAAAGATAAAATTACTGTCTGTGCTTAGTCTATGTTTTCTCTGTGTTAGTGTTGTCAAGCTACTGCTGTTTCGCTGTGTCCACGTTAAATAAAAGTTTCCTTAAATCATTGTAAAACCCGTGATTAAATATTCACTATGCATTATAAAACTTGTTTTACTCTGCCAGCCCACAACCCAAAACTTACAGAGCGCGAAAACAGCACATTAATTAATGAAACAACATAAATATCAGTCGGAAAGTCGCTACAATCTTTGACGTTTCTAATATGAGAATGGCACCACGTGCGCGTGGTGAAACTTAGAACTACATCTTTCGTCTCATTTTCTCTATATTATTGAAATAAAACAAACGCGCTTACAAGGAGGTACGATTAAACAGCTTATTTGTTTTTGTAATGTGAAACTCCTTGGTGGAATTCATATATATTTTTTCACCTAAGTACCTATTTTACTGCACGTTCCGTTATATGGTGCGTAATTTTTAACTTTCTACCTAGTAAATTCATTTTTTGAACAAATGTGTTGAAAAGTAGGTATATTTTGTATAGCATCAAAATTGTACAACCGTCTACCAGGTGAGCTTTTCAATATCATAACTGGTAATATATTTAAACGTAAGGTTATTTAAAAAAAACATATTATACATTAATTAATATGTCGCATAAAAATAATTGAGAAATAGACGGCTTTTACAATGTATTATTTTGAAGTTGATTGATTGACATGAAATTTAAATGATTATGTGACATTGTTTATGCTTCCATAATGACATTGTTTTATATTAATTTAATTAGGTAATTTATTGATTAATTAATGCTATATGCACCATTACAACCACAATAACAAAATTATATTGTACGTGCGAAAGCACAACCTTCGTTCCAACAAAGAACACACAACACCTTTTCTGTAATTTTCTGTTTCTGATAATTTTTCCAATAAATGATATTCCATTCTATTATATTCGAATGTCGTCAAGTCCGACTGAACCCTCCTATGGCTTCCCCCTCGAAGTTGTGCCTGCCTACCACAACCTTCTGTTCGAGATAGACATATTTCTAGCCAAGACAGACTTCTTCTTCGCAGATCCAAGTAGTAAGAACCATCACAAGAAATGCTAGCTTGACATCGTAAATGACAAAGGTATCTTTAAAATCTCACAAACAGAAATAAAACCCAAACTCCCAACGGAAACATAAAGAACGTGTATATAAGTTAAACTCGCAGATACGCGTCACATAAGGCAGCTGCTGGTGGTGCCAATGCTTCTATTTCAGCTTCTATACTCTAAGCTAGCATTGCATTCAATTCTTGTTTCAGAAGTAAACCTTATACACTTAAATTATTTTAATTTTATATTCATTGTTTATCTTTACAGCAAAGAAGAAAATCAATTACGGTCGCAGTGTTGCTTTGATGATTTAAAAAAAAACAAATAACTGAAAATAATAAAATAATTATTTTCTACTGCTTCTTGAAGTCGATGCCAAGTAAAACGTAATAAAAATTATTAATCTATACCTTTCTACAAGGATAAATATTGACAAATGTAGTAGGTATTTATTTTTTACTTCGCTCCGACTTCAAGATGTGTTAGAAAGTATTTATTATGTTGCTTTTCAGATATTAAATTTATTTTTGAAGTCGGGTTTTTTCTGGTATGAAAAATTTTTAAAAGTTATTATTTACATTACAATATTTCTTATTTAACTGTAAAGTAAACGTCTCGACTTAGCTGATATGAGAATGTTGGGGTGGATGTGGTGTGACAAGAATGCATAAGGTGAGAAAGGAATCTTTGAAAGTTACACTCGTGACTAAAAAATTCAGAGGAAGACAACGAAGGTTACCACCTGGGCAAGTGATGAGGAGGAATGAAAGACATGTAACAAAACGAATGTTAAACACACAGTACAAATGTAAAGGTAGAACAAAAAAGAGATGGGTGGATTGTGTGAAGAATAACACAATGATGTGTGACAGAAGACGTATTCCAGAATAGAGTAATATGGAAAGAAAAGGCATATTATGCCGACCCCAAATTATTAGACGATGAAAGAAAAGAGATCGAGTGAATGTTTTTATATAATTGCATATACAGATGAAATAAAATCATACGAGTATATATAATAGGAGGTCTTGTCGCCGCCGGCGATATCTTACAGACCACCTTCACAATTATTAAAACGAATCTAAATATAGGTATATAATGTATTCATAGATTATAAAAGAAAACTTAATTGTCAGAATGTTAAATTTCAAATATTATGTCGTTATTGTTGTCCTACATATTTTATATTTAAATATCGATATATCTTTAGTGATTATACTCTTGATTAAATTTTTTTTTATTTTTATTGCTGGAGTTCAGCAGACAGGCAGACGGCCCACTTAATGAAAAGCGGTTACCATCGCCTATGGACATATGCAACACCAACAAATGTGCTGCTGCTCTCTTAAGGGAGACTGGAACCTGCTCACTAATGCCGGAAAACAACTCAAGGTTGTTATGGCGACACACTTTAGACCAGGAGTGGTAGTCATCCAGTCGAGCAAATGCCCTACCACGTACCAAATATATTATTTTAGTTATTGAATTATCTATTATAATTGTCCAAAGATTCCTGCATCGAATAGAATTTCCTGTCCGTTAAGTATGTAAATAACTTATATTTATGTGTCAAATTCGTGTCTTTATGTCTAATGGCCATTTATTATATACTTTAATGGACATAGTAAATATACTACTTGCAAATAAAGGTTTGAGCACCTTTTATTACATTTAATAGGTCATATCGACGTGTGCTTACAATGTTCTTAAATTACTAAGGATTTCTTCTTTCATGGATTGCTACTCATAAATATATAAACAAGGTAGAGTCAGTAATTTAAGGCTTTTGAAGTGTAATCTACAGCTATTTCGTCTTTTTAAGCCGCAAATAGAACGTACACAGCTTTTTGAGCTAATAAGCGTTCTAAATTAGTTGCATTTCCCCAAAAGATTATACCATATTTTAGTCTAGATACTATGTATGCATGATACGCCACGATAACAGATTTTTGATCCACGATTTTACTAAGCATACGTAGTGCATATAAGAACTGTACTTATTACTTTGTGTATGTGGTCAATATGTGTCTACTACTTCATATTACTATCGATGTGCAGCCCCAGAATGTAGTTTTCGTTTCACAAAGTTCCGCATCTCGTATTCTTAATATTAGAATCGCAATTTAGTATTTGCTGAAAGTTCATTACTGTTGCCTTTATAGGTTAATTTGTAAATTATTGCCTTCGAGCCATTTAATTAATGAAATATCAGTTGTATTTATCTCCTCTTCTTTCGTGCACACAAATGTGCAGTCATCTGTTTAGATAATCACTGGGTTATGTATTATGTATTGCTCCGGGGAGATCATTGATGTAAATTAAGAATAGCAGAGGACCTAGGATACATCCTTGGGGCACGCCCATATTTACGGATCTTTGCGAAGCATATGCATTAGAATGCATAAATAGACATAAATAGAACAGAGTAGACTCTGTTCTATTTATGTCCACTTTAGTCAGCAACATATCATGTTTTACATAGTCAAAAGCCTTATTCATGTCTAGATATATAGCGTAAAATGGTAACATTTTGTCCCTTCGTGGATCTACTATTTTCAGAAGTTCATATATTGCTGAGTCAACTGATTTATTTTTAAGAAACCCATTTTGTTCTTCTGCCAGTAAAACCCAGAGAGATTTTTTTAGTTATATAGTTAATTTAAGTCAAACTTGCCAGCTGAATTAGGACCTCTTTTATACATATATAATTACTGTATATTATTATAACATTCTAAAAATGCCGTATCTGTACATTGAAGCTATTTAAAAAGATATCTGGAATACACTATATAAACGATGAAGAACACGTTGCATATTTTTAATTTTTTTGTCTATTTGTCAATTTGTTCATTTGTTCGGGATTCACGTAAAAACAACTGGGCCGATTTCGATGCACCTTTCGCTAATCGACAGCAAATTCTTAGAATTAATATCTGCTCTATTTGTTATCCCGAGAATCTCGCGAGAAGTTTTCTGGCAGCGGTTTTTAGTTGTTCGGGTACATATAAATTTGCTTACTCCGACACAGTCAAAGTAATAATAAATTTGTATTAGCCTTTAGTATTTCACAATTTAACAAAAGAAGAGACACTATACAAAGGTAATTAGGAAACAGTAAAGATGTGTTAGTTTAAAATACGGCTATGAAATTTAAAACAAGTAGGTATACCTTCGACTCTCAAACTAGGAACAAGGCCTGTGTTTTGAGTTAATAAAAGGCACCTCTCACCAGTTTTCACTAAAACAATAGCTAACGTTCTTTTTAAATGCTGCTGTATTTTGTGGACGAATTCACCTATATAATTGCATAATGTAAAAAAAGAACAATGAGTTCTATGAGTTACATATTTTTAAGTTACGGACATGGGTCGACCCAGTGTGGTAGCTTCTTGTTTGAAAGAACGACGGCTAAATGAAATAGAACTCATAACTCAATTTACACGTTCGTACTCTTTTTTTTCATTTAGTTCCGTTGTATGCCTCTCTAGTCCAAGTCCAGAACAACACGTCCTTAAAAATTGTTAGGTACTTACTCCTTTTGGAATTATCATATCATAACAATATCTCAGACATTACATTTCCTGTTTGATTTTGAGAAGTTTCCTGGCATAATTGTCTTCGGAATCCGGTTTTATTTTATTACATGAGTTCGGCAGACAGGCAGATGGCCAATTGATGGAAAGCGGTTACCATCGCCTATGGATACCTATTTGTAACACCAAATGTTACCAATGTGCTGCCGCTCTCGAAAGGGAGACTGGAACCTGACCACTAATGCCGGAACACAACTCAATGTTGTTATGGCGGCATACTCTAGACCAGGACAATACAAATGTAAACATGTACCTACATAGTCCACCGCAAAATTAATTTTTAATATCACAGATGAATTTTGAATGTCCTTTTACAAATCGGTTAATAATAAAAAGATAAAAATATCATCGGAAAACCATTTAGGTGTCCACTGAGATTCATATCCGTCTAAAAAAGTGGAAAACTACATTTTTACCTATCAGTGCATTCTTAGCAAATCTTCATTATCATACAAAAGTTAGATCTGTAAGATCTGTGTCACTTGAGTATACGGTTCGCTTATATTTAATATAAAACTTCATTGCAAGATATAAGCTCGTAATAAACAAACGAGTTTTAGTTTTAAATAGGATTCGGACAAGCAAGCATCTCTGTCTTTTTTTTTTTAAATCGTTCGCGGACTTCTTGATATGTTTGATTGATTTCATAGTGTTTGTGGTATTCAAGAAACATGGTTCTCGAAGATTTCAACATTGATCTACTAAGTGAATTTTTGGAGTATTTATATTTTATAGGCAAGTAAATAGATTGTTTTTCCTGTTTTATGAATACACTATCTGATTAGCACACATAAAATCATGATGTAATCGTTTTAACAATAATAAAATAAATATGATTTTAAATATTAATTGTTGAATTTATTATTTTTTAACACTATAATGATATAATATTGACTAATAACTTCGTATTAACAAAATTGATTTATAAATAAATTTTGTTATGCATGCAATAGCAACCCTAAATAAATTATCTGTCAACTTGTCAAGTAATGTAGTGATGTACATATTTATAATTAAATTACGATATAAAAGTAATTACTAATGGATTATTATAGATATAAATCGAATTAAACAAATTGTGTTGATAGTTAAAATAAAGGATATATTTCGTATTTTGGATGTAATCGTCATGTCTATTTGTTTGTGTACATATTAGCCATATTTTTCAATAAGTACTGGATCTGCATAGATGGATAAAATTTTGTAGCAAAGTATATTCTGTATAAGGCAATAAAATGGTACAGTAAAATTGGGAACAAATAAAAATTCAGTTATTTATATATGCTTATGTATAGATGTGTGTGTACACAGGGTGAATATTTCATGTGGGCCTTCAGGGCCAAATCCTAAACTATGCTAAATAGTGAAAAACACTCCTTGATTCTCGACGCAGATTTTGATGAAAATTAAAGTGGTTTCATTCGATTTTTTTAAAAATTATTTACCTTTGTTAGGATTCGAATCGGCTGATATTGAAAATACCTGTGTTATTATATTAAATCATAGTGTAGCTTGTAAGGATCAATTTCTGTGAAAGAATGTTAAACGGCAAACTAAAGCAGCGGGTTGTTATTGAATAACATGTTCTATTCCATACATTAACTAAACCTGATCTCATTTTATTCAACATGGAAATGATGAAAGTTATTTTAATTTATTTTATTTTTAGTAACACACTTATGTTACTAAAGGCATATACAATTACAATTATCCTACTAAATAGGTCTAAAAAATATAGAAACTGTCACATCAGACGAGTCCTAAAATGACGTGGTTTCGAAGTCAGGAAATCCCGGGAAATATAAAAAGTCCCGC
The DNA here is from genome assembly GCA_039645545.1 of Dendrolimus houi. Classification (NCBI taxonomy): domain Eukaryota; kingdom Metazoa; phylum Arthropoda; class Insecta; order Lepidoptera; family Lasiocampidae; genus Dendrolimus; species Dendrolimus houi. Next base: position 22,113,456 of record CM077128.1, on the reverse strand, counting down.
TTTAGTCACATATGCAAATTGTTATGTAGTACCAAGCAATGCCGTAATAATAGTAACACGGCCAATTGTCTTACTAATTTTAGCAACGTTATCGATTCAGATTCGTTTGATTTCAGAAAAAACCGGGTTTCCCACGATGCGATGTACCACAGCATTTTAAAAAGAATGTAGAGTATCATTCTAGTATAAATCGTAGTTGAATAAGCCAATTTTTATGCATACTAATCACTTTAAAATGGTCCCGAGACAAATCGTGCGGCATTCCCGGAATATATTGTTTATTGCTCAACTTGCAAACAGGCAGTCGTCTTAGCTCATCGAAAGTGGTTATCGTCGCTTATAAATGCTTGCAGCACCAAGGCGCGAAGATTACGCGTTGCCAGTCTTTGGGATGAGATAAGAGAATGCAATGGGGGATGAGATAGGGGATCAGATAGAGGGATCAGATAGGAGGTATAGATAGGGAAAATTGGATAAGGGGATGGGAAAGTGGGCCATCGGGACTTTTGCTCATCGCACGAAACACGATTATCTCAAGGCGTTTCACCGTTCAAGCTGGCCCAAAGAGCTATCAACATATATATTACGCATTTAAATAAATGTAAATATAAGGGAAATTATTTTAATGAACACATACTATTGAAACGAGTAGGAGAATTTCTCACTCTATTAAAATTTTGCTCCTAGATAATTTGGGGCATAATTGAAAAAAGTGGCCGAAGGCGTGTCTTTTATTGAGTAAATTATAGTTTACGTGGAAAGCTCTAATTTTAAAATATATCTTTAAAATTAAACAACGTGATGACACAATTATGCTTATGTTTAAAAATTTACCATGAATACGTGGCGTAAATGGTATAATGGATTTTGTCAATTTTTATTTGATTACCTTTCTATTAATTAAAATTGAACTGTAATATAATGCACATCACTATTATCGTATTCGGTTAAGTAAGTATTTATTTTACTTAAATGTAAGTTCTATTTCACCGAATCGGCTTTTTACACTAAAGAAAATGCAGATGGGATTTGTTAAATATTTATAAAATCTAAAACAATTATCCTGACTTGCTTATCCTTTTCTTATTTCGATTGTATTTTCGGCGGCAAACTTTAGAATAAACTGGAATATTACCATCTCGCTCATACTTGTAAGAAAACTCGGTCTTACGATGCGCATGCGCTGTTTGGATAGGTGACGTCACTACAGTGGTGGGCCATGTGACTGGTTGCGACCAATCGCTGCCGCCTGTCAGTGCTAGCAAACAGCAGTTGTTCTCGTCGTGGTGTGGTGTGAAGTTGGACATTTGCAATTTTGATCCACGCTTATACATTTTTCATTAGTTTGACGTTGATTCTAGCGAGTTTAAATTTATCACGACTTGTTTATCAAAACCATACAATTTATGTTAAGTCTACTTTGATCCTAATGTTGTGTTGTTAGCCATAAAAGTGGACAGTGTAATATTACATTATCAATTCGCGGCGTACATAATAACCTGTGTCGTTTCTCGGAACCGACCGCTGCGATCGAGACGAGACCTTGATAACTAGTTCCTTGGCCGAAGCGAGAGCGAAGCGACAGTTATTATTATAGGATCATTCACGTTGGAGGTACGTCTTTAGTTTTCGTATTGTGAAGTCGAAAGTGTGTTTGTTAAATAACCACAAAGTGAGGAGTGTGTTCAGTTCACGATGGACACGTATTGAAACTGGAAAGTGTACAAGTCATGAGTTAAATAGTGTTTCTGGCATTGTGCGCTGTGGGACCGTTGTGTTAGTTTCCGGGGCTGAGACTTACTTGATTAGTGCCATGGACTGCGGAGGTAAACGCGTGAAAAATCTCCATTCAGATGCATGTTAGAGCCTTCTGAGTTTGACAAATTGACACTTCGCTCCATTTGCACGTTTTTATTTTTAAACTTGGTCGGGTCGGGTTGACGCAAAGAAATCGGACCATTCAGCCAGTGGTCAGGTTTCGGTGCATTTCCAACCTATAGTAGTGTAAATAAATAGCGTTTTATTTTATACCGTTGTGCTAGTTAGCTGGGTGGCTGAGCGTTGTTCTATATTTAACGTAGAAGCTGGATCGCTGAACTGGCGCACTTGCCTTTATTTCGTTTTGCTTACATTGTTTGGTTTATTGGTCACTACATTACAACAAATTCATCTACTGAGGTTTCATTTAGGAAAATGTAATTGCACTGCACTTGTTGCTAATATTTTAAATGGGCGTTATTTTCATGCAATGGCTTAATTCGCAAACTTATCACAAATATAACTAAAAATGATTCATATTTCATAGATGTCCTGCCATTTTCTGGATCAAATGATCTTGTTTTGTGTAATACTATATCAGTTGTAAACATAATGCACTGAATGGATTATTTTGGTTTGTTTCAAGAATTTCAATTACCTATGTTTGGTTTTGATTTATGGCTGAAAACCATACAAAGTATAAGATTTTGAAAGTGGCATGTTGATTAGATTAATCTATTATTTGTTTTAATTATCCTAACTTCTTGCTAATTTTACATTGCATAAATAATTGTTTCATATAAATTATTATAATTTTTCAAACATTAAAAATTGTAATATCTCTTAATGTTTTTTTTATGTGTAAGACTTGATTATTTTACCAGTTTTATTTAAATTTTAATAAAATTAAGTATGTATGTATTGACTGTTTATATATTATCTAAGATTTTTATCAAACCTAATTTGTATAGATGGTTGCTCTATCTATCTCCTTGATTGAGTTCTGTATTTGCTTCTATAAGTTTTAACATATATTAGTAAGCTTCTTAGCTAGACCTTGAAAGTGACTTATAACTTCATGATAATACCATTGTATTGTATTCCTCAATCATAGTCCTTTCTGGGTAAGTATGCTCCAACCTGGACTGTATCTACACTTCACAACAGGTGAACTTATACAAAACCAACTTGAACCCATATGGATGCATGGATAAAAACATTTAAAATGTTTTTATCCATGCAGCAACAGAGAAAGAATACAATTTACTGAGGCCAGACGGCCTGTCGTAAGGGGCGACAAAACAACCCACAGCCAGGTGGTAAGGCATTGGCCCGACTGGATGGCTACCACCCCTGGTCTAAAGTATGTTGCCATAACAACCTTGAGTTGTGTTCCGGCATTGGTAACCAGGTTCCAGTATCCTTTAAGAGAGCAGCAGCGCATTTGTTGCACCTTTGGTGTTGCAAATGTCCATAGGCGATGATAACCGCTTTCCATCAAGTAGGCCGTCTACCTGTCTGCTGAACTGTTGCAATAAAAAAAATGTGCTCTTCTTGTTTTTATTTTAATAATTGCTTTTCAAGTGGTTGGTTTCTGCAATTCGTTACCTGGATATACTTTTTTGCAGAGATGAATGGCTATTCCAGCTAACCAGATTCTTCTAGGAAATTATCCAAATACTTCACCTGGTAGGCAGTCTCTCCTCTGCATTCTGACATTCTGGTTGCACTAATTCTTAATCTTATCTGTAATTGATCACTGTGAAGAATAGCCATGAAGAAGTGTAACTTAGAAATATTTGTGGGATGGTCTGCTGCTTCATTGTCAGGATGACTGTTGTGCCATTTAATAATCCATTGAATACTTAAAATAGTAGTCATTCCTGCTTTAGGGCTAGGTACCACTTATAATAATAATATTAATAATCAGCAGACAAACACACACACTGTATATCCCCAAATTAAGCAAGTTACGCTTGTGTTATGGGTAACATATAATGGACCACTCTGGGGCTGATCCCAGACACCCAGACCGTAGTAAATAACAGGAGAAAATATAGTTTTCAAAATTTACTATACCAGGAATCGAACCCGGAGCCTCTGCGTTGCAGTGAGGTAAGCAGGCAAAGGCTTAGCCTGCTCAACCATAGAGGCTGTCTGTCTGTCATGTACAACTTATATATTAAGCCTAATTTAATGTTATTTAAATTGTAGAGTGTGGATGTTGTGAACATGAATTTCTCTGGCCACAAGCAGATCTTCTTTATTCTGACTAGTTACTGTGTTAGCTTGGCTAAGGTTTGTCATCGTTTTATACTGCAGAAATGCAATGTCCACGTATCTAAGTTGGCTTAATCCGCCACACCTGGCTAATGACTCGGCCGCAAACTGCCATAAAAGAGTACAATAAAACAATGGGCTGTTTCTAATCACAAAGTAACAAAAGAAGATGATCATAAAAGAGTTACAATTAGTTTAAATGCCGGCAGGTAATAAAATGTGTTTTGTTTCAGATATGCAGGTGGGTTTTGATTTTGTCGGAACCTGAGTTTTAAATTTAGGACCTCCCTCCCACCCCTTGTCACACTTCGTCGACCCTCTCTCTCCCTTAACGTGGACGTAATTTATGGATGGCCCCTTAGCAACTTTTTTTGCTAGAGACTTCACTACTTCAATACAAAATGGCAACCAATCAATATAACGCCCCAGAGTCTGTGAAAGTTTCAAATGCAATTTAGTTTCTGTTGACTGTACATTACTTTTAACCATTATAATTATGTTGTTAGAAGTGTTTTAAACTAATTTTAATGATTGTAGAATTTTAAAAATGAAATATAGTATAAGCCTTTTAAATATCTACCCACACCTTAGCCATACTCATCACCTCAGATCATCGGAAAACATATGTCTGGAAACACTTGTAAATCACTCACAATTTTACAATAAATCTTTCACAGTTCATGCAGTGTGTCTGTGGAATGTACTACCTGTGAAAATCACGCATGCCCAGTCTCTTCAGGCGTTCAACGGACTCCTGAAGGATTATTACTTCGAGCTCTAAAGTCGATCATAACATCTCCATCTCTGCCTTATTTACATAATTCTATACATTATTACTAAGATTATTATTTATATATATATACACACATATATATATATATATATATATATATATATATATATATATATATATATATATATATATATATATATATATATATATATATATATATATATATATATATATTTCGTCTTATTTCTGTCTATATAGTTGCCATTTCAAAATTTTATATATATAGGTACCATTTTATTCTAGTTATATTGCAAAACTCACATGTTACACATTTTTTCTCTAATCCATCTTAAAGTTGTCTGGAAGAAATTGCTTTTAGTGATAAGACCGCCTATTGTCTTTACACAACTTCTTGAATTATATATTAGTGTTATGCAATAAAGTATATTCTATTCTATATTATTTTCATATTTGTTTGACACAAACATACAGTGGAAACTCATAAGCCGACTGATTGTTCTTTATAAAGGATCCAAATAATTGAATATATGTATAAAAGCTATTTTTGTTCATATTGTTACAATTAAGGCCACCTGCATATTTGTAAACAAAGCACATTTATTACCTGCCGGCTTATGAGCTAATAACATTGTAGTTCTTTTATGATTGTCTTCTTTTGTTTACTTATTTATTGGTTATTATGGAAAGCAGCCTATTGTACCCGTTCGTGGCCGTTTGCAGGCATAATTAGGCAGGTGTGCAGATTACGATTTCTAAGAAGTTCGATCTACGCGGGCGGGCAGCCATATTGTATCGCTGCAGTATGTAGCAATGACCCAATGGGGAGATCCACAGTCAAGCGAAAACCACTAGTGAGGCAAGACGTGTGTACATTCGATAATCTATATAGTGAAGGACTTTGCGCGTGTTATTGAATCGCAAATCGTGTTACGTTTGGACTGATTGTGTTCAGTTATATTTGTACCTGTGGTATACGTGTTTGTATAGTTCTAATAAATTCTATAGTAATTCCAACGGCATTTTAATTCGAGTTAACAATATTATTAACTCTAGAAACATGAGTTGCCTTGTTTGCATGCTCATGTTTATTCGAAATAACAAATAAAACATGGTAACCAAGTTAAATAAACATTAGATACACATACGTATGCATGTGGCTACATATTTAAATGGCTAAAATATTGCAATCTTAATCATGACATTACTGCCAATTCGGGATAATAGTGAATCTGTATAACTGAGGTCCGAATAATTGAGTCATTACTACGCAGTAGGCAGAGATGATACATCTCGACTTTCTGCAATCCTGAACTTCATCTTTTGTCTTATCCACTTTCATTCATTTTCTCATACACACACACTTATTATAGGTGCTTTTCGCCTGACCATCCTTTAACATGCATGATTTTACAATACTTATCGATGGTCTTAGAAATCCACAAGGTTCCTTTATCACACAGCTTCTTATCATATAATTCAATTCAACTTGACCTCACATACACTTCTCAAACTTGTTTGTAATATATGATAATGCAAAAAGAATCGAACTCTAGTCAGTTTTGTCGCCAAAATGGGAACTAAATAATATCTTTTTATTAACATGAAAAATAATAGATATGACATAAAAATAAAGAGGTCTTGTGCTTTTTTATTTTTATAGCTCTTTTGTGTCGAAGGAACAACTTCAATTTTATTAAATTCTTTTTATTCTCCAACAGCTCTTACATAGTCCAAACAATGACCAACTCCTACTCTTAAATATATGAGACTTGAGAAGAACGACAGCCTCTCTGTCTAGGCGGGCTGAGCTTTTGCCGGCCCACCTGACTACAGTGCAAAACATTGGGTTCTATTCCTGGCACGGTAAATTTAGTAAATCAAATCAAATCATTTTATTGCGAACTAAGTGTTACATAGGTCTTATTTAATATAACTGAGAACTTATTACTTAGCTGGCCTTTCATAGCATCGCAATATAAACTTACTTAACCTATGTTTGTATAATATTTAATTTGGTGCCTTATATTTTATTTAAATAACACAAAACAATATTTTCTTAATTACCTCTCATTTAAATATTCTGGGACGCTATAATAAGATTTTTTTGTCAACCATTCAAATAATTTTTGTTTAAACATATTAATATTATTTTCTTGCATTATATTACATGGTAACTTATTATATATTCTTGGTGCCATCCCAAACACGCTTTTATCATATAATGCAGTGGTATGCGGAGGCATACAAATTTTATTCTTATTAATATGTCGGGCACTTCTATAATTGTCAAATAATTTGGGTTGTTTTTGATTAACATGACAATTTCAAAAATATACAAACAAGGAAATGTCAATATCTTAAAATGGTTTACATGTATCGGTTTGTTTTAAATGAAATATAGATCTAAGGCATTTCTTTTGTGCTTTAAATATTCTCTCTTTGTCTGTGGAATTTCACCAAAATATAATTCCGTATCTTAAAACAGATGTAACATATGCATGAAATGCTATTAAAAGGGAATTCACATTTACAACTTTAGACATCATGTAGAGAGCATATGAAAATTTGCTCAACCTTGCACAAACTTCGTCTGTATGGAATTTCCAAGCTAGTTTATTATCTATATAGAGTCCTAAGAATTTTGTACAATTAACATGTTTTATACTTTTGTCATTATATAATAAGTCAGCTATATCTAAATTATTATTAGTATTACTAAATTTCATAATCTTTGTCTTTTCTAAATTAATTTTTAAGTTATTTAATGTCAGCCAATCTATTATTTTGTCCAAATTATTATTTAATTCTATTTCAAAATTATTTAACATGTCATCACCAGCGAAAATAGCTGTACTATCGTCAGCAAATAAAATCATTGGATATTCTATTGACATTGGAAACTCATTTATATAAATTATAAATAAGAGAGGACCTAGAATGCTCCCTTGGGGCACCCCATAATTTATCTGTCTAACCCGTGATTTATATGTTATTTCTTTTTTAGACTTAGTGCAATTTTTTTTAATGTGCGTTACCTGATGTCGACCTCTTAGATAAGATTCTATCTCTCCTTTTATATCCTCTTAGATAAACAAATTATCCGTTATTTACTATGCTCTGGGTGTTTGGGATCGGCCCCAGAGTGGTCCCTTGTATATCACCAATAACACAAGCAGTGTCGCGCCAAACATCTGCACGGTCGCGCGAAATACTGATAAAAGCCTTTATTGAGCCAAAAATATGATTAGGTTAAATTTTAACGTCCTTTAAGTTTTCGTTTTCGTTAGACCTTTTGAAGTTTTAGATGATTTGAATAAAAAAATCTTTGGTTTTATGTAAATTTGTTGTAATAAAGTTTCAAAAAATGTTTAACTTGATGGCGTAGTTGTCCGCCGCGCGACCTTGCCCATATGGATGACGCGTCCCTGAACAGAAGCATAACTAGCTTAGCTTTGGTATATACAATGTCTGTGTTTCTCTGTCGATTTTCTTTAAAGTAGTGAATTTTCTAAATGCTCTAATAAAAAAGTAGATAAATTGGCAACACTGCTTTTGGGCTGGAAGCGACACTGCTACCAAGACATACACTCGAATCGTAGTGAATTATAATCGGCAGAAAAACACACACATTGTATATCCCCAAGCTATGCAAGTTACGCTTGTGTTATGGGTAATATACAACGGACCATTCTGGGGCCAATCCCAGACACCTCGACCATAGTAAATAACAGGAAGTTAGTTTCCAAAATTTACTACGCCAGGAATTGAACCCGGAGCCTCTGCTTTTCAGCGAGTTCGGCCGTCTAAGACTTAGCCTGCTCAACCACAGAGGCCGTCCAATTATTATCTGTGCTCGACTCTATCAGTTATTTGATTTGTTGATTCTGTGCCATAAGCAGCATAATATTAGGGAGTTGAAGGGCTTTTAATTGCACCTAAATCATTCCTTAAGTAATCAATTCAAATCAAGGACTTGTTTGATCTGGTGCCAACGCCTCACATGTCTAACCGCTCGCAATCGACGGGATGTTCACTCCCATTTCCTGGAACTCCTATCAGCTACGCAAGGGCTCCGTATGGGGCTGTTTAAGAAAGGCGTTATAAATTGCTAACGTCCATAAGTGATGGCAACCACCTTCCATCAAGTGGGCCGTCTGCCTGTTTGACTGCTTCAAGCAATAAATAAATCGAAGTCAAGATTACTTTTGAAGTAAATCGTTGTGTATACATAAACCATGTATCAGAAAATTGTGTGATAGATTACCTTTTTGACATTCCACCTACACATAAAAAGGAAGTCGCGATTTCACAACATTATGCAATAAACACATGTTATATGATTGTATTGTTATATAGTTTTGTAAATATAATTATCTTCATTCAATCATCTATTGTATTTTTTAAATCAATTTTCATACATGTTATTTGTGTGATTTGCATGTTTTCTGTTTTGGTTTGGCTATACCTTGCATTGGTAATTTTTATGTTGTATCTTTCCTACTATTACGTAATTTCTATACTTAAGCAGAAATAGATATATCACCCCTTCCAGTGTATAATGCCTTTTGTAAACCTGTTTATTTAATTAAAGACATGCTTTTAGTTTTGTTTCTTGTCGGTGTAATTATGCCCATCATTGTATGGTTTAACCTTAGTGCAAATAATTATTTTAAAGAAAGAAAAGAAAATTCTAGTCCTAGGAGTAGGTATGTTCCTCCCAACGTTTAAACTGTATCTACGGCTTTTGCATGCACCTGTAATTATACAAAATTATAGAAATTCTCGAGCTTGCATGTATCAAATATGTAATAAACTATAAGTAGAACCATAGAATAATATTATAGTTCTAATTTTAGCTTAATTTATTACATTTGTAGACCAAGTTAGTCAAAGAATTGTACACCAAACTATAAAATAAAACTCAAAAAAGGGAGTCAAAAACCTGGTATTAAAGTAGATTTAGGATCTTTTCAAAGTTATCTGTATATTAATACGTGAAGCAAAAACTTTGTACCCCTTTTTACGAAAATTGCGCGGACGGAGGAGTATGAAATTTCGCACACTTTTAGTTTATATAGAGAAGGAGTGCAGAATGCTAATATTTTTTTTAAATTATGCATAAAAATACATTAAATCAATACAAAAAACATTACACACAATACTATGTATTTGACACACACACACGCATATATACTCTTTTGTTTATTGTTAAAGTCAAATTAACAGTGTAGCCTTAGCGCAATCTCTGATTATAGAAGTCTGCGACAACAGAACCTTCATAATGTTCAAACTTATAATTTAAATTAATTATTATGGTCAAATTTCGACCACGGGCGACCACTAGTTTTATTTACTAGGCCATGGAACAAAGGATTATTTTTAACAAGGAAAATGCCAGATATGTCGCTGTGAAAGCCCTAGACATTGTGAACCACAGAAACGAACTAACTTGACTGGTCGTTATGTAACTTCATAGCATAGATTTGCACTGTGTAGAAGAAAGCGGTGGGGGAAGTATTATCTGTGTCAACATTGTTATTTGCAAGTTTTCCTTGTAAACTGCAATGGGTGGCACAGCGGTCATTGTCATGGAGCCTTTATCGGTTTTCGTAATATTCTTTTCCTAATTAAAGACAAAGGTTTTTTTATGCCTTCTCTATCACGTGCGAAGATAGAGGGTTTTTCTTTTCTATTTGATTTCTTTATTCGTTCTACACAACATCAGGGAAAGGGTTGTGATTATTTTCTTTTCTTTTTTTATAAAAACTTACTTTCTAGTACAATTGTTCTTATGGCTATTACATTTATTTGTGTAATACACTCTACTATTTATCTACTTTACATTCAAATTCAATTTTTTTTAATCAAAATAAGTTCCACCGGAGGACACTTTTTGAAGGTCATATATCTAAGACAAAATTTAAATCTACTACCTATTCTATGTACATTGCTTCGCAATGTTTTGTCGCTGTTCAAAGGAGAAGAAGCAGCAAGATCCCATTATTTTATATATTTCTACTGATTTATTACTATCTGTTTACCTACTATTTTTACAATCTAATAATTACTAATATTTTAACACTTATTTTATACAGAGACTTACCGACAATTTGGCACGGATCTCATGATACTCGTATATGTGATTTCGGAGGGGGGCACTGAAAATCAGCGTTGTGTCGGACTACATTTCGGCACAACAAAATGCTTAGGCTTAACCTCATTTCTAAAATTGCGGCATACAATTTTTGTTTATAATATATTTTCTATTCTATTATGTTACTATTTGTCTTGTGTATGTCGCCTTCTAGAAATATTGTTACGAGTAGCGAGACTCGAATTAAAATGCCGTTAGAATTACTATAGAGTTTATTAGAACTATACAAACACGTATAACACAGGTACACATATAACCGAACACAACAAGTCCAAACATAATGCAAAAGGTCGTAATCCAATAACACGCGCAAAGTCCGTCACTAAATAAATTACCGAATGTACACGAGTCTTGCTTCGCTCGTGGTTATCGCTCGACTCCCTCGTCCCTCAATCGGGGCCTTGCTTTATACTGCACAGATGCAATATCTCTGCCCGGCGGCGTGGACCAAATTTCCTAGAATCAGTTTGTACTTTAAATCCGACACACCTGGCTAATGACGGCCATAAAAGATTACAATACACAATGGACTGTTTTCTAATCACAAAGTAAAAGAAGTCCAAATGCCGAAAGGTAATAACATGTGTTTTTACAGGTACGCAGGTGTGAATTTGTTTTTGTCGGCGTCTAGGTCGTAACAATATTTTCTTCCCTACTTCTGTTAAGTCTTCTTGTTTCTGTCTGGCAATCCGTATCCTCAAATTACAATTTAGTTTGGTCTCACAGGCATCATAGGCATCGCTTTCTTGGGGTCCAGGTGTCGCTCCAGGTAAAGATATGATCTACTCTAAAGTATATTACAATCTTTTGATAGAGCAAAATAGAAGGAATATAATGTCTGAAGGGTCTAAACTCTAACCAAATCACAACTGTGACCGAATTTAAAATACTCGGGTAATTAAAAATTATGGCTTCCGCTGCATTAATCACGAGTAAGTACCTATTGTTATTTCCACCGACGGTGATTGCTTTAATTCTCGTATATGCTTCGGATTTATACAGCATGTAGAAGGAATGAGAGGATAGTCATCGTAAGTAGTATCTGGAACCTAAAGCGGTGGAAGGATTTAAATAAATCAGAAAGGTTTGAGTTTCAGCCAGTTGGAGCTAATTTATTCTCTACGATAAGTTCTTACGTTTTATAATATATTCTCCAAACTCATGATTTTTAAGTTATTTCTTTGTTTTATTAAGTGTACGAATTGTTCTCAATAATATTCTTATCGAAGCTTTTTAGTTAAAATAAAATTATCTTCCTAAAAACTTCATTGTGACAAAAGTTGGAGTGTAGTTATAGAAGTTTTGGAATTACGCCATGAATAATCCATTTGATTGCGAACGTTCAATATATAAAAAGTTGTATAGAGCCATAAAATAAATAGATACAGAAGATTTTTTTAGATTTTTGTGACTCTGATAATTATATATATTATTATTGGAATGATCACAAAGTTTATTAGAAGTACACATTCGTAATTCACAGTTACAACAAACAACCGAATACAAAAAGTCCAAAACATGAGGCAGAAAATCTTAATAAATAAAACGCGCAAAGTCCATCAATATAAGATTCCCGTTCCGAATGTACACTTAGTAACGCCTCGATCGCAGTTGAAACTCAACTAACTCAGTCCTATCACGACCGACCTTATATTTTTGCAGAATAGACATGGCCAACAACAATTTGCCCACTATTCCTTGAAATTATCGAACTTGTAAGCTTCATGGCTTTTAAGAATTCGCAAAGAAATTTGAACGATAGACGTAAGGATTTATGACGCCTTACTGGGAGGCAATACAAAGGAATTAACGTGAACAAATGACTGTAAATAATTAATGCAACCGATCACAGGTAATTTAAATTCCAAGGGGTAATAAAATACGTGTTGCAAAGGATTATATGGATTTCATGTGCTCCGAATTTCAGTTGTAACAATCATATTATGTTGATCTTGTCAAGGCAGCAGTTTTTTGCATTTGGACGCATAAATTCAAAGTACATCGTTCTTAGTAAACCTTCTGTGTAATTTATTTTGTGGCGAACGCCGTGGTGCTAGTCATATGTAAATTAGTAGGAATAATTATTTTCGGCCACAAACATGATATTACTAGTCTTACAATTTTCAAACGTGTACTTTTAACGCGTAATAAAACTACTTTGTTTTTATACGTTTTTTTGTGTCAAAATATACACATACCCATTGCCCAAATATATACAACCCATTTAGCACGCAGTTTTTCTAGGTTTTGTCACCAAATATCCACATTAATTAATTTAGACGCTTTAGTTTATGGTATCTGTGCAAATATGATTAAATTCTAAACTTGAAGCTATTAGAAAAAGAAACAACTGGAATACACTATGGATGGAGAACACGATGCATTTTTTTTAGATTTCTTGTCTATTTGTTCGGGAATCACGTAAAACTACTGGGCCGATTTCGATGCGGTTTTCGTTGATCGACAGCAAACTCTTAGACTTAAAATCTGCGCTACTTTTTATCCTGGGAATCCCGTGGCAATTTTCCCGGGAGCGGTTTGAAGTTCTTCGGGTGCATAAAAATTAGCTTATTCGAACACAGTTTTCACTGAAACGGTAACATATTCTTTTTTAAATGCTGCGGTACTTTACGTCCCGGGAATCCCGCGGGAATTTCAAGTCGTGTGGTCGAAGTCGCGGGTATGTCTCAGTAATAAGTAAATTTTGTCTTTGACGGTATCTGTGGCTAAGTGGGCTAAAACTTTGCCGACATACCTGATTGGATTTGGATTTTATCCGTGCAGGAACGGAGAAAGAATACAATTTCCTGCGTTGGGGCGGCCTGTCGTAAGAGGCGACAAAACAACCCACAGCCAGGTGGTAGGGTGTTTGCTGGACTGGATGGTCACCACCCCTGGTCTAGAGTATGCCGCCATAACAACCTTGTGTTGTGTTCCGGCATTAGTGACCAGGTTACAGTCTCCCTTAAGAGAGCATTAGCGCATTTGTAGCAGCTTTGGTGTTGCAAAAATCCATAGGCGATGGTTAACCGCTTTCCATCAAGTATGCCATCTGCTTGTCTGCTGAACTCATGCAATAAAAAAAATTGGAACTTAGAGGCTTCGGGTTCCATGCCTGGCGCGGTAAATTTCGTAAATTAATTTTCCGTCATTTACTAAGTCGTGATAGCGTAATGGCTAGCGCACGCGTCCCAAATTCAAAGGGCGCGGGTTCGATCCTGGCCGGAACGCATGCACCACTTAGGCAGTTTTCTGACCTAATGTGCATATTGTTACAATTACCACGTGCTAATAACGGTGAAGGAAAACATCCTGATGCAACCTGCACATCGAGATAACCGATGTGTCAAACCTGCCAAACCGCCTTGGACAAGCGTGGCGGGTATACTGTCCGTTCCCCTATAGTGGGAGGCCCGAGCCAAGCAGTGGGACATTTATGGGCTGCTATTATTTATTATATACTATGTTCTGGGTGTGTGGGAGATCGGCTCCAAAGTGGTAAGGCGCGGATCCAGCCCTCAAAAATCGGCCAAGTGCGAGTCGAGTTATGAACTCGCTCATAATCTTTGTAGTGCATTCTCACAAAGGATATGTTTACAAAATATGTTGTCAAAAATGTGACACAACGGACATAATTATCGTCTATGAGGATTAAATACCTACTTCGCTGCATTCCGAATCGCTCACACTTCCATGGTTTTTTATTTTTATTTTATGAAGGCACTAGGATATGCCCGCGATTTCGTTCCACGCTTGACTTGAAATTCCCTCGAGTTTTCCGGGGTACAAAGATACGCAGCATTTAAAAAAGAATGTAAGCTATCGCTTTAGTGAAAACTGTCGGAATAAGCTAATTTTTAGGCACCCTAACAACTTTAAACTGCTCCCGGGAAAAGGCCCGCGGGATTTTCCGGATAAAAAATATCACACATTTTATTACATAAAATTTGCTATTGATTAATGATATTTTTTTAAATTTGGCCATTTTAAATCATTCCCAGTAAAAATCCAGCGGGATTCCCGGGATAAAAAGTAGCGCAGATTTTAAGTCTATGAGTTTGCTGTCGACCAGCGAAAACCGCATCGACATCGGCCCTATAGTTTTTACGTGAATCCCAAACAAATAGTCGAGAAATCTAAAAATATTGCATCGTGTTCTCCATCGTTTATACAAGTGTATTCCGCAATGTACAGATGCGGCATGTATAGAATTTTATAATATTATAGATTAGATATAATATCATCAGCGTATCGACCTCAAATCTCAATGAACCGTGAAAACGTGACGTCACAAGTCCATTAGGCTTGTGGACATGCCCATCGTACACACAACTAGGGTTGCCAACTGTTTTTGAAGAAAATAACGTATTACATTTTTAGGTAGGGAAAAAATAAAGTATTTGGGAGAGAAAAAAAAGGATTTTTCAAAATTGTATTTATTTATTCTTTTGGAGACACTATTTTTGTGTGCTTCTAGCACACATTAACAACTTTTCATTATGTTTAAATTTTAGAAGCTTTCTTTACATTCCCAATTTAAATTTAAATAAACCAACAATTCGTTTTTTATTAAATTTATAGATGTCCTGTTCCTTTCTTCGCGCCATTTTGGATTCATTACTGAATAAACTCTTCCAGTGAAAGACGGATCGATAATAGTTCAGTAATTATCCATTTAAGTATTTCATTTTACGCATCAGAGTAAAGATTGGAAATAGAGTATTTTCACATACTTTATTTTTATGCAAAAGTATAATGTAAAATGCAAGGAGAGATTTGGGTAAGAAAGTACCAAATATACCAAATATTAACTATTTGGGCAGGGTTTCCCCTTTATTGTCCAGCCTTTGAGGTGAATATTCACACAGCACAGTAAGCAATGAACACCATCTACACGCCGCTACGCCTTTTATACAAAAATGCTACCCTACAAAACAATGTCATTGCATCATTGCTAAAAATAGCAATTACATCATAGTGTTGCCAGGATCATAAAAACAATTATAATAATTAGTTACTGGTGCACTAAATTGTCTAGACGATAATTTAGTGGGCTTATAAAATTAACTAACCTGTAGAAAATGGTAATTTAATTCTAATTCGAATCATCTGATAAATCGATTAAAGTATTATCTATGACGATTGTCTATGTCATATTAATATACACTATGGTTCTCATGACTACTGTGGTGGAAATCTTGTAACAGTAAAGTATATTTACCAAAAATAAAGTAGGATACGTTATTGTAAAGTACGGTTGGCAACCCTACTCACAACGGTGGAACCGCGCTCGAGAGTGGCCCGTTGTATATTAACCATAACACAAGCATAAATTACTTGATTAGCTTGGGAATATACATTATCTGTGCTTGTCTACCGATTCCCAAAAATTAAAAAAGCCGCGTGGTATTTAATTTGATATTTGAATTTTATGTATGTCTGGCGTCACTTATAATATTTCTCGTGTTAAATGTTCTTTCGCACCATTCGGGTTCATTCATCTTAGATGGCAATGAGTAATTACTCATTAAGTACGTAACGTTAGAAATGTTAATCTAGCAACTACATACTTTCTACTTTTCTAGTATTTCAACACGAATACAATTATGGGTAACTGAAGCTACACTTGTATGTAATCTTATTTACAGGTTAATTAACAAAAACGTGTAAGTAAACAGTGATACACAAAAAAAATTGACATAATAATGTTATCGTCATGTTCATTAATACAAGTTAAACTTTAGTAAAAATACATATTATATTTATAGGAAGTTTATTAGGCTCGTTAAAAAATGTAGAAATTTTTTATTCATAACTGCATTTTATTATTAACATCTCTACGGATTTTAGTTCCGTACCCTTTTTTTAAAATTAAATTTAAGAAGTTGTACACGTTTATTTGTTGCTTTGTTATTGTGTGTGACATTTAATGAAAGTATGTTTGTGTTGTGGTGTATCTTAAGAATAACTTATTATATTAATTTATTCTAATTTTAATACTAAACTTATACTAATGTAGAGTGTATCTGTTACATGCTGGTGTTGTGAGGAAGTGCATGTGCAGTGTGTGCCTGTTGTTTTCTCGTTTCAGTGTCTGGGTTATTAATTTTTAGGCTCTTTGTGTGTTTTGGTTTGTTTGTGAAGTGTGCGTGTAATGCAATACGGTGGTAGTGCGCGTTGGGGTGGGTATCTGTGTAAGTTTTGTTGAATGTGATTATAAATAACACTTTTCTAAAGAACTTTTAACTCGTATAATTATTACGATTTTTTTAACAATGAAGGTAAAGAAACTATAACAGTATTTAATCGAAAATATCTCAAAAACTATTCAACAGACGGTCATTCAATCTTTTTTCAGAGTTTTCCACCTCTTTATCCTTTACTGTATACAAAATAGTTACAAATAAAACTACAAAATAGTGGTGATATACAAAAGGCGAGCTTAACCCTAAAAATAGCTTTCTTACAGCAACCCTATGGGTCTAAAGGTCTACATTAAAGTTATTACATAAAAGTACTTATTGAAAATAAATCCTCGTTGCTTAAAAGTTACAGGGAGAGGGGGATAGCGATAGGCACAGTTTTCACGGCTGCGAGTTAGTATGACGCCACTTCTTGACCTCATTTAAATGCATAAAGGATAGTTGTTTTTTAACCCACTTTAAAAAATAAGGAAATTCTGAATTCGTCGTGTAAGTATTTTTAAGATCTACCTAACGATGCTCCACGTATTATGCACACCGAAAAAAAAGTTTTATTTTGTATTTTTGTACCGCCATATAGGCTACACCTTGTCAAATAACCATATAGACTGTTGATCATGGGTCTATCACTTCCATAGTACAAAGAAGTTTTTAATTCCCTTTTTTACGTAAATAATAATTTAATACTAGTGGTCGAAATTCGACTATGATAATTTGTTGTCAAACACTATACTTCTATATTGACAGATTTCGCCAAAGCTACACTGTTAATTTGACTTGAACAATAAACAAAACAGTATATATGCGTGTGTGTCAAATACACGGTAGTGTGTATAATGTTTTTTGTATTGATTTAATGTATTTTTTATGCATAATTTAAAAAAAAAACATTAGCATTTTGCACTCCTTCTCTATATAAACTAAAGGTGTGCGAAATTTCATACTCCTCCGTCCGCGCAATTTTCGTAAAAAGGGGTACAAAGTTTTTGCTTCACGTATTAATATATAGATTACTAGCCGCGCCCCGCGGTTTCACCCGCGTGGTGATGGAAAATCGTTATATTTTGAAAAATTCACACTATATCTTTATAAATTATAGTCTGTATTATTCTCATGTGTAAGCTATATTACTGTAAAGTACCATCAAAATCCATTCAGTAGTTTTTGTGTTAAAAGAGTAACAAACATACATGCATACATTCTTACAAACTTTCACCTTTATAATATTAGTAGGATCCTATTCCGGACGAAGGCAATTACAAAACACAAAAATCATTAAAAAAAATCCAGCCGTTCTTGAGTTATAAATGGTGTAACTAACACGACTTTGTTTTACATATATAGATATCCATTTTGACGTTTTACTAATTAGCACGTAGTTTGGATTATAATCTGGCAATATACATTACATTGTTATTGTAATCTGTTTTGTGCTTAAATAAATAAATAAATATACAAGACACTTGATATGGATGTGTGTGTGAACACTCGTTGCGAGCTCGCTCACGATTCTTATTACAATTCATTGAACAGCTCTTTCATCTTTATTGTGTGCATAAGGAAGATATCGTGTTATATATGCTTACACTTTATTTATTGATGGCTGATGGCTAGGGTTGCCAGATAGTAACTTATCAAATCCGGGACAATTCTAGAATAACAATGTCGAGTCGTGGCCATAGTAGAAAATTACATTTTTTTTCAAAGGATTCATATTTGTATTTGAAAAGAAAAATGCCATTTATTTTCGAATACATAATAGGTTGGGGAAAAAGTCTTTTCGCATATAGTATGTATGAACTTGTAATAAGGTCTCTTTGGCTATACCATTTGT
Organism: Dendrolimus houi; assembly: GCA_039645545.1. Taxonomy (NCBI): domain Eukaryota; kingdom Metazoa; phylum Arthropoda; class Insecta; order Lepidoptera; family Lasiocampidae; genus Dendrolimus; species Dendrolimus houi. The sequence goes on along the minus strand of CM077128.1, from coordinate 22,094,473 downwards.
ATCTGGCTGGTTTTAGTATCATTAAAAAGTATTAATTTTAAAGAAGACAATTCCAAATTGAAATTAGGAAAATGTGTGACTTTCATTTGTTTTTCTTATTGTTAAAATGAGTGAATCTAATGAAGAAATTCGATACATTTTAAAATTTTACTACAAAAAAGGTAAAAATGCAACACAAGCCCCGAAAAAAAATTGTGATGTTTATGGACCTAATGCAGTATCTGTGATAGTAGCGTAAATTTGGTTTAAGCGTTTTTAATCCGGAAATTTTGATATCAAAGATGCACGTCACTCTGGTCGCCCTGTTACAGACAAAATTGATGCCATTTTTGAAAAAGTGGATCAAGATCGGCATATTAGTAGTTACGATGTAGCTGGAGAACTGGGAATTGACCACAAAACAGTTTTGGCGCATTTGAAAAAAGCTAGGTACACAAAAAAAGCTCGATATTTGGGTGCCTCATGAGCTCACTGAAAGAAACCTAATGTACTCATTTGTGATTCTTTATTACGACGTAATGAAATCGAACCATTTTTATAGAAGCTAATAACTGGTGATGAAAAGTGGATCACGTACGACAAGAACGTGCGAAAAAGATCGTGGTCAAAGGCCGGTCAGGCTTCACAGACTGTGGCGAAACCCGGGTTAACTCGCAACAAGGTGATGCTGTGTATATGGTGGGATTGGAAGGGCATTATTCATTATGAGCTGTTACCGCCAGGCAAGACCATCGATTCTGAACTGAACTGCGAACAACTGATGAGATTAAAGCAAAAAGTTGAGAGAAAGCGGCCGGAATTAATCAACAGAAGGGGTGTGGTTTTTCACCATGATAACGCTAGACCTCACACATGCTTAGCCACTCAGCAAAAATTACGAGAGTTTAGCTGGGAGGTGTGAATGCATCCGCCGTATAGTCCTGACCTTGCACCGTCAGATTTTCATCTGTTTCGGTCTCTGCAGAATTCCTTAAGCAGTGTCAGGTTAACATCACGAGAGGACTGCCAAAACCACTTGTCGCAGTTTTTTGATCGGAAGCCCCAAAATTTTTATAGCAATGGGATCACGTCCCTACGTACAAGATGGCATAAAGTTATCCAACAAAATGGCACCTACATACTTTAGTCAAATATAAATAAACTTTATTAAAAAACCTTTTGAATTTTTATATAAAATGCGAAGAAACTTTTTCCCCAACCTAATAATTTTATTAGATAGGTATATACTCTGTACTTAGTAGGTAATTAACGCCAGTTATAATTTTAAGATGAAGCACTGTGGTTGTAAATCAACACGTTAAACTATCATAGAATTGAGCACTTAGCTTAAATTAGCACATTTAAACTTTGGTAGACAATGAATACTAAATTACAAATTAAATAGTAATAAACTGAAGAAAAAAAACAATGATAATAAGATACTACCATAAAAATGTTAAAACAATAAATTCCAAACTTAAAAAACAATCAGTAAGTGTTTAGAAACAGAAATTGTTTTGGTACATTTTGTTAAAAAATAGTAAGTTTTCAGAATCCGAGACAATAAGCGCTAATTACTGGACACGGGACAAGAGGCAAAATTTCGGGGCAATCCCGGATTTCCCGGCTGTCTGCCAAGCCTACTGACGGCTCACCTGATAGAAAGTAGTTACCGTCACAACATCAAAGGTGCTACCAATATTTTGCTGATCTCGTGCGGGGCTGGAACCTGATTACAAACACGGAACACAACTCAAATGTCCCACTGGCTTTGGATTGTTTTATCGCCTCGACAGGCCGCCTGGCCGGCCATATGAATTTGTATTCTTTCTCCGTTTCTGCACGGATAAAAGACAGATTCCTGGTTAACCGAATTGGTTTTGGTTTGATGCCAAATAACGGAGTTCTGTTAGCGAAAGGCCATATCTCATTAAACGCTTAATATGTTCCACATTCAAACAGTCTTAACTTAACTTTGCGTGCTAAGATCTTCCCGCGTATCTGTCATTGATGATGATATTTCGAAACATGTCTAAAGGTGGCGTAGCACGTTACAGTTCATTGTATACTTCTGCAGGTATGGCTACGAAGGTCAACCAGAACCAGTAGCGTACACAAAATTGCACAGATCTATATGCGTACGCACACCTGCAGAGGTAGACCTGTCCGGTGGACGGTAGTTTGTATGGCCGGCATATAAATATCCCACGCGCCTATATACGATAGAAAAAATATACTCTCTCAGTTACAGCTATGAGAGCTAATCCCTACTTTTAGTTTTTCACGACAAGGTATATCGACACAATACATTTGTATACCGGCACAATACATTTGTATACCGGCACAATACATTTGTATAACGACACAATACATTTGTATTGCTACACAGAATGCATTTGTATATGGACACAATACATTTGAATAGCTAAACATAATACACCTGTATAGCAACATCTTCCTGTCAATTTCCTTCCATATACACCCAGTTGTTTCTAAGGATAATTATTGCGACAGCTACAGAGAGCCGAATGGAAGGAAAATATGGTAATTGTGTAAGGGCTTATTCCAAAATAACTACGGAGCTCTAAAATTTCTTGTTTGATATTATCGAAAATATATTACTTGTTTAGTGTCTGATCTCTTCATGTATAACTTCGTTGTATCTCAAACTGAATGTTGTATGTATGATTGTTATATAATTGTGATATATTATTTTAAATTTCATGTCATGTCGTATCATCATATCATTCATAAATTTATTCAATTTATTCATGAAAGCGAAGTTGTGATGGTTCAGAGGTTACGGTTATCCTATTTCTCTGACGTGTATTATTATCCTAGCTGTGAACGTAAATCGCTCAGTTATTTGTGCCCAATAACAATTATCGTTGACACATTTATAGGAAAATATCCTAACAAAATCTGCAAAGCGAAAAAATTGAACGAATAAATTTTGAATAAAATTTTAATATTTACTTTAAAATCTAACTAGATGTTCCTTAAGTTGATAAAAACATTTGAATATTATTAAATAGAGGTAAAAAAGGGAAGAAGAATTTTAAAGAAAAGTCGGCTAAAAAGCATTTCAAATATAGCTTAATTTAATAATTAAAATACAATATTACCAATTGTAACTCTTTTATGATCGTCTTCTTTTGTTTACTTGTGTTTAAAATTTGTGATTAGAAAACAGCCTAATGTTATTTTATTCTTTTATGGCACTTTGCGGCCGAGTCATTAGCCAGGTGTGGCGGATTAAGCCGACTTACGGGGGCTTTGATTTTGTGCAGTATAAAGCGATGACCTGGTGGAGGGGAAGACAGTCGAGCGAGAACCACGAGCGAAGCAAGACGTGTGTACTACGATCGGGAATCTAATAAGTGACGGACTTTGCGCGTTTTATTGAATTACGACCATCTGCATTACGTTTCGACTTGTTGTGTTCGGTTATATTTGTACTTGTGTTATACGTGTTTGTATTGTTCTAATAAACTCTATAGTAATTCTAACGGCATTTTAATTCGAGTCCCGTACCCGTAACAATATTATCGGACAAACCATATACTTAGTTTTCAACAAAAAAAAAGCACAACCCAACTCCTTTCTCATTTTACAAATTATATAAATGAATGCTTAAATGATCGTAAACATGTATTAATTGTATTTATAGACTTACAGTAAAGCGTTTGATATATTAAAACATGATATAGGTACTTTTAAAAAAGCTTGAACAAAATGGTATTAGAAGACCTTTACTCAAGTGGTGCACCGATTACCTAAAAATTGATTATTTCATGTAAAAATAAATTCAGAACTTAGTGACAGTGTAACTGTTACTGAAGGAACGGCCCAAGGATCAGTAATAGGTCCCTTACATTATTTAGCTTACGTTAACGATGTGGAAAATATAATACAACACTAAATTATACCAATACGCAGATAACACATGTAGTAGGTAGTGTCAGTACGAGATATTTTAACTGCCCAGAGCAAGCTACAACAAAATTTCACGTATTCTGAATAGTCTCATGATAATGGCCTAGTTCTAAATAAAAAAAAAATAAAGCTACAAACAAAACTAAAACATGACACTAATATAAAAAATAGCTCATAGTCACAAATGCCTGCATGAGAAACCTGTTCAACGTGTTTGTAAAACTATTGAGCCGGTTAGCAGATACGGTCGGGCCTTCAAAAATATATCTATATCGAATATTGAACCTACTGTTACGAGCTACAGGACTCGAATTAAAAATGTTATTGTGTTATGTTATGTTATTAGAACTGTAGAAACAAGTATAAAACAAATACAAATAAAACTGGATGCAACCAGTTTACACTGTACGATTCAATACAATTCTACACGCGTAAAGTCCGTCGTCTATATCGCTAATCGAGAGTACTCGAAAAACGTCTTACTCGTTTCGTAGTTGTCGCTTGACTGCCCGCCCCTCCATTCTGGCATCATCTTATAGTAACTACACAGTACAAAGAATTTGGCCGCGCACACTGAGTTTCTGAGAAATAGTAATTTGCACTCCTGCGATCGGCCACAAAGTCGAAAACAAAAACAATAAGGATTAGTTCGACACTAATGATGGTTATAAAACAAGTAGAAAAACAATAGCATGTTTTTCTTAATTGCAAATTCAAAACACAAAGAATTCCTTAATCCGGGAGGAAGACCATAGACTGCGCTTACAACAGGCAGCTGTGCGCTTATCTTTGACCGCATGTAACACTACAAACACGAATATTAAAAACTATAGTACCAAAAAATATACAAGTGAAATACAAAACAGACCCATACAGCCTATTGCCTATGTGTGTGTGTGCGTGTGCGTGCGTGCGCGGGCTTGTGTGTGCTCACTCACACATATACATACGTATAGGTGTATATAAAATAAATAATAGATTTTATGTGTATTATTTATTTTAAATTAATTTATTAATCACAAAATTAACACACTACACACTTGTATATATATGGCAAAAATAGAGTGCGATGGCACGTATTAATATTTGCTGTCCTCCTCTCATTTGTTACTATAAATTGTGACACAGAAGATGTAATACTCAAAATACTTCACATTTATTATTTGTACCTAAAGCGCAGACTTATTATTTTAGTCAAATCCTTTCAGGTTTTTAGATGTAGATATATAAAAATTACGTATATTTTGTTTGAATAAATAAATGAAAAAGTAAACAAATAAAAATAAACGGTCATTTATAATGTATATAGAGGTTAATGAAAGTAGACTAAGCGAATGTTTAAGAAAATTAAATAATTAAAATAACGACAATATGGAGTATGCTAAATAATAACTCATTGACCCTTGACATCTGTGTCTTTGGTGATCATGGCTACTAATAAGCGGAGGACAACTGGAATTAATCCGATCTATCGTCTCTGCGCACTCCTGTGGGAAACAGGCGTAATATTATATATATATGAATAGCGTATTTTATTGCAAAAATCGTGTATTGTGTATAATAATGATGTTCTATGTAAACAACGTATAGACGTATACTCATGCTGATAGCATAAATAATTTCAACAAGGCACAATGACTAATTATTGCAGTGTTGTTGGTTTTTATCATATGTCTTAAAGCCTTCCGTGCGAATCATAATTATTTATCAGGTCATTCGAGTTTATCAACTACCGCTCTCGATTTCCTTACATTGGCGAGTTTGTCAACAAAATGAGTTCCAAGGTCAAGTTGCACCATCTGTCTCCAGGGTCTTCTTCCTCGGTATCGAATTGAGAGGATTGTGGCCCCGTGATTTTACCTCTGCCCCGGCTGCAACTCGGTGAATAACTGGGGCCGCTGGAGTCGTCGTCGTTGGCCAATGTGCGGCGTCCGATAGCCTTCGTGAGTTTTGCGCTGCCTATTTATGCGGCATAGTTGGGCATTCATTGACTCTCGGTGTGTGGCTTTGTTTGCAGCGGCTTTGTGGGTTCCGCGACGTCACGACGTCTGGTGACCCTGGTTTGATGAGCGTATAAGAACGCGAGGAGTTGGCAACCAGGTGCGTTGATGGTCTGGTGGTAGTGGGGCAATCCCGCGGAGGGACGTGGCCCCCCGTTGTCAGCGCGGTCCGTATAAGATTTGCTTTTCTGAAATACTTTTGTAGTGGAACACTTACAAGCCAATAGATGGCGCTGTACAATAATTGAGGTCGCAAACGATTCCCGAAACGTACAAAGAATATATACAAATTTCCAACAATAACAGACGGGCCTACACCTGCGAGAAACAACAATAGCCTTGCTGGAAGATCTTCGAAATCCTTGTAATTTCGTTTTTGTTTTTTTATTATAAATAGGTTTGCGTTTCAACCAAATTGATTCAATTTGGTTGAAAGGCATATAACTGAAAAGACACGACTATAGCATATATCGTATTACCGCCCGATATTAAATGACAGCAACTCAGAGCATTCACCTTTTTCGCATACTTGGTTATTTTCCTCCAACGTCAATGCCTTTTGGATACACGTAGTTTACCTGTTGTTTTACATATATATCCCAGATTTGATATACACACCGACACAATTAACGGAACAGAAAAAAAACTTCGATTTATTTAACAAAGGAGACGGATACGCTTTCGTATATTCTTGGGCCCAGGTAAAAAAGATGAGATTGATTTTAAGATTTGTTTTTATGATGTTGATACTTTTTATAATTGTAGTGGGTTGAATGAATTAATCGTGCTTTGTATTTTCATATTCCATTCTATTTAACTTATTTTATTTTTATAATATAAGTTAAATAGAATATATATTATATATTATTAACTAACTGACCCGGCAAAGTTCGTACCGCCTATACGCTGTTTCTAAGGGAAAGCGAAATTGTTGTTTTTACTATATTCCAAGCATTTTTTTTCATATTTACTCACCTTTTAAACCTTCTTTGGACTTCCACAATTAATTCAAAACCAAAATTAGCCAAATCAGTCCGGCCGTTCTCGAGTTTTAGCGAGACTAACAAACAGCAATTGATTTTTATATTTATATATATTGATTTGATTGATCCGTCTAATGTCAGTCAGCATTACCATTAGTAGAAAATTGACATTGCTTGTATGAAATATAGCATTAAAATAGCAGTTTGCATTTTCACGTATTTTAAAATCACAGATAGACTTATTTTTATACATTTAGTAGGATATGCCCGCGACTTCGTATACGCTTGACTTAACTTTCCCGCGGGTATCCCGGGATAAAAATATCACATTTTATTACATAAAATTTGCTATCGATCAGTGAAAAAATAACATTGGAATTCTATTTTTTTTAAAGCTGGCCATTTTAAATCATTCCCAGAAAAATTCCCACGTGATTCCCACGATATAAAGTAGCGCAAATTTTAAGTCTAAGAATTTGCTGTCGGACAGCGAAAACCTCATCGAATATTACAGAATTTGTTTATTACCCGTTTGTCGTGTCTACAAACAGACATTGCACCTGTACGAGTTGTAGTGACCTCAATCAAAAATAACAAAAAACAATAATAATTCGTTGTCAATATGTGAGCAAATACTTATTTTGGGCTTTCGTCAACTTCTTAGAATTAAAACTAAACTAAATAATTGCAATATAATTGCTGTAGAAGAAAAACCGAGCTTTTTTATTGCAGGAGTTCAACAGACGGCCCACTTGATGGAAAGCGGTTACCATCGCCTATGGACATTTGCAACACCAAAGGTGCTACAAATGCGATGCTGCTCTCTTAAGGGAGACTGGAACCTGGTCACTAATGCCGGAACACAACTCAAGGTTGTTATAGCGACATACAGGAATGTCGCCTGGCGCCTTTAAAGGGAGGCAGTCTTTATATTTTATCGATGTAGTAAGTTTAAGTAAAAAGGTCTTGATGTAACGGTTGTATATGGTCCTGTTACTGTAAACCTTTTCTATCGGCTATTAAAGATGCAAGTTGTGGTAGCTTAGTGACTAACACAAGCGGGTCTTACTCCAATAGTGTGTGTGGGTTCTGGGCGGCAAGCATGCACTGCTTAGGCAGCTTTTCTGACCTTATTTTATACATTTTGTAGCCATTATTATACACTGACGGAAAAGAAAATATTGTAACGAAACCTGCATCACGATATTATAGCAAACTAGGATTTGCCAGCGACTTCGTCCACCCTTGAATTAAAATTCCTTGAATTAATACGACCAGGGGTGGTAGCCATCCAGTCGGGCAAATGCTCCACCACCTGGCTGTGGGTTGTTTTGTCGCCTCTTACGACAGGCCGCCCCAACGCAGGAAATTGTATTCTTTCTCCGTTCCAGCACGGATAAGATAGATAAATCTAAAAAATAAAGACATTTACAATTTTGTAATATTATATATAGATAAGGTATTCTCTCGTTTTGTTACTGCCAACGATTTTAAATAACGCTGATGCTATAAATAATAAAAACATCGAACAAAAAGTTTGACTTAAATTTTGCATCGCCAATTAAATTTAGTGTTCGGAGACACTGAAAATGTTACAGAAGGCTTACGGTGAATCGACTTTATCAAAAACACGTGCTTATGAGTGGTACAAAACGTACAAAAGCGGTCGAGAGATGCTAGAAGATTTGCCTCGCCCTGGTAGGCAATCAACGTCTTCAACTGAAGTTAACATCGCAAAAGTGAAGGAAATAATAAGTAAAAATCCTCATTCAAGTATGAGAGAAATAGCCGCTGAACTTTCTGTGTCCCACGAGTCGATCCGTATCATTTTAAATAATCACTTGGGTATGAAACATGTTGCCGCTCGGGTAGTCCCAAAAGACCTGAATTTTCTCCAAAAACTCAATCGCATAAGAGTCGCTTACGACATGCTAGAACGAGTCAAGTCCGACCCAACATTCATGAAACGCATTGTTACTGGTGACGAGACGTGAGTTTACGACTTTGATATGCAAATTAGTCAACAAGCTTCGGAGTGGCGCCTTCTAACTGAACCGAAAGCGAAAAAACCACGCCAAAGTCTATCAAAAGTCAAAGGTTTCTTTGACTATCGCGGTGTTGTGCACTCGGAATTCTTATCGGAAGGTCAAACGGTAAATAAAGTATATTGTTTGAGCGTTATGTGGCGTTTAAGAGAACAAATTCGACGAAAAAGGCCAGATTTGTGGAAAGAAAATTCTTGTATTTTGCACCGCGATAATACGCCTCAATAAAATACAAGGCCATCATTGTGAGCAACCACCTTATTCACTAGATATGGCTCCAGCCGACTTCTTTCTTATTCCTAAACTCAAATTACCACTTTGTGGCACCCGTTTTCACTCGGTAGAAGACATAAAGGAGAATTCGCGACGAGAGCTAAGCTACATTCCGGAAAAAGCGTTTAAAAAATGTTTTGATAATTGGATTATTCGTCGGCGTGAGTGAATCGTTTCTGAAGGAGCATACTTTGAAGGTGATAAAATAAATTGGAATAAATAAATAACATTTTGTGTATTATTGACCTTTTCCCGGTACTTTTTGACAGAGTAGTATTTTCTTAAGTTTTCGCGACTAATACACACAATAAAACTACGTATTAACGGTTTTAAGTGCGGTATTTTATTTGATTTTTATTCGAACGTTTCTGCCACTTTTCAGTAGCCGTGATCACGGAAGACAAAGATGTCAAGTGTCAATCCGTAATGATAAAAAAAATTGTTTAGCCTACCCCTAACTTGTTCATTTTAATTATTGAATTTAAATTTTTGTTTATGGTTTTTTCTACTCTATGCGAGCTTAATCTATTTTACCACCGCTTCGCAACATGGAGCTTGAAGAGAAGAAGCAGCGCAAGAAACTCTTCAGCAACATGCCAAGCTCTAATCATTTTATATAAATTGAAATGTTTTCAATGTATAAAAATTAAATAATATACCACGCTTAAATCCGTTAAAACGTAGTCTCATGAGTATTGTTCTAATATTCTCACGTTTGTTGTTCTAAGCGTGGCCTTAGTCTTCGTTATACCAATCTCTGATTGTGGATCGCTCAATACGTCAAAATACAGTTCATTGTGTGTAGCATATTCCAAAAATAAGACGTGTCATATAGAAACGGAATAGTCGTCATTGCCGGAAACAGTCTCGCGTGAGATTTAGTTTGGCACGGTCTCAAAATTTCGAAGTCATTGCTTTTTTATGTCTGTTACTAAATCAAAGAAACTTATACCCGAAGGCACATCTTGAGAGCTTTAATAAGTATATTTTCATTTTATTATTACATATTATACTGTTACATGCCGTCAAAGATAAGCGCACAGCTGCCTATTGTAAGCGCAGTCTATTGTCTTCCGGGGGATTAAAGATTTTTTTTGTCTTTTGAATTTATAATTAAGAAAAACATGCTATTGTCTTTTTACTTGTTTTATAACCATCATTAGCGTCGAACTAATCCTTATTGTTATTGTTTTCGACTTTGTGGACGTTCGCAGGTGTGCAAATTAATATTTCTTAGAAACTCAGTGTGCGCGGCCAATTTCTTTGTACTGTGTAGTTAGTATAAGACGATGCCCGAATGGAGGGGCGGGCAGTCAAGCGACGACTACGAAACGAGTAAGACGTTCTCTAGTACTCTCGATTAGCGATATAGACGACGGACTTTGCGCGTTCGAATTGTATTGAATCGTGCAGTGTGAACTGGTTGCATCCAGTTTTACTTGTATTTGTTTTATACGTGTTTGTACAGTTCTAATAAATTCTATAGTAGTTCCAACGGCATTTTTAATTCGAGTCCTGTAGCTCGTAACAATACGTTCTATATTTCATTATACTCATTAATTCTTGTGTGTAATATTCATGTATCCTGTATACAAACTAGAACTTGAACACTTTCGACTCGTTTCACACAATCCACAACCCGGGTTATCTGAAAGAGATCGCTCTAAAGCCATAAGGACGGTCTTGTCGCTTTCTTCCTTTACAAGAAATGACTGTAAACTTACTATATGTGTATGTGGTGAACAATAAAGAATTTTCTATCTATCTGTTTTCTTTTTTATTCTTACATCCTACATTTTTCTGTTTGTTCTTATACGTTCTTTATAATTATTTGTCTATTTTTATAGCACGGGTCGCATGATCGCATGCCATCCGTGATTTAGGAGGTGGGCACTGAAAATTAGCACTGTTTCGGCAGAGTAAGCCAACCTCATTTCCAAATTGCGGCACACAATTTCTGTATAATTATATCTATACTTTGCTATGCTACTATTTTGTTTTGTGTGTCGCTAATAGAAATAAATATTTATCTTTCTTTCTTTCATTTTATCGCTGGGTTGTCCTAAATATTTATTCTTTTGAGTAATAATACATCAAATAGTGAGAAAGGAATGAATGACCTGCAGCACTATACAGTCATATAAGTTTTTTTTTTAAATATAATCGACAGACAAATACACGTATTGTATATCTCCAATTTAGCAAGTTACGCTTGTGTTATGGGTAATATACAACGGATTACTCTGGGGCCAGACCCAGACCATAGTAAATAACGGAGAAAATTCGTTTCCGGAATTTACCATACCAGGTATCGAACCCGGGAGCCTCTGCGTTGCAGTGAGGTAAGCCGGCAAAGGCTTAGCCCGGTCAACCAGAGGCCGTCCGTCAGGTTTAGGCGCTTCACAGATTTGAATTTTTACTAATCGGTTATAATACCTATTATATATAATTCTTTTCCATGGTGGTACCAGCCCTTTGATCCCGAGTATCAAAGAGTTTCTAGCATTTTTTTTTTTAAAGATAGGCTCTCGATGTTACTCTTGGAATATTTATGTACTTTTTTTTATAAAAATAAACTTAGATAGTTTCCTGGATTCTTTCATGCTGTCCTACTTATACAAAAACATGCCGCTATATTAGAATATACGGGTGAATTTTTCAAGTGGGCCTTCTGGGCCAAGTACGAAATAGCGAAAAGCGCTCAGTGTCGAGCCGATTTACACAAAAAATTAAGGGGTGTCATTAGATTTTTGAAAAATCGTTTACTATTGCCAGGAATCGTATCGGCTGATTAAAGAAAACGGATAGTGCATTATTTATTATTATGCTAAATCATAGTGTAGCTCTTAAGGATCAATTTTTCTGAAGGAATGTCAAACGTAAATTTAATTCGCTGTGCGAAGTATGAACCATGATCTCTTCAATATTTGACTTGATCTTTGTCGATATGTTATGTTGACAGAGAACCCACAATGTCGTTGGAGCTTAGTGTTAATTCAGATCATGTTTTACTGTTCCAAATTTCTTCAAAATTCATCCAGCAGCTACGGGGTAATTGAGTAACAGATAAATTTTGTCATGGATGAAACTGATAAAGCCCGTTAATTCTACTCTTGTAGAGGGCGCCACATGTCTTGTTTTTGCCAACTGGCTAATGGGCTCTCCCCATGGCGTATTATCCCCTCCCCGTTCTTGTCACAGCTGGTCACATTTGTGAGACTTCTCTCTCCCTGGTGTGACATTACGTATTTTGCAATTTTATTTCCAGAAAATATTATATTAAAACAGTTGTTCCCTGATTACACACATACATACATAATATCACGCCTGTTTCCCATGGGGGTAGGCAGAGACTATGGATCTCCACTTGCGACGATCCTGACAAACAACTTTCGCTTCACCTACTTTCATTAACCTCTTCATACATGCACGTTTATTTGAAATACTTTTTACCTGACCTCTCTTTAACACTTCTGATATTTGGTCATGGTGTGTTCGTCTCGGTCTACCGGCAACAACCCTACCATTCACAATACTGTCATACACCTGTTTTGTGATTCTACTTTTATCCATTCTCTCTACATGTCCAAACCACCTTAACATACCTTTTTCAACTCTTGTTATTACATCTTCTTTCAATCCACAACGTTCCCTTATCACACTGTTCGTTATCATATCATTCAAGCTAACCGCACATATACTTCTCAAAGCTCTCATTTCAACTGCGTTTATCCTACTTTCATGCTTCTTTTGCCATACCCAACTTTCACTGCCATACATTAGGGTTGGCACCAACACCCCTTTATGGACAGCCAAGCTTAAATATATTAGATATTGAAATGTGCCGTCATGAAATTTAGGACCCCTTGTCACATAATGTCACACTTCGTCAACCCCCTGCCCCCCTTAACGTGTGACGTAATTTATGCATTGGTTGTATAAGTTGACGATTTAGCCGTCAGCCATCGGCTTCCGGCTGGCGAATCATCCACCTATTAGCATAAAAGCCATCAGCTTATTTTTACCGGCTAATGAACAACTTAGCTGGATGACTAAGTTTTTGGAATTTTGCGTGGTACCTCTCCTGACGACCGTTCGACAAAAAAGTTCGCGGCGACGGCGCGTTGTTTCCAAAGCACAAAAAACTTGATTGTAGCTATTGATCAGGGCTTGAATGTTACCTATATATAGCTCGCCCAACTTATCTGTGAAATGGCAAGAAATGGAACTACAGCCGCCATATTGATATTTCACATGAATTAGGGATGCGAGTGGTAAAAAAGTCGTTTATTCATTAACGGCGTTATTTTTAACGCTATAATTAAAGACTCCTTTGGAAGCAGTCAATAATAACATTATCCCAGGTGAAACTCGAGCATTATAATATAGGATTGTCTAAGATGACTGTGATATATTCAAACGTCTTTGATGATTATTCATAGATTGGCAACACTGGAGCGAACACAGCGATGATGGTCATTTCACAGATAAGTTGTTAGCACTGTACTCGTACTAGTAGTTGATACACCTACTCACTACTATTTATGTTAATTTTCACAATCTCTATCCCTAAGGTCCACTTGCACGCTTAGTCAGATTAAATAAATAAATGTATAGTTTATAAACTCGGGGTTAGTTTATTAAAATTTTAACACTCATTGTGCTTTGCGCCACTAAAACATATCACCGGGTTTACTAACCTGACATCTCTTTTGTTTAGCAGGTAACATTGAAAGGTCTATCCTTTTTTTTGTTGTAACCCAACGATTTAAAACGAAACTAATATCTCTATCTCTTTTACACTACACCACACTGTATATAGGCTTCCTTATATATAGTTACGAGCTACAGGACTCAAATTAAAAATGCCGTTGGAACTACTATAGAATTTATTAGAACTGTACAAACACGTATAAAACAAATGCAAATAAAACTGGATGCAACCAGTTCACACTGCACGATTCAATGCAATTCGACACGCCCAAAGCCCGTCGTCTATATCGCTAATCGAGAGTACTACAAACGTCTTACTCGTACCGTAGTCGTCGCGTCTTATACTCACTACACAGTACAAAAAAATTGGCCTCGCGCACTGAGTTTCCGAGAAATAGTAATTTGTACACCTGCGAACGGCCACAAAGTCGAAAACAATAACAACAAGAGTTAAGTCGACGCTAATGATAGTTATAAAACAAGTAGAAAAACAATAGCATGTTGTTCTTAATTAAAAATTCAAAACACAAAAGAATTCCTAAATCCATGAAGATAATAAACTGCGCTTACGACAGGCAGCTGTGCGCTTATCTTTGACGGCATGTAACAATATCTTGCAATGTATGATAGTTGAAGATTTTTATTTTAACCGTATTGTCTCATGTCGTTTATTTACTTTTGTAGTGTGAAAGTGATAAAGTTATTTACTATTTATATAAATAGACATTTGTAAGAGAAAACTCGCTAAATAAATGTTTAAATTTTTGGAAGCTAATCAATATTCATTTCGGTTAATATTTTTGCTAGTGGTAATACCAGTTTTTTTTTTTCTACTATTATTCTGCCGCGACGGTATCGAGAAGGTATTGTGGATTTAGTAGAACAGGAATTTTTGACACAATCGCAATGGAATTGTACTTTGAACATATCCGTAACACTAAGATATTCATATAGCAGAATTGGGCTCCTGGTTGTACCTGAACACTAGAAAGCTAACATATACTAGAGATACTTCACTAACTCTGTGTTAGCGACTTAACCTTTTCACATCGGTGGGTTAAATAATTAGAAGCTTAACTCCTGGGTTTACTACTAATTTTAGATGGCGCAAGCTAAATTGTTTATTTAACCATGTGTTAGCAGTTAAGTCAAAGTTAATTGAGCTAACCCAGGAACGTGTAAGTGGGCCTAAGTCCATTAGTTTTGGATTTGGACACAAGTGCACTGCTTTGTAGAGTGGCGTAGAGTAGAGCTATTGTAATCATTTATATTTCTCTAAATTTCTGTATTTCTTTATATTTTTCAGAGGGTAACGCAGAACAGAATGGAACCGAACAACCTAACTTGAGTGATGTTTGTGAGTATATTTTTAACTTTGTTTTTCAACCGTTATTAATTTGACCTCAATTGCGTTTTTAGTAGAGATGCCCCGAATAGTGGTTTGGCTGAATACCGAATATTCGGCCACGCTCTCGGCCAAAGCGACGATTATTCGGCCACCGAATGTTTTGCGTAAGATATGTGCAATATACGTGTAGCAGCTTAGTATTGAAGAAATTATGTGTGGTGTTTCCTTACGTTCTCGCGAATGATAGGTATATATAATTAAAACTGCTTTTTAAATGATTTTTGAAATGAAAACTTCTTTAGCTGCGTTGGGCACTTTTTGTTAGGGGAAAATCTAATAGGTTCGCGTCATCGACATTGCTTATGATTGGCGCATACGCAGTGGCCGTGTGCTGTGCGCGTTAGACCCTTTTTGGATGTGTGAAATCTCGTACGTTCGCGTCACCGACTTGCTTATAGCAATAGCTGACGTATTGTGCAACATTAGTGCTGTGTATATCTTATAAGTGAAATTGAATGGATTTAGTGAAAAGTTCAATGTGTATATACTGTGCATTGTTGAAATTGTATTTTAATTCAAACATTATGAAATTTCAAATTTTAATACTAAAAGTTCTAAGTTTTCACTTCTATCGGCAGTCTCTATAACTGCCATTTTTTTAAAATTTGATTCTTATATTTTAAAAACTGGCCGAAACGTAATATTAAAATAAAAATTTATTAAAATCGCATTTAACACTGTTTAAGTAGTTTAAATAATCAAATTTTGATGGAAATATGTAAAATTTTGAGCAATATGTGCGGTTTTTTTTCAGGATTCGGTATTCGGCCGTAGTATATATAAATAGTAGCCGAATATTCGTGAAATCTCTAGTTTTAAGGGTCCGTTATTTTGGCAACATGTTTTTTATTATTATGTCTGTTCAGAAAAGTGGATACCGTCGCCTATAGATGTCTGTAACACCAACGGCGAAGCCAGCACATTGCCAGCCTTTAGGATAGGATGAGATAGAGGACTCAGACAGGAGAAGTGGGATAGAGGGGGAGGGATAGGTAAGATTGGATGGATAAGGGGAGGCAGTGGGCCATCGGAACTCTCTCATCGCACGAAACACGATTAACTCAAGGCAAACTGTTTCACGCCGATATTCTGTGAGAGTGTTTTAACCCACCGACCGAGCCGGCCCTAAGACCTGTAGTCAAGACAATAATTCCATCATGGCTCTATTTGCCCAACTGGATGGCTACCATCCCTGGTCTAGAGTATGCCGCCATAACAACTTTCGAGTTGTGTTCCGGCATCAGTGGCCAGGTTCCAGTTTCTCCTTCAAGGCCGACAGCGCATTGGCAGCACCACTGGAATTGCTAATGGCCATAGGCGACGGTAACCACTTTCCATCGCAGTTGGGCCGTGGGTGTCTGCTGAGCTTCAACGTTAGAAATAAAAAAATACCACCGTTCGTCTTTGTTGGATTGTAGATATTTAACCGATTGGCCGGTTCCTATATCTTAGTACTAGCTTCTGCTCGTGACTTCGTCCGCGTGGAATAGTTAAAAAATACCCCCCGATTTTTAAACATTCTTCATTAGTGCTCCGCTCCTATTGGTCTTAGCGTGATGATATATAGCCTATAGCCGTCCTCGACAAATGGGCTATCTAACACTGAAAGAATTTTTAAATCAGACCAGTAGTTCCTGAGATTAGTGCGTTCAAGCAAACAAACAAACTCTTCAGCTTTATATATTAGTATATGATTTATTCACTTGCCTCACCATCGGCAGAATTTTGACGTTACTTGTATGGAGATTATATCAAATTTTAACCGATATAAGTATATCTTTATATAGATACATGTATAGATAGACTATATGTAATTTGAAAAAATCAACAATAAGTTGCAGATATGGCGGCCATTATTAATATTTTATAACTTTGCAATTCCATTATATAATTATCCGTGTAGGAACGAAGAAAGAATACAATTTCCTGCAGCTTGGGCGAAAACAACCAACAGCCAGGTGGTAGTATTTGCCCGTCTGGATGGCTACCACCTCTGAACAACAGGTTGTTAGGGCGACATACTCTAACCAATCTCCATTTATAGAGCGGCAGCACATTGGTAGCACCTTGGTGTTATAAATATCCATAGGCGATGGCAACCGCTTTCCATATCAGGTGGGCCATCTGCCTGTCTGCTAATCTCATGCAATAAATAAATAACATTAGCGTCATATGGATTAAACGTTCCCACTAAATCCAATGCATACGCTAGATCTAATAGCTTTCGAGAAGAATAACTTTTAGCATACAATGTCAAAATGGCCACGAAAATCTATATATAATAATATAATAGGTTGAGGAAAAAGTCTTTTCGCATATAGTATGTATGAACTTGTAATAGGATCTCTTTGGCTATACCATTTGTATCTGGCTGGTTTTGGTCTCATAAAAAGTTTTAATTTTAAAGAAGACAATTCCAAATTCAAATTAGGAAAATGTGTGATTTTCATTTGTTTTTCTTATTGTTAAAATGAGTGAATCTAATGAAGAAATTCGATACATTTTAAAATTTTACTACAAAAAAGGTAAAAATACAACACAAGTCACGAAAAAAATTTGTGATGTTTATAGACCTAATGCAGTATCTGTGAGAGTAGCGCAAATTTGGTTTAAGCGTTTTCAATCCGGAAATTTTGATATCAAAGATGCACGTAGCTCTGATCGCCCTGTTACGGACAAAATGATGCCATTTTTGAAAAAGTGGGACAAGATCGGCATATTTGTAGTTACCGTGTAGCTGGAGAACTGGGAATTGACTACAAAACGGTTTTGGCGCATTTGAAAAAAGCTGGGTACACAAAAAAGCTCGATATTTGGGTGCCTCATGAGCTCACTGAAAGAAACCTAATGAACCGTGTACTCATTTGTGATTCTTTATTACGACGTAATGAAACCGAACCATTTTTGAAGAAGCTGATAACTGGTGATGAAAAGTGGATCACGTACGACAAGAACGAAACATGTCTTCTGTAGCGCCAAAAGATCATAGTCAAAGGCCAGTCAGGCTGACACAACCCTCGTGGACCGGATGATGGCTAAACCGGAGGTTAACTCGCGCATCCTCCACCAGGCTTCTCAAGCGCATGATCGCGTCGATGGAGCGCCCCGTGCGGAAGCCGAACTGGTTGTCCGCCAGGTCCGGTCCCGTCGTCGATAGGTGCTGGACGAGGCGGATGCTGCTCAAAGAGCTTGTCGTATGGTGGGATTGGAGTTTTCCGGGGCATTATTCATTATGAGCTGTTACTGCCAGGCCGGGGGCAGGACCATCGATTCTGAACTGTACTGCGAACAACTGATGAGATTGGGGAAGTGGGGGCGCCCAGGCAAAGGTTGAGAGAAAGCGGCCGGAATTAATCAACAGAAGGGGTGTGGTTTTTCACCATGATAACGCTAGACCTCACACATCTTTAACCACTCAGCAAAAATTACGAGAGTTTGCCTGAGAGGTGTTAATGCATCCGCCGTATAGTCCTGACCTTGCACCTTCAGATTTTCACCTGTTTCGGTCTCTGCAGAATTCCTTAGCCAGTGTCAGGTTAACATCACGAGAGGACTGCCAAAACCACTTGTCGCAGTTTTTTGATCCAACAAAATGGCACCTACATACAAACATTTTATAAAGTTTATTTACATTTGACTAAAGTATTTTAGTCAAATGTAAATAAACTTTATAAAAAAACCTTTTGAATTTTATATAAAATGCGAAGAAACTTTTTCCCCAACCTAATATATATAATCTTAAAAATATAATTAACATCAGCTATAATAATGAGGAAAATGCTTCTGTAAAATATTATAATTAGGAATTTACTTTTTGATATTTAGTAATAATATTGTTACGTGCTATGGGTACCGCGGGATTTGAAGGAAATACCGATTTAAGAGAACATGTCTTTATTTAAGCCAATGCAAGTATAACTCACACTGAACAGTCAGTGTGATATGTTGTCCAAGTCTGGGATAAAACTACACTCGACGACACGAATCTGTGGTAACACAAAACCTGCTCATAGGCTTCTGTATCCTTATCCGATGTACGTCGCTTAACTCTAAAGCATGACCCATACAATGTTTCCACGACGACAAGTCTTCTCCCTTGGCATGCGCGACTCCAGCGTTCCCTCACCAATGCGATACTCGAAGGATGCCCGATGCTCTCCAACTAATTACCTTGCCGCACCGCCTTCTACGCCACTCCCGATGACCCCATGCATAGCCTCGGCGCACCCATAGTGCTGTGCTCCAAGGCTCGTGTCAGGATTCGCTCGTTCTTCCTTTCGCGTGACTCTACCTACACGCGTAAAAACTCCGGCGCTTCCCAATACGACGCTCGCGGTCTGCCCACAATGCTCGTATGCAACCCCACTCCGTAATCCGCACAGCGCCGCCTTAACGACCCTGCAGCTTCTGCGCAATCACCGGTAGGTACTCGCTACCGAAACTCGTACTAGGGTGGGTCCTTTTCATCTGCCCGTCGAACCGCCGACGACCTGGTACTTGCCTCCGAGGCTCCCCTTACACTCAGCTGGGTCGCCCTCTTCCTTATGTGCACCGATTTGCCCCTTCTTAGCTCCTTTCGCTTGGGTAGTTCGTGCGAGTCTCGCCCTTACTGCGAGACTGCTTCGAGACTGACTCCGTGCGCAGATTCATCATCATCTGAGCATTAAATCCCGATTGCGTTCGGAGCCTTCACTCCGACGCCCAAGGTCCGCTTTCCTACTTTTTTTTATTCCACTTCGCGCGGTCTTAAGCATTCTCCGTTTTAAGACCATTGGTACGCATGTGATCCTTCACAACGTCAAGCCAACATTTCTTGGGTCTTCCCCTTCGACCGGGACCTGGCGGAGGCAGCATGGCTGACTGACTACGTGCGCAGATTGTCGCGCTTATATATCCGGTCGACATTCTACAATGAACCCCATTACGTCACTTAACTATATGTCTATCCTTGTCTAACAAGCATTCCCGTCCTTGTTACTTACTGCGCGTTGATTCCAGTTTCTCCCGATGTGTGTACATTCGATTAGCTATATAGTGACAGACTTTTCGGAAACGTATTTTACTATGGTCTGAGTGCCTGGGATCAGCCCCAGGATGGTCCGTTGTATATTACCCATAACACAAGCGTAACTTGCTTAATTTGGGGATATACAGTGTGTGTGCTTGTCCACCGATTTATATTATTTCTAAAGCTATTGAAGTATTTGCGCAAATAAAAAGTTTTTTTTTAACTAAAACAAAACCGACTTCATATTAAAAACCAAAAAATAAATATTTAAACTACTTTTTCTACAACATCTTGAAGTCGGTGACAAGTATAACACAAAAATTACTATATTTTCTAAATTTGTTGTTGTTGTTTGTTGAATTTCAAAGTTTCATTATTATTGTTATTATGTCTTTGAAGACCACGGGCCATAAAAAAACCCGGACTTTTAGAGGGCTTGCGTGGGGCCATGGGAAGGCCAATACGTCGAGGCCCTTTGACAAATTTAATGTAATTGTGGCATGACACTGACCGGCGATTATCCCTGTCCACGCCATATAATAATGTACCCAAGGACAAGCCCCGGCCAGTGTAGGTCTATTTTGGGAAATAAGAACAAAAAGTACCGGACTGTTGGAGTGAGCTAGTGGTACTAGGGGCTTGGTAATATGGGGACTATGACGTTTGCCCGTCGCAATGTTCGGGGAACATGGCAAAATGGGCAGACGGTGACTCGCCGCTCCCTGCATGGACCCCTAAAATGTCATAGAAGACAGGGGCAACATGGGTATGAGTGGCTAAGGGGTGTCGAGAGGTGGTCTGCAGGTTCACCGAAGCTGCTTCTGACGTGATGCCATTTATCACTTCCACCCCTGGAGCTTGAGTCTTAGCTCTGGCGATCTCCACTCCGTGCCGGCTGACTAAGGCAAGCACGGAGGCGGGGGCCTTGCCTTGGTCCCCGGAGTCAGGTACGAGGTGTCGCTACTCACCTAAGGCTTCGCCACAAAGCCCCCCTGTGTATTGTTTTTATTATTAATTATTGTTATGTATTGCATTTTTAGAAATAGATATTTTATTTCTTTTCTTTTCTGTTTTACTTCACACCGACTTTTAAGATGTCGTGGAAAGAAGTCGGCTAAATATTTATATTTTGGTTTTTAGTGTGAAGTTTTGTTTTTGTTAAAAAAAAGTATATTAGGTATATAGACGAGGCGGAAGAATCTGAATTATAACCATACGGGTTAATCAATTATTATGCACTGTCGCTAGATTCCGACCGACTTGGATAACACATGCGGGTATTATGAAATGTGCGACAATATTTGACATACCTTGAGTACAACTTATTTGTGGTATCTGATTAATATATAGAACGCACGAACAGCTAATATGGTCTTTGTCTACGATTAAATTTCCATCAGTCAGTTTTTTTTATATTTTATCATAACTACATTCCGCAATGCTTGAAGACAAAAGTCTTTCTGGCCGAAACATGGACACTGACGGCAGGATTGGTCCACAAGTTCCAACGCTCAACGGGCTATGGAGCGAGCTATGTTAGGTGTTTCTCTTATGGATAAAATTAGAAATGAGGATATCCGTAAGAGAGCCAAGGTAACCGACATAGCTCGCAAAATTAGCAAGTTGAAGTGGCAGTGGGCCGGTCACGTCTGCCGCAGTACCGATGGCCGATGGAGTAGACGAGTCCTGGAGTGGAGACCGCGTCTCAGTAAACGTAGTGTCTGACGCCCTCCAGCCCAATGGACCGACGACCTGTGCAAGGTCGCCAGCAGGCGCTGGATGAGGAAACCAGAGGACAGGGATGAGTGGCGCCGTCTTGGGGAGGCCTACATCCAACAGTGAACTGCAAATGGCTATCGACGACGGCATGACTACATTGTGTAATACTTGCAACAACTCAGAAGGGTTTATGGTAATTAAAGAACAGCAACAGGTCACAATACTTATATTCACAGAACCTTACGGTTTAAGAAGATTTCATATACTAACACTATACAAACTTTTTAGAGCACCTCGTCATCCCTCCAACAATTTTGCAGTATAAGAAACTTAGCAAATTGGCACAACCGATAGCGGATTGAAGTCAATAATAAACTATTTTAATTAAAATGGTTATGAATGACAAGAATTTAATACATTATTGTTTGGAAATTTTTGATAATATTTTATATAAGATATTATATTTAAAGTTTTACATTGTAATAAAATAAATCGAACACTTGTAAAAATCTACCGCGTCTGCTAACATGATAAAAAAATGTATTGAATATACCGTCTATATACAATTGAGAGATTTTGAATTATATTCTACAGAATTACCACATCACATTAGAGATAAACACTGTTACATAAAATTATGTTAAATTATAGATAACTACTCTATACAAACCAGGCGCTAATCACAGAATAATAATAAAAATATAACACTATTATTCAATTAAGGAAATGGCCAATTGTATCGTTAGAAATAAGAGGGTACATAACAAAATTAATTACTAATTTAAAAAGAAACATGATGAGAACAACTATGCAACTAAATAACTGTAACAATAATAATTGTAATCTCTTTTTTATTCTAATTATACTATATACTCAGTCTGGCCATAAATACTGTTACAATTAAAAAGAAACGAAATATTACATTTAAATTTGGAATCTGTCATTTTTATATGATTGTTCATTGTGTTATCTCATTTTGGCGCCAATACATTGTACAACATTTTGCGATATTAAAATGGAGTGGGGCGATAAAGAGAACCGAATCGCTGTGATTGCATTACACAAAGTAGGTATGGAGCCAAATGCAATTTTTAAAACTCTCCGTACGCTTGGTATTAGTCAAATGTAAGTGTACCGGGCTATTAATAGGTACAATGAGACCTCCTCTGCTTGTGACAGAAAAAGATCTGGCCGTCCACGTAGTGTTCGTACGAAAAAGGTGGTCAAAGCAGTAAGGGAAACAATTCGAAGAAATCCTATCCGAAAGCAAAAGATTATATCTCGGGAGATGAAGATATCACCTAGAACCATGTCGCGTATTTTAAAAGATGACTTAGGACTTGCAGCCTATAAGAGACGCACTGGTCATTTCTTAACTCATAATTTAAAAAAGAATAGGGTGGTAAAATCGAAACAACTACTGAAGCGGTACGCAAAGGGAGGTCACAGAAACATTTTATTTACGGATGAGAAAATTTTTACAATTGAGAAACATTTTAACAAACAAAATGACCGTATATATGCTCAAAGCTCTAAGGAAGCTTTTCAATTAGTCGACAGAGTGCAACGTGGGCATTATTCGTCTTCAGTGATGGTTTGGTGGGGTGTAAGCTATGAAGGAGTGACTGAGCTATATTTTTGTGAAAAAGGTATCAAAACATCGGCACAAGTGTATCAAGATACCATTCTTGAGAAGGTAGTTAAGCCCCTTAATAACACCATGTTGAATAACCAAGAATGGTCCTTCCAGCAAGACACCGGGTCATAAAGCTCGGGCCACGCAGTCTTGGTTGGAAACGAACGCTTCGGACTTCATCAGAGTTGAAGACTGGCCGTCGTCTAGTCCCGGTCTTAATCCGCTGGGTTATGATTTATGGTCAGTTTTAGAGAGTATGGCTTGTTCTAAACGCCATGATAATTTTGAGTTCCTAAAACAATTCATACGATTGGCAGTGAAGATTTTTCCCATGGAAAGAGTGCGTGCTTCTATTGATAACTGGCCTCAACGTTTAAAGGACTGTACTGCAGCCAATGGAGACAACTCCGAATAAGCTTTTTATATTTTAAATTGTTTTATATTCATGTATTAAACTAAAACACTGTAAAACTTATAAATGTTATTTGCAATAGAAAAAAAAATCTTTGTTACAATATTTATGGCAAGACTAGGTATATACGCAATAAAAGCAATTAAAGAAAATATTTTTGGTTTTCATTAAAAAACAAGGCTCAAATAATTCACCAATGAAAGAATATCTCAAATTAACAAGGAGATATCTTAACAGGTTCTATATTGTTGGTTTTACAGTAATTCAATGCTTTTTATACGTTGTTTGTGAATATATTGCTTCCACTCTTGAGGATAATGTTTCATGAGTTTATGATATGAATAAGGATAAAGTGGCATGTCAACCATTTAAGGCGACGGTTTACGTTCATACAATGTAAAAAGTTACTTAGAATATGCGTAAACATTTTTGTGGTCATTTATTTATTTGGCACACAAAACAAGAAATAGCTGAAAGTTCCTTCCTCCCCACCCATTTTAATCTATACTAATATTATAAAGAAGTAAAGTTTGTGAGTTTGTGACGTAGTAGGGAATAATCTCCGAAACTACTAAACCGATTTTAAAAAATCTTTCACTGTTGGCAAGCTACACTATACCCGGTTGACATAGGCTATATAATATTTTCAAAAAATTAGGGATCCGTACTAAATTTCCAATAGTGTAACCCAAGGTGTAAAAAAAATACCTAAACTCGCGTGCACTGCGAAAACTATTGATGATAGAATAAAATAATGTACTACGACTTTGTAGAACACATAATTATTTACAAAAAGTGTCGCGACAGCATAAGTCTAACTATTATAGTTATGGCACAATAAGTGTTCTTTTATTTTAAAAATTTAATTAAAACGCCGCTTCTAGAAAGGCCTCTTTATTTGTATCTTGGTATTCATCCTTATCAAAATAAATCACTTCATATTCAAGACTGCTTCAATACCTTTATATAACTTTTTGAATTATTCAATTGGGAAATTCCATTCGAAAGATATCAAGAGTTTAAAAATGTAAGTATTAGAATAAAGTTGCGTGGTCGCCGCGCACTCTAATCGGCTAGATAGGTTTATGCGATGTAGGCGTCACTGGGGTACGTACAGGCAGTACGGGAGGGTAAATATTTTGAATTCGCTTAGTAGGTAATTAAACTCAACAAAAAATGAAGAGGTAAAGTTTGTGACGTTGTAGGGGGTAATATCTGGATCTACTAAACCGATTTTGAAAATTCTTTCACCAGTGGAAAGCTACATTATTCCTGAGTGATATATAATATAGGGTATATTTGATTGTGATTAATAATAAGTAGTTTTTAATTTTTTTCTGATGCCCAGCAAATTGGGCACGGGTCAGCTAGTAATATATAAAATTATTAGAGTTAGACACGTTTCTCTTCAAGCCACAACATGTTGCGAAACGGTGGTAAATTAAATTAGGCTCGCATCGAGTAAGTATAACCATGAACAAAATAAAAACTAAATAATTAAAATGAACAAGTTGGCGGTAGACTAAATAAAACTTTAACAGTACTCATTGACACTTGACATATTTGTCTTCCGTGATCACGGCTACTGAAAAGTGGCCGAAAAGTCGAAATAATAAAAATCTAATAAATTATCGCGCTGAAAACCGTTAAAACGTAGTTTTATTATGTATACTAGTCGCGAAAACTTAACAAAATATAATTAGCTGAAAGTTACATATTTCATATTATATATCAATTAGTAGGTCTAAGCCGTAACTGTAAACAAGTGAAGCACATAATGTACCATACAATGACAAGTTATTTATGGGTTACTAATATTAGTCTGACCTAGTATAATGTTAGCTTTACGGTAGTTAGGTAACAAAATTATTTATTAACTAGGATATGCCCGCGACTTCGTTCTAGCTTGATTTGATATTCCCGCTGGATTCCCAGGGCATAGTGTCGCAGCGTTAAAAAAAGAATGTAACCTATTGTTTTAGTTAAAACTGTGTCGGAATAAGCTAATTTTTATGCACCCTAACAACTTCAAATCGCTCCCGGGAAAATTCCCGGCATAAAAAATAACCCACATTTTATTACGTAAAATTTGCTATCGATCAGTGAATAAGTCGCATTGGAATTCGATTTTTTTTTCAATTTGGGCATTTTAAATATTTCCCCGAGATTTTCCCGCGGGATTCGCGTAAAAAGTAGCGCAGATTTTAAGTCTAAGAATTTGCTGTCTATCAGTGAAAACCGCATCGATACAATTTTGATGAAATTTTATGTGTGTTTGAGTGTGTCCCGGGGTGATTTTGATTCACAATTAGACCCGGTAGGTGGCGCTGGAATCGGGTCCCAGATTTTTATTTTTTCAGGGCAATAAACAAAAACTGCACAGCAAACATTTCTCTTCGAGTTATCTAAAAATTAAAATGAAAAAAGATATATGTATAGTATATTATACACGTGGTTGTTGGCCAGTGCTAGGGTTGCCCCTAACTGGCGTGTCATACACTAACACATGTTCTCTTTTCAGTGGACGTGCTCGAAGAGGCGGAACGAGCTAACGAGGCCGCGGGGGTCTGCGCGGCTGCTTGCGCGGTGGTCAGCGAGAGTGCTGGTGCGGTTGTCTGCATAAGCAGCGGCGATATGGCAGCCCGCCCATCCACTACCCAGATGGTACAACCCTGCGTACGGATTGTTGAGCAGCCCGCTAGCAAAGCGCTAAGGTCAGCTACATATTATGTATTACATATTTGCATTCAAATTTTAATTTTCAAATAACTGTTTATCTCTGGTCAATATAAATTAAGAACATAGTTAAACCTGAAATAAAATCGTAGAAATAAACTAAAGCCTAAAAATCTGTTACGTTTCCAAAAGGCCACGTTGTCTTCTTGGATAGCAACACTAATGTGTTGGAACAATTGGAACATAGTACAGTTCCATAACAATTGGAATATTGTTTTAGAGCTTATCTAATAATGAAATCAATATCTAGATTACTGACTGAATTACTACTCTACTTTTTAATAACCGTATGTAGTATAATGTATAGTCGACGCGTCTTTGAACTAATGCATTTCAGCGTAGTCTCTATTTTTTTGAGTTCGCTATCTAACTTGGCTACTCTCACTATATTCATGTCAAAAAGATCTTTATCTATTAAGCAGGTAAGATGTCAGTACAAATCTTATTTATTCTAATCGCTACAAAACTGATATCTAATTTTACTACTCCCACTGTATTCATGTAAAAAGATCTTTGTCTATTAAGCAAGTAAGTTGCCAGTATAAATCTTGCATTCTAATCACTACGGCACTTAGTGCAACGAGAGCTCAATTACCACCAGTTCTAAAAATGAGTCAATTAACAATTGATCTCGATTCAGACAGATCCGGCAGCGACTGTTTGTCCGTTCGAATTAGAGAAAGTACTGACGTCAGTAGCACGGCGCGTGACGTCACGTGATCGGTCCACTTGGCACGCTGCCTTCTTAGGGATGCTATATTAGTTCAGTATCTGAAGAAAATTGATTGATTTTTAACGGGGCTTCATTAAGAGACTATTATTACAAAATAACAAGTCTTTCAAGCTTCGGTTGCATACTTTGGGTATAAATGTTTAATTTCTAAAGATATGTATACATACTTAAGGTAAGTAATATACGAAATTTTAAGACAACCAATGCATATCGACAAGCAATGTATAAACAGTCAAATAGATTTCTGTTCTTAGCGAATGAAAATGAATGAAATGGTGTCTATATTGGGGAGTTTTTTTGTATACAAGTGAATTTTTGAAATGGCCCTCTGTGGCCAAATCTAAATAAAATTATTCGCATTAATCTTGATTTATAGATGCTTATAGAATTATATCATACTTTGCACATTCGATCAAATTAAATGCAGTCAAATAACCAGCGTAATTCAATGTTTAATTAATGTAAATAAAATAATAGAGCACATTTTGACATTCCAACGCGGAAATTAATCCTTACAAGCAACTCTATAAGTTGGGTGTAATAATATAGCATGTGTTTTTTTTTCTAAATTAGCCCATTCGATTCCTGACCAGGATATTTGATTTTCAAACATCCAATGATACCATTTCAGTTTTTTGTTGAAAGTGGCCTCGAGATTCTTTCAAGTATTTTTCGCTATATCTTATAGTTTAGGATTTGGCCGTGAAAGCCTATTTGAATAAATCACCTGTATAATTATTCACACACATAGTAATATTTATTGGATTGTAACACAAAACCCTTTTTGCAATTAGGTTTAGTTAGCGGTCAATATTAATTCTGGTGCCTTACAATTTAGTTTTCTAGTAATCAATATAAATATGTTTCTTTTTTGTCTCACTCGCACTCCTAAATCTAAGAAAGTTTTCTCATTTTATACACAAAGCAAGTAGACACTTATATGCCTAATTTATGTGAAAAAGTAATAATCAAACGAGTTCATAATTTAAAACGTCTTCACCATAACTTGTTTATCGCATGGCAAGTACTGTATCGGTAGATAGGATCACTGTTTAAACTTTCATTCATTTAACGGGAAGGGTTTTTTGTAAGAATAATGTACGGTTCAATGTACGATCAGCCAAATTCGTCCTTGATCATGTCTCTAACATGTTGTTTTGAACGGCTCAAAAAGTTTCGACGTCCACGCGCGCACTCTCAAATTTCATATACACCAATCAGGACGTTTTAAAAATTTTAAACTAAAGGAAACAAACAATTACTCGTGTTTAGTTTCAATATGCACTTTGCCGATTCACGACGCCCTTTTTCTTTTGTATTCTGCTCTCGCTTTGTTTACGGAGTTCGATTTGGTTGCCCCCTTGTAAAACCCAAAACAGGTAACAATAAAACCCCGCCCCTTAAAACTGATGTTTTACTTGTGCGCGTGTCATTGCGCTGTTAGCGAATTTTTTTGGGTTAAAGAACTTTGTTTCTCTTAAAATAATTTTTATAATTCACTTAAACTTTGAGAACATTTATAAGTTATTGAAAATTAGTTGTAATTTATGACGAGATAGAAAGCACAAATACTAAAATTGCAGACAGTTTTGGTTTATTTTTTGTACATGCAAGTTACAAGTTCCTTCGAACCAAAAGAAACAAGGATCTAGATTTCGTGGAAGTGTCATTGTGTAATTTGTTAGTTTTTATTTATTTATTTTTATATGAGTCAAGTCTTATGCATTAGCATATAAATATTTAGATATAATAAATATTACAGATACGTTTGTTTTATTTAAAATTAATTAATGTTTTCTACTCTCTTTTATATTGCTATATTTATAAGTATCAGTAGGATATTTTAAAATTATTATATACCAACATAAACACATTTATCTAACTGTATATATTTGTAGTATTATTATTATATATTTTTTGTATTGCGACAAATTTATATTTATGTTTTAATTCTGTCGTTGTCAAAGTTTTTGCCAGGCGATTTTAGCCTTATATATGGTTCACCGCCGCTTTGGTCGATTGTACAGTGTTTTGCTGACACTGCGGCCTACTTAGGATTTTGATATAAATAACTCTCACAATTGTTTTGTGAGCGAGTTGCTAAAATAGTCAGGAGTCGTTAATAATCGTAACATAGGATTTCAACTACTACTAAGTTGAACCGGCAAGTACTGACTGCTACAAGAATAAATCCCTAAAAGCAATGTAGTGAGTGTATTTCTTCACCCTATTACAAGAAAGTACCACTCCAACAACAAACTACTGCCAGCATCCACCGCTACCACCAACTATTGAGCGAGTGTACAAATAGATACTATTTATAACAGTTATATATTGTTATATCCATGATTAATAAGGTCGCCCACCGTTACATTATTAGGTTTTTAAAATCACAATGCGCACAGCCCTACCGCGGGGAGTAACCGCGTCGGCGGCGCGCGCGGTGCGAATATTTTATTTATTGCTTTGTTTGATATTTTTTACAGTAGTTTAAAATTTTAAATGTTGGTTGATTTTGTTTTTATTTGTGTTATTCTAAATAGTAATTTTAAAATTTAGAATTATATAGTGTAATTAAGCATATACGGTGTCAATAGACCGCGACGTATTCATTTCAAATTATGATATTTTGAAAGTTAGGAAAGAGCAACTCAATAAACATGCAATCTATCGTCTCTGCCTACCCCTATGGAAAAAAGCCTGATGATACGTGTACATAGATACTCACATAGACTATATGTGTACGTGCGTGTACATAGAATAGAAAGTAGATTTAAATTTTAACTTACCTTCAAATACTTAATGTTCTTTAGTCGAACATAAAATTTGAATAAAAACTTTTTAATTCCAATTTAATATGTATGTAGTTCATTAAACTTTTCTTAAATAACAGTTGGTCTTACGTTGTCTTAAGCTTTTATGCGAGCAGGAACAGAAAGAATCTATTTCCCGCGGCCTTGTGGCCTGTCGAGGCAACAAGACCCACAGCCAGGTCCAAAGCTACAAGCCCTGGGGCCCAATTCTGCTATTACTATCTCGTCAAAATCGCCGGACAATATCGTCTCAATCTTACATTTGCCTGATTTCGATATTCTGTTAATCCCAACGACGAGCCCGTGCAACCCCACTCTATCTCTATAAATATTTATAAGCGAAAACTTGCGAAATAAGTTTTTAAAATTTTTTGGTTACTTTTCATGTACAATTCGGGTAACACCATTTCTGCTGCTGGTAATACCAATTATTTCCACTATTATTCCGCCGCGACAATATCGAGAAGATATCATGGATTTAGTAGAATACGAATTTTTGACCCTATCGCAATGTAATCGTTCGTACTTTGAATATCTTTGCAACGCCAAGATGTTGAAATAACAGAATTAGGTCTGTTGTCATAACAATCTCTGTGTTCTGATATTAGTGCTCGCTGTGAGGCACCAACTTTTAGCACGCTGCTGTCTCCGCACGCTTATAATTAGGGCTCACAATTGAGTACGCGGCTTTATACTTTACACAGAAAAAATTGGTGATGTCCAAAGTATGCGTAATGACGAGACGACTACTATGTTAAATACTACAGTGGAGGTCGCATTACTGTATTACGACTAATTGTTAGTTTGACCGTGAATCAAAATCGGTGTATTGTTTACAAGATTTGCCATTGGAGTTATCAAATGCGGTTAAATCATTTAGTAGTTTAATGTAAACGATGTTACGTTATATAAAAATTGTTTGAATTGTAGCTTTTTCGAATTCGCACATGTTGTTTTACTTTGATCTACGCTATAGGTCCCCAAAGTGGTTCAAACGGACCCCTGGGATCCATATCGAACTTCAAGGGGTCTACATCGGCGAAAACAAAATCTAGGGTCTGTGAGCTGCAAATAGGGGTCCACAATAGCGAATTGTATTTAAGCAAGTCGTGACGAATTTTTTAACTTCCTATGAATAGAATAATAAAATATGCTAGTGTGCGTTTGTTACTACTACTTACTAGCTTTAATATTTCTGTGGGAGCAACTAGAAATTATACTGAAACTAACGCAAAAAAATTGTTAAAATCGGTTCAGAGAAAAAAAATATGGTAGAACATATTTTAAAAAAAAATATTTACACAACGAATTGACAACCTCCTCCTTTTTTTGAAGTCAATTTTTTTATTATTTTTCCTTCTGATGCACACGCTTATAAGGGTGTTTTATTCTTTTTAGGGTTTTGTATGCTTATTTTTTATTGCCAAACTTAAACTAATAGAAATAAATTTGTTACAATTTTTTTAGTCGATTATAAAAATAGGATGCACTGAGTGCAGTAAAAATTGGTCTGGGTTTACGAAACAAAATAGTTTGGGGACCTTTGATCTAGGCAAACGTATGATTATTAGATGAAAAGGTTTTGATAAGCCATTCCTAGAATAGCGGCTGCCGATTTGTTTTTTAATTAATTTTAATTTGACTATGTCAATTTTGTAGGAAAAGAAGTGTTGGGCAACTTAGATGCGAATGTGAGATTGAGCACGCACGTACCTGATTAATGGGAATGAAATGCAGCTGCACCTCACTTTCACTTCTTCTCTTCAGTTCACTTGATAGTTTCTTTATCTTGTTTAAATATCTATTTTAATGGCGAAGTGTAGTTTATAGTATGTAATTATTTTAATTTTATATTGTATATGTTTATTATATTTTATACTTGAGGTGCAGATCGGGTTATTTACATAATATACACATTTGTGTGTTGCGGGCACGATATATTTTATGTTATGTTATTGAGCGATTTTTAATTTATTTTATTGATGAAATGACTGAATGTCTGACATGTAGGGATTGCAATCCGGTCTCATTTTCAATCCGGCCGGATTGATCTGTCCTCGATAACTTAACTTTCCTTTTTCGTTCCAACACGAACCATTAATATTAGGTTTGGGAAAAAGTTTCTTCGCATTTTATATAAAAATTCAAAAGTTTTTTTCAAAGTTTATTTTTTACTAAAGTTTATTTTTGTTGGATTGATCTTGTAAAGTATGTATAAAATGTTAACCTGACACGACAAGTGGTTTTGGCAGTCCTCTCGTGATGTTAACCTGACACTGGCTGGAATTCTGCAGAGACCGAAACAGGTGAAAATCTGAAGGTGCAAGGTCAGGACTATACGGCGGATGCATTAACACCTCCCAACCAAACTCACGTAATTTTTTGCTGAGTGGCTAAAGATGTGTGACGTCTAGCGTTATCATGGTCCAAAAACCACACATCCCTTCTGTTGATTAGTTCCGGCCGCTTTCAGTTCTCAACGACCAGAGCGACGTGCATCTTTGATATCAAAATTTCCGGATTGAAAACGCTTAAACCAAATTTGCGCTACTCTCGCAGATACTGCATTAGGTCCATAAACATCACAATTTTTTTCGCGGCTTGTGTTGCATTTTTACCTTTTTTGTAGTAAAATTTTAAAATGTATCGAATTTCTTCATTAGTCACTCATTTTAACAATAGGAAAAACAAATGAAAATCACACATTTTCCTAATTTGAATTTGGAATTTTTTTAATCTCAGAACTGTAAAACACTTATAAAACAAATATAAATAAAACTGGATGCAACCAGTTCACACTGCATGATTCAATACAATTCGAACGCGCAAAGTCCGTCGTTTATATCGCTAATCGAGAGTACTAGAAAACGTCTTACTCGCTTCGTAGTCGTCGCTTGACTGCCCCCGCCCTCCATTCGCGCATCGTTTACAAAGTTAACAATAGGGATTAGTTCGACGCTAATGATATAGAAAGACAATAGCATGTTTTTCTTAATTACAAATTACCGGTAAAGGGTTAAGTCAGCAGTTTCAAGGTTGTTATGGCAGCATACCTAGACCAGGGGTGGTTGCCATCCACACTTGCAAATATCCTACCACCTGGCTGCTTTATATTGTTATTTGACAAAAAGGCGTGTTTAGGGACTTGCGTACAAAACAAACAAACGCGAAAATTGACAATTAAAATAAAATGTGTGTGTGCAGTTTACACGGAGTAGAAGTGAAACTTCTGAGAATAAGGATTTTCGCATTTCTATTTTATAATAGACGTCTTTATTCTTAGATATTTTGACCCTTATTTGTATTAATTAAATCTAAATTACACTTTTAATCACTGGTATAAAGTTCAAAATTCAATGCACTGTTACACACAATTTCCTTTGATCTACGTATAAAACAATATCTGCCTTACGTATATACAGATAGAGCTAAAATTCGTTTGAAATCTTTTAAGTTTTATTTAAAGTGAAAATGAATACTAACGGATAAACAGAAATGTGTTTTATTACGAATTAAGAAAGGTTAAATTTTATGTGTTTATTTTTAGTGTCGTTTTTTTTCGTTTCATCGAGTTTCAAATCATAACGATTCTTAAGAAGTTTCACTTCAGTAATAATTATCTAAACACGTTCTAAACAAATATTTTTCACATTAGGAAGTTTGTGTAATTTCGTCAAACATATATTATTATTCACGAATTGTTTATTTATTACCGGTTCCAGCTAAGGTTTGCATGTGTTGTGCTACGTGAAACCGCTCGAGAGAATAGTTATTGACCATCAAATGGCATAGATAGCTTTCATTGTTGCTATTGTTCGTAAATTTTTTGATAATAAATCCGAACATACAGAGCCATGACCCAAGAAGATCTTGGGGGAATAATGCAATCCTGGAAAACCGCTGTCGCGTGACGTCTAGTTTGGAAAGAGTGATTATCAGGATTATCAGTTGAATTTTTCAAGTGGACCTTCAAGACCAAATCCTAATCTATATGAAATATCAAAAATAGCAAAAAACACTTAAGGGAATCTCTTGGCCGATTTTAACGAAAACTAAAGTGGTATTCAATTACCTTTGTCAGGAATCGGATAGGCTGATTTTGAAAAAATAAGTACAATCAAACCTTGTAATTCGGGAATGCATTATACTTTTTTATATTAGCAATCGTACTACAACATGTCATGTTGTCGCTCTTTGTCATATGAATATACGTAGAGGCGTTATTGTATTGTTGTAGTATAAGTCTTGATCCGTCCTTCCTATTACGTTTCATATTATTTGAGGAGTTGAGTAGCGCAACAAAAACAATGAAGTCTTACATCGTCAATACTGGAGGGCTGTCAATAGGCTTATGTTTTGTACGGGACAAATGTAATGCCTCATACGTGTTCTCCTCGACTAGCCGTGTGCTAACCAACATTGCAGTGTAGTAGGTATCAGTTTAACTTACATGCTATATGACTGGCGGTTTAGAAGCGGTTTCTTGCAGCGGGCGATCCGCTCGTGTAACTTAGCTTAAAAGAAGGATTAATCAAAACCAGTTTGGTGGCCGATGTATACTTTGCTTTGTTTATAAGGACATTTAAGTTATATTAAAGACGATTTTTACAAGCAATTATAATACTACTAGCTTCTGCCCGCGACTTCGTCCGCGTGGAATAGTTACTTTGGGCTAACGCTAACTTTATCCCGCGACTTTGTTTAGGTAGAAGGTTCCCACCTGACTGCCCGCCGGCCTTGCACATCGTTAATGCGCGCGCAGTACTTAATCATTATTTTGCTGCAATGTTATTTTAAAACTGCGATATCTCCTAAGACATTCATTGAAATCGAATGATGTAAATGGCAATTTTGTTTTAAATTAAATACTTGTGATGAATAACGTATTTATTTGGATATGGATTAATATCATATTTATAAAAACACCTTCGCAAATGCATTATTTTAGAATAAATTTGGTTTGCATAAAAAAGGTTATAGTGAGCCAACTTTAAAAGTTAGACATAAGCTCTCGCGGACTTTTTTTTAGGACTTTTAAAGGGGAACAATTCTGTCACACATGATTTTTGCGAAACATTAACCGTTTACGCAGCGGAAGCTCTCAAAAGGAAAAAACCCCGATTTTGAAACATTCTTCATTGGTGCTCGGCTCCTATTGGTCTTAGCGTGATGATATATATCCTATAGCCTTCCTCGATAAATGGGCTATCTAACACAGATTTTTTTAATCAAATCAGACCGGTAGTTCCTGAGATTAGCGCGTTTAAGCAAACAAACAAACTCTTCAGTCTTATATATTAGTATAGATTTAATCATATTTAAACGTCTAGACAACTCAACAAGAAAGCAGTGCGTCCTACCCATCATGACATACGGTGCTGAGACGTGGACACTGACCGTGGGACTGGTCCACAAATTCAAAGTCGCTCAACGGGCTATGGAGCGAGCTATGATAGGTGTTTCTCTTATGGATAAAATCAGAAATGAGGACATTCGTAAGAGAACGAAAGGAACCGACATAGCTCGCAAAATTAGCCAGTTGAAGTGGCAGTGGGCCGGTCACGTCTGTCGCAGGACCGACGGCCGATGGAGCAAACGAGTCCTGGAGTGGAGACCACATCTCGGCAAACGTAGTGTAGGACGCCCGCCAGCCCGGTGAACTGACGATCTGCGTAAGATCGCCGGCAGGGGCTGGATGAGGAAGATGGGAGACCGGGATATGTGGCGCGTACTTGGGGAGGTCTACGTCCAGCAGTGGACTGAGATTGGCTGAAGAAGAAGAAGAAGACAACTCGAGGAACATCTAAAGCTAGATATTAATCGACTATACTTTATTTTTTTTAAATGGCCATTTAGGTTTTTTTTGCATACTATACTATTTCATAATATTAAAGGAAACAATCTTGTAAATTATTATTATTGTGTCTGTTTTAGTGAACAGTAAGTGTTATCTATCTAAATTAATAATCTAAACTTACAATTTAACTAAAATTTTATTCAATAGTTTAACGTGTAAAAGGAAACAACCTATAAAAGACTAGCGGACCCGGCAGACGTCCTGCTCTGAAAAATAAAAATCTAGAACCCGACGCCAGCTCCACCTACCGGTCCCAATTGGGAATCTACACCATCCGGGGACCTCAAACACACACAAAAAAATCATCAAAATCGGTCCAGAGGTTTAGGAGGAGTCCAGTGACATACATACGCACAGAAGAATTTTATATAATTACGAGTTGCCGGACTCGAATTAAAATGCCGTTGGAATTATTATAGAGTTTATTAGAACTATACAAACACGTATAACACAGGTACAAATATAACTGAACACAACCAGTCCAAACGTAATGCGCGAGATCGTAATTCCATAAAACGTGCAAAGTCCGTCACTAAATAGATTACCGAATTTGGTACACACGTCTTGCTTCGCTCGTGGTTATCGCTAGACTGACTTCCTCCATCGGGCCATTGCTTTGTCCTGCACAAATGCAAATATGTCTGCCCGGCAAGCGTCGACGCAATTTCCCAGAAATCATAATCCGCACACCTGCCTGATTATATCTGCAACGGCCATAAACGAGTACAATAGGCTGCTCTCCACAATAACCAATAAATAAGTAAACAAAATAAGACAATCATAAAAGAATTACAACTAGTTCAAATGCCGACAGGTAATAAAGTATGTTTCTATAGATATGCAGGTGGATTTTGTTTTGGTCGAAACTTAAGTTGTAACAATATATAAACATCTTTAAAAAAATTCGATACCGCAATCCATTACCTGCCATTGTAGTGAATTGTATTACCACGCTCTATAGTATTTAGATTCCAAATTCAAATATTTGACCGTGGTCACGTACTTCTGCTGCGCTTACTATTATTCGAAATTCAAATAGATTCAAATTTTTTATTTTACTTTTTTATACTTTGTTTTGTTATACCCGATTCCCGAAACCACTTCAACACATAAAAAAAAATCATCCGAAATCGATTTAGGCGTTTAGGAGGAGTTCGGTGACATGCACATGAACAGAAGAATTTTATATCTATAATATTATAAAATTTTAAACAATATCCCTACAGGAACGGAGAAAGAATACAATTTTCTACGTTGGGGCGGCCTGTCGTAAGAGGTGACAAAACAACCCACAGCCAGGTGGTAGGGCATTTGCCCGACTGGATGGCTACCACCCCTGGTCTGAAGTATGTCGCCATAACAACCTTCATTTTTTCAATCTGGTCATTCTAAATCATTTCCAGAAAAATTCCCGTGATAAAAAGTAGCGCACATTTTAAATCTAAGAATTTGCTGTCGATCAGCGAAAATCGCATCGAAATCGGCCCAGTAGTTCTTATGTGAATCTCGAACAAACAGACAAGAAATTTAAAAATATAGTGTATTCCGGTTTTTTTTAATAGCTTGTTTCAATGTACAGACACGACTTTTTTAAATTATTTTATTGCAGAGTTCAGCAGACAGGCAGGCGGCCCACTTGATGGAAAGCGGTTACCATCGCCTATGGACATTTGCAACACCAAAGGTGCTACAAATGCGCTGCTGCTCTCTTAAGGGAGACTGGAACTTGGCTACTAATGCCGGAACACAACGCAACGTTGTTATGGCGACATACTCTAGGATTTTTTCTCTGTTCCTGCACGGATAAAAAAGTGTGTTGAGAACTATCATGACAAGCGTTGTTGGTATGTCACTATGTATTTATTTTCTTGCCAGTTTTATGCCGACTTTAGGCGGTTTATATTTGTCCTTCAATTTGGATGAATCAACCAAAGTGAAGCATGCAAAAATCATGACTTTCAATTTGCGACTTTTAACGAAATAATA
Source organism: Dendrolimus houi (assembly GCA_039645545.1). NCBI lineage: Eukaryota > Metazoa > Arthropoda > Insecta > Lepidoptera > Lasiocampidae > Dendrolimus > Dendrolimus houi. The sequence continues at coordinate 22,056,236 of CM077128.1, read as the reverse complement.
ATAATAAATCTTTATTTCAGAAATGTCAGATACAGTAATCGAATTGAAATCCCTAAAACTCCAGTCAGGCATGAAGCCTGTTTCGGGAATCAGTGACCTCTCACATTAATATGTAGTTTTAAACACTCTTCTTCCCTTCCCTTCCTTCCTTCTGCCTCCCCAAGTACGCGCCACATATCCCGGTCTCCCGGCTTCGTCATCCAGCCCTTGCCGGCGACCTTGAGCAGGTCGTCAGTCCACGAGGCTGGCGGGCGTCCTACGCTACGTTTGCCGAGACGTGGTCTCCACACCAGGACTTGTTTGCTCCATCGGCCGTCGGTTCTGCGCCAGACGTGATCGGCCCGCTGCCACTTCAACTTGCTAATTTTGCGAGCCATGTCGGTCACCTTCGTCCTCTTACGGATGTCCTCATTTCTGATTTTATCCATAAGAGATACACCTAACATAGCTCGTTGAGCGACTTTGAATTTGTGGACCAGTTCCACTGTCAGGGTCCACGTCTCGTCACCATATGTCATGATTGGTAGGACTCTGCTGCTATCGCTTGTTGCATTTTTGAACACATTATATTAGGGAATTTTTTGAAGACAAGAATTCTAAGAATCTCAACAATAATTTTACGAACATTTCAGATATTTTTTTTACTAAAATATGAACTAAAAATAAATAATTAGTTTTAAAGGAAATTATGTAGCAGATCTGTTGCAGCGGGGAGCGAGCCCAGAAGGCTTGCTGCATTGCCACGCTGTATGGCAATGCTTATTTGTTGAGCAAAATATGAGCCAGCCTGATCACGGGCGTGTCAAAGAGTTTTTCAGAGAAAATCCCGAATGAAGTGTTAGACATGCCCTTCAGTAACTTCAGTATTAAAAATACCTTGCTTAGAAAGAAACTTAAAGTTTCACGGGCAATATTTTTCAAATTGGACAACTACATATTAATAATGAACTTTAAGTTAAAATTTTGTTGCGATTGGTTTTTCCACTTGTTATGTATCCACACATTTCGATTTTTTTGTTTCTTATACCTCCATCCATTCTTTGAAAAGTAATTGTAATACAACTTCTATATGTATTTTAAAAAGAAGAAAAGAGCCTGAGATGATATATAAATAATTATGATGGAAAAAACGTTTTTAGCTTCTTCTCCATTGAACAACGATAATAACACGTTGCGAAGCGGTGTACATAGATTAGGAAGTAGATTTAAATTTTGATTTAATATATGACCTTCAAAAAGTGTTCACTTATTTTGAATAAAAACTTTTGCATTTGAATTCCTACAGATGTCTTTAAAGAAACTCTTTGCCGATGGACCCCACAGGCCTAATGTTTCAACCTCAAAGTGGCACAAATATGTAACCTTTCCTAAGGCTTCAACCTTAGGAAAAGGTTACATATTTGCGCCGTCTGACGTCTTCAGCTCAAGTGGCGAGAAAAAAATGATTTTGATTATTCAACACACTTTTTGAAGGTCATGCATAGTTGAAATTTAATTTTACTTTCTATTCTATGTACACCGCTTCGCAACCTGCTAATATTGCTGTTTAGGAGAAGATTTGTTTGGTATAATTATTTGATATCTATGAAACATTGTCTGAATAAAAATATTTTTTCTTATACTAACCATCCGTAATTTGATTGTTAAGATTTAGTGTTATAAGAATTTGTCGTAAGTAAATTCTATAAATTTATGTAATTGTATTAATATTTTAATTTAAACGAGCGAGATAGCGATCTCCAAGTGGTAGGCATTTAAGCGATCTTTTCCAGACACGCTGTTTCTGGTAGTAGTGTCTAGGGTTGCCAACTATTTCTGAAAAAATAAGGTATCACATTTTTTAAGTAGGGAATAAATAAAGCATTTGAAAGAAAGAAAGAAAAAAAGTATTTTTAACCAATATATATATTTTAAATTTTATTTTAATCGTACACGATGGCATTAGAAGTGTCGGAAATAGTTCAGTATTTATCCATATAGGTGTTTCATTTTACGCACCACAAGATTGCAAATAGTATTTTCACTTAGTTTATTTTTATGCAAAAGCATAAAGTATGTTTAGCAAAAATGAAGTAGGATACGTTAATGAAGTATGTTTGGCAACCCTAGTGCTTCATTAGTCTGCATCTCTTACGGACAGGGTGAAGAATCGCTTGACCACTAAAATGCCTACCAATCCCCAAAAATTAGGGATGGGCTAAATGTGGTTTGAACCGAATACGAATTTCGGCCGAACATTCGGTTAAAACAAAAAATTCGGCCGAACTTCGGTTTGATTTCGCCACATTTTCTCGATTTTACAGCTGCCTCTAATAAATTTTAAGTATGGGTAGGTGAAAAAAGAATAGATTTAGACCTTTGATTGAAAAAAAAAAAACACCAGTTCATAATTCTAAATTCTTAATGTTTACTTCGTAAAAAAATGATTTCAAACCAAGTTAAAGTTATAATTGCTGATGTCCCTTATAAGTGCTTTAAAAAAAAATTCAAGATATGCATTAGAATTAAGCAGTTACACTACTCACTGATTTTTGTTAGCGAAATAATAAGTTTATTTAATTTTGTTTTAATTTGATGTCTATTTAATTAGTAAAAGACTCAATTAAGACTAACTTTATTTAATATTTATCACATTGCAAGTTAATGTTTACATCTTCCTAACTAAAATAAATAACCATAAGTATATAAAGGTCTAATTTTATTTTACGGTTATGATAGATATGATTTCTATTAAATTCAGTCAAAATAGTTTGAGTAGGTATTTTCCTTTTTTCTTGCACCGAATGTTCGGCATTCAAACCGAATTTTGGCTGAATGCCGAAGTTCGGCTCAAGCTGTCGAAATTCGGCCAAACCGAATGTGAACCGAATTTCGGCCCATCCCTACTAAAAATACTACTACACTTGACTAATTATGTTATGGGAAATATCCCTTTACTGTTAGTTCTAGTTATTTTATTACAAATCATTTATTTATTGCTAAGAAATTATGATTTAAGTGGAATTTTTCAAATATATAAAATCAACAGTTAACCACGTAATGTACATAATAAGGTTGCTAATTACTTGAGTTCGTATCCCGGCTGGGAAACACACCATTTAGGCAGAGTTATTTTGACGTAATACGCTCGTTGTTACAATTTCAACCCAACAATAGGGTAGTTGCGGTCAAGACAATTGAGACATTTTTTACAATCCTACAAAACGGCGAAACCACAACTTAAACAAGTCAAATAGCGTGGTAATTATTGTTTAATCAGATATTAAAATAATTTATATCATATTTTAAAAGTAAAATGATATTACGACATTTTAGCGCTCGCTTGTTTGCACATGAAAGCAATTCTAGGATTTATTGTAACATGTCGTCCATATACTCAATGCTTAAAATTATAATGACCCACAAATACATTTTATGAACATCCAGAAAGTGTCTGTAAAGGCATATCTGGCTGTCCATCAAGGGGTATTAGTTCCAACACTAATGTATGGTAGTGAAAGTTGGATATGGCAGAAGAAGTATAAAAGTAGGTAGGATAAACGCAGTTGAAATGAGAGCTTTAAGAAGTATGTGTAAGGTTAATATAGATATGATAACAAACAGTGTGATGTGGATAGAAAGAGGATGTAGTGCAGTCAACAAGAGTTGAAAAAGAAATGATAAGGTGATTTGGGCATGTAGAGAGAATGTATAATGAAAGAAGAATCACAAAACAAGTATATGATAGCAATATGAGTGGTGAGTGGTGGTCGGTGATGGTAGACCGCGGCGTACTCACCATGATCAAATTGAACACATTTTGAAAGAATTTCCTACCTACTGCTACTAAGGTTATGCTTGTACAATCCTTGTTTCTCCCCCTACTTGATTATACAGGTGTCTGCTATTTAGACATAACCCAGGAACAACTAGTGAGGCTAGAACGCCTGCAAAATGTTTGTATCCAGTTCATATTTGGTTTGCGTAAATATGACCATGTCTCCGAATTTGTTGATAAGCTTAAATGGTTACCTATTCGCTTTCGCCGGAATGTTCACTTCACTTACTCTCACGTTTGAACAATGTCCTTTACAATCCCTGTTCTCCCCCATATTTAAAGGAACTTTTTAGTTGTCTCTATCAATCCGTTCCTGTAATTTGCGCTCAAATGAAAATCTTTTGTTAATAATACCTGCACACACTTCTTCCTTCGTAGGAGATTCTTTTGCCGTGCAGGCTGTTCGACTGTGGAACTCCCTCCCCCCCCCCCCCTTTCCAATCAGACAAGCTAAATCAATGACTACTTTTAAACGTATGGTCACTGACCATTATTGGTCTATTAAATAAAATTGTTGCATTACATGGATTTATCTATTGTTCGAATGTATATATATTTATAATATCATCGTATATCTAATTATATATGTATATCTGTATATATTGTTCAAAATAACAAGCTTTTTTTTATTGCATGAGTTCAGCAGACAGGCAGACAGCCCACTGGTGGAAAGCGGTTACCATCGCCTATGGACATTGGCAACACCAAAGGTGCTACAAATGCGCTGCTGCTCTCTTAAGGGAGACTGGAACCTGGTCACTAATGCTTGAACACAACTCGAGGTTGTTATGGCGACATACTTCAGACCAGGGATGGTAGCCACCCAGTCGTGCAAATGTCCTACCACCTGGGTAAACTCCGTTTACTTATGGAACTTATGGAAACTTGTGCCCGCGACGTCGTCCGCGTGGAATTTGTTTTCAAAACCCGCCCGATTTTGAAACATTCTTCATTGGTGCTCCGCTCCTATTGGTCTTAGCGTGATGATATATATCCTATAGCCTTCCTCGATAAATGGGCTATCGAACACTGAAATAAGTTTTCAAATCAGACCAGTAGTTCCTGAGATTAACACGTTCAATCAAACAAACAAACAAACTCTTCAGCTTTATATATTAGTATAAGATTGTTTTTGAATGGTAAGGTAATATCAAAAATATCTCTGATGTCAATATGAGGGCTACAACAATTTAGCAATGAGTCGAAAATTAGCAGCGTTCTCTTCGAAATTTAATCTTATAGTCTTCATTAGCGAACAGATTTTGCAAGAGGCGCAGTAGTTTTTAAAATTTCTTATACCTTAATTTCTTCTCTTTTATCAATTTAATCTTGGTGTTTACTGCCTGAAGCGGGTAAACAGACAAACGACCCACTTGTCAGAAAGTCTGCAACAGTAGGCGATGCCATCGCATTGCCAGTAGGGGCGATGCCATCGCATTGCCAGCATCTAAAACGGAATAGGATGCATGGGATAGAGAGATAGACAGGAGACATTGGGTGGAGGGAGAGGGTAATGAACTTCCCGAATCCTCACTTACCGATTAATACGATTAACTCTAACTCAAGGCCAACCATTTAATGCCGATAACTAACCTGCGAGATTGTGGTAGCGCAATGATCAAGCCGACCCAGAAAGCTGCAATCTATAAATCCAGCACTGGTGGTGTTTCCACTTTGAAACAATAGCGTAGACCAGAGCGCTTTGTCGACCGAAGATGGAATGGTGCTAGGGGAATCAGGTCGAATAGTTTTACTGCACACCCCGAAATTAATCCTATAGAATACCGATTGACTGGCAACCCGGTGTTGATGATACTGATGATACTCTAGGCTTCGAAGCCTTGTGTTGACAACCTGGTCACTATCAATTGACCTCTTGGCTCTTCTCTCAATTGATTCCAATGTTTCGAAATGAGTTGTCCCAAACGTGAGAACGGTGCTCCATGTAAGATCTTAATTGAGTACAGTATTTCTCCATTTCTATTGGTTTTATATTTTATTGAAACGACTACCTAATATTATAATAGTCCATATTTAAAATACGCGTGAGCGGCGGTACGCACTTAGGATTGAAAGAAAACACCAGTTTTAACTAAACGCTTTTATTAACTCTTACACAGCCGTGCGTGGTTCCTCTCTGCAGGGTTGCCCTTAATTTTCACTAAATTCACCACTAAACTCGTCACTGTCTTCTATTAAACATTTCTTCCAACCCTTTCGTATCGCACCTGTCGCTTCACTGTCTTGAACTGAACTCAACTCTAAAACTGCCCGGTAGGCGCGCCTTACGCTACTTATTTACCCGGAAGAATCTTCTGGAACCTATAATTTCGATCTTCTTTTCGTTATTCTTTTATTTACTATTTGTCCCTTTCCAAACATCTATCTATCTCTGTCTTTTCCTTCCCGAACTTTCTATTCTAGAACTTTCGTTCATCGTCTATCCCTTTATATAAATAGTAGTAGGTATATATATATATATATATACACACACACTGTTAGATAAAATGTTTAATTCAGGTGTAATGATACGTAAGGATGGATATACCAGACGATCGAGTCATGCGACGTAGACAACCACAAACGTGGTGCAATGTGGAAGCTGACGAACTAGCTAAACACGCGCCTATGACAGAGGCCTTACGCACAATAAATCACGTTATATGTCAGTAAATTTATATTTTTAATTGTTCCGTGGGTGAAGTCACAAAAGTAGCATGCTTATGTTATGTGTTTTTTAATGACCACGCTATTATATTGGTTAACTCTTCGCTGAAGGAAAAAATCGTGATGAAACCTGCACATGATGTCAAATCTGCCTTAATCTGCCAACAACCTCCAGATTGGGCAATTTACCCCACAGCTTTTTTGTTTAGGGGTTTTTGATTAGGATGAAGATAAGTAGCTAAAAATTCGAGCCAAGCATTAAAATATTTCTAACTAGCATTTGCCAGTGACTTCTACGTTGGACAAAGGGCGGAAGATCGAAAGTTGTCTTACCAAAAATTTCCAAGAGATTCCCGGGATTTAAAGTACCGCAGATTTTAAGTCCGGGCATTTGCTATCGATAAGTCAAGTATTTTTTACGTGGATCCCGAACAAACAGACATGACACCGCTACGTCTAGCATTATAACTTTATAAAATTGGGAATATTTTTCAAAAGTCAATCTGGAGGCCTTGCCTGCCATGCCGTCTTGGACAACCGTGAATGGTATACTGTCCGTCCTCCTAAAAGTTGGAAGGCCTGAGATCAGCAGTGAGATAAGGAAGCTTAAACAAGTACAGCCCATAAACGCCCCGCTGCTGGGCGAATGCTTCCCTTCCCATTTACAGGAGAAACGACCAGTATACCTGCCACGCTTATCTAAGGCGGTTTGGCAGATTTGACACATGAGTTATCTCGATGCGCAATCACGATGTTTTCCTTCACCCTAAGCATATGGTAAATGCAACATACTGGGACGTTTATGGGCTGTTATTATTATTTTATCTTAAGTCTCTTACCACGGGTTTGCCCGAACTGAGAACTCTTTTTGGATCGAATCCTTATCATCGTTTTAAAGACGTGTTATGATGCAGCCCCAGATCTAGAGGGGGGCATATTCAAACTACGCAGACAAATACAAAAATCATCATTAACGCAACTTTGACCACCGAGACGTCCAGTACTTTAAGCATAAAAATTACTTTACTCCGGGCGCGTAGGCACAAGATAAAAATCACACATGGTGCGCGCCGACCGGTGCAGTGTGCAAGTGAAACCTGCTCACATTTGGGGATGGATAGCGTGCGTGCGAAAGGGATGAAGCTATATTTGGAAACAAGTTAAAATATACTTTCTACACGTTCACGTAAAGGAAACGAAGAAGGAAAGAGCAGCGCTAGCCAGTTATTGTGGCCGTTCTTTCCGTGAGGATTCTTGATTGAGGTAAAAATACAGGCGAGCGGGGGCGGCATTTTCAGGTTTGGCCTCCCTCGAAAAAATTCAAGATTCGGGGCTGCCATGACGTTTAATTGAAATATCATGTAATGATGTGTTGATGTCGTTTCTTTAGACGTTTCCACTTCCCTATCTGTCAAGGCTGAAGTTATGATAGTTGTAAAACGATGAAAAGTTGACAACTATTTGATAAATTAATTTCCGATTCATCATTTCATTCAGCCCGTCAAGAAGGAATTAAAGAGCTAAGGCTGAAGTTATGATAGTTGTAAAACGATGAAAAGTTGACAACTATTTGATGAATTAATTTTCCAATTCATCATTTCATTCAGCCCGTGAAGAAGGAATTAAGGAGCTGTCTCACTCGCTCGTTATCACATTTTTGAAGTGATACATTGACACAATTTAGTTACGACAAACCTGTATTGTACAGATCTCTACTATAATATTACAAACACAGAGTACATTAATATAATAGAAGAAATACAAATGTCCTAAGTATTGGTGTGAACTTTGCCTTGTTGTGTAGGTTTATTAAAAAAAATAATTGAATACATACTTTTTTCTAGCTATACGCAATAACTGCGTCTAATGGCCGGTTCCTATTAACCAAACGCTTACAAGTAATGCCAAAATTCAATCGATGTTAAAGCAGGTGAATGAATAGTAAGATACAGGAACCGGCCAATGAAAATTATCAGTTCACCATATTAGTCTAATGAATTGGTAATAAATTATTTACTACACAAAAATGTAATCAAAAAATTAACTACACAAACATTTCGTACGCTGAATACGGCCGTATCCAGGAAAACACTACACAGGAAGTTGTAAACTGTACAAAGACAAATTTGCGTCGACGAAAAAACTGTCCGCGTCGTTGAGTGCCCGCGATTCAGGGTTGTCAGGTCACTAACATTACCGAGTGTTGGTGATTTTTCCGATAACGACAAAACAAAAGTACCTCCGTTGAGTAAATTAACCTTTGCGCAAAATCCTTGTTTTTTCTTGCGAGATAAATTTATGAATAAAATTTTAGTTGAATTGTATATTTAATGGTTGGTTTAAAATATTTTCAACTTCAATATCTAAAACTGTAGATGTGCTTTCAGTTGACAGACATTTAAACATAATTAAATAGTGTAATAGAGTGCAAAAGTCGTATGTGTAAAGTACCAAAACGATCTTCTAAGGAAAAATAATTTATAGGTGATGCAATCGTCTGTGCTGACTTAAAACATATTCCCATGGTTGGGTTTATATTGCCTGAAGCGGGCAGAAAGCGTACTTGATGGGAAGTGATCAGCGCCGCCTATGGATGTTTGCAAACTAGAGGATTCGTCGACGTGCTTGCCTCTAAAAAAAATTTAATGACGCTTTTCTTAAATAGCTGCAGGTCGTAGCACAGAGATAATTTTTTTTTATTACATGAGTTCAGCAGACAGGCAAACGGCCCACCTGATGGAAAGCGGTTAGCATCGCTTATGGATATTTCAACACCAAAGGTGCTACAAATGCGCTGCTGTTCTCTTAAGGGGGACTGGAACCTGGTCACTAATACCGGAACACAACTCAAGGTTGTTATGTTAAGGCGGCATACTCGAGACCAGGGGTGGTAGCCACCCAGTCGGGCAAATGCCTTACCACCTGGTTGTGGGTTAGCCTGCCCGGCCGCAGGAAATTGTATTCTTTCTCCGTTCCTGCACGGATAAAAATAAGGAGTTCTTGTTCTACAACATCGTTTCGAAGTTGACCTCAAAGAAATCAGGTTATTATTCCGTCGATGCATGGCCAGTGGCATAGTCAGGATATTATTGCTATACTCTAACAACCATTTTACGGGATATTTTAAATAATTAGGATGAATGGGTTTTTTTATTTTTAACTGGCGACACTGGTTACGTGAGTTCGAGTTCCACAACAAGTGGCAATTATCGTAATGATATTACATTCCGGCACGATTTGTTACTTTAACTATAATAATCACAAAATAAGAAATAAGAAAAAAATAATATTATAAGTTATTCTTAAGGTACACTACAACATAAAAATCACTAAATTAACGTCTCACACAATAACAAAAATAAACAATAAGCGTGTATGAACTCTAAAAACTTTCATAGAAATTAAGTTGTAAAAAAGGGTACGGAACTCGAGTCCGTAGAGTAGTTAAAAAAAAAACACAAAATCAGAAACCTGGTTTGACAGTTCTGATTACTACATATTTAGGGATTGAAACCTCCGAATCGTTAACCAAGTTAACCGAATATCACGAGAAATCGATTAAAAATTATATGACTAAGATCGATCGTATTATTTTATGTTAATTACTTTTTGTGTCACACAAATATCTCACAAAATCGATGTAGAGCGCGAGTTTTGCTTCACATCGGGTCTTACGTACCGCATAAATTTATCACGCACCACAATTAGTCTATTGAATTTTGTATTATTTTGCATGTATAATATATATTTATTCAATGGTTTTTATTTTCAATGCATATATCTACAGTTAAGTAGTATTGTTGTAGTATAAATACATAAATAATATAAGTCTTAGGTATAAATATGTAAATAGGTTTTTCTTAATCGAGTTGAGTTAATGAAATATAACAACCTTTTGGTAGCAATACTATAATTAAAACTAAGACGCCTTAGAACGTAACTGTTTTTGGAATTTTTCCATAGATTAATATGTCGGTACAGAATTAATAAAAATGTTATTTCGTTATTTGAAGGAAAGTAATAATTTAAATATGTTATGTAACAGTATATAATGCAACAATAAAAAAAAATATCTATATTGTTACGAGTGCGGGACTTGAAATAAAATACCGTTGGAATTATTATAGAGTTTATCAGAACTATACAAACACGTATAACACAGGTACAAATATAACCGAACACAACAAATCCAAACGTAATGCAGAAGGTCGTAATTCAATAAAACGCACAAAGTCCGTCATTATTAGATTCCCGAATGTACACACATCACGCCCGTATCGTAGTCGTAGCCCAACTGCCCCTTTCCATCAGGCCATCGTTTTATACTGCACAAATGCAAATATGCCCGCCCGGCAGCGTGGACCGAATTTCCTAGAATCAGCTTTATATTGTAATCCGTAACACATGGCTAATGGCCTGCAAGCGGCCGTAAACGAGAACAATAGTCTGTTCTTTACAGTACTAGAAACGTATACCAATAAATAAGTAAACAAAAGAAAACGATCATAAAAGGATTACAACTAGTTTAAATTCCGACAAGTAATAAAATGTGCTTTTACAGACTGTACGTGGAATTTGTCTTTGTCGAAGCCTAAGTTGTAACAATATTATCAACTAAATAAATTAATTGTTATTGGCTTTCAGTTTTGTTGATTTCATGTAAAGTTACGTTCTATTGACTTTAAGTATCAAATCGGGCTTCGTTTTTTCTGATTATTATAAATGATACAATTTTCCTGCAAATAGTTTAAAAAAATATATTTATATTAATACTTGTCGTAGCTTTTGTATGTGACGGCCTCTATACTCGAATGGTCTAAGGCTAGCGATACACCTGACGAAAGTACGGCACTGAAAATTCGGCTAAATACACTCGCAGCGTTTTCCAAATGACGCGTGACAGCCGAAATTACGTGGTATACGGTGAAATGCCGGATCTTTCATCTAGCGGCTGATTCCGTAAAACGCATTCAATGTATTTTGAATAACAATCAACACATAATTTCACCGCTTCATATGGCCAACATTAATAAAATTAATACTTTAATAGAATGTATAGGTTTATACAATACAATAAGATGTTTTGGGAAACTTTTCGTACCGTACTATTTTCCAACGCGTAACGTGCTGAACTACACGCCGCGTAATTCCGAGTGTTTGGTGTATCGTGCCAACCGAATACTTAGAGCGAGTATTCAGTTGCCAAATTGTCGGCACCGTACCTTCGGCAGGTGTGTTGTTGTTACACTAAGTCTTTGCCCGCCCACCTTATTGGAACGCACAGGCTCCGGGTTCGATTCCCGACAGGGTAAATTATGCAAACGAACTTTCCGTTGAATTAATGAATATTTATTTGTAGAGATATGTGTCGTAAGTTAATATGTATTAGTTGGTAAACAGTTTGGAAAAAAAGCTGGTATTTAAATTAATTAAATTAAACTTTAAAAAAATATTGGTGTAATACATTATTATTATTAAGAATCCATATTGACAGCGAATCATGAACAAAAGAAAAATAAACTTTTAAATGAATAAATATCATTAAAAAGATTTATATCCAAATAGGTTTCGACGTGACTAATAGTAAAACCGTAGCTGACGTATGCTCTTGATATTTTTTTAATTTATGTCAATATAAATATGTTAACATTTATTTGCTATGGTCTGGGTGTCTGAGATCTATCGCAGAGTCGTCCATTGTATATTACATATAACAACGAATGAATCTATTCGCAGCGAATAGCTTGTCACACACTGCGAGTGCCGCTTAATCGCAGCGAGTGATCGCCGTGTGTGACCTAGGCTCAAGAAAGTATTTCTAATTATGTAATTTAGTTATAATTTATTTTGGTGAATGAAAAGTGTATGTATTAAAATTTACATTATTTATCTGCAGATTTCGTTATGAGTGCGAGGGCCGTTCAGCAGGTTCGATTCCTGGCGTGAACAGCACCCCCGAAAATAGAACTTACCCTACGATCAAAATACTGGGGTACAAGGGACCAGTTACCATTGTCGTATCATGCGTCACCAAGGACGGGGATCCTTACAAGTGAGTAATTTTCAATTTGATCTTCTGGCACCAGGTGGTGTTAGTGTATTATCAGTATCGCAGTGAAACAGTTCAGCTGTTCAATTTCAAAACATCAAAAAAGAGAAGGTTCTCAATTCGGCTGCATGTTTGTTACGCGACTTCTCCGTCAATTGTTGACCGATTTTCAATTCTTTTTATTCGAAACAGTATACTCTTGGGATGGTCTCATTGTCACCAAGTCAAGATCTGATGGTGGATCCCAGGGAATCCATCGAGTCAATACTTGTTGAAGAGCGCCGAGCGCCTATACTCTTCGAAAGGCAAAACTTGTATACGTATGCCAGTAGTATAACGATTAATGATTTGCCGGGGTGGGTGGTGAAAAATTTCAAATGCCTTTTGTTTGCGGATGATTTCAAGTTGTTGCTTGCGGTCAAAGATAAATCGGATTGTGAGCTACTCCAGAAGGACGTGGATAAAGTAGCAGATTGGGGTGAAAAAATAATTTATTTTTTAACACGACAAAATGCTCTCTCATTTCCTTTACCAGAAACAAGCGGCTTCTCCATTACAACTATTTCTTGGTTAACGCAGCAATTAAAAGAGTTGAAATGGTGCGGGATCTTGGTTTATGGTCTAGCTAACTTTTCGCGATCACATAATTAACATTTGTAAGAAAGCTTATCGATATTTAGGGTTTGTATTACGTCGCGTAGAAGGTATTAATAGTATTTATGTCGTGAAATTTCTACAGGCTCTTTAAATATTATTTATATGAACTAGCATATTGAAGCAACTAAACAGTACAAAATATTTTTTTTAACAAAAATAAAACCGACTTTGAATACAAAAAATATATATTTGCTAAAACATCTTGAAGTCGGTACCAAGTCACACATAAAAAACAACAACGAATTTGCAAAACGCACCGACTTCAAGATGTAGTTATAATAAATATTTAGTTTGAAGTGGGTTTTGGTTTAGTATTTTTTTTTTAAATTTATGTTTGTGCATTTATTGCCTTGTCAGACATTTGCTGATATATTTTGTTTCCCAAAACAGGCCCTTATTAGATGATAGATAGAGACTTTCAATGGCATGTTGTTGAAATTTATGTCATTTTTTGTATTGTATAATTTCTTTAGAAGCACTTGCTAAGTTTTGAAATTGCACAGCTGAGCTGTAACAACTGTAGGCACGGCTCTATTGGCCAACACTCCACTAGTGATTGCCACTTTGGCATAATATACGTGAAATAAGATAATAGCGCACAAAATAAAATAGTTTATATTTCTTTTTCACAGCACCTGCAGTTAGATAGCTGGTTAGTGCTATGAAATATACAGAAAAGTTGCCGAAACGTCGGAATAATAAAAATCAAATAAATTACCGCGCTTAAAACCGTTAAAACGTAGTTTTATTAAATTTATTAAATTCCTACTTGATTTTGTGTGCTGTTTCTTTATTTCACGTCATTTGTACCAAAGTCTATTACTAATGTAGTGTCAACTGTTAACTACTTGTGCTTTTACCTTACTTTAACATTCTAGCCAACTTTCTCAGAAATTACTTGGTTTATATTCATGAAAGACTGGAAAGTGTATTCTAATATGTCGCTACAAAAAAAAATCTGCCGTAGTTAGAATTAGGATGAATCTGAGATTTTTAATTGGACTTCGTGCCACTTGATAGCTAGAAGTGTATAAACTAAGGAGAACAAAAAAATAAGGATATTATGACTGAAAAGAGCTCATAGATGATCCCTGACATTGTTGGGGGCACACAAGACCTGATGGGCCTTTAATAAAATCTAGCGAGTAATAGATAAATTGGCAACACTGGTGAAGAGAAAGCATTATCATCATAATAGTTCTGAACGTATCTGAGAGGTTACCCTGCGAAATCCGATTCTCTTTTAACCATAGAGGAAGAATTGTATAGCGCAAACATAGGTCTATACTCGATAAAGGGAGAGCACATTTTTATATTGCCATAAGCTGGCTGATGGAAAGTGGTCACCGCCGCGTATGGACGTTTGCAACACTAGGCGTTTCGTCAACGGTTTGCCAGCCTCAAAGAAATTTTTATAATGCCCCTTTTAAATGACCCTATGTCGCAGGGCAGACGGATAACCGCTGCGGGAACCTCCCTCCAAGTCGCTATTGTATGCGGAATAAACATTCTAGGGAACCGTTGTATACTTGTGCGTGGTAGCTCAAGGAAATGAGATGAGATGAAAATGTAGTGTTGGCACCAAATCGAACAGTTCCTCGGAACACTCCCTATTGTACAGACGGTAGTATACACAGAGAGACGCAAAATCTCTCCATATGCTAAGCGATTCTAAATCATCTGTTAGTATGGGGTCGTCGACTATACGAATGGCGTGACGCTGTATGCAGTTGAAGAGGGTCAATCTGGTAAGCAGGTGCTTCGGCCCGTAGATTCGAGCAGTAATCTATATGCGGCCTGATTTGTGCTTCGTACAGCACAAGTCGTTGCCGCGGATTGAAGTACCGCTTGGACTTAAATACCGCTGCAGGGGCCCTCTAGCATCTAGGGAGCAGAGGAGTCTTCACCCCTGTTGACGTAGTGAGTTTGCCTCTCCCGGGGCACCCTCAAGCACTTGTGCGCTAGGATCGGTGTGGATGTAACCACGTTCTGTATCTCATGCCTTTCCTACTCATGGGAGGAGGGTGGTTTTAGTGGCGTATTGATTAGTCGAGTCTCCAAACAAGCCGGTTGATTAGTGTTTGGATTGCCTCAGTGGAAAGCCTCCATGATCAACAACGGTCTAATCCCTAGCAAAGGACCCGGTATGTGCGAAATGCATTTCCCCCGCCTTAAAAAAAAAACCGCTTGGACCGGTTTAACTTGGAGGTAAGTTTGGCCTTGCCATCCAGATGAACCCGAAACTGCATGTCGTTCGTAATGTACACGCCAAGAATCCCGATACTATTGGAGATGGTAAGGGTGTTGTGAATCTGTGACGCAGGGACAAATGGGGTCTTTTTAGCAGAGACTTTTACTATACAATTGTTTAAACACCACGGTACCCTAAAAAAGGACAATGGGATATTATGATTGCTTCTATTCGGCAGGCCTCACCCCCACAACCTGGTGGGGCGTGATCGCTGCGACCGGGGCGTCTGCACCGTCCGCACCGAAATCACCGAAGAGAACAACGAATACCAGTTTAGGAATTTGGGCATACAATGTGTGAAGCGACGCGACATTGGGGAGGCCCTCAAGGCGCGGGAGGAATTACGGGTGGACCCTTTCAGAAGTGAGTAGAGACCGTTATTTTTTAGAAATACATTTGTTATTCATGTTAATCAATTAAGATCAAACCTGCAAGAATACTCGTTCAAGAGCTACGTTAAAAAGAAATTACTTAAAATCAGGCTCGAGGTAAGTGGGTGACTTTGAATATTACGTTATATTCAAATTCACTTTAAATATTACTAATAGACGTAGGTACTATTCAAATTTCAAAATTAGAATTAGGGATGTGGAAAAATCTATCTATAATACTGTTACGAGCTACAGGACTCGAATTAAAAATGCCATTGGAACTACTATAGAATTTATTAGAACTGTACAAACACGTATAAAACAAATATAAATAAAACTGGATGCAACCAGTTCACACTGCACGATTCAATGTAATTCGACACGCGTAAAGTCCGTCGTCTATATCGCTAATTGAGAGTATTCGAAAACGTCTTACTCGCCTCGTAGTCGTCGCTTGACTCCCCTCCATTCGGGCATCGTCTTATACTAACTAACCAGTATAAAGAAATTGGCCGCGCACACTGAGTTTCTGAGAAATAGTAATTTGCACACCTGGTTATCTATTCCTGCGAACGGCCAAAAAAGTCGAAAACAATAACAATAGGGATTAGTTCGACGCTAATGATGGTCATAAAACAAGTAGGAAAACAATAGCACGTTTTTCTTAATTACAAATTCTAAACATAAAAGAATTCCTAAATCCGGGAAGACAATAAACTGCGCTTACGACAGGCAGCTGTGCGTTTATCCTTGACGGCATGTAACATTATTAAGACTCAATTTTTGATAGATATGTTCTAAAAAAATAATGTTTTAAATATTATACAAGAAGAAAGAATAAAAATCTGTGGCGCTATTTAGTCATATAGTATTCAGACAACATTTTTGTGGTGTTGCCAAAAATGTTTATATAGGAGCAGGCTCGTTGTAAGCGGGCGTGCAAAGCTCGTTAAACATACATGGGCGGTATGCTAGGCATCGGTTAATCGAACTGTTGATAACGTAATATTCAAAGCCATTGGAAAATCTTATTCAAAGTCATTGTAATTATATTATGTTATATAAATTTATACTTTTTTCACAACCTTATATAACAATAGTAATCTGGATTGATATTAAAGCCAACTTAATTTGTAATCTTCTTTATTGAAATACTCACAAATCACAGTAAATAGTTGTCGGAATTAAATTATACATGAAAATAAATATTAACAAAAAGCCATTTTAAACAAGAATATGAAAAAAAGGCAAATATAATCAGTATTTATAGTCGAGTAGGTAGCAAATTAGCTCGTAGTAGTCGTATATTTTACAAATCATACACGTGACTCGCCTTACATACGTCCTTCATCAAATATCTAATATTTTCTATAAAATCTACCACCATATAAAAGCTATGAATAATAATAATAATGCCCCTGTCTTCTATAGCATTTTGGGGGGCCCATGCAGGGAGTGGTCAGTCACCGTCTGCCCATTTTCCCATATTCTCCGAACATTTTTTTATTTTTTTTTATTGCAGAAGTTCAGCAGACGGCCCACTTGATGGAAAGCGATTACCATCGCTTATGGACATTTGCAACACCAAAGGTACTACAAATGCGCTGCTGCTCTCTTAAGGGAGATTGAAACCTGGTCACTAATGCCGGAACACAACTCAAGGTTGTTATGGCGACATACTTTAGACCAGGGGTTGTAGCCATCCAGTCGGGCAAATGCGCTACCACCTGGCAAACATGACACATTGCGACAGGCAGACGCTATAGTCCCCATATTCCCAGACCCCTAGTACCACTAGCAGTTCACCCCAATAGCCCGGTACCGGGGCTTGTCCTTGGGTGCATTATTGTATGGTGTAGACAGGGATAATCGCCGGTCAGTGTTACGCCACATTTACATTAAATTTGTCAAGGGGCCTCTACGTGTTGGCCTTCCCATGGTCCACGCAAGCCCTCCAAAAGTCCAGGTCATTTTATGGCCCGTGGTCTGCAGAGACATACATGTAAATAATAATATATAAATATAAATCGAAGACAAATTTCATTCAATGGAATATCAAATCATTTGGTATATTTATTATACAAACTAGTGGTCGCCCGTGGTTGAAATTCGACCATAATACTTAATTTAAATTATAAGTTTGAACATTATTAAGGTTCTGTTGTCAAAGACTATACTTCTATAATCACAGATTTCGCCAAGGCTACACTGTTAATTTGACTTTAACAATAAACAATAGAGTATTACGCGTGTGTGAGTCAAATACACGGTAGTTTGTGTTGTGTAATGTTTTTTTTATTGATTTAATGTAATTTTTATGTATAATATTAAAAAAATATTAGCCTTCGTCGCTTCTTCTCTATATAAACTAAAAGTGTGCGAAATTTCATACTCCTCCGTCAGCGCAATTTTCGTAAAAAGGGGTACAAGGGTTTTGCTTCACGTATTAATATAAAGATTACACACGTCACTCACCTTACATACGTCTTTAATATGAAATATATTTCTATAAAATCTTAAACCATACAAAAACTGTGAAATCACTAAACATATAAATATAAATAGAAAACAAGTTTCATTCAATATAATACGAAATCATTTGGTATATTTATACAAATAAGCTCGTAGTTAAATGTAGTAAAATATGTAAAAAGTAAAAAAACAACCTCTGTCTTGAAATATGACAGAGGAGGAGGCGATTAAACATATTCTACCAATAGGATACTTTCTGACAAGCTCAGATTATTAAGCAGACATAGATAAATAAGGGAAGGCAGGGTACACAATCGAAATTGTACACAAGCGTCAAATAGCTAGCACCAGGCCTATGTAGTGTTCTTCGGGGACAAGATAGTACGTATGAGAATATAGGATACTTTATATCCCGACTAATATACGTTTCCCTCGGGATACGGAGTGATGTTTTTTATATTATTTATATGATATATTAGCATATGCCCGCGATTTCGTCTACGCTTGACTTGAAATTCCCGCGGGATTCCCGGGACATAAAGAAGATAATGCAAAAAGAATGTAAGCCATCGTTTTAGTGAAAACTGTGTCGTAATAAGCTAATTTTTATACACCCGAACAATTTCAAACCGCTCCCGGGAAAATGCCCGCGGGCTTCCCGGGATAAAAAATATGACACATTTGTTCACATAAAATTTGATATCGATCGGTGAAAAAAATATATTGGATTTAGATTATTTTTTCTTTGGCCGTTTTAAATCATTACCAGAAAAATTCTCGCGGGATTCCGGGATAAAAAGTTGCGGATTTTAAGACTAAGAATTTGCTGTCGATCAGCGAAAACCACATCGAAATCGGTCCAATAGTCTTTACGTAAATCCCGATCAAACAGACAAGAAATCTAAAAAACATTGCATTGTGTTTTCCATCGTTAGTCTGTTCCAATTGGTTTTTTAATAGCTTCGATGTACAAAAACGGCATGTTTAGAAATTAATAATATTATGGATGACGACGCAACCACTCCCTACTAATAATGTAGTGCAAACGGGGGTCAGTATACATGAACAATTCCGTCCCGAAAATTCAAAAGTCTAAAGGTTAATTTGTGTGGTGGACACGAAACAGACAGCAGGCGTATTGTTGATTTTATGATCTATTTAACGATCGATCCGCGAGATAACCTACGCACGTGGCAACCGACAGTATTAGCATCCAATATTATATAGAGATTAACCGGCACGCAGTTTGGGGTTACGTAAAATATTGTTACGAGCTACAGGACTCGAATTGAAAATGCCGTTGGAACTACTATAGAATTTATTAGAACTGTACAAACACGTATAAAACAAATACAAATAAGACTGGATGCAACCAGTTCACACTGCACGATTCAATACAATTAGACACGCGCAAAGTCCGTCGTCTATATCGCTAATCGAGAGTACTACAAACGTTTCACTCGTCGCGTAGTCGTCGCTTGACTGCCCTACCCCTCCATTCGGGCATTGTCTTATACTAACTATACAGTACAAAAAAATCGGCCGCGCGCACTGAGTTTCCGAGAAATAGTAATTTGCACACCTGGTTATCTATTCCTGCGAACGGCCAACAACGTCGAAAACAATAAAAGAACTCCGAATGCAGGAGGGGCAATAAACGAGATGCGCAGCATTTCTTTGTCGGTATGTGACAATAGGTATGCAGGTGGCCCAACTTGTAACAATATGATTTACATTTCTCATACTCTGAAAGTACGCTTAGAGTTGCCTGATCACAGGGATGTAAATGGTACCTTTCGTCACTGGAAAACTTTTTCCGTGCTGCCAAAAAATGTAAAAACTCATGTCCCAACTTTTTTACAACAACTGTCAAACCGCGGCATAAATTTTAATATAAAAAAATTCAACAATTTTGTAACAGCATTTTATAATTTTCGCTTAATTATTTAATTTACATTAATTGAAGCTAAATATTTACTATTCGACCAATTCCATTCAACTTCTATTTCGGAGTTGGTTCGGACCCTCCAGCTGCCATCTCCTTTTATTATTGGGCCCAAGATTTTTCTGAGAACCTTCTTTCTGTGACCAACAATTGGTTCTCCTTACCTATTTTTATTTATAAATACTCATATTATCAAAATAGATTATAAGTGGCCAGTCTCTCATACATAAAAACTTTAGAATTTTATAAAAATAGAGTGGCACAGACTACCGAAATCAGGTAAATCTACGATTGAGACGATATTGTCCGGCTATTTTGATGAGATAGTAATAGCAGAATTGAGCCTCTGCTTGCCAGTTTAGAAATATAAATAAATTGGGCTATATAACGTTTATTTTGACGTTTGAGTGATTCAATTGTTTCCGCCGCCGAAACGGTCTGATTTATTGAACGTTACGATATTATGTTTAGCAGGCATACTTAACAATATGTTAACGTAAACCATAAACCATTTGTTTTATAAAACATTGTTAAACAGAAGTACATACATTTGGGGGCCGCGGCGCGGCCGAGTTCCGAAATAGCCGTCCGTGTACAGAAATATCCATAAGCGCCGAGCGGTGCGTGTGCACACGGCCTTCTGACTGATGGTTACGATACATTTAATGGCCGGTTCCCATATCTTACTATTCATTCACTAGCCCTGCCATCAGTTGAATTTTGACATTACCTGTGCGGAGCTTAAGTCAAATTTTAATCGACAGTAAGGCAAATGAACGTTCGGTAAGATCTAGGAAGCGGGCCTCATTGTTTTTGTATATTTAACGCCGGATTATCGGGATAAAGTGCATGCACTTTTAATTCATTATATATTATACTAGCTGTGCCCGCGACGTCATCCGCGTGGAATTTGTTTTCAAAATCCCCCGCTAGTGTTCTATATTTCACTTTTCTCAGGGCAGGACAAGTCTGCTGTTACCACTAGTGTATAATAAAATCTTTATGTTTTACGTAATTAAGCCGTGGTAGCATAATGCCTAGCGCACGCGACCCAAACTGAAAGGGCGCGGGTTCGAATCCTAGCTGGAACGCATGCACCACTTAGGCAGTTTTTTGACCTAATGTGCATATTGTTATAAGTACCGCGTGCTAACAACGGTGAAGGAAAACATCTTGATGAAATCTGCATGTCGAGATAACCGATGTGTCAAACCTGAGCCGCCTTGGACAAGTGTGGCGGGTATACTGTCCATTCCCCTATAGTGGGACGGCCGAGCCCAGCAGTGGAACCTTTATGGGCTGTTAATATTATTGTTTACGTGTAAGTCTTGTTAGTTTTATGTGCATTTGTAAACAATAAATAATTTCATACTTTCATATTTTTCTGAAATTATACAGTTTTATGCTATGTTATATATACCTATAATATCTGTTTTGCATTTTTTCATCTATTTACTTATACTCTATGTATTAAATTAATTTTTACTTTTTTAGTTTGTGGTGCAACAGTATGTCAAAATATTATATGTAAAGAAAAAATCTTTGCTGATCCTAAATGATCTAGGAAAACGTATACAGACAGATAGATAGATAGACAACACTTTATTGTACACCAAAGCATAGATAAACAGAAATAGAAAAATACAAGAGATAGTACAACGGGCGGCCTTATCGCTAAAAAGCGGTCTCTTCCAGGCAACCCTTGCCAGGGATTAAAAGGTTTTTGATACTAACAGTGGTGCAGTTTAAAATAATGATGATTGATAAGTATACACTACACATATAAGAACAAAAACAATATAAATATATATATACATATGACAATACAAACATACACACACACATATAACAGTATTAGAAATTATTATACACAATAGAGAAGTGATGCTTCTGAACCTGATTTTCAAAACCACTGTAAGGACAAGCCAAAGCTTGTCTCATATTAATAGGTAGCTCATTCCAAAGACGCACAGCCTGAACGGTAAAAGAGTAAAAAAGAAAAGAAGATCTGTACATATAATAAAACTGTAGAGCTCGAATTTCTGTACAATGAAAAAAAATGCTAAAAACCGGGGGATGTAAGAAGTGAAATAGAAATAATTTCTCTGTTTGTATCGGGTAATCTCCGAAACGACTGGACCGATTTAAATGAAATTTTGTATGGTGGTAGCTTATATCCCTGGTCAACATATAAGATAGAGATAGATACCGAAAAATTAAAGAGTTCCCGTGGGATAGTTAAAAAACCGCACCACGCGGACGAAGTCGCGGGAGTCAGCTAGTATATATAATATAAACATAGATTTTTTTCAAATTACATTAATGTTCTGCAAACCCTATGTCCTAATAATTTATGCACTCCGCGTCGCACGCAAAGGGTTAGTAGTGCCCCAGTATGTTAATTAAAAGTTAGTTTAGAAACTGTTATTATTGATTTTCATGTAATTTTACACACTTAGCAAGCCTGAGTTATATTTTGTATTTAAATTATAAAGTTAACAAAATATTTATATTGTTTATTTAAGTAGGTATATATTATCATTTACAAATCAAATAGTTTTTAAATTAAATTCACGAAATATTCGGGTCGTTTTAGTATCACGCCAAAAGGAATATATAAAAGTTGTGTCGGATACAATTGCGGCATAGTAGGTAAATGTAAGTAGGTGGCTATTTCTTCAAATGTTGTTTCTTTCTTGAATTTTTCAGTTGTGTAAATTATTGGGCCACTAAAATGGTAGACAAAAACAACTCCACTCAGCTGATGAGATGAGAATGTTGAGATGGAAGTGTGGTGTCACAAGAATGGATAAGATGAGAAATGAGTATATTGAGTATGAGGATGTTTGAAAGTTGTACACGTGACTGGAAAGTTGAGAGGAAGAAAATTAAAGTGGTCATGTGCATGTAATGAAGAGGGATGACAGTCACGTGACAAAAAGAATGTTACGCTGGACGATTGACGGTTACGAATGTATACAAAAAAAAGAGATGGATGGATTGTGTGAAGGATGACATGGTGATTTGTGGTGTGACAGAGGACATGTGTTAGAATTTCTAAGAATAGAGGAGTATGGAAGGAAATGACATATTGTGCCGACCCCAAATAATTGGGAGAAAGTAAAACAAAAGAGAGTAAAATAAAATCTGATTAAAGTACATTATTTATAAACAGTTGTAATAAAATCTATAATATTATAAAATTCTAAACATGCCGTGTCTGTACATTGAAGCTATTAAAAAACCAACTAGAATACACTATATAACCAATGGAGAACAAGATGCATTTTTTTTTAATATCTTGTCTGTCTGTTTGTACTGAATTCACGTAAAACCTACTGGGCCGTTTTTGATGCGGTTTTCACTGATCGACAGCTAATTCTTAGACTTAAAATCTGTGCTACTTTTTATCGCAGGAATCCCGCTGGATTTTCTCTGGAAATGAATTAAATAGACCAGATTGAAAAAAAAATTATTCCAATGCGATTTTTTTCATTGGTCGATGGTAAATTTATGTAATAAAATGTGTGATATTTCTTTTATCCCGGGAGAGGTTTGAAGTTCGGATGCATAAAAATTATCTTATTCCGCCATAGTTTTCACTAAAACGATAGCTTACATTCTTTTCTAATACGACGAACTCGCGGGCATATCCTAGTTAACTTATAAAGAGACAGGACTATATATTTTATTTTTATACATAATGTAAGTACTATTTTTTTAGGAAAACTAATTAATAGCGGCTTAATTAGATTTTTTAAGTCAATTACCCTATATATATATATATATATATATATATATATATATATATATATATATATATATATAAAAATAATATTTTTCCCTTAGTTTGCCCCGTTTCGATATTCCTTCACAGAAATTGATCCTTGCAAAGCTACACAATTGATGTTGTAATACAGTTCGTTTTTCAAAATCAGTCGATTCAATTCCTAAGGTATGTAATATGTCAAATCTCCTATATATATATATAGGAGATTTGACATATTCGTTGTGAACTGTTCATGCAATTTAATTATATCTACGTGCAAAATATGTAGAGGAAAGTGGTTAATTGTATAATCCATTTTTAATGAACATGAATAATAACATATACACAATTGTGACTTGACCTTGCGTAACAGGTTTTGTGTATGGCCGTGTTGTGTTTACCGAAGTTGGTTCTGATGAATCATTACTGCAGGTCACTGAAGTGTAAATAACATTTTCAATTCTCATACTCGGAAAGTACTTTGAAGTGATCTGATCACAGGGATGAAAACAGTATTTTTCGTCCCTGGTAAACGATTTTCCAAGCTGTCCAAAAAGTTGCAAAACTATGCGAGCCAAGCTTTTAATATAGTCACTGTTGACATAAAATTGCAATTAATATCAACAATTTTGTACTTATAATTTAGTTTTCACTGAATTATTATTTAATTTATATGGGCTAAATATTAGCTATCATCAATGTCAAAAAAATACTGGCTGGTAATAGCCACAGAAAAAGAAATTTACTTGACTTTTCATATGTAACGTATTAAATGAGTTCATCAGATTTAAATATGGATTCCGGTAAGCTTCGACAGGTCTTCTCGTCAACCATTCCTACCTATCATGACATACGGTGCCGACACGCGGACACTGCAGGGGGACTGGTCCACAACTTCAAAGTCGCTCAACGAGCTATGTTAGGTGATTCTCTTACGGATAAAATGTGATAGAAATGTGGATATCCGTAAGAGGATGAAGGTAACCGACATAGCTCGCAAAATTAGCAAGTTGAAGTGGCAGTGGGCCGGTCACGTCTGTCGTAGGACCAGCGGCCGATGGAGCAAACGAGTCAAGGGCTGGACGAGAAAGACGGGAGACCGGTTCAGCAGTGGACAGACATTGGCTGAAGAAGAAGAGGAAATATGGATTTACAGCCTAATTTCATTAGAATAGTTGTTGTTTGTTTGACGGCCTCTGTAGTTGAGCGGGCTAAGCTTTTGCCGGCTTACCTCACTGCAACGCAGAGGCTCCAGGTTCGATTCCTGGTATAGTAAATTTCAGAAACGTATTTTCTCCTTTATTTACTATGGTCTGGGTGTCTGAGATCGGCCCCAGAATGGTCCGTTGTATATTACCCATAACACAAGCGTAACTTGCTTAATTTGGGGATATACAGTGTGTATGTTTGTCTGCCGATTTATTATGATTATCATTTGTTTAACTAATCAGGTATTAATTTACTTTCTTCATATTCGAAATGAAAACCAGGTTGTTTACCTCGGGTTGAAGACCTGTTTATCTTGTTTCTCTCATCCCCTGTGTAACAATCTACTATAAAGAACTGAAATTTCTAATTTATACACTCACCGGTAAAATTAGCCGAACACTAATAATTACCGAAAAAAATCAAAAATAATGCATTTTTTCTTCAAAATATACTGGCTGGTAATACATTGGCTTATTTAGCTCTCATTTGAAAAAACAAAAAGCTGACAGGCTTTTTTTTTCATTGATTCAACGTCATCAGCAGTGTGCGTAGACGAATGGAAACTGTAGTCCATAGGTAATACACTATATAATATATAGATTGTAGTCACAGAGTAGCACATTGTGTATATATAAAATATTTTTTATTTATTTAGGTTTATGGCTTGGCAGCTAGGCCTTTAAGCCTATGTGTAGCACAGCTGAACTGTAGGTTATCAGCTGGTGCCATTCTACGGAGTTCTCGCGATAACTCAAAAGGCCACATTTGACTATACCATTCACATTTCTCACAAAACACATAATTATTACTCAAAAACTATCAATATCCTACAACTATTGTCCATTTTAGAGTAATTTTACACATTTTTAGAAAATAAAACTGCACAACACATCTCCTTTCAGTTCCCGCCAAAAACTCCTGTATATATAAAGATATCAGAGCACGGAGAGGAAACACGCTATATTAAACTTTCATTTATTTATAATTATGTAAGGTTTTTAATAATAAATCGCTTAACTTTTTCAAATCAAATTAAGCAAGTGCTCGTCGTAACAGATATAATCAATCAACTTTTAATTTAATAGTACATCATTTAATTGATTTTACATACGTAGGTACGTAACATAGAGCTACCTAGGGCCATTCACGCGGCGTAACCGCGGGGAAATTCTAGTGTGTATGTAATATAAAGTCCCTGTAGTACGCATGCAACAAAAGAATGTCAGTTGGCTGCATGTTAAAATCACTTCAAGGTCATCGGTTACCGCTCCACGGCGACCAGGGTTTTCCATGCGGCTCCGCGGCTGTGTCATCCCTGGTTTTACCACTAGTTTATTTCGAGAGGAAGCATTCAGACAGTTTGCATTACAATACAATGTGTATATTTTAATGAAATCATTGCATTAAAATATACACAGGTTATATCTGTATAATATAATAATATAATATAATATTAATACGTGAAGCAAAAACTTTGTACCCCTTTTTACGAAAATTGCGCGGACGGAGGAGTATGAAATTTCGCACACTTATAGAGAAGAAGCGACGAATGCTAATATAAAAAAAAGTAATAATTACATTAAATCAATAAAAAAAGCATTACACACACTACCATGTATTTGACACACACAAGCATATACTCTTGTTTATTGTTCAAGTCAAATTAACAGTGTAGCCTTGACGAAATCTGTGATTCTAGAAGTATAGTCTGACATTTATTATTATGGTCGAATTTCGACCACTAGTTTCATTGAATTTTTATCCAAATTAAGTAAGAAAATATTCCATTTTTAACCGACGTTAAAATGGAGTTCTCTATTTGACTGTATGTTTCTTTTGTGTGGTTCAATCCTGAGGAGATCCCATTGTCACCAAGTCAGGATCTGATGATTGGATTCCAGGAAAATTGCAAGCAACCCGCGAGTACGATAGGCGCGTACAACGTATTTCTTATATTTTTATTTTCTAAAGCTATACAACTATTAACCTAGCTAAAAAGTAGAAAATAGAAAAATAACAAAACCGACTTGAAAAGTAACCAAAAAACAAAAAATATATTTTCTACAGCATCTTGAAGTCGGTGCCAAATAAAACATAAAAAAACAACAACAAAATTGCAAAATGCACCGACTTCAGGAGGTTGTAGAAATTATCCGCGTTGAAACGGCGAAAGGTCTTGAGTATGCCGCCATAACAACCTTGAGTTGTGTTCCGGCTTCAGTGGCCAGGTTCCAGTCTCCCTTTAGAGAGCAGCTGCGCATTTGTAGCACCTTTGGTGTTGCAAATGTTCATAGGCGATGATAACCACTTTCCACCAGGTGGGCCGTCTGCCTGTCTGCTGAATTCATGCAATAAAAAAAAATGCTTTTTAGTTTGAAGTATGTTGTGTTGTATATTGCAAACTTCTATTCCAGCCGGTTTCAGCCATCGCAACCATCCGCAGAGTATAGACCTGAACGCGGTTCGTTTGGCGTTCCAAGTGTTTGTGGCGAAACCGGACGGGCGTATGCGCTGGCAACTGCCCACGGTCGCCTCTGACATCATTTACGACAAGAAGGCAATGAGCGACCTGCAGATAATGAGGGCCAGCCACTGCTCGGGCACCGCCAGGGGTGGCAACCATGTCATACTCCTTTGCGAGAAGGTACGTAGCAGTAGTAGTAATCGCCACAATGGCAGGTAAGGGATTCTTAGTCCATACAGCCAATTCTGATGTATAAGTCTTCGTATATATTAGGGTGATTTTTTTTCTTTGTCCCTACCCGAAATTTTGTTGTAAAAATGCTCGTATAAAGTCTAGGCGGTTCAGCGTTTTGTTAGATGATAAAAAGTATCTCAGTTAATTTGAATGTCAACTTCCTATTGTCTCAGTTTAAGTTTGTGGTAAACAATAAAGAGTTTTCATTGATTCATTAATTCTTGCAGGTGACACGCGAGGAGGTAGTGGTCGTGTTCTACGAGGATGACAACAACGATCAAATATTGTGGGAAGAGCCGGCGATTACCCTCCTGGTGCATAGACAATGCGCCATTGCCTTTGAAACGCCTCCATATAGGAATCCGCAGATCACGGACCATGTCAAAGTGAGTTTTCTACTTTAGCACTCTATCTTTCCACTTCCGGGCAAATTCCGCTAATGTACAACTATCCTGGATACCCCACCTATATTGCATCAACAACATCAAAGTTTGCTAAAGATAACTTTATACCAGAGCCTAGAGGTCGTTTTCGCAGATTCATGTGATGAACATGACAAGTATCAAAGTAAAGTGGAACTTTATGCTATGTCTTACAACTACCAGTATATCTACACGTGTCAATCTCACTAAGCGATTCTCCAAAAGCAACCGCTTCAGGACTTGTTCAAAGTCCTCAAAGAACTCAAAAAATAAAAATCTTTGAATTACAGGTGGTTTAGATTTTTCTTACGCTTGTTTTTATAATCGATTAACTAGTCGTAAGATTTTTTTATTCTTCTTGTACAGCAGACATTTTGATGGCCCACTTCATGGAAAGTGAATACCGTTGCCGATGGAAACTTATAACACCAGAAGTGCTAATAATAATGTGCTGCCGCAATTTCCAGGACAATGAACGAACACCCAATATCATTATAACGCGTTTTGTGCGCAAGGGAAAGTAATAAATAACAATGAATAATTGTCCGAAATTATTGCTGCTTCATAGTCAGGCTGAAATAGTTCAATTTTAATGTGATAACACTTGTATCGTGCGATCATGTCTACTTAAAACAATGAAATCCGTTTTAATTGCCTTTTTACAAGTCCTTACAGCAAAAGGTCTATTCCTGCTGTTTAACTTGGTCAGCTATTTCAACAAGACAATGACAATTTCTTTTGAAAATACCATCTTTAAATTTATCATCACTTTGGTCATTAATTTCCGAAAAATGCCATTGAACTTTATTTCTAATACTGTAAGTTCGTCTTTCTATGAAGCATCTAATCTACATGTTATGAAATTAAAAATGTCTCTTTACAGGTAAAGTTCCAGTTGAAACGTACAACGGACAATGCAAGAAGCAACTCCCTGCCTTTCGAATATATACCGGAATATATAGGTACCACTCGTAAAACCCCCGCCGACCTTTCTATCCTTACCCTTCTCCTAAACGAAAGACGTATAGACACTAATAACAATGACAAACCTGATATAGCAGTTTCATCAAGTACAGATGTCCAACCCGTTAATAATATTCAGATCGAACCCGATCCTATTCAAGTAGATGACGTAACTATAGATGTAAATGGCAACTTAGCAGAAGGTGATGTAGAAATGGTAGATACAAACGAAAAGAGTCTCAACGATTTACTAGATCAGGTTGCGGAACTAGACGAGATATATTCGGAAAATCGTACACGGTTAGAGAATATACAGGTCACTAACGATACAGAAACTGATTTAGAAGATTTCAATGATGCCGGCACTTACACTAGCTTGCAACTCGCGTTTAAAAATCCAGTCGAAATTTCTGAGCCAGATCCGATGTCGTACGAAGATGTTCAAGTACAAACTTTCCGCGGTCCAATTATTGAGTTTGCGCCGTTAAAACGTGACGATGACGATGACAGGGCGCCACCGTTGCCCCCGAAGCGTGTTCGAAAAGCGACATCTAGCGAGTTTAAGTCGAGTCAAACATCTGTCGATAACATACTCAAACCCGGTCGTCTGTTACCAGTAACACGAAATCCTGACGTTTTGAAACACGACAATAACATGACTGTAGCGAAAAGTGAGCCCGCGTTGCCGCCAGTGAAAAAACGGTCGTTCTTTTCTAGATTGTTTAGACGGAAGGACAAATCGCCGGCTCCTAGTGTTAAATCTGAAGGCAAGAAAGAGGTTAGGAGTAAGCCGGTTGGTCGGTCAGTCAGTAGCGTATCAGGGCAACGACCTTCAAAATTTAAATCATCCGTCTCGCATACATCTCTAAAAGATAACGCGTCAGGCACTGGCCTCAGTTACGCGGATAGCATTACCCATATATCTTTGCACGGCGACGCGGACGAAAAACTCGAGAAAAGTCACTCCCAGAACTCTTTACGGCGTCCGGCTAGTTTAGCGCCTTTGCCACCGACAGATGGCGGTACTATACTCGTGGCTGAAAGCGTCTTGGCTCTGGACGCGAATGCGTTCAAAAAGTTGCAAGACGATCTAGATTTGACCGACGCTGAGCATTATGCGTTGTATATGGCAGTGGCGCCGCATGCGACCGTGTCCGAATTCGATGAAACTAGTTGTTATTATTCGCCGGTAGATGGCAGTAAATTTCATAATAATACATAAATAGCGTGATTATAATACGCCTCTTTGCTTCCATAATTTGTTATCTGTAAATTGAAATTTTAGAAGAAAACTTAACTCTCAGAAAATAATTGTATCGATCGATGCTAATAACTTTTTTGCTGTCAATCTACATTATATTCTACACACATCCTAAGTGATGATTAACTTATCGATGTTCATGCATTATCGACAGTATTAAATTTTATAGAGATTATGCCATCCATAAAAATACAACATGTTTAACATCTGACAAAATTAATATAATAATGTAATTTACATTGTAAAAAATTATAATACATATCTTATTGGATAAAAACACAAACCATAAATACTATATATACACTTTTAACAGCTTGTCTCTTGAATCAAATAAACAGATTGTAAAATAAAATAATATGCAACAAAAACATAAATTGGGATGTGCATGGCACTCCACGGGACGTGAAGGAATTGACAGAAGTAACAAACGTCCATTATTTATCTTACTTTGCTACAGAGCAGTAAAAAAATGTCGAAAAATACCGAAAAGTACAAAAGTAATAAGTAATAGGTCCTATTCGGAAACTATCCTATTTTCCGGAATAATATTTACTCAATTTATCCCGAATACTATGTTATTTTCCAGGATGCAAAGTATCCTTCATTGAAGTATTGAAACTACACATCCCAAATATCAGTAAAAAACAATCCAATAGTTTTGTATGTGAAAGCGTAATAGACAAAAAGACTGTTATCCTGAGGACTATCCCATTTTTCGGGTTAAAAGTATTATATTCTATGTCCAACCTCGTTGTTGGAAACGTATATATACCGAACTTCAGCCAAATCGGTCCGGTAGTTTGTGATTCTAAAAGATCCACGATTATTGGAAAATTAAAATCTGAAAGGGCGATATTAATTATCAAAAAAAAAAACAATATTTTCGGACTTATCACGTTATTGAAGCAAAGAGGTGAATACACCTCACTGCCCTATTACCCAATTGATCTAAATAAGTTTATTAATTTTTGTTGGACATATTTAATCGTTGTACCAAAATAACTAACAATTTATAGGAAACTGGCCTTAGTCAATTCGGCCTTGATTCAAATTTTATTGTTGAAACACAAAAAAATACGTATTTTGCATTTAAAATGCATTATTCAGTAGAATAATCTCATAGAAGTCTATTCTAGTCCGCCCATACTGCCAAAGTTTTTATATAATGTTTTACAGTTTTATAATGTAACGTTTTTGAGAAATCTTTTTGAATACTTCTTAATCTAGTCGTGAACTGTCCCAGTATTCTATGAATTTAGGCACAGACTTTTATACGTGTTCTATTTATTTACAGTAAGTTTAAAATATATTAACTATGTCAATAAACCATAACTGGTAGCTTACGATGCATAATGAGTTAGTTTTTAAAAGCGCCCCTTGATACAATTTAATTAAAAAAAAATTAATATATTTCTTGTTGTTTTTTATTATTGTTTTGTTGTTGATATATATTTAATGTTTTCAAGTGTTTTATTTGTAACAAATGTTTTTATTGGTTATGTTTTCTAATATTTTTATTTATTATTTTTTAGATTCCCATATGTGTACTGTTAGGAAAAGAAAAACCCCCTTACCCTCACTGTCTACACACAATTATGACAGTAAGTGTCAATTTGTTTATTTTTACTTTCATATAATTTGGAAGTCGCTTATAACTCTCTCGTTAAAAAAAAATCATCCGACTTTATTGTGATAAGATGGTTATTTGGATGAATTTGAATTGATAACATAAACATGGAAAGGTGTGTGGTTTACAATATAGACAGAAAAGTATCAGAATAGTATTGAAAAACAGTTATAAGCTAATTCCACTTATAAAATCATTATGTTATGGTGATGGTGTTTTAGACTTTTACTTGATAAGTAAAAAGTTAATATGTATTAATTATGTGGTATCATTATTTTTATTCTGATTTAAAATATATTTTTCATGTGGAATTGTATGGATATCTATAATATTATAAAATTCTGAACATGCCGTGTCTACGTTGTACATTGAAACTATTTAAAAAAAAACAACCGGAATAGACTATATTAACGATGGAGAACATGATGCATTTTTTTTTAGATTTAGACAAACAGACAAGTTTGTCGGTCGGGATTCACATTAAAACTACTGGGCCAATTGCGATACGGTTTTCGCTGATTAACAGCTAATTCTTAGACTTAAACTCTGCGCTACTTTATATCCTGGGAATCCCGCGGGATTTTTGTGGGATTGACTCAAAATGGCCAGATTAAATAAAAAATCGAATTCCAATGTGATTTTTCTTTACTGATCGATAACATTTGTTTTATCCCGGGAATTTGAAGTCGAGCGAAGACGCAGTCACGGGCTATCTTAGTATTTCAATATATTTTAAAAATATCGCCGTTTCTTGAGGAAATGTATTCCAAGGTTTAATTAAGTATATAATACTTAAAGATGTTTGAATATTCATTATGTAAAATACCTAAATAGTCATACAGCCTGTGCATTTTGTGGCCTCGATAAACTGCAGAAGGCTGTCTAATGCCTGACTTTGCATGGATAAGTAGCATTTCCTCCATTTTCCAAGCATTTATTTTACGTTTGACGGCTCGATGACGGATCAATTAGTGATGTCCTAATGCGTTACCGACTCGATTTGTTATAAAAATCGATGTCACTTATAAATAAGTTTTAATCAATTTAATTATGTATATATTTTTGCTAAAAATACTATATCGTGTAATAAATATACCCACATTTCAATTAACATATTTTACATATATTAAATAAGCCATTTTATAAGTACTTATAATAATTATGGTATTATTTTTCTTTAGAACATTTTTTATTTTCAAATCGATTACTTTCGATTTATTCATGTATAGTATCGGTGGTTTAATAGTCTGTGCGTTACATGACTCACAGAACGTCACTATTACCTCACAAACAACAATAGAGTACGACAATTGTGTCATTTGTTTCATGTGGGCTTTATTGTCAAGAAATATGTAACTTGATAGACGTGCAAACGTCGAAAGTAAAACAAACGCTTGGAAGCAGTATAGTGTGCAATCGGCAGTGTTATTAAAAACATAAATATAATTATGTAAATTAATATTACATCATAATATATAATCAGCTTATATGATGTATGAAACAAAAAAATAGGTTTAAGTAGAAAAATTGAGCTGTTTTTGGTGAATTGGTATTTTAGAAATATGTGTATTTAGACGTCTTAACTAACACAAATGTATGTATAGTTTGTATTGTTATTTTTCGCTACTAAGTTTTTCTTTTTGTTTGTGGTGATAGAAGCCTTTGTTACGTTTTTAATATTATTATTTATTTTTTAATTAATCATGCATTATGTTTTAATTTAATAGGAGAACCCAATTTGTTAAATTATTTATTAATAGGTGATTAGAATATCTGTTACTGGAACCCAAAGGTTCCGGGTTCGATTCCCGATATAGTAAATTTCGTAAAATGATTTTTCCCTTATCTACTGTGGTCTGGGTATCTAGGTTTGGTCCTAGAGTTGTCTTTTATATATTACCCATGACACAGGCGTAACTCGCTTAGTTTTTTTGTATAAATGCACTTCGACGTATGGTATAGTTAATAAGAAATATATGAAACATGTAGGTATATTGAAAAGCTATTTTTGACTTTTTAGCTGATGAATTTATTTTTTGATAATTAACAACGATAACAATGGCAGCTAAATTTATTATAATTTTTATATAACCCTTTTTTAAGTAGGTTAAGCTATTTTTCATAATTATTACACTGATAGATATCGCTATGACTGATCATAGCGTTAAAAGTCTACAGCTGTATGACACTAAGTACAAAATAAATTATTTTGTAATAGTTCAAGAGCTAATGTGAATATGTGTGCTCTTAATAGTGTAGAAATTTAGATATGTAATCAATAGGTCGCATCAAACGTAATGGGACTGTTTTATCGACATTTTTAATACATATAACGGATGGCTTTCATTTTATCGGACCAATGCCGAATATTGTTTAATGTAGTATGAACGATTTCATAAACTGTACCTGACTTTATTAGACCTTCGCAATGGCTCGTTATAATATTTTCTGCAGCAAAAATCTGTTATTCGGCGAACGAAATTTTTGGCTCTGGGATATGTAAATTCAAGCCAATCACTAAAATATGATATGATAATGGTCGGGATGTTTATTTCCAGTAATTATACTGAATTTATTAAATTCATCGAATTGAGGATATTCTAAAACACGAGTCTGGCGACCCTGCAGGCTGGTATAGTTTTATGTCATACACTAATCGATTGTTTTTTGATCTAACGTGCTATTGCTGTTTCATTTGATGACTTTTTATTTTTAAACTATTTAGTAGAGATTTCACGTATAGTGGTTTGGCCGAATACTGAAAATTCGGAATTCGGCCACGCTCTCGGCCGAAGCGTCGATTATTCGGTTATCGAATGTTCGGTATGAAGTATGTTCAATTTGCGTCTAGCAGGTTAGTATTGAAGCAATAATTAGAGCATTTTCTTACGTTCTCGCGAATGATAGGTACACATATTTAAAATTATTTTAGCGATTTTAAATTATTTTTATGTGATTCTGACATTTTTAAAACTGGTCGAAACATAATGTATAATAAAAAAATTAACAATTAATTTTTGATGGAAATACATACAATTTCGAGCAATATGTGCGTTTTTAAGATTTGGCATTCGGTATTCGGCTGAATAGTACGCAGTATTCGGCCGATTACTGAATAATAGTCGAATATTCGTGGCATCTCTACTATTTCGTGGCGATTAGTCATCTTAAGCGTATACGTTTCGTTGCGTTTGATGGGACATTAATTTATAAATCGCGGATTATTACCGATGTTTCTGCATAAGTGTGAAGAAACATCCTGATGACTGACAGACGAAGCTAATGTAAAGTCAAATGGATTCATGCAATTGTATGGTCCTTTGTGAAATGTAAAAAGAGGTAAGACACAAGCCCGAAGTTACTCGTAAGCCTCTAATTCTAAGAGTAATTTTAGGTTTGTAGTGAGTTTTGAATCGCGAGATCTACTTTCCGCCATTTTGGATTCTTTTTTCAGGCATTTCGTATATTTTCATCGTCGTTGAGATGTGAAAGTATCGTTACGTATTCCCGAAATATGTTTTCCTTAGTATCCTTTGCCAAGAATATCAGACTTTATTTAAAAATAACAATTTAGACATTCAAGTAAAAATATAGACAAATATGGTATTCTCTAAACTTGTATGTTTTAAGCTGGCCGCATACGCTCGGTTCCTGAAACCGAGCGTAACTGAATTCCTATTGAGATCCGGAATTCCGTGAGACTAGTGCAAACGTCCGGTTACTTGTATTCGGAACGCACGGCGAAAGTTTCGAACCGATCGTTGGATTTTTTTCCGTTCGGAAAAAGTAAGAACGTATGCGGCTTGTTGAACATTTTGTATGTAAGCAGAGCATTCAGGTTTCCCAATCTGAATTCCTGATCCGGAAAGCGAGCGTATGCGGCCAGCCTTACACGTAACTAAAAACTAAAGGCAATAAAGATGTGACGACTATAATTCTATCGCAAAAATTTGCATGTCGGCCATTTTAAGAATTGAACATTAATAAAGTTTTTAATTTGTTCTTGTTTAGACTAGAAGTCAATTATGTTTATTTTTTCCCATTCAATTAAATTGTTTGTTTTTGGATGTTAATTCTTTGAAAGAAAATTATAGAGATATGAAACTTTGATTCTAGGTACTTAAAACATCTTGTGACAGTAAATTATAAAAACAAAGTATTTAGGGCAAGTTCAAACGTTACTTTAAAAAGTGTATTGATATAATCAAAAACTTATTAAATCATATCACCAAAATTATTGTTTAAACCTGTATTCGATGTTAATAAGTGAAAGAATTTTATGCATTTTTAGAACTTTCATAACATACAGAATACTTATCTGGCTTCTAATACAAACGTATAAAACAGTGCTCATAATTTTAAATTTGTACGTAACTTACGCACCACTTCATGTGGATAATCGATTATGACTTTGCATCGATAACTAATTTTGTTATCACTTTACACAGATAAGTTGCTTTGTATGTTATCAAAGCCCTATAAAAATATATTTTACACTTTTATACAATAAAATTGATAAGTGAAGCTTGAGTGATGCGAAATTATTGTGCTAATAAAAATTATATACTTAATTAATTTGTTTCAATGAGATACCATGCCGTAAACAGCTTCGGAATTGAGGTACGGGTAATAATTTTGTGGCATGATTGTTTTGATTTGTTTTTTTTTTGTTTTGTTTAAATCCAAAATCATGGCGAAATTGAATTAATATATACGAGATATGTTTATTTTAATAGTAGTACATATTTACAGAAGTACTTTTGATCACTGCAAAGTTGTTCAAATGTAAAATCGTAATATCACTATATCACTAATGGCGAAGCCAAGGTGTTGCCAGCCTTAGGATGGAATATGAAATCAGGGATCAGACAGGAGGAATGGGGTAGGGTGAGAAGAAGCGGGCTATCGGACCTCTCACTCATCACACGAATTGGCCCGAGGGTAATCGTTTCACACCGATATAACTGGTCCTAAGAGCTGTAATTAAGATTCCATTCGAAGATTCCAGGGTGGTCACGTCTTTGTATATAAAAACATGATTAAACATTCCAATACAACTGTCGTAGGAGACTTGGGGCCCTGTTTGGATTGTTTTAACTTATTAAAATATTGCTAAGGTTGCTAATTTTAGCGATATTATAATAAATGAAAAACATTTTTAATGGTAATTTGAATAGTTGAGACAGTTTAACATATTATGACACTTCTTGTCTGTAATTATATTGTTTAAAATCGGTTGAATATCATTGAAAGAGGGCAGAGTGGACTGTCTCGTGGAAAGTGATCATGTACGAATTTGGCGGCCTATAACTTGCCAAATTAAAAGAAAAGAAAAACATAATGTAATATCGATTTTATATGGATTAAATGTTTTACCTCTAAATATATATATAGAAGTTTTTTTTTGTATTATATTTCTGTAAATATTTTAAATAGAATTTTTAAATTAATTCCCTAATTGTTCAATTTCCATTATTTTGGATTGTCTTCGAATAGCAACATTAGTGTTACTAGAGTATAGTTTTCTTATAATTTCTTTTTATTTCACACATATTCATATTAGCTTTTGTAAAATATTATTACATTTTATTTCCCTGTTTAGTTTTTGGTAGGTTAACTTGCATGTGTGTTTTATTGTACATATTTTAGTATTGTAAGTAGGGTGTGTTAGTGTTAAATTGTCGGGGATTTAGTAAAATTTTGATTAAAAGCCTGCAATTATTGTAGAAATGTTTGTTGTATGTTTAAAATAATCCACACTTGTATTATTTTATTTGCTAAATAAGATAATCGATGCGTTGATATCGAAACATACATCTTCGTGTTATTGCCTTGTACCAGATTAAATTTCTGGAATAGTAGATTTCGTATAAGAATTTTCTGTTATTTGCTATGGTCTGGGTGTTTGTGAACAGAGTTATCCGTTGTATGTTACCCATAATATAAACTCGGGCAGCTTGAAAATATACAATATATTAGTTTGAATGATGAATTTTAAATCCACACTAGCTTGTGGGTGCATTGTGACGATGGTTGATCAAAATGATACAGATGTGGACGCAGTATAAGATGTACACAGATTTAGTTTATAGTTAATTTGCATGTGTTTTGATTTTTTTTCATTGTTATTATAAAATCTGTTTTTTGTTTGCATGATCCTTGAGTGGTGTCTTAATATCTTAGTTTTCTAAGGCTTGTATTTTGAAACAATAGACAACGTTTGAGATGATAATCCTTTGAATTTAAAAAATGGTTCCATATAAATAAGGAATCACAGGCAGCGCGTTCCATTTGTAGCTCACAACGCCCAAAATGCTCCGTTAGCCGTGCCACAAAGCGACTGCGGTCGTGGCGAAAACTTCACTAATGATGTCATCACTTTTGATTATACAACGCTCACAACGACCCATGTCAAGAGGTGGGTTCGAATAGCCCTTCCACTTGGGTTTACGATTGTAACGCCTGCAAGCGAGTGGAACGGGAACAATCGCGGTCGTGAACGAGGTCGTTGTGAGTCTATAATGGAAAGTAGCCAGGATGCGGTGACATTTTAATGTTACCAGTTATGATTAACAATCACAATTT
Organism: Dendrolimus houi; assembly: GCA_039645545.1. Classification (NCBI taxonomy): domain Eukaryota; kingdom Metazoa; phylum Arthropoda; class Insecta; order Lepidoptera; family Lasiocampidae; genus Dendrolimus; species Dendrolimus houi. The sequence continues at coordinate 22,017,473 of CM077128.1, read as the reverse complement.
GATAATATCCTAAATATATTATTAAATCTACATGTAAGGGAAAAACCGTATTTCAAAAAAAAAAACAATATTTTCTTATAATCTTCGTAACTAAGCCATATTTGCAAATTTTCAGCCAAAGCACTTATTTTCCAAAACATATAAAATTAAATCATTTTTTATTGTACTCATTCTACTTAATTGTCGGATTAGCTTTAATTTGAACTTAAGACATTCTTTAAGCTGTATAATATTTTTATTTTTGTTTCGTAATAGCGCCACTTTTCTGATTGATGTGAGTTTTGAATGAAAAGTATGCAATATTTTAATTTAAATACGTTTTTCTCGTATACGATGGTCTAATCCATCTTATAATTTCCAAAAAATGTGTTCTTAAACAATAATAATAGTACCCATAGAGTTCACATAAAAGTTCATTAATTTAAACATGTCAAGAGTTTTCACTAGAACTCCGTTGAAGGCGTCAGTTGTTGCCTACAATTCGACTGCGCTACCATACGAAGACTTAATCAGCAGAATTAGCTGAATGGACTAAGATTTCTCTGCCTGCCTTTGTGGCGAATTCTATTACTACTACTTGAACATGTCAACACTGCTGTTATAGGTTGTATCTACCGACACCAAACTCATAATCATATTTTAGTGATATCTACTTGCCTATTAGTACTGTCACTGCCAATTTTTTTTTATTTCTCATATTCTGAAAGTACGCTTGGAGTTGCTTAATCACAGGGATGAAAACAGTACTTCCGCCCCTGGGAAACGATTTTCCTTGCTGTCAAACAATCTAAAAACTATGCGAACCATAAACAGTACACGCGACTCATGTCCCAACTTTTTTGACAGACGCTGTTAAATCGCGACATAAATTGTAATAAAAAAAATATCAATAATTTTGTAATATCATTTCATACTTATAAATTATAACAATTTATTGAAACAATTGTTATTAAATTTATATAAATTTGAATTAAATATTTACTATTATCAGTGACATAAAAATACTGACTGGTAGAATGCCTCGTTTCATATGGGACGTATTAAATGAGTTCATCAGATTTAGATATAGGATTTAACGCCTGATTTCATTAGATAAGTAGTTGTTTGTTTAGCTAATCAGTCCTGGAATCACCAACAAATAGTTTTTATTTATTTGGTGCGGCATAGTACTGGCCACCAAATATACTGAATGTTTAAATTTAGAACATTGATGTTCTTTCCTTATTTCTTATCTGTATATTTTTTCCGTCCATTAAAATCGTCATATATATTGCACGTGCAGTTTTTTTTTATTATTAAAATAATTACAGTCCACAACAATTTGATTTGATTTAAAGAAGCGTTTAACAATCAGTTTTAATTTACTTACCTTATATTCGAAATGAAAAGCAGAGCGTTAACCTCGGGTGAAGAGCCTATTTAGGCACTCGAATTATCCATCACCATCTCATGCCTAAATAGGTCACTTTCACCTCTCGTGTAACAATCTACTATTGTATTATTTTTACCAATCATATTATTTTGCCAAATATAGTGCTGGTTTTATTTTAAACGTGCAACATTCTAAAGATATTAAGAGTTACGGTTAAGAATTCATTTGCAAATATTAGAATAAGATAATATAGTTTTTTTCTTACAGTATTGAAATTACATATAATATCAATATTATATTTCATGAATATGGGATTTGTAATAAATACACTTTATCGTGGGAAGTGATTGTTACTTTAAATAAGTGTTGCTGAGTATTTATCATCACTTGATTAAACTTAATATTGTGTTGGTATGAATTAATTGTAACTGAACTTGTTTTTCAGGTGGATTTCCGTTAGAGCAAAAACCCATCAAAGCTGAACCCAGTAAGTTTCTTATTAAAATACTTTTATATGTACACAAAACTTATTTATTTTTGTTTCAAGAAATAATCTTATAATAAAATAAAAAATTGTATGGGCAACCATTAAAGAAACTTCCAGAAGACTTTAATAGTCTGTCCAAAAATATTTTCAAAAGAACAGAAATAGCTGTTTGATAAATGCTTTTACTTCGTAAACGAATTTTTGAGATAATTTTTCAATATCCTTATGTTATCTTGTATTTATATACATACCGTGCTTTTTTTATTAAAGGCCCTTCAGATCCGGTTTTACTCATAACATAATCAGGGTCTAAACAGCTTTTTTAATATTGTAAAAAAGTAGTCCTCCAGGAATCCCACGGCATTTTTTTTGGGACTGGTTTTAATGGCTCGGTTAAAATCTGATTCCGATGTATAACGATAACAGTTTAAAAGGCAAAAGGTGATATGTAAGTGAGCTTATAAGAAGTTCCAAAAGCAAATGAATGAATTTGAATAATTGGTCAAGTTATAACATCTGCGTTTTTGCTTTATTTAAAGTAAAATATATACAAGTTACGGGTAACAGCTCGTTTTATAAAAAATGCTATGAATTCAAAGCTCCTACAACATGTTTTATTTTTCAGACAAAACACCGCCCCATCGTATGAGCACGTCGCCTCTGAACGTGTATTCACCGCAGTACGCCGCGGATCCTCAAGTAAGGACATATTATATGCAAAGATTTTAGTATGAGATTTGAACTCATAATCACTGCAAAGCTCGTTCCATCCGCCTTTCAGAGACAGTATTAAACCCACTCGAACATAGATTATTGCCCGATTGCCATAGAGATAATATCAAATAGACATGGGTAACTCAACAAAATCCCTTGCGTAGTTGCGTTAATTCAGTAACTCAAGCGCAGACTACTGCGCCAGCACTTTGAGTTAACTCAAAATTTGTTATGGTACAACAAAATATATCGGTGATTGGCCGCATTGCATGCCAAATGCACTCTGTACCCGCTGGCTTTAAGTGCAATATAGCATGCAGCATAGTTGCTTTAATGCAACGTTATCTAAGAGTAGTACAATTCGCGACAATAGCAAGCACAGAAACTTCAAAATCCATATAGCCTCGTCTGATGTATCAAGTCTTCGTATACTCAGCAGAATTGTGGGTCATCGACTGATGCCAATCGACGTAGTTCTTGTGACAACTTGAAAGGCCATATTTTACACAGTTCACATTTCTCACAGAAACACATAATTATTACTCAAAAACTGCAATATCATACAACTATTGTTCATTTTAAAGTAATTTTAGACATTTTAGATAATAAAACTGCACAGTACAGTGTCACCTTTCAGTTCCTAACAAAAACTTCGCAACTTTATCTAATTTGAATTACGCGGCAACACAATTGAAATAAATCTGTCGATATACCAGCGCAGTGAACTGAGTTAGCGCAATTATGTAGCCCGACGCAGACTAAATCAATCAAAAATTTAAAATAGTTCTCACCGCAGATTCGTGTTACAAATATAACAAATTGTTAAAATAACGTGGAACCATATGCCATATGTTGCACCTAGCACTACCATAGATAATAACACTGTGTTATCCGCAAGAGTTAACTTGAGATCTGAGCGGAATGCGCGCTCTCCTCCCGACCCCCGCCTTCTTACCGCTCTCGCCATCAACGCGTCAGTACTGTTAGCAATCTGAAAATCGACGTACATGTATTTGGTTTCGTTTGTTTTTTTTTACCTGATTGTATCAGTTTGGTAGTTTTATGTTAACATGAAAAAGACTATCCACAGTGTTGAACGAATACTTATTTTAAAAGTGATAACGTTTTTTGAAAACGAAAAAAAGAATCGTGCTTACATTATTACCGTAGAACAAGCCATGAAGCGAGAATGTATGGCTACTGTACAGACAATGACAGTGACTGATTGATTTAAGACCAATCCAATCAATCATAAAAAAAGAATTCGACAAATGATTTTTTTGCAGTCAGTACCTCGCGTTTGCGTCATCCGAGCGAAGTCTCAAGTTAATTCTTGCGGGTAGTATATATTTAAAAAAGTGTAAAATACGAATCTTCAAAAGAGGGCGTTGTAGGACCCTGATTTGGTTTAAAAGATATGTTTTAACTTGTAAAAATATAATTTCCCTTAGGCGGCGTGGCACATGCAAGGAAACATACCGGTCCCGGGGCCCAGCCATCTGGCCCCGTTCCAACACTGGCCTCAGGCCCAGTACGAGCAGGCGGTGTCCCCGGTCGGCCCGAGCGTGCCCTACACCGTGGCCCCTAGCCCCATGTTGGCCCAGATGGGTCAGGGCATGGTGTCCCCGATGCCCCCCCACGCGCTGTCCCCGGGCCAGGCGTCCCCGCTTTCGAACACGATGTCCCCTTACGGGCATACCATGTCCCCGGGACAAGCGTCCCCGTACGGACAGAGCCTGTCACCGGGGCACGCGGTTTCGCCCATACAGGAGATGGACAATGTCCAAAATATTGTCCAGTTACCACCCAACTATACTCAGGTTAGTGTTCATTCAAATTCAAAAGTTTTTTTTCAAAATACGTTCCACTGGAAACACTTTGAAGGTCATATACGAGTATATAAGTTGAAGTTTAAATTTACCTCCTATTCTATGTACAACGCTTCGCAACGTGTTAAGAAGAAGCGGCAAGGAACTCCTCGGAACACGTATAACTAAAAAATTGTTTACCTTCCCACTTTTCTCTTTAAATAAAGCCCTTTTATTTAAATAAATTCTATACAGCATGTATGTACGTATGTTACACACTTATTTTTTAAAGAATTAATGGAGTTGTAGCAAACAGTGCATACTCAGAAAAACAAAGACATAACAAAAAGAAAGAAGAATGTTATTGTATTATTGTTGTATGTAATGACGAGACGTACTAAAAGTTTATACTGCAACACATCTCCATAAATTCCTTACATGTTTGGCAAGATGAAAACGCTACATGTCATAACTATAGCAAAACAAATGCTGTTAAATATTTTTTGTATTGTATGAGTTCAGCAGATAGGCAGACAGCCCACCTGATGGAGATCGGTTACCATCACCTATGGATATTTATAAAACCAAACGTGCTACCAATGTGCTGTCACTCTCTAACGGGGGACTGGAACCTGGCCACTAATGCAGTAACACAACTCAATGTAGTTGTGGCAGTATACCTCTAGACCAGGGGTGGTTTGCTTTACCTATGTATCACTTTGGTTGATTCAGCCAAATTGAAAGACAAAAATGAGCCGTCTTAGTTTCGAAATTTCATGTTAGAAATAATTTTCATTACTGTATTAAACAATAAAATCAATACGCTATTTGACTCGTTAGAATTGGGTATTTGAATCTTTTTTTTTAATAAATTGAAAGACCTATAAGTTTTATAGCAAATTATTTTTAAAATGTATATAACCTTTTTCAAATTAAAAATAATTTTTGGAACTCGGAAGTACCCGAGGAGTACACGCCGAGCGTGTTTGTGACGTCATTATGATAATTTCTTATAATAACTCGTCGTAGCTTCATAGCACACATAACGAAACTAGCCACGTAGTAATCTCAACTACCCGCAAATATAACAATAGTAATGCTAGGTGTCAATACTTGGAACAATTGTTGTTAACAGAATATATTCGTTATTTATAACACAATGCTGTATCTCATTGTATTATTTTAAACCATACTCCAGTAATAGAAGTGAGACTCAGTTATGTTTATTACAGCAAGTGGCAGCAGCACAGAACCCAATGGACAGTCAGCAGAACAGCACATCGCTCTCTAGACTGCTGGAAATGGACTGTGAGACAGATTTGAACATCAATTCTGCTGAATTGTCCAGTCTATCCTCTTTCTTACAGCATTAAATAAAGGTTTTCAATGCTAATTATACATGGTTAATTTAGATTTAAAAGTCACGTTAAGGTGGTTCGACTGATTTCTTGCTTCACACAGATGAGCGTTTCCCAGAATTATTGACCATAGTAATTTCGCCAGTGTCCCACATTTTAACAAAAGAACAAATAATAGCACGTTAAACACGTAAATTTTATTAAAACACGATAATAAAAATTAATACACTGAAAATTGGAGTGTATGTAAGATTGCTTGTCTCAATGATATCACAGAATTCCACAAACGAATTCTTTAATGACAAATTTGAAACATAATATCAATACATAATTAATGATAATATTTTAATTAAATAATTCACATACACAGATTGAAATAATAATTTTTAAAAGATATCTATATAAATAAATAAAGCTAATAATTATTATCCAAGTTACATAAAAGGTACTTAATGAAATAAATAGGAACTAATTATTTAAATAATGACGATTAAGATCCTGCTTACTTGCACACCAGTGACTCTGGTAAAATGTACTGAAACATGCATTTCTAGGAATAACACCTGTATACAACTACATTTATGCAAGAATAAAAATTTCCAGAACTTTTGACTCAATTGTTCTCATTATTTTCAAAGAACTTAACAAGTTAAGAGTTTAGAGGCATCTTTTATAAATAGAATAAATTTTTTAAAGGTTTTACACCACGAGTTCGTTACTTCTTTACTATGGCGTGGTATCGTATAGCATGGAAAGGCAAGTTACAAAAAAATAATTAAAATCCTGGTCACGAAAATTGAGATACGCTCAGATAATATGAGATCGAGATTTTACCTACTATAAAGTCATGTATATAGATTTAAGGAGCTCCCTAAAGCCATTTTGATTCAAAGAAGGCGTCATACATAAAAAATAATGTTCTTCAATTTTTTTTTATAAATAGATGTGTATGAAATAACAATTAATTTTACGGAAACTTTTATTGCTATGATTTGGCTTTTTTTAACTTGATGATTTCCTATTTTAATCGTCTTTTTATAATAGTTAATTACAGTTTACGAACATAAATGAATAAGAAAAACCCAGAAATGCAAATTATGTTCGAAAATTCTACATTTTCAAGGACCTAAATGTAACTCGATTCTACAGAACTGGCAACACTAATTTTAACACAAGTTTTACATTTGCAACCGTCAAATTAGTCTCAGCAATTAAATATGTACTATAAAAACTATAACTATATATATCAGCTGAAGCAAGTGTCGTTGAAATCACCTTACGTCGTGTTTCTATAGCTTACTGATCATTCTATAAGATGTTCTGATAGGAAAACAATACTTGCATGAAGTTTATGTAAAATATTCACTAGCAGCAAAGCAAATATAATGAACCCTAAGATATAGAAACAGGCTTTAGAATAGGGAGTATCTTCACGATCAAAATCCATAGGATAGTCAGAGGTGAACAACTAAGGACATGTTTAGCTACCATTAAAATATCCGTTAGGTTAAGTGATGTACAAGTAGGAATATGGTACTTGTCAAGTGATTTATGAAATCTTCATGTTAAGTTATAAGTTTGAGATTCTTTTTTATTTAAATATTTTCACTAAAATCTTGTTGATTTGTCACTTATAAACTGTATGGAGTTGTGTAATGTGTGTATAATACAATCATGGAGTTTTAGGAATGACAATCCAAATGTATAATTCATGTGTTGCTTTGTTGTTCGCTATGCCTCTTTCACACTATGTCCACTTCGGTGGCAGCAAGCAGGAAATTAGCGAGGGAAGTGGGCAGGGCGGATATATAAATCCGATGTTGAAAATGGCATACTTAATAAAATAAATTAAATAGAAAAATAAAAACAATTGGCAGTTGATAGAAGTGAAAACTTAGAACTTTTACTATAAAAATTAGAAATTTCATAATGTTGGAATTAAAAGACTATTTCAACAATGCACAGTATATACACATTGAACTTTTCACTAAATCCATTCAATTTCGCTTATAAGATATACACAGCACTAATGTTGCACAATACATCAGCAGTATAGCTACAGATACACTGCCATAAGCATGTCGGTGACACAAACGCACGAGATTTCACCCATCCAAAAAGCGTCTAACGCACACAGCACACGGCCGCTGTGTATGCGCCAATCATGAGCATGTCGGTGACGCGAACCCATAAGATTTTCCCTTACCAAAAAGTGCCCAAAGCGGCTAAAGAAGTTTTCACTTCAATAAATACGCCTTTGGACTCACTAAAGTTGGGATGTTTTTGTAACACGATATAAAGTCATTTTTTTTGACACAACTATATCAAAAAATAGGATAAAAAATATGCCCTTCTGACCAGCATTAGAATAAATGAATTTTTTGGTATGTTACTAAGGGTGTTTTTTTACTGAAGGATTGTCATACCTAGACTTTTTTCATGGCTGTAGAAGATCACAGACCTGTACATAAAAGACAAATTTTGTTGTGAATTATTGAGGCAAGTTTTAATATTTCTTTTAAAAGGCCGTTTTAAATATATTTCACCTATATAAAGCTGAAGCATCACAGAAGATTGTTGTGGACCCGAAAATCCAAAATATTCGCAGCTTTTCATGCAACAGAGATCTTATTTTGTTGTAAATATTTGTAATCTGATGTAAATGGTAACATTGTCAAACGGCTTATACTTTTCTGTTGTTGTATGTCCACACAATATTGAAGGGTGAAAAGCTATTGGTTTTAAGCGACATTCTTTATATAAAAGTTTGTTTTTTACTCTCATGTCTCAAGAAAATATAACAAAACCTGGTTTCCTGGTCTGTTATTTTGTGGATTCATTGTATTTTATTATAATAAATACACATGTTTGCATTTAACTTTTATTTGTATCTTACAAGTGTAGGTATTACAAATTGACATTAATACGATTTTTTTAATGTTTATGGCTTGGCAACTAGGCATTTAAGCCAGGCGCAGTTGTATTGTAGGCTACAATCGACGCCATCCAACGGAGTTCTTGTGAAAAGTCGAAAAGCCACATTTGGCTATACAGTTCACATTTCTCACAAAAACACATAATTACACTAAAAAACTATCAATATCCTACAACTATTGTTCATTTTAGAGTAATTTTACACATTTTTAGAAAACAAAACTGCACAGCACAACGTCCTCTTTCAATTCCCGCCAAAAAAACTCGATATTAATACGAATGAATGAGGACGCGCTAGTGATGTGCACTCACAGAGTACACTGTAGCTAGTGTTGAGACACGACACCCATAAACATAGTCTTCTATACTAAAGTTACAGAGATAAGTAAAGATTAGCTATTTATAAGTTTCCACAGATGATAGAAGAATTATAAAATAGTTTTTAGAAAAAAGAACAATATGTAAAATTTGTGAACGTGTAACTAATTATTATTGAAATAAAGTTTGATTAATTTAGCATTCACAGATGATAGACTGTGAATGCTAAACAAGCCAATGTCCACATAATCCGATTTGCTGAGTTTGTGAAATTCGTTAACTGTTATGACAATAAATGAGTGGCATCTGAAAGCTGTACGTAAACAAGTAGTGATGAGTAGTACACGTGTGAGGCAGTACATTTGTCCCGTACAAAATAGATTTGTACTGAAACGGTTCAAAATTTAAATTTGTAGTACTTGAAAAATTTTGTCCCTACTACTCACGCGTCAAATGTAAGGAAGGACGGAACGAGGACAACACTACAATGACGCCTCAACGGATATTCACATGCCAAAGAGGAGACAACATGACATGTACGACTGCTAGTAAAATGAGGTGACCGACGCCGATCATATCCGATTCTTAACGAACTTTTCCGAACTAGAAGTTTTGTACGGGACAAATGAGGGAATGACGCTCATCGCCTCACCGGCCTCATCGCTTCAAATGTACTGCCGCGGTACAAACCATAGAAATCTCCCATTTGAAGTGGTGCATTGTACTGGTTCAGTATAATATGTCATGTTACTCGTACAAACTCATTTTAAAATCATGTCCTACCCAACTCTAGTATCAAAGGCGAATGAAGTAATTTTTTAGAGCGTATAGTATGCGGCACGCAACTTGGCCACGTTTTTTGGTAGTAGAGGTAAGTTCGCGCATGGCACGTTCAACACACGTATACAGGTTGGGCTTGTATAGTGTCTGTGAATAACCGCGTGGTGTGACGTCGCACTGCATTCGCATCATGAAAAGTCTGTCCGTCTCTCTCGCGCGCGGTCAAGCTTATAAGTATGAAGGAGACAGTTGAGTAGACTTATTCCCGAGTCCCTCTTGACAACCAAAGAGAGCTAAAAAACGACTTTTGCGCATCTTACGACTTTAGATAAGTTGCGTGCCGAGGATTATACTAGACTGGGGGAACATAATAAATATGGTAATTAGTTTATTGATGATGCGTTTTTCTGGATCATTTGAAACATAAAATTTTCTTAACACATTTTCAAAATATCGCTTGAACCAAACAGCTTTTCACCGTTGGATATGTCAGAAACGTTTTATAATATAGTGACTATAGTTACATAGTCTTTCGTATAATGAACTTCATTGGACAGAAATATTCCATTAACATCATATAATGTCTGCTACACCTGGGATAATGCTAGTGGCTGTGTCACGCAGATGAAGCCATGGGTTTAATGCGTTATTTGACATTGTTAATGATGTTGAACATTGACATATAACTCGTGTATATACGTTAATGTAGCTATTCATTAATGCGTTTTTTTATCGCTAGAAGTTGTATTTGGACACAGTCATTAACACTAACGCAGGTGAGAAGTGGCCGCAGAATACTAGGAGTAGACAGTCGCCTAGTAAAAAATTTGAAAATTTTTAATCCGTACAATACCTTACCGAACGTTCAATTTTGCCTCATTATCGGTTAAAATTTGACATAAGCTTCCATACAAGTAATGTCAAAATTCAACCAATGGTAGGGCAAGTTAATGAATACAAAGATATAGGAACCAGCCATAAATGGCGGTATAGGCGCCATTGTTCTGTCATCTTTGACGTTTTATTATGCAAAACGATTCTTTAGGCCAAATCAGGCAAAAATTAAAAAGAAGTCTATTAAAACCTTCAATTTGGTTATAGATTTGTTATAAACACATTCTTTAACAGCGTGGTCCATCAGTAGCTCACAACGCCCAAAATGCTCAGTTAGCCGTTCCACAAGGCGACCGCGGTCGTTGTGGTCGTGGTGAAAACGTCACTAACGACGTCATCATTTTCGACCACACAACACTCACAACGACCCATGTTAAGGGGTGGGTCGAATAACCGTTACACTTGGATTTACGATTTTAACGCCGGCAAGCAAGTGTAACGGGAAAAATTACGGTCGTTGTGAGTCTCTAATGGAACATAGCCTAAGTAGTAAAACGTCAAAGCAAGAATTTAATAATCTGTGACATCATTGTTGTACATCAAGATGCTTTGAATGCTGGGGCTTCATCCGCGTTAATGTTAAAGATTTAGGCCGTTCCACGCAGATATGGCGATGGGTTTAATGTGTTATTTGAAATGCGACGTTGTCAATGACGTTAAATATTGACATACATATATACACTAATGTAGCTATGAGTTAACGGCGTTATTTTTGAACGCTTTAAATAAGGCGCATTCCGCTACGGCCTTTAATCTTTAACCTTAACGCATATGAAGCCCCAGCATCAAAGTTACATTTTACTAGCAATTGTCATTTCTACGAAGTATTTTCCTTTTTAACATTTAATTTTATGAATTGCTCCTATTCAGGTGTTGTATGTAGTTTTTAATGCGTTGTATAACAACAATAAATAGATAAAACTTGTTTCTAGTGCCGCATTTAATTTTGAAAAACAAAATGTTTTGCTCAACTGTCAAATGTCAAAAGCATAACTGTCATTTTTTTTTAATATATTTTATCAAACGCAAAGGAATGGTTGTAAAGATGCTTAATTTACTTAAGTACCAATGAAATAGGTATTTTAAATAATTTCTTTTTAATAAATATAATTTACTTGTAACAATGGTGAAATTATGAAATTAATTTTAAGACACATTTTGACTGCAAATCTTGTAGCATTTATATAAAATAGTTTTAAAAATTATAATATAATTTCAGTCTTCCTCGTGAAAAAGAAGGATAGCGCATTGTACACATTCCGATCTAATACGATAAATAATTATGATTTGTACGAATTTATTAAATTTGTTGAATTAATTTTGAAGATGTAAGTTAAAGAAATATTATTGGTCTTCCATCGCTTCTTTCTTTAGTAAGATTTATTTTATTACTGCCTTATCCAAATTATCGTTTTTGAAATGTTTTCTATTAATTTTATAAGATCGAATCGGTCGGAACGTGTAATAGGCTTATAATTTAATTTTTTGTTTTGCTAAGCTCGATCTCGCAAATAAATGTTTTAACATTTTTACTAACAAATTGGTAATTTTTTATTAAACTTAACATTAATTCGCCTTATTTCTAACAGCTTAAACCTAATATAAGTAAGTTGATATTATATAAAAGCAATTAGATAACCTAATACCATTTCTACGACGCTAGAAATGCCTATTGGAATGTTATTGCTGGTAATGTAATATACATTATTTCTTGGGCAAGCCCATGAATATAAAACAAGAAGCTATATAGCTAAAACTTAGGTGCTAATGAACGATAAATTAATTACTCGAAAAACCCGACTGCAATACAATTCATTTGGCGCAGCTAAGTTTTATAGCCCGTACACACGATCGAATCTGGTCTGATATTTTCCATTGCCACTCATTCCAAATCAGTTCATGTGCCATTGTCGCGCAATGTATCTTTTTCATTATTTTAATGAATTTAATCAGTTTTCGTGTATTTAACTGTATATATACCTATAAACTGGGAACTAAAACTAACTTTAAAAATATAATAAAAAACTAAAACTTAAGTTATAAACAGTATACAAAGAATATAATTGAAGACTGCCTAATTACTTTTCTGGAATAGATTTCTCATATTCATACAGAGAGCTTGCTCTGCGCCTCTCGTCTATTAAAAAAATCGAAAATAAAATTATAATTGTACAGAAATTTGACGAAAGGCGTTTGAGAGTACTTAAGCTCTCAGGAACACAAGTATAATAATAAGATTAGGAATTGTTTTGAGAAATACCTGTAATATAATCTGGCATCTGCAAAAGTAAATCGTACATCATATGACAACGAGACTTAATGACCTAAATATATTGATGTAGTTTAAATGACGTGTGTACGGACTATATAATTGGCTAAAATTTAAATAGATTGCTTGTTAACTTCAGATTTTACTTCCTACATCTCTATTGAATATACAATATATATACTTATAAAAAAGTTATTACAGCTCAAATAAATTGTCTTCAAATTGCATTGATATTAAAGATATTCCATCCAGCTTGACTGTATCCGTTAGACAATCTGATTTGGTTTGAAACAATTTGGCTGATTTAATCAGCCACCTAAATTAGTGATAATTGTAAATATTTAAAGCTTGTTAAATTTTATCGAATTTATGTATTTTTAAGATTGATAAATCGAGATTTATACCTAAGTTTAAAATTGTTCTTCCACTTTAAGTGCTAGTATAAATATTTTTCTCGGTTATGATTCGTTACCAAATAGAGATAATGATTTGTATATAAATGAAATTTTATTTTAGTTTCAAAAAAATTATTAAAGTGTTTTCTTGATTTTGTCAATCGCAGAAAAATATTTTGCAATTTATATTTGATTATCTGCTCCAAGTTTTTTGTAATATAATACTTTTGCCCGCGTATTTTATCGCATTTACAAATTTACTGAATTTTATTTTTGCTTCTTGCAACAACTGAGGCATTATAGCTCAACGCCGCCAAAGCATTAAGGTTGCGTTCACATGATGATGAATTTATAAAACTTATTGCATCCCCGTCTATAAATAGTTGGCGACATACTTCAGAAACATCATTGCGCTATATACAATTTGTCATACAAAATAATTATAAGCAGCCTCCTACAGTTAATGCAGAGAACCTAGAATGATTCATGCATTAAGCATAGGTATACCATATCTTCATAATTAGTTCCGGGTTGACACGGTTAGGTAAATATAGATATATTAATATTGTTGTCATGCTAAGTGCGTGATATCATATTATAAGAAGTAATTGGCAACATTGTCACTTTAATGCGCAGATCAGACCACGTGCTTCCAGTCTGAAAAACCTCGCTATTGTATTTTGACGCATTATAATCTCAAGCGTCGCTTTCTGTATAGATATTGTTTCTAAATCCAGTCCTAATAGTAGGGGAGGCTATGCGGGGATTTTGGGATTTACTCGAGCGTGGCAGAATAACATAAGGGGAGAAACCTTGCACCCTATTATGTACCTCCACCGTATATGAATCTTTCATATAGGGTCCTGCGTAACTAGCAGATTAATATTTCTCCGTTATCAGAAACAAATGGGGCGCATATATTATTAATATCTGACGCGCTAAGTATATCTGTGTGAGTCTTTTTTCTACATTTTTGAAAACCTGTACACGCTCCCCCCACCAGTGAAAGGGCATACATTATAAACGTTTTTTCTTATTAGAATCTAATCTTCACAATCCGAAAGGTCCCCGCGACGCTCGAGTAACTCCACATTTAGCCTCTTGGGCTCCCTACTATAAGATTCATGCATTATAAATTCGCTATGAATTTATGTGTACACAACTTATTGGTGTTCATGAATAGTGTACTTCTAGCTCTTGCTTGAATGATTAAATTCTCGTTGCATGCGGGGCATTCGCTTTAGGAAACGGGATCGGCTTTCTTACAATTTCTTCTCCACTTCGCAGCCTTCATTGTCAGCGCGTTCCATTAGTAGCTCACAACGCCCAAAATGCTCCGTTAGCCGTCCCACCAGGCGACCGCGGTTGTTGTGGTCGTGCCGAAAACGTCATCATTTTCGATCACACAACGCTCACAACGATCCATGTCAAGAGGTAGGTCGAATAACCGTTCCACTTGGGTTTACGATTGTAACACTGGCAAGCAAATTGAAGGGGAAAAATCGCGTTGGTGAACGTACTCCTTGTGAGTCTCTAATGGAACGCAGCTTAAATATTGCACACCTGTTACTGTAAGGCCATTATTTGAAACGTAATAATATTATCTCCAAGCTAATTAATTTGCTTTCCGACAACAAACAAATATATCATTATTTCAATAAAGTTTAAGTCTGTTCTACATCACAATCCATATACCTACGTCAAATGTAATTGTGATAAATTAATTAAATTTGTTGTAATTTTTATATCCTGTGAAAAATAAAATTACTTGATAAATATGATTTTGTTTTATTTTTTAACAAATATATGTCATAATTAGTAATTTAAGTAATAACATTTGGAAAAGTTCCATGGTATTAATAAAATTTTAGAAGTACCTACGTACACCAAAACTGTTTAAATTAGGTGTTAAAATTTTTGAGTTTTAAGGCTCATAACGGGCATGCTGGCGTCTGCAGGTAGTATATTATATAATTAGTTATATATATATATATAATTCAGGCCTTTTTTGTCATTTCTTTTCTGGGGGCACCCTAATTCTCGAAAGTTTTTTTATTGTTTAAAAACATTAAAGTATTGATGAGCAGAGTTAAATTTTTTGGCACTTTTTGTCAACTAAATAATTGCGAAATGCCCGGATAATATTTCGTTAATTCTAATGGGACTTATTTGTCAACGTACGAGTCTGTTTTTCTCCAAACGTAATGTTTTGTTCAATTTCATTTGGCCATTTTTTTGGGTATGAGAACATCGCAGGATTGAACAATATCTTTATCACTCGATTCTAGTAAACAATCTTTCATAGAAGCTGCCAATTGAGAATAAAATGTCTCTGGATCTATGGGTTGCTGTATATTTCTTCCGCTTTCGTTGTCTAGCTCCACTCTAAAAAATTACAGTTTATTCAGCGCTTCCAAAACATTTTCATAGTACGTGCCAGGTTTAGTTATTCTTCGTTCAAATATTTGAACCACATTTTCAATTTTCTGATTAGCACTCATTAGGCTTACTATATATCACGATTTTGCAAATTTTGCAGAGAGCCACTCCATATCTATTGATATGCCATGCATGATAGCATCGCAGCTACAGGTTTATTCGAAATATAGGTATTTTTATTTATGTAATTTATAAATTGTAGCAAAATTAATTTCCTTATTACATTTTTAATTAAATTGAATTTACAAAAGGTAAACATAACCATGACAATGTCATTGCCTAAACTTTCTTTTAAAGCAGACATAATTTTGACATTAACTGACATCAATGATCGATACATCAATGATCGATAGTGAACTGTCATTAAAAAGCACGTTTAAAGACCTCTCTTTAACACTTCTGATATTTGGTCAGTTAAACACTAAACAGTCATAGTCCAAACCATAACATACATCAACTCTTGTTATTACATCTTCTTTCAATCCACAACGTTCCCTTATCACACTGTTTTAAAATGGAAGCCTCTTCAGCTTCTTTTTTAAACTTTCACTGCCAAAACATCCACCACCTCATTCACCTTATTACCTGCCATAATTTTGATGCGATAGTGAACTCTCAAAAGAAAAGAAAAACAAACAGTTTTATACTCCTATGTTTAAAATGAAGCGTTTCAATCTATAATTCTATAAATTCCACTAGATGGTACTTTTAACTTATTCTTAATTGGAATAAAGTTATAGTTTAAAAACTAAAATAAAACATGATAATTTAAAAAATATAAACCAAATTTAAAATTTAAAGAAAAGTGTGTGTGAATGTGTGATTCATCAAATACATATAACCATCACTTGTGATTTACGTTTTGCTCTCAATATCTCGTCAGCACGATGTTATTATTCAAAGATATTGTATAGCATAGATGATACACTATATATAAGATTGTACAGCGCTATCTTAAATGCACTAAATGAACTACTTATTATTTTTGACTTCCTCCGTACCTTGATGGCGCTAGTTCCTGTACATTTTAAAATTTTGATTATATAGCTTACGGGGAGAGCCATATAAAAGTTACTATTGTTCTAGTTTTCTCCCTATCGAATTAATTTCGTCGTTATTTATTGTAGCCGTGTGTTTCGCAGATTGTATTTTTCCTTAATTAAAATAAATAAACAAGACACAAAAATAACATGAACGATTCGCTTTCAAATGTGCCCGAACCACGTAAAGTCGGGGTTTGGGCAGAGGGGACGCATATAGAAGCAAAGTAAATATTGTTTCTAAACTGATTATTTTCAAGCAAATAAAATCTTTGAAAATCTTAATTTCCTTATGATAATACTAGTCAAAACGTAAATCGGTCCATTTGACAATGGGTGGGGTATAGTTATGGGGCACCTTTTATTAATTATGAACACATCCGAACTTTAAAAGAAAGTAAGAAAAACCTTGTTTTTTCAAGAAAAAGTCCATGGACTTAATTGACATTGGTAGAAAACCAATCTTGGTTAAATCTATCTTTTCGGATCCTCTGAGTGTCGTGAGTCTAGTCCGTGATGTGTGTTGTAATAACGTATTGTCCCAAAAGGAACGAAAGCATCATACTCATCTTCGAACCCTAGCAGGCCCAGACGATTCCACATTCAAAAAAGTTTTTTTACTACTACTAACACAGACATAAATATCATTCATTGCATCATTATTTAGACCACCATCTTCCATTTCCTGCTGAGGGGTATTACATTCTCTATTATTAAGAGATTTCTCTATTAATAAAATGCATGTTTACTATATAAAAAAGGTATTAATATCCATTTTTGTTAGTTCTTTATCTAGCTTGTAGTACAAATCGATTAACAAAGTATTTGGTATAAGTGTGTATTCTTGTTAATAGGGACATGGGATACTTTTTATCCAAGTAAATGGAATAGATCTCACAGGATAAGGACCTAAAATGTGAGGGTGCAAAATATTGAAATCCCTATGTCAATAATACACCCAAAATGTTTACTTTCAGAGAATATACTATACCAAGGAAATCTCCTGATTCCAGTGATGATATCCCTACAATACCAGATCTTGATGATTTACAGGATATTCTGGAAAAAGAAATACCTAAACCACCAATGTAATTATATTTAGTCTTTTTGTAGATCGATGGAACTCACCACTGCTAAGTAAATGGGTGCAACTGCACACCCAGTTAGGGGCATGAGTTTGTTTGTTTTCTGCCACCTCGCAGCCCAGTGGAAGAGTCCATACTTGAAGTCATTTTGGTATACATGTCCCTTTGACCTCATGGAGTAGAATATTGATAATAATTATAGTGATGCAGGTGTAATGCCCTAGTATTTGTCTTATTAATTAGTTGTTGAGCTGTGAATTAATTTGAACTTTGATAACATGGAAATAGTTTTATAATATAAAATTATATAATATGGAGATACTAAATTTTCTGAAATAAACAAATTATTATTATGTTTAAACTAATTTTGACCTTTTCATTATAGTGAAGACTAGTTTCTGCCCGTAACTTCGTCCATATGGAAAGTTTTTTTAACTATCCCATGGGAACTCTTAATTTTTCGGGATCAAAGTATCCTATATGTTGACCAGGGATAAA
The DNA here is from genome assembly GCA_039645545.1 of Dendrolimus houi. NCBI lineage: Eukaryota > Metazoa > Arthropoda > Insecta > Lepidoptera > Lasiocampidae > Dendrolimus > Dendrolimus houi. The sequence goes on along the minus strand of CM077128.1, from coordinate 21,999,082 downwards.
ACCTTCCACCATACAAAATTTCATTTAAATCGGTCCAGTCGTTACAGAGATTAGCCGGTACAAAAAGACAGACAAACAGAGAAACATAAAATTTAAAAAAATCTAAATTAGTTCTATTTCACTTCTTACATCCCCCCTGACTCGGTTTTTAGCATTTTTTTCATTCTGTACAAATTCGATCTCTATGGTTTTATTATATGTATAGATAAACATTTGTGCATTTAATAAGAATTTTATCATATCGTGTCCCAGGAGAGATATAAAGAAATGTCAGGAACACTTTCAGCAAACCATACTGATTTCTTGACAACAGTTTTGTAATGTAGCATTGAATATATTTATTTTTAAAAGCATACAATTTTTACTGTTGTTGGGATATTCTTTTAAGCAAAATTTGCTTGTATCAGAAGATCCCACTCTTCTATAAACTTAATATTACATTTATAAATATTTTCATGAAATAGAAGACTAATGATGATATCAAAAATATTTCACCTATATATTGTATTCTTTTTAATACTTCCTAAAGGCTTAGCCACAACTTGGCTATGTCACCTTAAAAATTAATGATCAACACATATTTAAATTAGGTGACCTGTGTAAGATATTTATAATTTTTTTGGCAGTCTGATAAGGACTCTGCCAAAATGCTGTTGCACCAGCCTATATTGAATAAATTTATGCCATTTCTAAGGCTGTTAGTTTGGACACATTCCACTAATACATGAAAGACATCATCTATTACATATCTGACATGAAAAACAATTTGGTGTAGATGCTAATCTCATCATGTGCAAAAATTTGTTCCATGCTATATATTGTATTTAAAAATAGTTAATGTACTTATCTCTTTATTAGATATAAAACATAATAATAATCACAGGAAAATGTTAAAATTAAATTGAAGATAAAATACAAAATGAAAGTTACTGTACTTGAATATTATTTAAGTACAAAACATAAATTAATTCTAATGTAGTTATTGTAACAATTTGCACATTAGGTCAGAAAAACCGCCCAACCAGTGCACTCTGTTCGCTATGTCATTGCAATGAGCTGGCATCAGCACACCCATTTTATTTCAAGATGATCTAAGCAGTGAATATTTCTCCACAGCTCTGACAGAAAAGTTACAGAAACAGCAAACACATTAGCAGAGGTAGGCAGTGGAATTACAGGTTCAGCTGATAGCATAGAGGCTGTGTTGGAAATGTTAAACTCATACATTCCGCAAGTTGAACTGGATACATCTGATACTGTCTGGACTGTAGACTCTTTGCTGGCTCAATTGGCTGAAGAGATGCACGAAGATGGAACATAATTGCTATTTCACAGAAGAAAAATACTATGAATTTTAACACTGAATGCTATGAATGTAACACTAATCACGCAGAATAAAAATAATGAGAACATCGCTCAGCTATTTTAGAAATAATATAAACAAATTATCGAAGAGGATTTTTATACATTACGGGAGCTGCATATATTCAGTCATTGCAGCAAACATAGAACAACTGTCTAGTGAAATGCAGGAGCCATTTGAAGCCTAGCCACCAACCTACCACTCGCTGATACAACATAAACATTTCTTGGGGTGTTTGTTGGTCGCTTTTTCTCTTTCAACAGTAACTAAAATAGCATAGGAATCGGTGGTAGACTCATGATTATACAATAAGTAATCTAAGATCCAATTTTAAAATAAATATTTCCATTTTCACCCATTTAAAATAGCACAGATAAAACAGTTAGCAGTGATCTGAAACTAAAAAACGGGGTTATTATATAGAGTAACATAATTTGCTCTTGTAGACATTATAACAATATACACCTATTATGTATAATAGGTGTATATTTAAAATAAAAAATCATATTCATAGTCTCATCATTTTATTTTGTAAAAAAAACTTCATTATTTATACTATTAAGTAAGGAACTACGTTATAACGGTTTTAAGCGCGGTAATTTATTTGTTTTTTTTTATTTATTAGGGCTAGGCATGTTTGCTGAATAGTTTCTAGCGCCGCTTCTTTTCAAGCCATAACATGTTGCGAAGCGGTGGTGGTAAATTAGATTAAGCTCCAATAGAGTAAAAAAATAACCATAAACAAAATTAAAACTCAATAATTAAAATGAACAAGTTGGCGGTAGGCTAAATAAAACTTTAACAATACTCACTGACACTTGACATCTTTGCCTTCCGTGATCACGAAACGTCGGAATAACAAAAATCAAATAAATAACCGCGCTTAAAACCGTTATAACGTAGTTTTATTATGTATACAAGTCGCGAAAACTTAGAAAATAAATTAAATAAGGTTTTTTTTCAAAAGTCTATGCAAAAGCTTTTGTTAGTATTAATTAACATGAAAATTCATTTAGTCTAGTTTAATTAAACAAAATTAAAATTATGCATGTCTTTTGTTTCAAGTAACGATGAATGAAAAAGTCACCCTGATATTTCAAGTGATACAACACTTAGCCTATATACATTTTTTTATGAGTATATTAGTATCTGCGATCGGAAACTTTTCCTTAAGCAGATGATTTGGTTGTTTTAGGTTGTATAAGAAGGCAACATCCAATGTTATGCTTCCTTTAAATTAATTAGGTGCTATATTTTGCGCCCAGGACGAGAATGTGTGCATGAAGTAATAATAATAAATTGGTACACAAACACATTGTGTATTCCTAAGCTGTGCAATTTATGCTTGTGTTATGATAATATACATGAATATCTTTAGGACCGATTCCAGACATTAAGTTGTGAGCTACTTGTGGAACGCCCTGAAAGTAATTAAATGAGCCTAATGCAATTTTTCATTATTATTCTGGCAACATTTTTGGTAAGTATCCACACTGATACTAACATCTATTATTTAAATATCACTGGGACTGGTTACATACCAATGACAGATATATTTTTGTGACAATTTGAAACGCCACTCGCGAGTCTCTGGAACTAAAGGCTGATTTCCATTGATCCAACTATTGACGGGGAGAGGGACTGACTTCAAAATACTAAATCGGGAATGTTGAAGTCAGTCACACTTGGTAGCCTTGTACTGACTTCAAATCCAATTACACGATGCCAGCATTAAGTGATCACTGGCTTCCTTCGAATTGGAAGTTAGTAGCTGGATCAATGTACTAACTAAATCAGCTTTGATTAATATTAACATAAGTAACTGTTTACTTTACTGGATTAGAATTTAGTAGCGGATGAATGTACTAACTAAATTAGCTTTGATTAGTATTAACATAAGTAACTGTTTACTTCACTGGATTAGAAGTTAGTTGCGAATGAATGTACTAACTAAATCAGCTTTGATTAGTATTAACATAAGTAACTGTTTACTTCACTGGATTAGAAGTTAGTAGCGGATGAATGTACTAACTAAATCAGCTTTGATTAGTATTAACATAAGTAACTGTTTACTTCACTGGATTAGAAGTTAGTTGCGAATGAATGTACTAACTAAATCAGCTTTGATTAGTATTAACATAAGTAACTGTTTACTTCACTGGATTAGAATTTAGTAGCGGATGAATGTACTAACTAAATCAGCTTTGATTAGTATTAACATAAGTAACTGTTTACTTCACTGAATTAGAATTTAGTAGCGGATGAATCTACTAACTAAATCAGCTTTGATTAGTAGTAACATTAGTAACTGTTTACTTCACTGGATTAGAATTTAGTAGCGGATGAATGTACTAACTAAATCAGCTTTGATTAGTATTAACATAAGTAACTGTTTACTTCACTGGATTAGAAGTTAGTAGCGAATGAATGTACTAACTAAATCAGCTTTGATTAGTAGTAACATTAGTAACTGTTTACTTCACTGGATTAGAATTTAGTAGCGGATGAATGTACTAACTAAATCAGCTTTGATTAGTAGTAACATTAGTAACTGTTTACTTCACTGGATTAGAATTTAGTAGCGGATGAATGTACTAACTAAATCAGCTTTGATTAGTATTAACATAAGTAACTGTTTACTTCACTGGATTAGAAGTTAGTAGCGAATGAATGTACTAACTAAATCAGCTTTGATTAGTATTAACATAAGTAACTGTTTACTTCACTGGATTAGAATTTAGTAGCGGATGAATGTACTAACTAAATCAGCTTTGATTAGTATTGACATAAATAACTATTTACTTCACTGTGACTCTCGCACTCAGCGTCAAAATGGCGACAATGAAACAAACACAAATGACAGCATGAAATCGGTGACTATTCAAAACCTGTTAAAAAGTTGTGTGCATAGACAACTGATTATATTTCTTACAATTCAACTAATTTTACCAATGAAAGTTTTACCTTTCAGTTCACAGTGCCGGAATTAATTGCTCATTAAAATCTATACATATAATAAAACTGTAGAGGTCGAATTTCTGTACAATGAAAAAAAAAAATGCTAAAAACCGAGTCAGGGGGATGTAAGAAGTGAAATAGAACTAATTTAGATTTTTTTTAATTTTATGTCTCTCTGTTTGTACCGGCCAATCTCCGAAACGACTGGACCGATTTAAATAAAATTTTGTATGGTGGTAGCTTATATCCCTGGCCAACATATAGGATACTTTTGAACCCGAAAAATTAAAGAGTTCCCGTGGGATAGTTAAAAAACCGCACCACGCGGACGAAGTCGCGGGCATCAGCTAGTAAACAATAAATATATTTTATTGGCCGGTTTTAATTGACGGATTCGAATCCAGGCCGGTAAGCAAATACACCACTTGGCAGTTTTCTGACCTAACATGTTGGTACAATTATCGACGTGCTGATGGTGAAGGAATACATGGTGACGACACCTGCTTATCGAGATAATCGATGTGCCAAATCCGCCAACCTGCTTTAGACAAGCGTGGGTGGTATATTGTTCAATCTCCTAAAAACAGGAAGGGCCGAACCCAGTAGAAAGAAGGTTATGGGTAAGTTTATTATTATTTACAATATTTTTAGTTGAAATAGTACTGATGAAAGAAACCTTATTTTTACATCTATCCCCTCTTCCACGGCAGCTAGCAGGGAAGCAGGCAGCGCGAGTATATAAACGCAACGTAATTGATACTCGCTCTGTTCATTTCCATCGCAACTTTCCTGCTTGCTGTTGTGAAAGTTAGCATCATGAAAACGAAACAATGGTCACAATTTAACATTTTATTAATTTTGAAGTTTTTTTTATATAAATAATAACTCTTATATTAGAGATGTTCAAATTTATTTTAATCTAAATTATATTTAAAATAAACACTGTAAAATCAAATAGACAATTGAAACAGTAAATGAAATGCATACAATATTTGATTTAATCCATGTTTATATAACTGTATAGTCTCTGGATTTAATATTTAACTTACGCCACATAAACGTGTTCCTTTAAAAAACTTCAATATAATAATATTTTTTGTCATACAAAATATTTTTTATATCCATTGGTTTCCTTCGAACGTTTTGGTTGAAAACACGTTTTCGTAATCATGGCCGGTTCCTGTATCTTACCAACCGTTCATTTGCCTTACTATAGCATAGACACAAGTAATGTCAAAATTGAACCAATGGTAAGGTAAGTGAATGATTAGTAACATAAAGAAATCGGCCATTAAGGAAACTCCAAAGTCAAATATCAAAGTAGAAAATGTTATAAATTAACCATTTCAATACACGATTTAAACTTTTATCCAAAAAAATGATTTCGCAAGCAAACACATGGTACGTGAATGCAAATCGTGTCATGATGGGTGAAGAATTCTTAAGTTTATAACTTAAAAAATTGTTTATATAACATGTCAGTTTGAAATGTGCATAAATATTGTACTACTTTAGAAGCATTGTTAATAGATAAATAATTTGCAATATTTTCAATCAGATTGCTTGTATTGTAAGGCAAGTTTTACATTCTATTTTAGGATTGTATTAAAAAAAAATAACATTAAGCTAAAATCATCATTATTAAAGTTTTACTATTACAGTCTATAAAAAATCATTAAAATTAATAATTGGTGGTGAATGATTAGTCACTCTTATCACGGAAGAAAAATGCTAGTGTCCCTGCCACACCTGGGCTATTGTTAGTATTAGTTATGTAGCCAAGGGCGTTATTTCGTATACTACATTGTTTATGACGTCAAACATTGATATATAACTCGTGTAACTATTCTTTAACGCGTAATTTTTTAACGTTTTAAGAGGCATTTAGTCACAGTGGACTTGTAAAATGGAACGCAGCGTTTATCTAGCTGTCAATGTCAAAAACAAAGACCCTCTACAGCAAGATGGCGAACGATGAATTCTGTAGTTTTATTTCGTGGCCCATTAGAAATGTTAAGTTAAAACATAGTATTTTTATAGTAACAGTAGCGTGCCTAAGCATATCTGCCGACCGTGTAATTATTGAATCTGCTTTATAGAAAGATGAGCGTTGGAAAAGAGGACAAAGTTGCGACGGACTACGCGCACGCAATTCACAAAGATAGCCGAGCCGACCTAATAACGAAGCATACCGACATCAAAGAATGGGAAGCAACATTTAAATTATTAGATTTTTTAATTGTATAAGTTCAGCAGACAGGCAGACTGCCCACCTGATGGAGGGCGGTTACCATCGCCTATGGCTATTTGCAACATCAAAGTTGCTATAAACTCGCAGTTGCTCTCTTAAGGTAGACTGGAACTTGGCCACTAATGCCGGAACACAGCTCAAGGTTGTTATGGCGGTATACTTTAGAACAGGAGTTGTGGCCATCCAGATGGGCAAATATTCTAGCACCTGGCTGTGGGTTGTTGTCGCCTCTTACGACAGGTCGGCCGGCCGCAGGCATTGAGACGGTGGAGGCGGTGCGCCCGGTTGCGATGGCTGTCGCGGAAATGCGAGACCCTAACCTTTAGGATGACGCAGATACTTACTGGGCATGGGTGCTTCGATAAATATCTGAATCATATCGCGGGCTGCCTGCCCTCTGTGTCGCCAATGTGGCGCATTAGACACTGCGTTTCATACGTTGGTCGAGTGCGCAGCATGGGCACCGCAGAGATTTGAACTCGAGACCCTCGTAGGTCCGATCGAGTCGCTGGGCAGTTTGGTGCAAGCCATGCTGCATAGCGACAATCATTGGATGGGTGCGGCTAATTTTTGCGAGACTGTCGTGTCTCAAAAGGAGGTCGCAGAACGAGAAATGGAGAGGTGCGCATGCGTCTCGCGGGTACCGACGTCAGTCGGGGTCCCAGAGGCGCAGATATGCGCAAGATCTCCTCCCGTAATACCGCTGCCGGGGCCCTCTAGCATCTAGAGAGCAGAGGAGTCTGCACCCCTGTTGACGAAGTGAGTTTGCCTTCCCCGGGGCATTCTCAAGCACTCATGCGCTAGGATCAGCGTGGGTGTAACTACGTTCTAAGTCTCACGCTTTTCCTGCCATAATCGCGGGGCACATGGGAGGAGGGTGGTTTTAGTGGAATATTGAATAGTAGAGTCTCTACACAAGCCGGCGATTTGACTCTGGTGCCCATTCGTGGTCTAACCTCTCGTCGCTTTGGTCTAATCCTATCCTAGCAAAGGACCCGGTAGTATGCGAAATGCATTTGCCCCGCCTTAAAAAAAAGGCCGGCCAGCCGCAGGACTGTATTCTTTCTCCGTCCCTGCACGTTTATAGTCGCGAAACTACACAGTTTAGATAAAGAAACCGGAAACCTGATGGATGAAAGCTGTTTCGGAGCAGATTTTGAAAAAGAGGGACGAGGTTATGTCATATAATAAAACGTGGATTTCCATCCCAGAAATTATAAAGACGTCAACGTCAGAAAAAACACGTACACAAAACACACCGATTAAATAACGATCAAGAAAATTCAAGCTTCTAGTAATTCCACGGAAACGTAAAAAATTGGCTTCCTTTTTGGGGTCAGTTCCAGAAAATCAATGATGATGAGTCACTGGATGCTTCAGATAAATTTCACTACTTAATACAAGCAATGGCTCTAGAGAAAGAAGTAAGACGCGTCGTAGTCTTACCTTCAAAAACTTACAAAAAAGCGCTCAATGATTTAAAAGAGAGATATGCTCGTGATGAACTATTGATTCAAGTGTATCTTAGAGAAGTCCAGAAGATGATTGTAAACAAAATCAACCGGACTCCTACACAGTTGTATGATGATGAATTGTATAGTTTCTTTTCGAGGTCCTGAATTAGTAATTTTTAAGTTGAAACATAGTAGTAGTAGTAGTCTCAGCTTCAGCACAGTGACTAATAAAAACATTATATCCCCAATGTAGCAGGGGCATAAGAATAAAAAATACCCGATAAAAATTAAACTCTGAATAAGCCCCTAAATCCTATATTACGAGCAAAACACAAATGCGTCTTTGAAGTTAGTACACATTATTGTGCAGAACATAATTATAAGGTTCAAAAAGTGCTATGTAAAGAGTTCTGTCCCTTTCACACTACACACTGTCAGTAAATAAAGATCAAAACTTGATTGGAGTTAAATTCACTCTAGGCACATTTAAGATTTGCGTGTAATATACGTAACCAGAGGTCGGGAACAATTCTACAGTTATACAAAAAAAATACAAAACCAACCAACTTCATGATATTTAAAACACATTTTTTATAAACCACTATACTTACTAAGAAATTTATTGAGACTATTATTGGCTGAAAATATATAAAATAGTTTAAAAAATAAATTGTTGAGAACAAGCGAGTCCCTATAGTGGTACGCGCCACGTTGGACGTTGAAGGGGTAATCTCTAGATATACTGAACCGATTTCGAAAATTCTTTCTGTGTTGGAAAGCCCACATATTGAGGAATGTTATAGGCTATATAACATCACGCTAGAACCAATAGGCGGGGAGTGGTAATGAAAAATCTGCCCGTGTTGAGCCGGGCGAGTAAGTAATGAAAAATTCCGTGTTCTTTTCAATCGGTCCGAATTTGTAGTTGCGATAAAAATATGAAATGGTTCAAATATTTATATTATTTATTGTGAATTTTTGCCGCCCCATAAAAAGTGCCGCCCGGGGCGGGCCGCCCCTGCTACTACGCCACTGGGTACAGATATCTATCCATGCCACTACGCCAGGTCTCGGGACAAAGGGTACTCCTAAGAAATGCTGTCTTGTCGTCGTGAAGGATGACAAGTCCCTTCAAAACAAGAGATGCTGAAAACCGCGCGAAGTGGAAACAAGTAGGAAAGTGGATGCCAGGTGTTTAAGCGAACACTCCGAATGTGTAGTAATAAATTGTTGGTTGGAGAATTTTCTAAAACCCAATATGAGAGTTGTGATGCCCTCTAGAAATACAGGATTTAAGTCATTTTGAGTTACATTTTTTAATCAGCGATTGCCATGCCTCTTCCATGTTGTTAGTAATTAGTACACACGAGCATTTTACTGTAATAATCAATTTTGATTCATATAAACAGATATGCAACATCAGACATGTAGAATCAATTATAGTTGAGTTTCTCACTCGGGTAAGCAGTAAGATGCATCCTCCACCTACTATGTCCTGGATAAACACTTTTTGCTTCATCTACTTTTAACTCTTCACACTCACATATTTAACGAGTCTTTTTTATCTGTTATTCAAAATTTCTTCAATTTGATTATAGAATATTATTACAACCTAAGCGCCGACAAAGACAAATTCCACGTACAAATTCATAGAAGCACATTTATTGCCCGTCGGTATTTGAACTAATAACATTGAATTGTAATTCTTTTATGATCGTCCTCTTTTGTTTACTTATTTATTGGCATACGTTTCTAGAGCACAGCCCATTGTTTATTGTAACCGTTTATGGCCACTTGCGGCTGACTCATTAGCCAGGTGTTTTGGATTATGTCGACAACGATACGGGCACATTGCATATGTGCAGTATAAGACGATGGCCGGGTTGAGGGAGGAGACAGTCGAGCGAGAACCATGATCGAAGCGAGACGTGTGTACTACAATCGGGAATCTAATAGTGACGGACTTTGCGCGTTTTATTGATTTACGACCTTCTGCATTACATTTGGACTTATTGTTTTCAGTTATATTTGTACCTGTGTTATACGTATTTGTATAGTTCTAATAAACTCTATAATAATTCCATTTTAATTCGAGTCCAGTAACTCGTAACAATATGTTAGGGTCTACTGGTATCAGTCTCTACTGGTCTACTCAGGCAGTTACATTGCTGTGTGATTTTGCTTTTATTCATTCTCTCTATATGCCCAAACCAACATAACCTTTATTTTATTTTTGATTTATAATAATTATTATTCATGAACATTTAAAATTTTACTAGGCAGCAAACATGTACATTACTATAGTAATGCATGTTTTATAAACATTCCACATGTCCACACTGATGATGATAACATGAATTACTGTAGTGTTGTGTATATATTAAGATTAATTTTATAAAAAACATTTTTCAACTTCATTGAGTTATTGTCTCAAATTTTACTTATATCCACTCTTTTTGATTTATGCAATCTTATACAGTACTAAATATTTGTAGTTACTTGTCACAGAGTACATTTTATTATGGTATTATTAAGTGACGCTAATATTATGTCCTGTTCTTTCTTTGTTCTTTTATTTTTCCTTTCTTGTTTTTAATCTATACATATAATAAAATTGTAGAGATCGAATTTCTGTACAATGAAAAAAAAATGCTAAAAACCGAGTCAGGGGGATGTAAGAAATGAAATAGAATTAATTTTTTTTTCAATTTTTTTGTTTCTCTGTTTGTCTGGCTGTTTGTACCGGCTAGTCTCCGAAACGACTGGACCGATTTAAATGAAATTTTGTATGGTGAAAGCTCATATCCCTGGTCAACATATAGGATACTTTTGATCCCGAAACATTAAAGAGTTCCCGTGGGATAGTTAAAAAAACCTTCCACGGGGACGAGGTCGCGGGCAGAAGCTAGTATTATATAAAATGATTAGAGCTAGGCATGTTCGCTGAAGAGTTTCTCGCACCGCTTCTTCTCTTCAAGCCGTAACATGTTGCGAAGCGGTGGTAAATTAGGTTAGGCTCCCATAGACAAATAATAACCATAAACAAAATTATTTGTCCGTTACATATCTGATTATATGAATCGGCTTTAGGCGCCACAGCCGGAAAATTAGTCTAGGCACGTTTCTTGGCGCCAAAAGGTACATGCGGTCTTCCTTTTAGGGACAGTCAAATATTTTCTAAACAACAGGTCCTATGAAATTTTACAGGGTTTTATGCACTTACATCTGGTTGTCATGTAACTTTGTTAGTTTATCGTCAAACATTACTAAAGCTAATATTAGGCAATTTATTTCTGTGTTTCAAATTGGATGCATCAACTAAAGTGATCCATATAAACTTGAATCCATAACAAAGCCATAACAACCTTCAGTTGTGTTCCGGCATTAGTAACCAGGTTCCAGTCCGCCTTAAAAGAGCAGCAGCGCATTTGTAGCCTTTGGTGTTGCAAATGTTCATAGGCGATGGTAACCACATTCCATAAAGTGGGCTGTCTGTCTGTCTGCTGAACTCACACAATAAAAAAACATTACTACATGTCAATATTCATATAAAATAATTTAATTATTTGTTTCTTAAGCACTCTGATGTCCCTGCTCCCCATACAATAATTTTAATCATTGTATTCATATGCATATTTAGTGTTAAAAAAATAATTAAGTATAAGAGTTATCCCATTCAAACATCTTTAACAATGTATCCCAAATAACGCACTAAAACCTTGCCACATCTGCAGTAATGTCTTTATTAGCGTATTAGTTAAAGCATTACGACGCAGGTGTAGCCAAGGCATAAGGGAAGACCGCATACATTTTAAAATATAAAAAGTCATGTCCAACAACCTTATTACTAAGTTGAACTATGATCGGGTAGAAAATGTTTGAAGCAGGCTTTTATGGGTACCACCTGCAGACAAATATGCCCCATACGCTGTGAGTAACAACACCAAATATGAAGGTATAATAGTAGCTGCGTACATCTCTTTCTTATTTAACAAACTTATTGACGAAACAAAGAAATGTGTACATACAACCCATGCTACCTTACTGTACTGCTTATCGTCTAATCCACTGAAGAAAATAACACTCCAAAATGTGTTTAATAGTATCATGCATAACGTCATTGCTGCGCTTGTAACGAAGAAGAATTCTGTGCCACCTTGGAGTCCTAGTGTTCCAGGACCAGCCTGAAAATTTATTTTTATATGTTAGTTGTATAATTAAAAAAAACTTAACTGATACTCATAAGAGGTGACATAACAACCCATTGCCTGGTGGTAGGGCATTTGCCTGTCTGGATGGCTACCACCCCTAGTCTACACTAGAGCATGCCACCATAACAAATGTGAGTTCAAGTTCCAGTCCCACCGATGAGTCTGGCAGCGCATTGGTAGCACCTTTAGTGTTGCAAATGTTTATAGGCGATGGTATCTACTTTCCATCACAGTTGAGATTTCAACCTTAATTTATATCGTATTCTACCTATCTCATGACTATAAGTAGAATACTGAGCTTAGGTCATTGAAGTCAATGAGTAAGGTTCCCAGAAGGCGGGCTACATTTCCTCACTGGATTGCCATACTGATCTGTTGTCCGAGGTAGGAACCAGTCCTCTGATCACTGAAGAGACACTGTATCGTTTTGAAAGATCTTGTAAAGGTGATGTAAAAATACTAAACAATTTTTTATGTTTTTTTTAGTATGCAAGAATGCTATATGAGCTTTTCATGGTATATTAGTTGGATGATGTTTTGCTGTATAGTTCTAAATAGATATAATGAAAAACAGTTTTACGCGAATTCAGAGATACGCGGTTTTTCTTTTTGAGACACATCAGGTCTCCCTCTCCGCCCTGTTAAGGATGAATTATGCTAGACCGTAGCGAGCGCGAGCCGTGCCCCGTACGAGGCACGGATTGTATATGATGATGCAGTTCATACTATACCGTGCGGCATCCGCGTCCTGGACAAGGCCCGGACGTGCCCCGACGACGCACGGTTCCGCCCCGCGCCCTTCTCGACTCGTCGCAACATGAGCGGTCTTCCGTGACGTGTCCGAGCAATGAGCGACGAAAGTTTAGGGAGGAACCATGTATTTTTGAGTCATAATAGACGAGGAAAATTCTTTTGTTACCTGAGACATATTGCAATCTTTCATCAGGTGTTATTGGTGACTGAAATTTTGTCTTCTGTCTTTTAAGAGCAGGTGTTAAGTTATATAGTAAAAGTTGAAAGTTATCACTTAGATATTCTAAAATATCCAAAGAATTTGTCTTCATCATCTGGTAAATCTCTACATAGGGTAAAAAAAATCTCCTTCATAACGGCGTTTTCTCCAAATAGGGTGCACGCCCCATTTTCTTACATTTCTTCTTGCTATTGATTCCTCCTCTTGGTTGCTATGCATTATGGCAATGGCAATAGCTGCTATCTCCGATAGCGAGAAATCCATCACTTGTTAATACTTATGTTAAATTAATAAGAAGTCACAGCACTACGTCCGTAACCGAGTCACCGACTACGCGGACACTCGGTATGATATGAACATGTAGCCGCACGGGGCTCGGACACGGCTCGCGCCCGCCACGGTATAGCATAATTCAACCTTTAGTGTAATTGAAGAAGTGGTTGATATTGCCAAACAATTAAATTTAGAGGTGGACTTGTGATGACTTTCAAGAATTGCTGGACTGACAGAATCAAGAGCTAACAATTTATGAGCTTATAGAAATGCATGAACACGAGCAAAACATTGAACAAATTGACTCGTTAGACCCAGTTGAATCAGAAAATCAAATGATGGCTGCAACTTAACAGAAGGCCTCATTTCACTTGAAAAAGCGTTACAATTATAGAAGTAATAGAATCCAATGAAGAGAGTGTTTGTACTACAAAACAGGGGTAAAAAGGTTACTGATATGATAGGACGAAATTTTGTTGTATGAAAAGAAGAAAAACTCAACTTATCAGGAACATTGTTAGAATATATGATAGCCTGGATATCAAAATAACCACAGTTGACACTATTTTATGTGTAACAATGTAAATTGGTTTATTATCTAACATTTTATTAAACACGGTTTTTCTACATTATTGTTTTCTTTAGGCTCTGGTCCCGATTAAACATAGTTATATGTATTTAAATGTAAAGTTGAACCTCAACTTCCATGAATTCGGATTACACAGTTATTACTCATCCCACCTATCCAGTAAGTTCAGGGGATTACTGTACTTAAATTACTCACAGAATCTGCTAACACATTAACAAGGGCAAAGGCACCACTCATGGTCCCAAATCCAAGGCCAGATACATAAGCCATCTCCATCTTATTGCTTCCAATGTCTTGATTCTCAGATATTTCTTTTAATCCAGCTTCTGTTCTCCTCAATAACAGGTACATACCATAACGGAACAGTTCCTAAAAGTATATAAATAAAATGTTAATTACAAAAATACAAAATTTGATATGGAGTACTAGACATAACATATATTATAGTGGGGCCATTCTACAAAGCCACATTTGGCATCTATCAAACTGGTGTTAGTAGTAATGTGAACTATTGATGATTATACAATTGGTGATTGGAACTGATATATAAAATGACACATTAACCAATCAATGAAGATAGAACAGTTTATTATTTTAAAACATCAGTTTAGAAACAAAAAAGGTATGGTTGAAAAACTGCAACAATTTTACATTTCAGTCTCGTGTCATGGGATTTTCTGCTATATCTTCGGAACTCAAGTCTGCTAGCAATAAAATTTATATGGGACCATTACGAAGCTATGCTAAATCAAACACAAAGAACAATCAAAATAAAAAACAAGTCAGTTAAAAAAAATGTCTTTTTTTATCTTTGAAATGTTCCTTCCTTCCATACCCTTTTTTACACCTTAATTTCTATGAAAGTTTTTAGTGTTCATACACGCTTAATGTTTATTTTGTTATTGTGTGTGACATTAATTTAGTGATTTTTATGTTGTAGTGTACCTTAAGAATAACTTATAATTTTTTTTTTCTATTTTTAATACTAAACTTATACTAATGTAGAGTGTATCTGTTACATGCTGGTGTTGTGAGGAAGTGCATGTGCAGTGGGTGCCTTATGTCTATACCTATACATATCTTAACTAGTGCCATTTGTGTTGTTTTTCCTTTCTGTGCTTAGGTTATTCATTTTTAGGCTCTTTGTATGTCTTGGTTTGTTTGTGAAGTGTGTGTGTAATGCAATGGGGTGCTAGTGCGCGTTGGTGTGAGTATGTGTAAATATGTGATTGTGTATTTAGTGTGAAAATGTGTGTACAATTTATGTTTAAACTTTTTGATAATACATCAATCAAATGGGCCTACTTAAAGTAACAATGGTATCAAATAATAACATAGATAAAAATAATGCAGTTTATGGATGATGATAAGGAATTATACCATGCAGGAACCAGGAACAGAGAAAGAATATAATTTCCTGTGGTCGGGCAGCCTGTTGTAAGAGGTGACAAAACCCACAGCCAGGTGGTAGGGTATTCGCCTGGTTGGCTACCACCCCTGGTCTAGAGTATGCCGCGTTAACAACCTTGAGTTGTGTTCCAGCATTAGTGACCAGGTTTCAGTCTCCCTTAAGAGAGCAGCAGCGCATTTGTAGCACCTCTGGTGTTGCAAATGTCCATAGGTGATGTTAACTGCTTTCCATGAAGTGAATCATCTGCCTGTCTGCTGAACTCAAGCAATAAAAAAAAGTATGTGAAAAGAAAAGTAAATCAAAACCATAAATTCTTCAAAAAGTATATAATTGTATTATAAGTTTTTTATGAGTTGATCAACACCTACCAGGATCCTATGTTTCTGGCTAGTATGTATGCTATAGTGCAAATTAGATGTAAATATTAAAGCATTTAAAAAAAAGATCTGATATAGATAGATAGATAACACTTTATTATACACCAATACAAAAATGAACTTAAAGACTAAAATTATATCTAGTTGTGTACAAAGGGCGGTCTTATCGCTAAAAAGCGATCTCTTCCAGACACCCCCCCACAGATATAAGACTAGTGTTTTATATACAAACTAGTGTTTTAGAGTTAAACCCCAACAAGTAGCTCTATGTTACTTAGGGAAGTATTAGGTAGAAAGTAGTAGGGACTATGTGACCCTGTTTTTCCGTTCTAGTTTTCACATAGATCTTCATAATTATGGTTTTAAATATTTTTTGTGAACAGAAAATAAAAAATAATAATTTGGCTAATTAGCCATTTAAATTCTGCTTAAGGCACTGTAAATCATATTTGAATACACATGAAAAGCCGCATTTCCCTAGAGGGTATTGAATATGTGACGAAAACCAAGTGTAGTATTTTGAAGACTCCCTCTAAATGGGTCATGTACTTGTGTAGTATAAGTATGTTCCCTTACATAAAAGCTTATATTTTTTTATAAAAGTGTCTGTAAAAATTATCTGACAGATGGTGAAATCCACTTCAAAATTCATTGTGTGGTTTAATAGGAGTACAGAGTACAGAACAGACACACAAAGCGACTTTGTTTTATACTATGTAAAGATAACAAAATTACATTTTCTATAACTTGTGTACAAACAGATGTTTATTTATGTTTCTTTGTGCATATTTACGTTGTGAATTCCCATTCCATTTTGAAGAATTTTGGCATTATAACTATTTCTCTGAGGAAGGTATGTATACATCACTTTGCGAATTATTAATGGGCGCTGGTTATTAACCATTCGGCAGATTAAAAGCCGCCGTTTGCTTTCAACCATATTAGGACATCTTTTTAAGACCTTATCAAATCTGGGAGTTGACTTTATTTTAAAATATATAACAATGGATGGTTTAAAAAATATAGGTCTTAAATCTCACCTGAAATATAATAGCAAATACCATTCCGAACGCTAAATACGATCTTAAAGGTACCACAGCGTACCAAATTAGAGATGATAGGAGAAATGATAACAGCCATCCAAACGCTGCCACTATCATTATTATAATCCGTACCGGGTCGTTGGCTATTGTTAGTGCGAACATGATCAACGGAGTTCCAAAAGCCAGCAGCGAACATCCAAAAAACTCAGCTAAAGTCATCTTTGGTCAACTATCACTTGCAAACTACGCTTTGTACAATAAATTTGAATATAAAATATGAAGAGGCTGCTGATACACAGCTATTAATTGAACGTATGTCAAATTAACTTGATTTCTAACATTTGTGTCTAAACCACTTTAAACAAAAAATATATAAGCTCGGAAGCTGTGAATTATGATTCACGAACAAATACTATTTTCAGGCATTCATTATGATTTTTGTCATTTATGGCAGATAGAAATTGACACTATCCTCCTAACGCCCATGTTTTGCTACGCTGTCATATTAAACGCCGTAAGTCCTTAAAAAAGGTTTCCATGGCGAAAACACAAGACTTTGAACCTTAAAAATTGTACCTTACAGGAAGTAGCCTCACAAGTATGATTGTGTTCTTGTCTCAGGTGAACGAGGACAAGGGGAAAAAAGGACAAAAATAGTAACCTTTGGGTAAAAAGCTATACTTCTTACAAAATCAATGCTTTTCAACTACCTTCAAAAATATCAAAAATGAAATTAAGCTTAAAAACCAATTTAATAAACCTAATAAACAAAAAAAATCCTTTACAATTAATAGAAACATTTACTTTATTATTATTTATTTAAAAATTTGAAACAATCATGATAGTTCTTACTAACACAAAGGTCTATTAAAAGGTCTTAAATTTTGAATTGTGATAATTTTCCCTGTATCTCAGATCCTTATAAAGCTTTTATGTAAACAGCAAATATAAATTTTAAGCACCTATTTTTGATAAGTATATCAACACAAATCGTAAAGATTTCATGCAGAAATTAAGATTAATATTTACACTCGAAGATCTTGCTTGATATTAAATCAAAAAAGACAAATATGTAAATATACAAATATAATAAAACTACGTTTTAACGTGATCACGACTACTGATGAGTGGCTGAAACGTCGGAATAGTGAAAATCAAATAAATTACCGCGCTTAAAACCGTTAAAACGTAGTCTTGTTATGTTAACTGGTCGCGAAAATTTACGAAAATATTAGACAAATTTCTTTTGGTTTTGTTGGCACTATTACTTGGTCACACACAAAAACCTCGAACATGTTTGGATACATTACTTTCTAGCAGCGATGTTTAAAGTCAGGTACTTAAAATAGGACTGTGGGCGTTTATTTGATGAAATTGGATTTCGTGCTGGGCTTTTAACACTATTTCATTATGTATTTTTTAAGGACCGTGGGAGCTAAAAGTTATAAAATTTAATTAAATGAAACCATGTTTTCTGTATTTTTTTAATACTAATTACATTGATATTTCTTTATTAGTTTGAAAGTAAATTAGTAACTTTGACAGTAGTTGACAGAATAACATAACCTAAAGTGTAAATCTGGTCGTTTACAATTACCTAATTAAAATTAAATTATGCATAAAGTCTAACTGAATTTAACACGATAAATAAAAATGCCCCCAAAGCAAGCCAAGAAGACGTTATGGGTGGATTGCGAGCGATGTGGTTGCAGTATAACCTCAAATGATAAGAATATTCATGCAGAGCTAAATTGTGCTAAAGATCAATTAAAATGTCCTTTTGTGGTAGATGGAAAACTTTATACTTGGTTAGTGCGAGCGGGAGTGGCACCTG
Organism: Dendrolimus houi; assembly: GCA_039645545.1. Classification (NCBI taxonomy): domain Eukaryota; kingdom Metazoa; phylum Arthropoda; class Insecta; order Lepidoptera; family Lasiocampidae; genus Dendrolimus; species Dendrolimus houi. The sequence goes on along the minus strand of CM077128.1, from coordinate 21,980,345 downwards.
ATGACGCCCCAAGGGATGCTGTGATGGTACACCCGTCTGCTGCGTCGTTAATAGGGGCAGTTATTGGAGGTGCTTTAGAATTGAGTAGAGATGGTGTTCCAAGTATGGTAAAGCGTATGTGGCCATCAAAAGCTTCATCTCCTGCTGCCATTGTCTTACCAGCTGGTGGTGAGTTATTTAAGTGATATGTAATTTATGTTTATAAGGGCCTAGTCAAGGCATATTGGAGTTCCAATTATCTGGAAAGTGTTAGGATTACCATAATATGTGGATTTGAAATACCATGGCATAGGAATTCCTTAATAGATACTCTTACAAAATGAGTACTTTCTAATGGTCCTGTTTATTAATCCATTCTTAGGAAATTTGGTGTTATAAGTATGATTATATTCATATTTTTTAGTATATAAGAGAGTGGGTGGAAAAAAGATGGTTGCTTTTATCTAAACAATTGTTAATATGAAACCAAACTTTAAGAAAATGAAGCTACAAGGATTATCTTACTATTAAATATAAATCTAAGTGTTTAATTTAAAAAAAAATACTTTTTTAAATTTCAGATCTACCAGAAGCTTGGAGCAATGATGATAAAAAAGTAATTGCATCAGTGATACAAGAAGAAATCTCTAAAGCATCTTATGTAAACATCAAAATTAATAACCATAAAACAAATATAGATATATGTGACATTCTAAAACAACATTTTTATAATTATTTCATATCTGTTGGTAGTTTGTTAGTTTATTATTACTTCGGTAAGAAATTAGAAATTGAAGTAACAGGGATTCGGCCTGAGAAAGCAGATGTTAATTCTAATAAAATTTGGTATGTGCTAACAGACAATACAATATGGAATATGGAACAAGATATTGTAGAGAAAGTAAAGAAAAAACAAATATCATTAGGTGGAGTTGATGATATTGTAGAAGAAATACAAACTTATATTACAATCTCTTTTGCTAAAGATGGTTTGACTGCTAATTTTCAACCAACTCGTGGATTATTAATATATGGTCATTCTGGTATAGGAAAAACAATTATCTGTAAATATTTAATAGAGAAACTAAATTGTTTTCACATAGACATAAATGGGCCTGCTATTTTTAGCAAATATTTTGGTGAAACAGAAAGTACTATGAAAGGTTTGTTTTCAAAAGCAGTACAAAATGAACCCAGTATTATTTTAGTTGATGAAATTGAAACCATTTGTCCAAGGAGATCTTCAGGCAGTACAGAGCAAGAAAGGCGAGTTACATCAGCATTTGTAGCCCTTTTAGACAGTTTACATGCAGAAAACAGTAGGGTTTTTGTTCTGGCTACAACTAGAAAACCTGAAGCTATAGATCCTATGTTACGAAGGTTTGGGAGATTGGATAAAGAGATAGAAGTGCCAGTACCTGACAGAATCAGAAGGCGGGAAATCTTGTACAGTTTGCTTAAAAATCTGCCAAATAGAGTGTCAAGTCAAGATTTGGAAGGTATAGCTGACTTAGCTCATGGTTATGTAGCTGCTGATGTTGTGAATCTCTGTTCTCAAGCTTCTATGAAATGTATTAAGCGCTCTCATGATTGCATAGAAAAAGAAGATTTAGTACAAGCATTGACAATTGTACGACCTAGTGCTATGCGAGAGTTATTAATAGAAGTACCCAATGTACGATGGGCTGATATAGGTGGACAAGATGACTTAAAATTAAAGTTGCGGCAAGCAGTTGAATGGCCACTAAAGCATGGAGACAGTTTTAAAAGGTTGGGAATCACACCTCCAGGTGGAGTACTGCTTTATGGACCACCAGGCTGCTCAAAAACAATGATAGCCAAAGCTCTAGCAACAGAGAGTGGCCTTAATTTCCTTTCAATAAAAGGTCCAGAATTGTTTTCTAAATGGGTTGGAGAGTCTGAAAGGGCGGTTAGAGACCTGTTCACAAAGGCACGCCAAGTTGCACCATCAATAATCTTTTTCGATGAAATGGATGCTATTGGGGGTGAAAGAGGTGCTGGAGAAAGTGTTCATGAAAGGGTTTTGGCTCAGCTCTTAACAGAACTAGATGGTGTTGTCCCATTAAATTCTGTAACAATCCTAGCAGCTACTAATAGACCTGATCGCATGGATAGAGCTTTACTAAGACCTGGTCGGTTAGATAGGCTGATATATGTGCCCTTGCCAGATATTGAAACAAGGTTACAAATTTTGGAGTTAAAATTGGGAAAAATGGCTACAAGTGATGATGTGAATTCTGACAGTTTAGCATCAAGAACTGAAGGATACTCTGGTGCTGAACTTCAAGCTTTATGCCATGAAGCAGCATTAAGAGCTTTGGAAAGAGATCTGGACTGCCAAGAAGTGACTATGGAGCACTTTGAATATGTTCTTAAGGATTTCAAACCACGGACACCTGAGTATCTGTTGAAAATATATGAAGAGTTTGCTCTGGGACAAAAATCTGGATGATATTGGGGTCTAAGTTGCAAATGATTTGAGATCATTGTTAAATGAAGGCTTGTGGTAGCTTATTAATTTATACATTATGTATGGTTAAGTTTTGTGTTTTACAAAAGTAATAAGTATATTTGAAAAACCTGTTATTCTATTATATACTTTATTGAGAACACTTTGATGATTTTGAAAGGAATTTAAACTTAAAATAAGTAGTGCCTTTTGCTACTATTTTTTTTATTGTATAATAAGAAAACTATTTCTATATAAATTATTATATTCTAGTCCTTAATTGTAATAATTATATAATTGTATATTTAACTTAACATTAAATAGTACTGTCATAGTGCAATTTCTAGATTGCTTTTATTCTACATTTATAAAAATGCATTCATCAGCCAATTCATACTAATATAAAAATGTGATAGATTATTTATTCTTTACTGCCTTTAACATGAGTTCATCTACACTAAGTTTGGTACCATAGGTACTTTAGAAGCCGAAATGAAGATGAAAATGAGATTTTATCACAGAAAATGTAATTACCACGGCCGATGTACAAAACTTACTCAAAAAATCTAGACCTAATAAATTTGTTTCTTTACATTCACCAACAGACAGTGGCGGATTTATCAACACGCCGAGTAGGCTGGAGCCTAGGGCAGCCGATTGGGGCAGTAAATTTGAGGTTAAAACTTTTTTGTCTTATGGAAATGATAAAAAAATCCCAATTAACAATCATACTAATTGAGGGAGAAAAGGTATAATTATATTCTGATTTTTAATTATCTGGACTAAAATGACAGCTACGTTCGATTATTAATTGGATATTGGATTCATGTAGGATTCATTACAGCGGTGACCACTGAATTGAGTCCTACAGAATTTCTATAGGATTCAATTCAGTGTTGAGTTGCTCTAAACTTGCAACTTAAAAAAAGGGTCTATCGCAGCTGTCATTTGCGTCCAGGTAATTAAAAATCAGAGTATAGGACGATAGTGCACAATTCATAGTAACAATTTCATGAACCAAAAAATTATGGGACGAAAATTGAATAGCCTATTGGCGGTAAACGTGTAAATCCGCCACTGCCAACATGGCCGAGTTAACATTGGACGCTGGGGTACATCTAAATTTTTATGTTCTATGTTATTAAATTGTTTTTGAATTTACAATTGTGTAAGACTTGTGCCGAAAGCTGTGTGAGCCGCATTTGTAAACAATACTGCTGCCTACAATTTTATTGGCTTTATAAATGTTAAGTATTTTGAAAACTATCAAATTACGTAAGTAAGCACGCTTGCATCCCATAGATTTCTACGCTCGGGTGCTACACATCCCTTGCACCCTTGAGTAAAGACTCTCCTGCTCACCAACGTCAACACAAGACAAATTGATATTGTTACGACTTAGCCAAAATTCCACGAAGCAAGCCGACAAATGTGAATGCGCACCTGCCGGCCATAAAACCCAAGTTTATCACCTGCCCGCATTTGCACTTCTTTTGTTTTCTTTGTGTTTAAAATATTTGTAATTATAAAAGCCGCCTATTGTGTATTGTAAACCTCTCTGGTAGGCAGTGGCCAGGTGTGGTTCTAAGAATCCATTGTTTACACGGTCATGACATTGTCAGAGATATACAAGATACCCTATACAAAGTATCTGAATACAAAATACAAGATACTATTAAAATAAGTATTTCAGATACCAGATACAAGATACTTTTGAAAACGTCATTTGAAATACTAGATACAAAATACGTATCTTCTAAATACTTTTTAAAGATAAAAGATACTTTTTGAAAGAAATTCCAATTTTACTGAACTTAAGCTTATTAAGTGAATTATGAATAGATTGCGCAAATGTGACAAAATATTATATTTTTAAGGTTTTAATTGAGACCTTTCGTCTTCTTATTCGTTCTTAAAACATTTTATCACTCGTTTTTCATCGATGAGGTTTCAATATCATACCCCCAAAATGAAGAGTCGCTACGTAGAAGCAAAACTCAGCAAACAAAAAATGTTATATTTATTGTAGGATCAACATTTAATTATAAAAGACAAGACAAAGGTATAAGAAATAACAAAGCCGCGACTGAGTAGCAAACCCAGCAGCAGTCGCAGCGAGTGGAGGAGGTAAAAAAAGAGCACCAAATAGTGGACCGCGCTCTACGATTCCTCCAGTCAAACCTGAACCAGTGAACCGCAGCCCAATGCGTGTCCAGGTGCTCGCGGAATTGGCGATCGAGTTCTGTCTCGTGGTCCTCAGCGAGGGTCTGCTTACATGTGTTTACGTCAGCAGGGTGGGTTAGGTTGGCAAGCAGTGCCCAACCTCCTAACCAAGGACTAGCCACGTTGGGCATGCAATCGTCTAGATTGGGAGGCGTTCTAAGAGGCCTTGATCCCATAGCAGCAGCAATTACGGTTGCTGATGTCGGTAACGTGCGATGCGGTAATGCCGAGGGTGGGCCCGTACAGGCCCAACCACCAAGTGTACTGGTGGGGCGACGAAATAGCATAATTACGCAGGGAGGGAATCTTGTGCACCGCTAATACAGGAGATTTAGCAAAAGGCACCGCTGCGCCGACGATGCAGTGATCGTCGAGACGAGATTATACGAGGGATGCAGAGGCACTAAGAACGCGCTTCAAAAAGCCATTAGGACAGCCAATTCGGCATCATGGGAGGAACTGCTGGTCAGACTAAATTAAGATCCCTGGGAACGCCCATACCACATGATAAGGAGCAAACTTCGCCCATGGTCCCCTTGCAGATCCAGCAATTGACTATTGACAACCCTAGCAAAAGTCTCTATCTCCTTGCAGGCTTTGAATACCTTCTGCTATTGATTTTGAAGAATTCACATATACATTTAGAAAGTGTATATCATTTTCCTTCAACGGTGATAATTTCTATATTTTCATGGTTTCACCCTAGTGAAAAATGTAGAAATTATCTCAGTCTCTAGGAACTTCTTAAAGTTCCTGCACTGCTAGAAGATCTTGTATGCAATTTTAATAAGAGTTCCATCTGGTTCCACATGGACATGTCTTTTGATAGGTTGATTTAAATTCAAAAGGTGCGTTCAATTTATCTACATTATAAGGTGGCGTATTAAACGTAAAAAAATGCGTATGTAATTATGATTAAAAGTATTTTAGCAAACAAAGTATTTGCAAAATACTAAGATACATTTTCAAAAAGTATCTAGATACAAGATCGTATTTTGTATCTTGTATTTGTATTTCAGATACTTGTATCTTAGATAAGTCACATCTCTGCATATTGTAAGCTAAGTATAAAGGGTTGCCAGAACGGAGAGATCTGCAGTCAAGCGATGATTACGATACGAGCAAGACGTGTGTACATTTGATGGACTATATAGTGGCAGACTTTGCGCGTGTTATTAAATCATGCAGTTTGTACTGGTTGTATCCAGTTACATTTGTACCTGTTTTATACGTGTTTATACTAAATTCTTCTAATAAATTCTATAGTAATTCCAACGGCATTTTAATTCGAGTCCCGCACTCGTAACAATATTATAAAAACCAAAATTAGTCACAAATTCCGTTGAGTAGTTTTTGAGATATGGAATATATTTGATTAAATGCGTTTTTTACTGTTCCATAGACAAATTACAACAAACATATATTTTGAAGTGAAACTTCTATATAGACGGGGCTATTAGGATTTTTTCTGTCACGAAAAAGCGTTACGGCCGCGTGGAGAGGCGGCATAAATTTAAAGTAGACTATGTTTTTTTGGTTCCGGATTCAGTTTTTTTGTTTGATAAAATGAAATAATTAAACAAAAAATGCATTCATTAAAATGTAACCAAATCATAATTTGCAGGAAACCTGCGAAAAATCGAAATGTGTGCTGGGACACATAGTAGAAGTGAAATTCCATGGAAAAAAGATCAATTTAAAATTTTGTTGCGATTCGTTTTGCCACTTGTCCATTGCCATTCATTTTTCCACTTGTCCGTTACGATTTGTTTTTCCACTTGTCCGTTGCGATTCGTTTTTCCACTTGTCCGTCGCGATTTGTTTTTCCACTTGTCCGTTGCGATTCGTTTTTCCACTTGTCCGTTGCCATTCGTTTTTCTACTTGTCCGTTGCCATTTGTTTTTACACTTGTCCGTTGCCATTTTCCACTTGTCCGTTGCGATTCGTTTTTCCACTTGTCCCTTGCGATTCGTTTTCCACTTGTCCGTCGCGATTTGTTTTTCCACTTGTCCGTTGCGATTCGTTTTTCCACTTGTCCGCTGCCATTCGTTTTTCCACTTGTCCGTTGCCATTTGTTTTTACACTTGTCCGTTGCCATTTTCCACTTGTCCGTTGCGATTCGTTTTTCCACTTGTCCCTTGCGATTCGTTTTCCACTTGTCCGTCGCGATTTGTTTTTCCACTTGTCCGTTGCGATTCGTTTTTCCACTTGTCCGTTGCCATTCGTTTTCCACTTGCCACTTGTCCGTTGAAGTTTCACTTCTACTATGTGTCCCAGCACACATTTCGATTTTTGTTGTTCTATAGACAAATTACAACAAAAACCATTGGTCTGTATGAAACTGTTAATTGTGTCTATATTATCACAACAGCTCAGCGGTTAAGGCAACTATATGTATAAATTAAACATGGTCAAATATGGGAAAGTGGCTCGTATTTATATGCTCAGGAGGCAATATGTACGCTAGTCATTGGTTAGTAAGTATTAAACAATAATTATAATAACACACATGTGATCACAACATTCCTTCTACGGCTATTGGAATACAAAAGGAAAAATATTAATTTTAAGGGGCTACCAAAATGGAGTTTACTAAGTTTTTTAATTTTTATTGCTGGAGTAACAGCTAACAGTGATGGAAAGTGGTTGCCGTCGCCTATAAACATTTGCAACGCTAACTTGCTCACGTATTACCACATTTTTGAAGATATAATATTAACAGCACATAAATGTCCCACTGCTGGGCCCAGGCTTCTCTCTATTAGGGACTTGTCTAGGGGATTGTCCAAGGCGACTTGGCAGATTTGACACATCGGTTATCTCGATATGCACGGTTCATCACGATGTTTTCCTTAACCGTTGTTAGTAAGTGGCGATTATAACAATATGTACATTAGGTCAGAAAACTGACTAAGTGGTGCATGTGCAAGAAGTAACTTTTGTCAAGGGGCTTATTTGTCACAAGACTTCATCTGCGATATAGACCGTTTTGACGCAGATATGGCAATGGGCTTGAAGAGAGTGCCCCGTATAGCGTGTAGGAGCTGAAGATGGAATGCTTCTCGGTCTCAAAGAAAGATCTTCCAGCGAGGCTATTATTGTTCCTCGCAGGCCGAGGCCCATCTCTTATTGTCGGGAATTTGTATATCTTTTTTGTACGTTTCGAGAATCCTTTGCGACCTCAATTGGCTTGTGTTTCACTACAGGCTTAATGCGTTATTTGAGATGCGTCATTATTAATGACGTTAAATAACGACAGATAACGTGTACTACATATTCGTTAACGGCGTTATTTTTTAACGCTTTAAATAAGACTTATTCGGCCATAGGTCTAAATCTTTGACATTATCGCAGTTGCGGCTGCGCTTGTATTCTACAAATTTCAACAAAAATATTTGGTGTCACACAGGGTTGTGACAGGTGTCATACATAAAAACTTTTTTCACATAAATTAATCTTTATGTTATAGATTTAAATCAAAATGAAATAAAATAATATTCGTAATTTTCTTGTTTAAGATTCGTATAATATAACATATGTGTCGAAGTTCTGTCAAAGTGTATCTTCTAAATGTGGTAATGCGCGGGCGAGTTAAGAAACTCCATTTAGGTAGCCATATTTAATAAGAGCGTCCAACGTTTTTGAACCAAATAAACAAAGGACAATGCCCAGTTTGTTAGGAGAGTCGGGCCTCGTATAAAATTGCACGAGCCTTTACAATTTTATCACTATTCTGTAGAAAATTTAAATAATTATCACATACACATAAAAAAATTAAGTCCTTCAACCAGGTTTAAGAAAAAGTAATATTTCTTTATAAAAATGTAAATTCAAAGTTACAACATTCAAAATTAGATGGCGCTGTTCATTATTAATACACACTATGGTTTGCTGCCTGTCGCTTCCATAGATTTAATCTATTTTGTTTGTAAATGGTTTGCTTTTTATGGCCATGGTGGCGACATTAAAGTGTCCATATATAAACCATGTATGTTTTATTTATGGAGGTTACTACATAAGTGAGTCTAACAGTCAACAATATTTGAGGTTATTGAATTGTGAATTAAAGAGTGAAGATTTCAGTTAATAACAAAAACATGTTTATATAATTGTAATTTCTACACTGGGTTACCAAACATTCTATAATGTTACTATGATAACATAAAAAATAATATGAGATTTTAGAAAGCTATTTAGTTAAAGTTCGTCCGATTTCAAGGAGGGACCCAAAATGGGCATTGTCCTTTGGTTGAAATTTCACTGATATTTTCCTATACAAATGCAAGAGGAAAGAGAAGAAAACCTTGTGGCTAGAAATATAGGGCTTCTAGTATTTTTCTTCTATAGTATAAAAACAAAAGTTGCTATTATCCATTATCTTAGACCCTCAATATCTCTGTATGCCGGTTGTAACATATGGCGATCCAGTCCGGTTGTGTGGCCCCCCATTGGATTTGATTCACTTCGCCTTCAGCTGCAGTGTATGCCAGGATGGGGTCTTCAATGGCCCTCGGCATCTGCTGGATATCCCATATAAGGGCCTGGTGGTCATCACCCGCTGTGCATATGTGACAGGAACTGTAGAGTTAAATTATGTATTAATTCATTAAATAATATACATATTTTATAATAATTTCTTAAACTCGTTAAAGATATGATGTCATAACTTGTAAATCTCATACAAAATCTAATTGATTTCAGTGCTTTGTAAGATGATAAGTGTCTCAGTTGATTTGACTGGCACTATGGCCAGAAGCGATTGTTATTTTTAAAATGAGTATATTTATCAGTGAATGTTATTTTAACACAAGTATATTTAGCAGTGATTGTTATTTTAAAACGAGTGTATTTAGCAGTGATTGTTATTTTAAGATTAGTGTATTTAGCAGTGATTGTTATTTTAACACGAGTGTATTTAGCAGTGATTGTTATTTTAACACGAGTGTATTTAGCAGTGATTGTTATTTTAACACGAGTGTATTTAACAGTGATTGTTATTTTAACACGAGTGTATTTAGCAGTGATTGTTATTTTAACACAAGTGTAATTAGCAGTGATTGTTATTTTAACACAAGTGTAATTAGCAGTGCTTGTTATTTTTTCATGAGTGTATTTAGCTGTAATTGTTATTTGAACATAGTATTTAGTATTTAGCATTATTCTCTCAATATAGTGCATCCAGCAGCGATTGCTATAATGAAGATGATACCTGTGCGGCGCCCACGCGATGCCGTTGACGCAGGCGCGATGGTTGTTGAGCCTGGCAACAGGGGTGCACGGCACGCGCACGTCCAGGATGATCACCTCGCAGGCGTCCATCGCCACGGTCGCCAGGTAGTTCGGGTCCTGCTTGTTCCACGCCAGCCGGAGGAGCGGCGTGTGCTGCGGGTCCTACCATCATTACCCCACACTTTATTATACATATATTAATCTTTCTAATAAAGTCACAGCAGTTACATCATAGGCCCTTGGTAGTGATTTTTATGTGGACGTATATAATGTATTACTACGGGTTTGCTTGCGGCTGTAAAAGAGGCTGTGAAGCGCAACAGCACGAGGTGATGGAGGGTTCCGTCATCTCTGCACGTCATATATGTAATAGAGAATATATATAATAATGTGTGTGTAATACATTATGTATGATGTATTATAGAAAGGCCTGACTTGGAAAAGAACACCTAATATTAAAATAGTTGTATAAATGCCCTGACTACGTTAGGGGTGCAGAGGGGTCTGAAGGGCCCTTATATTAAAAAAATGTATTATTGACACAATTTCAACAGGCAACTACCGTCAGTTGCTAGGTCATGTACTGATCGTTGTCAGATGCTAGGTTTTAAGTATGTTTTTAATGTAAGTTTGTATTTTGTAATGTAGGTACTTGTTAAGTTTTGGATTTTTTATAACTTCGCGTGTGAGTAGTTTTTTACATATTTTGACAAACACAATATACTTAGTCTGGCCATAAATACTGTTACAATTAAAAGAAACAAAATATTACATTTGAATTTGGAATCTGTCAATTTTATATGATTGTTCATTGTGTTTTCTCATTTTGGTGCCAATACATTGTACAACATTTTGCAATATTAATATGGAATGGGGCGATAAAGAGAACCGAATCGCTGTGATTGCATTACACAAAGTAGGTAAGGAGCCAAATGCAATTTTTAAAACTCTCCATACGCTTGGTATTAGTCAAATGTTTGTGTACCGGGCTATTAATAGGTACGATGAGACCTCCTCTGTTTGTGACAGAAAAAGATCTGGCCGTCCACGTAGTGTTCATACGAAAAAGGTTGTACTTTGACCACCTTTTTCGTAAGGGAAATAATTCGAAGAAATCCTGTCCGAAAGCAAAAGATTTTATCTCGGGAGATGAAGATATCACCTAGAACCATGTTACGTATTTTAAAAGATGACTTAGGACTTGCAGCCTATAAGAGACGCACTGGTCATTTCTTAACTCATAATTTAAAAAAGAATAGGGTGGTAAAATTGAAACAACTACTGAAGCGGTACGCAAAGGGAGTGTTAATGAAGTAGTCTTATTGTATTTTGAAACTTGTATTGTATGAAAATTTTGATACAGATACAATTATTATAAATATTTTGAGACGACCGCGTTCGCTGCTCTTTTCTTGTCGTAGTCTTCGCGCCTCACGCCCCACTACTACTTACAGCGTGAACAGGGAGGTCACAGAAAAATTTTGTTTACGGATGAGAATTTTTTACAATTGGGCAACATTTTAACAAACAAATGACCGTATTTATGCCCAAATCTCTAAGGAAACTTCTCAATTAGTCGACAGAGTGCAACGTGGGCATTATCCGTCTTCAATCATCGTTTGGTGGGGTGTTAGCTATGAAGGAGTGACTGAGCCATATTTTTGTGAAAAAGGTATCAAAACATCGGCACAAGTGTATCAAGATACCATTCTTGAGAAGGTAGTTAAGCCCCTTAACAACACCATGTTCAATAACCAAGAATGGTCCTTCCAGAAAGACTCGGCGCCGGGTCATAAAGCTCGGTGCACACAGTCTTGGTTGGAAACGAACGTTTCGGACTTCATCAGAGCTGAAGACTGGCCGTCGTCTAGTCCCGATCTTAATCCGGTGGATTATGATTTATGGGCAGTTTTAAAGAGTACGGCTTGTTCTAAACGCCATGATAATTTGGAGTCCCTAAAACAATCCATACGATTGGCAGTGAAGAATTTTCCCATGGAAAGAGTGCGTGCTTCTATTGATAACTGGCCTCAATGTTTAAAGGACTGTATTGCAGCCAATGGAGACCACTTTGAATAAGCTTTTTATATTTTAAATTGTTTTATATTTATGTATTAAACTAACACACTGTAAAACTTATAAATGTTATTTGCAATAGAAAAAAACATTTTTCTTTGTTAGAATATTTATGGCAACACTAGGTATAGAGAGATGCCTAAAAAAAATGTTGGATGCTAGGTTTTAAAATTGTACAGCTTATTATTGTATCTTGTCATATGTGCATATAAAAATATAGTGGATATTCCACCTATACAAACAAAGCGCTTTGCGTCCACTTGCATCATGCGCACTGCAAAAGAACTCATTGATGGAGTCTGATTTTCCCTATACTTAAAACCTGGGTGCTTTTCCTGTGTGAATAGGTACCTTCTAGGTAAGTATACTCCATTTTAGATCATCTCCACCTTACCTCAGGCGAGATCATGGACAAACGCAAACCTATAACACTATAAAAAAATATATGAGTTTGAAGCTGTGATATGAACTTATCTTCCTAGTTCTCAAGCAATAAAATGAATTAGCTGTTCATTTATATTGCAGATTCTGTTTAAGTACAGTATAAAAAAAAAATTACAGGTAAATTATCTTCGAGATGTTTTTGCGTTTGTAGTAGATTTGTATATTTACAGGACTTCTATACTTGAAATATACTATTAAAAATTATGTTTCATATTAATATTTAATATTTTAATATCGTTTAATATTATTCGTTTCATATTAAGTACCTTCCTATAAAAATATATAAAAAGTATTTGTTTATTTATTTATGTGCTGATAGTACACCATTACAAACGCAAAAACATCTCGAAACTAATTTATCTGTATACCAGCTTCTGCCTGCAACTTTGTCCGCGTGGAATAGTTACTTTGGGCTAACGCTAACTTTAACCCGCGATTTTGTTTACGTAGAAGGTGAAACGCACGCAGCGAGAAGCTCTCAAAAGAAAAAAAAAACCTCGATTTTGAAACATTCTTCATTGGTGCTTCGCTCCTATTGGTCTTAGCATGATGTTGTATAGCCTATAGCCTTCCTCGATAAATGCGTTATCTAACACTGAAAGAATTTTTCAAATCAGACCAGTAGTTCCTGAGATTAGCGCATTCAAGCAAAAAAACAAATGCTCTTCAGCTTTATATATTAGTATAGATAATTTTCCTTTTTAAATGTAATAGAAGCATTATTAAAGGCCAGTTCCTATATTATACAATTCATTCACTGGTCTCACCATCGGTTGAATATTGTCATTATTTGTATGGAGCTTATGTCAAATTTTAACCGATAGCAAGGCAAATGAATGGTAAGTGAGACATAGGAATTGGCCATAAAGCTACTTCATATTTTAGTCCCCTTCACCTCATAAATGATTGTGGAGTGCTCCAAATGCCGGAGGTCGAACATCCTGACGGAGCCGTCAGCGCCGACCGACGCGAACATATCTCGGCCTCCGCCGGCGCGGCTGAACGCTATATCGTACACCTCCTACAGTTAAAATTACAACATATAAACAGCTATCTTTAATAATAATGAAAAAAAAACCATATTTAACCATACAAAAGTACCAACTATATTATGTCCCTGCAGGAACAGAACACTAATTCTTTCGGCTGCGTGGCTAGTAATAAGCAGTAAGCCACGTGGATATTCACCCGTCTGGATGGCTACTACTTACCGTGCCTAGTGCGAATTTTTTTACTACTCAGACACATTCAAGTTAACGCAATTTTGTATGCGAATGACTTAGTGCCATCTCGTGAGCGCGAATTGCGTTAACTTGAACGTGAACGAGTAGTAAAAATATTCGCACTAAGCACTCTGGTTTAGAGTTCCGCCTTAACAAGTTGAAGTTGTGTACCGGAATTAGTGGCCTGCTTCCAATCACCCCTTCGAGACTAGCGGCCCTTGGCCAGACCTTTGGTGTTAAAAAAGTGTATAGGGGACAGTAATCACTTTCCATCAAAAAAATAAAAATAGTATATAATGGATGTAATATAATATATGTAAATAGTAATAAGGAGTTACTTGAAAACTTGAAAAAGAGTAAGAAAAGAAAATAAATAAAAAGACCCTAATCCCCTTTCCTTTATTATAGTAGTGTTAAAAGAAAAGAAAAACCCTCTATTGTGTCTCAAGATGGAGGAAGGGGGTGAATAAAAAAAAACCACTTTCCATCAGGTGGGCCATCAAACTGTCTGTGCTGTTTCAGATATAATAAAAATATAATGTTACAGACCCTCTGTAACATGAAAATTTAAACCCTCACCCCCAGTACAGATGTTAGTATGGAAAATATATAACTTTTTAAAAATAAAACAGAGGTGTTGTTAAATTTGGAACACAATTTTAATTGAAGATGTTTATTACATTAGCTTTCACTTTTAAAGAATTCTAGCTTAACCAGCTTAGCCTTTCATGATGAATTAAAGTACCAACACATACTATTTCTACATATTTAAGTTAATATCCTAATTGGGTTGTTGACATGTTACACAATAAATTCTAAAACACTTCATATACAAAACAATGGTAAAATAAAATAATAATACCATGTTATCATTATACTTTTAAAATGTTCTCATAGAATTTTAATTACTGTTTAAACAATAATTCATACAGTATTTGACTTCTTAAAGGAACTACTTCATAATTTGACGGCTTGCACTTTTTTTTTATTTTTATTGCACGTGTTCAGCAGACAGACAGACAGCCCACTTGATGGAAAGTGGTTACCATCGCCTATAGACATTTGCAACACCAAAGGTGCTATAAATGCGCTGTTGCTCTTATAAGGGAGACTGGAACCTGGCCCCTGATGCCAGAACACAACTCAAGTTTGTTATGACAGCATACCATAGACCAGGAGTGGTAGCCATCCAGTCGGGCAAATACCCTACCACCTGGCTGTGGGTTGTTTTATCACCTCTTACAACAAGCCACCCAGCCGCAGGAAATTGTATTCTTTCTATGTTTCCGCATGGATGAAGACAATAAAAAGTATCTCAGTTTATTTGACCGGACAACTGTCTTATTGACAGAATCTAACCCAAAGGATATAGGAAATACCCAATTTGCTTCATTGCTGTTTGCTGTAGAAAAAAGAGTAGACAACTGTAAAATAGTTTACAAACCTTATCGTGAGCAATCAACTGGGTCTTAACATGTCCAGAAACTTCATTGACTCTGCCCAATACTTGTCCCGTTTCAAGACCCCATATTGTGCAAGTGGTATCAATACTGCTAGTGCCAATAAGGTTAGGGTCTACTTCGTTCCAATCAAATGAAGTCAAAGGTGCGCAAAAGTCAGAGTTCTTGTTATTATTGAGCACACATTCAAATAGTGTGTAGGGTTCACCTGCACGCCATATGCGGAGGTAGTCTGTAAAAACCATTCATGTCAAAAATTAAATTCACAATCATAGTTATTCAAAAATTAAAGTCATTCATAGTCAAGAATTAAATTCACATTCATAGTCACCTGTAAAAATTAAATTCACATTCATAGTCACCTGTAAAAATTAAATTCACATTCATAGTCACCTGTAAAAATTAAATTCTCATTCATAGTCACCTGTAAAAATTAATTTCACATTCAAGTTTTATTTAGAGTAAGTTCTGCTGCAGAGGACTTTTTAAAGCCATACATATGTGCTTATAAGTTATTAAAATAAGTGTACTACCTACATTGTTGTGTACCTATGTACATTGATTTGCAATATGTTTTGTTTTAAGGTGAAGAAGCAATCAGAAAATTTCCAGCAATAAGTCTTTGATTTTTTTTTTGTGTTAGATGTGATATGTGTAGTTTGTTAAATTGGTATAGGGCGCATTCATCTAGTAGCTCACAACAATCAAAATACTCCTTCAGCCGTTCCACATAGCGACCTCGGCCATTATGGTCACCGCCAAGTCACACTTCATAATTTTCACTTACAACGACCCATGTCAAGAGGTGGGTTGAATAATCCGTTCCACTTGAGTTTACGATTGTAACACCCACAAGCAAGTGAAACAGGAAAAATCACAGTCCTGAGTGCGTGAGTCTCATGTGGAACTTAGCCATAGTAGTATTGTCATGATCATAAAACCTTGTACACATAAACAAAATTATGATATATTTATCAGCGTTCAATGCCAAATTGGCAAAGGTGTTGGAGCCAGCAACAACAAAAACAGAATGTGCACTATCTCACATGTATTAGTTTATTTTTGCCTTTTTATTCACTTTCTAATAATTTGTACAATGTCTTTCTTTTCATACTAATGTATTCTGACAGCTGTCACGTTACAGTTAAGGAATGTATTTTATCTTTTACAAAATTATTTTTGAATTTCTCTTTAACTATTCCAGTATCAAATTAAACATATACAAAAACTCACCACTTGTAGCAAGTAAATCTGGGTACACTCCCTTACTGTCTGGAATCCACATGATCTTTGTGGTTGGATATGGGTGATCAAATGTGCTCTTGGCACTAAACTCACTTGTCTCCTCATCTAAAGATATTATTTGTACCTGTAGGTGGCAGAAAGTACTTTATAAGGTCTACCTATGATCTAACATCAGGCAAAAGGCTACAAATAAAAATGGAAGGAGTAAAATAAAGAGAATTTACTATATCACACTAGTATGTAAATATATATTTAATTTAATTTAAATCGGCAGACACACACACTGTATATCCCCAAAATTAAGCAAGTTACGCTTGTGTTATGGGTAATATACAACGAACCACTCTAGGGCCGATCCCAAACACCCAGACCATAGTAAATAACGGAGAAAATATGTTTCCGAAATTTACTATACCAGGAATCTAACCCAGAGCCTCTGCGTTGCAGGGAGGTAAGTCAACAACGGCTTAGCCCGCTCAACCACAGAGGCTGTCAAATATATATAGAATTTCGACTAGTTGTTTTAATTTTTGTTATGGTAAATAACATAGACATAACTGTTTAGGGACATCTTAACAAAACTTGCTGTTGAAGAGTGTGCTATGATGTTATAGTTGTAATGTAAGGCTCTTGAATAAATATAACTTCGATCTTAAACTGACTTTTTATTTTCACTTTAGTAAGTATCTTTTTGTCATACCAAAAATGGTCTCTTTTTAACTGAATTCAAAACCCATGTCTTTTTTTACATTTTTTAATTCCTACCAATGAGAGTGAGTTTTATACACATCTCTTATTGGTTAATCATATCCTTACGCCCTGGCTAACATAGGCATATAGGTATTGATTAACAATAACAAAAGTAGATCATTATTTGTAATTGATAAAATAAATTTAATTAAATAAATAAGAAAATTGAAATAGATAATTATACATAATTTATTTTATGATTAGAAATTAAGATTAAACATGAATAGAAAACATAGCATAGATCAAAAGAATGTTGTTGCTATGTTTTTCATAAGGTAGCACTTGTCAAACGTCAAAAGCCAAATGCCAAAAGATTGACCTTGAACTTGACCTACTAAATCTACTTTTGTTTATGAGAATTAGATTAAAATATGAGTTTTATTTATTGCTAAAGTTTCTAATAGAAATGAAATGAAATCTAAGAAATGTATAAGCAAATATTTGAGTTGGAAACCTGAGCATGTGGTAACCAGGATTGTGGTATATTTTAAATAAATATAATATAAAACTATCTACAACTAAATGTGGTAAGTGCATCCATTACACTGTGATTATAGTAATTAATGTAAGTTCTATATTTTTCACTGGATTTAGAATATAATAAAGTGTTTAGCATATACTGATAATTTCAATGCATCCTTGAAACACTACAAACATTTCTTTTCTAAGATACCTTTTATTGCCAAAAGCTGGCAAGCAGACAGACAACTCACTTGCCTTATTATTGTATTCCTCTACAAAACTGCCCAAAGCAAGCCTGAACCTTTTGTCTGGTCTCACAGACCAGTTCATTGAGTATAATGGCCATGGGGCTTGATATCTGAAAAATGAAAATACTTAAATCATAATGAACAACTATATGCACCAGGAATGGTTGTCAAAAGTTCAAAAAATTATATACTAGTTAGATTAAAGTAATTATTTTTTTGTTCATAAGATACTAAATTAGAAAGCTTTAGTCTTGGAAAATACATTACTTACTTGTATATTTCCTTTCGTTTTGTACTGGAACTCGTAGTGCTAGAGCTGCTATGTGGCATAGACATTGTAACGTGTTATTTTCTGTAAAATTTAATTATAATAGTTGTAAAACTAGTACTTCATTCAAGCGACTAATATTGGAATTAGGTCCAATAGATACTCTTTTTATTATTTCAAACGTTAATCTATGAATAAAACGTTTATAATTCGTTCTTTGTATAAAAATACACCTCAACACACTGAACAGTTAGAAAATCATGTTGAAGGCTTCGAAATCTAAGTACCTGTTGATATTATTTGATTTTTTAGAAAGAGCAGATCTATATTCAATAACTATTTATAATAAATGCGGCACAATTATAATATATTTACTGAAATACCGCGATGGCTAAACAAGCATTATTTTATTTTTGTAAATTTGACAGCTGAGTGCTGACTTGACATTTGAATAAATGACATTACTGTACAAAATTGACAGTACCATTTTTAATTGAATCTGTTAATAGCTACAAGTCTTTATATCCTCTTTTCCAACTAGACGAGGTGATTTTTATATGAAGTCAATTTTGAAATAAGTACAAGATGAGGATGTTTTTAGCACGAAATTATATATTTATAAGGAGATTAGTAAACAGTAGTAGGCAGTAATTCTATGCCGTAAATAACAATGTAAGATTCCTAATTTATTTTGTTGTTATTGTTTGATTGCTAATTACTCTCCTATTCTTCGGGAATGTCACATAAATGATTTATAAAATTAAAAATGTCTTAAAACCACAACAATCATTCAGCAGTTCGGCCCAGTTATAAATATTTCGCGTGCATTCCTTCGCTTACTATCGGCGCACGATTAGTCCGGTTAAGGACAGCCGCTTTCTTTTCGTATTACATGTGACGGCTTTTAAGGGAGCAAATGTTGTATAATTATTTCGTAAGATCGTAATATGGATTAACGTAATAATAGCTGTGGCCTTAGACTGAATATTTATGATTTATTTAAAAAAACAACAAAGCTACTTTTCTGTCGATCTTCTTTTAACTATAGCTTCACACAATGGCATATAAAACCAATTTTAGATACATTAGAGTGTGTTATGACATAAACACGAGCATCTGGCGGAAATCGTGCATAAAGGATTGACTCTAGTTAAAAATAGTCGCGAAAGACTTTGTATAAAATAATAAAAATTCCCAGATTATTAAATGGATCATTTATTATTACTTTTTAAAGATTTCCCTGAAGTGGCTTTGTAACGTTTCATTCAGCTTTCAATTAAAGAAATAATATTGTTTCATTTAAAACATAAAGTGCGTTTAATATCAAGGTGATAAACCGTTTCTCAGAATTCACAAGTGCATAGTTATTAAGAGTCAACACTATAATACAAGCGTAACCTTTGTAGGTTAAGTTCGAGCGCGCCGCGCGGCTCTTGTCAAAACATGACGAATGGACGCACGGACAATGGATTTTGATACAAAAAGCTTTCCTTGACCTGTCATGTTTCTAATAAAAAAAAATCGTTTTTGCTTTTAAATAATTTCAAACGTAATAATATTTCTTAGGAATTTACGTGTAAATTTAGGCTTTTAAGCCACGGGATACCTTTGCAATTTTCAGGCATTTTTGTTACCTTTGGGCGTCTTTGCAAGTCGCGCCTGTAATTTTCCTATTATATAAATGTACTCTGTGCCTGTAATTAAAGGGCCATCCACAAATACCGTCACACAAATTTCATGATTTTTTGTCCCCTCCCCCTTCCTTGTCACAGATAGTCTCATTTGTGACACTCCTCCCTCCCTAGAGTGTGACATCACATAATTTGCAATTTAACATCAAGATATTATTAAATTAAAACAGCAGTTCCGTAATCAGTTTTATTTCTATTTAAATTATCTATACTATATTATAAAGAGGAAAGATTCAATTTTTTATTTGTTTGCATCCCAAACTACTGAACCGATTTGAAAAATTCTTTCACTGTTGGCAAGCAACATTATCCCCGGGTGACATAGGATATATTATATTTAAAAAAAAATAGGGATACTTACTAAAACTCCAATTACCTAAAATCGCGTGCGCTGCGAAAACTATTTATGATAGAATAAAATAATGTACCTACTACGACTTTGCAGAACATATCATTGTTTACAAAAAGTGTCGCGACAGCATATGTCTAACTATTATAGTTATGCCACAATAAGTGTTCTTTTTTTTAAATTTAATTAAAATGCTGCCACTAGAAAAGGCTCTTTATTTGTATCTTGGTATTCATCCTTATCAAAATAAATTACTTTATATTCAAGACTGCTTCAATAACTTTATATAACTTTTGAATGATTCAATTCGGACATTCCATTCGAAAGATATCATGAGTTTAAAAATATGAGTATTAGAAAAAAAGTTGCGTGGTCGTCGTGCACCTTGCTCGGCTAGCTAGGCTTATGCGATGTGAGCGTCACTGGGATACGGGCCGTACGGGAGGGAAATATTTTGAATTCGCTTAATAGGTAATTAAACTCAACAAACATGTTCTTTTTAGATTACCCGTGCGAAGCCGGGGCGGACCGCTATTTTCTAATAATGTAAACACTATGCTCATACAGATAGAGTTGGAAATATTTTGAAGTTTTTCGTTAATAGTTCAAATTTCATATTTACAACTTAAATATATTAGATTTTATTGTGACGGCGCGAAATTTAGGACCCCTCGCACCCCTTGTCACATTTCGTCGACTCCCTCCCTCTACTTAACGTGTGACGTACCTAAGTTATGGAAGGCCTCCTAACTAGAGAAGAAAGATTTGCGTAATCTATGAAAAATTGAAGAATGTGTTGTTGCCGAGGGATAGACGATATACCTATAGCAAAAAAGATGGCGTTCTGATCGCGTGTTATTGGCGCCGTTGCATTTCACTACAATAGCAAATATATTGTCATGGTAATTAATACATGCAATTTTAATGTGTTGCTCTATATAATAATAATAAATAATAAACTTTATTTTCAGTAACAAAAAACAGCTAGGTAGCATAACAAAATTTTTATATGTAGTACAGCATAAATATGTTTGTGACTGAGACCGAAACTAAGAATTATATTGTAGATAGATCCACCGTCGCTAGACAGCCCCGGATCTTGAATTTTTTCAAGGGGGAGTTAATAAACTGAAAAATGCCGCTCCCACTCGCCTATATTTTTACCTTAATCATCATTAATTGATGTTGCGTTAATTCCGAGTTGTGTATTTGTCTGCGCCCCCCTAGATCCAGCCCTGTCGCTAGAAGGCATTACGGGTATTCTCTTTATCGACGCTGGCGGACTTTGCTCATTATCTATGGGCCCGAGCGAAGGTTACCGGACGGTGTGTGGGACTTTCAACAGTCGGACTTCCATTCTGTCTACAAGATCTAAATTAACGAGAGCGAAGCCGCGGTTAAAAAAAGCTGGTAATGTTATAATAGTATGCTATTGACCACTTCGATCATTTGACTTGCCTTTCATCACAATTGTTTTAAAACGAAAGGCCGTCAGTCAAGGACTTATTGGACCGAGCATTGTGGTTCTATCATAATCTGATCGCCCTGAGGTCACTTCCCTAACACGTTGTTAATTATATCTCTATTCTCCAAGATCGTAACCGTTTGATATATCTATCTAAATATTAAACCTAGTTTCTTAAAACTAAGGTTCTCCTTATCGGTTATAACTATATCTTCTAGACAGTTCCTGGCGGGGCTTGTAATACCGGTAAAAATGGGGTATCTTTAATTATGCTAATTTCAGATAACGATAAAAAATAAATATCATTATAAAACGTAGCGTTATTTCTAGCCATTTTACCGGTAAAAAAAATAACATTAATACTATTTTTATCGGTAATTTTACCGTTATAACTATGTTTTGTTAACATCGTCGCTTTTTTTCACTCGCAAAGATCGTCAAACAGCAGTGCTAAGAGCGCGCGTAATATTTGGAGTTGTGTTTGTCGATTATTTCGGTAACATGCAGTCGAAATAAATAAAATTCTTAAAAATAGCAACGTCGCTTTAAATTACCGATACGTATAACGTTATACATGCGATTTTTAACGTTATATTAAAACGTTAAAATGATAAGTTACCAAGTAACGGTAAAAAAAATACCGGTATAGCATTATCTTTTCGAAAATACCGGTAATTAATTACCTATGTTTTTAAAGGTAATTGATAACGTTTTCAAGCCCTGGTTCCTGGTATACAAACAAATAAACGTAATATTAATTCTCCGTCATCCTAATTTGAAATGTCAGTTGCGTTTGGAGCTTATGTTTTGGAGCCCAGGGCAGTTCTCTTTATTTTGCTTTTCTCGGTCTTTGATATACGTTCGTATTATCCTTCCTGATGTCAAGCCAGCATTACTTAGGCCTGCTCTTTTTACCAGAATATGGTAGAAATGGCGTAGCCTAGACATTCCCCTACATTAAATATGTAGGGAAATGGCCGGTAGAAAAATGTGGCCATACCAGTGATGGCGATTATAATATGGCTGTTTATCTTTTATGTCACGGACAGGAAGTTTGCCGCGAAAACGACAGTATTTATCGCAGTTCTTCCGCATGATTACACATCTTTAAATAAACCTGAATACATTAATTTTATTGACAGTATTAATAGCATAATGCTAATAATTCTGTAGTCCAATTAGAGGAAGGTTGTAGGCTAATAAATATAAATATTCTTTCTTCGCAATATTAAGAAAAAAACATTCTTCATTCATCGCCGTCATAGATAATAAATACACTTCATCGCCATCAATTGGAAAACCTTCAAAACAGAAATTTTGTCCACAACAATGACTAGCGAAAAAAAATAAAACAAAGAGTAATCTGGAATAACATTTGTTTTTATTAGTCTGTTATAATGTAAACACAATGTAGAAATATGAACGTGAAAACATCGAAACCAATGGAATTATCGAATGATGAAAATGATGAATGGGTAGTCTAGTATGTCATCTTGAGTTTTTGTATCTGCTGTATAAAGCGGGAGGTGACGTGAGGTAAGCTTATTATTTTACAATAATGCAAAGTAGCGAGATAGAGAAATACATATACACATCGTTATGATTGATGGAAACGGAGTCAAGTCATGAACAAGCAAAAGAACGGGGGCTCTAAATATCATGGCGTTGAGAAGATAGGTTAATCTATGGATGTTTGATGCACGGATTTTAAGTAGCGGGGTGGTGGAATGGGAGGCAGGGAGGCATACTTATCCCTACTATAACCCCTATGGTCCGGAGATATTCTTCCAAATATTTCAAGAACTCCGGACCTTAGGGGCTGCAGAAAAGGTAAGTATACCTTCCCCACTAGCCACTATGCCCACCCACTACTTAAAATTTGTGCACCGGATATCTGAGTAGCAGCCCGAAGATATTCCAACGATTCCATTGCGATAGTGTCCAAAATTCGTATTCTACTAAATCCACAATATCTTCTCGATATCGTTACGGCGGTATAATAATAGAAAATTGACATTAACCATTAGTAAAAAAGGCGTTACCCAATATTGAAAAGCTACAAAAATTTAAAACATTTTATTCGCGACTTCTCGCTTATAAATGTTATTTATAAAGACGGAGAGGCTTGCCACGGACGCGCCATTGAAGTTATCAGAATACCAAAATCATCTATCCGTGCAGGAACGAAGAAAGAATATAATTTCCTGCGTCGAGGCTGCCTGTCATAAGAGGCGACAAAACAACCTACAGCCAGGTGGTTAGGGCATTTGCCCGTCTGGATGGCTACTACCCCTGGTCAGAGTATGTCGCCATAACAACCTTGTGTCGTGTTCCGGCATTAGCGGCCAGGTTCCCGTTTCCCTTAAGAGAGCAGCAGCGCATTTGTAGCACCTTTAATGTTGCAAATGTTTATAGGCGATGGTAACCGCTTTCCATCAGGTGGCCGTCTGCTTGTCTGCTGAACTCATGCAAAAAAATAATCAGGCAAACCGATTGAGACGACATTGTCCGGTGATTTTGACGAGATAGTAATAGCAGATTTGGGCACTTGGTAGCAGGAGTTAACTTTCCTTACACGGACTCTTAGACGGATCAAACAAATTTAATCAATTTGGTTGAAAGGTTATGAACTGAAAGAACACGAGATGATGTTAAATGTTTCAAATTTATATTTACACATGTCGAGGTGGCGAAATCCGTCAATGTGGTTCATACACTGCTCGTTTTTATAACTTTTTTAAATGAAATTTAACTTAGCTTCACTGACTGATTTGTTGTTCTCGTAACTATTCAATCACAGAAATAATGAGAGGTGTATGGAGTTCCTCCACTGACGGACTTCGCCACCTTGACTGTACTTATTATTAACATAATTATATGGATTACTTTCGTTGATTCATTTAAATTGAAAGTCAGAAATATACCGTCTAATATCGGCTCGACTGGAACATTTGAAATTTGACATTACATACTTGACATAATTTTATCTATTATCTGTCTATAATTTGACATGTTTTTACTTTTGAATGAATATAGTCATTGTTGGAATACCGATAATATTTTATGACATCTTTAAAAATGGCGTAGGACGACTTTGTAAAATGCTATGAATACTTAGTATAGCTATTACATACGTACTATTATATATTTTACAGTAATTATAAAAATACGTCTGTTTTCAGAATCGACCCTCCTACCCACGAAATATGTCAACAGAGTTTCCAAAAACAACGATTCTAAATGTTCAATTTTATGCCAAAAAAGACTACCAGATTCCATCGTTTGAAACGTTCGATTTACCTCAAAACGAAGGGCCAAAAATGTATGGACTATTATACGACGCAGTTACGTCACATTGCACTGTGGACAGGCATCTTTTTCGCTATAATGTTTGGATTGAGGACCTTATATCAAAAGTACGTTCAAGAGAGCGTGTCTAGTACAAGCTTTCTGTCTGCGTATCCGAACCGACATCGTCATCGAAATCGAATAGATTATTAAAATTTTTAAAAAGGAACAATATTTTAATTTCTAAATTCTTTTTTTAAACAGCTCAACTCTGCTGTTTCAATATCTTGGGCTATGATCCACTAGTAGCTCACAACGACCATGTTCACGACCGCGATTTTCCCGTTCCACGCTTATTCGACCCACCTCTTGACATGGGTCGTTGTGAGCGCTGCGTGAGCAAAAATCATGACGTCATTAGCGACGTTTGCGCCACGACCATAATGACCGCGGTCGCCTAGTGGAACGGCAGACAGAGCATTTTGGGCATTGTGAGATACTAAAGGAACGCGCCCTTGGCGTTGCGAAGATATTCAAAGTACTATTCCACGATAGTGTCAAAAAATCGTGTTCTTCTAGATCCACAATATCTTCTTGATATCTTCGCAGCTAACAAAATTATGAACATTATTTCACGAGATTTCGCTTATAAATATAGAATGGCGCTACGGGCACGCGATTATGATTTACAGAATACTGAAATCAAGCAAACCTACGACTGAGACCATAGTGTCCGGCTTTGACGAGATAGTAATACCAGAATTGGGCCCCTGGTCACTATTCGTTACCAAAATTTTCGTATCTCATGAGGAAAGTCGATTCACCAAATTGCACTAACTGTGGTGACTGAAATATTCAACAGTTGCTGATGAGTCAAAATGTTATGTTAATATAAATTTGAGGCATTCAATCTCATCGAATGTTGTAGTATTCTTTGAATACGGTCCTTTCAACCAAATGATTCAATTTAGTTGAATTGTACAATATCAGCTAAGTTAATGAAATTAAACTCTACATGAAAATTTAAGCATCGTATTAATAGCAGTTTCCACTTAAACTTTGGCATGAATTTAAATCATACATTGTTCAATTTTATTGGTATAAAGATAAACCAGCTGTGTCCCACAGTTTCAACTCTGTAAAAATACTGCTGAGCGTTTTTGTATTCTACTGTAATTAATGCATTAATGCAATGAATATCTAATGAGATATTCATATTCAGAGAGAGAGAGAGAGATAACATTTTATTGTACCACCATTACAGAAAAGAGAAAAAATTATAGCCTAAAAATATTCTAAATGTTCTCAATGGGCAGTCTTATCGTTAAGAAGCGATCTCTTCCAGACAACTCGTATTCATAATAATACATAGAAATAGGGCTTCACCATACGACCCACAGTTGGATTGGGGTTCCGCATTTTAGGGTATCAAACGGTAAATATACCACCCCCACATTTGTCAAATGAAACTAGCCGATTTCAAAAGTTGATCATTTCGTTATGCAGTTTCGAATGGTATCAGAAATATCTCAAAAGACTTCTTTAGCAGCGCTTGTTCATCGCCTAGGATTTACAGCGATAATACTCGAAGAAGATACGAGTGCTTTAGTTGCTAAACGTCTGTAACTTCATGTATCATTAGAAGCGTCATCACAAGCTAATACTATATATATATATATATATATATATATATATATATATATATATATATACTAATAATACTTACCTATTAATAGTAACATAATATAACTGTGAAAGTAAATAAGAGAATTGGTTATTTCAAATTATTGGGGTTGTTAACAACCACTTAAAATTAATACTCACAAGCTTAGGGCATGTGAATATCATAATGTTTATATTAGCTTTTGGATTTTAATTTTCATAAAATCTTGTTAAGGAGAAGTAAAAAAATAATCAAGGCCATTAATTTCAAGTTATAACAGCGGAAGTTATATTTAAAGTTAAAAACACCTAAAGTAAGTCAATATCGAAACTCATTAATTTCAAATCCAACATTTAAATCATTAAATCCTTGAACTTTAACAGTGAACTGCTGTATCCTGCAAGTAAATAACATTTATTAATTAGTGATTAACCGACGATTACGTTTGCATCCGCAATAAAACTTAATAATTTACACTTCCTAAACAGGCTGGTCTGAAGTTCTTCACGATTTTGAGCTCCCAGTTGAGATTTTCCCACAGCATTACAATATGGGGCTCACCAAAAAAGGTGTCATAGCTTCCAACTAAGGTTTTTAATATTTGAATATGTAGCTTTTAGAACAGGTGTTCTACTATTCTTTTGAAGCTGGCAGGACATTGACAATACCACAGAGGGCCTCAAGTTAAGCGGCCGCTTTCGCAGATTAGTTTGACGTATATGACAAGAATCAAAATAAAGCGGAACTCTAAGCAATCTTACAACGCCTAGTATATTTAGACACGTACCAATTTTACTAAACGATTCTCCAAAAGCAGCCGTTTTAGGTCCTCTGGTGTTGCAAGGTTTTAACCGTGCAGAAAGTGAGTAAGAATACTATTTCCTGCGACCGGGCGGCCTGTCGTAAGAGGTTATAAAACAACGCATAGCGAAGTGGTAAGGCATTTGCCCGTCTTGATAGCTACCAACTCTGTTCTAGGCTATGCCACCATAATAATCTTGAGCAGTGTTCCTGCACCAGTGTCTAGGTCTCTGTTCTCCCCTTCAAGGCAGCCCCTAGCATAGCCGACGATAACCATTTTTCATCAGGTGGGCAAGCTGTCTTCTATGCAACCATAGATTAACCTAAGCGGTCTCTTCCAGACTACTTGTGGCAGGCATATTACTAATTAGGAGTGGCGGGGGTGGTATACATAATTATTGTATGATTACTTACATTTTAATAATAAATATATCTAGTCTTGCCATATAATAGGTTGGGGAAAAAGTCTTTTCGCATATAGTATGTATGAACTTGTAATAAGATTTATTTGATTTATACCATTTGTATCTGGCTAGTTTAGGTATCGATGAAAAGTTTTAATTTAAAAGAAGACAATTCCACATTCAAATTAGGAAAATGTGTGATTTTCATTTGTTTTTCTTATTGTTAAAATGAGTGAATCTAATGAAGAAATTCCATACATTTTAAAATTTTACTACAAAACAGGTAAAAATGCAACACAAGCCGCGAAAAAAAATTGTGATGTTTATGGACCTAATGCAGTATCTGTGAGAGTAGCGCAAATTTGGTTTAAGCGTTTTCAATCCGGAAATTTTGATATCAAAGATGCACGTCGCTCTGGTCGCCCTGTTACGGACAAAATGGATGCCATTTTTGAAAAAGTGGAGCAAGATCAACATATTAGTAGTTACGATGTAGCTGGAGAACTGGAAATAGACCACAAAACGGTTTTAGCGCATTTGAAAAAAGCTGGGTACACAAAAAAGCTCGATATTTGGGTGCCTCATGAGCTTACTGAAAGAAACCTAATGAACCGTGTACTCATTTGTGATTCTTTATTACGACGTAATGAAACCTAACCATTTTTGAAGAAGCTGATAACTGGTGATGAAAAGTGGATCACATACGACAAGAACGTGCGAAAAAGATCGTGGTCAAAGGCCGGTCAGGCTTCATAGACTGTGGCAAAACCCGGGTTAACTCGCAACAAGGTGATGCTGTGTGTATGGTGGGATTGGAAGGGCAATATTCATTATGAGCTGTTACCGCCAGGCAGAACGATCAATTGAACTGTACTGCGAACAACTGATGAGATTAAAGCAGAATTAATCAACAGAAGGGGTGTGGTTTTTCACCATGATAACGCTAGACCTCACACATCTTTAGCCACTCAGCAAAAATTAGTTTGGCTGGGAGGTGTTAATGCATCCGCCGTATAGTCCTGACCTCGCACCTTCAGATTTTCACCTCTTTCGGTCTTTGCAAAATTCCTTAGGCAGTGTCACATTAACATCTCGAGAGGACTTTATCGCAGTTTTTTCATCAGAAGCCCCAAAATTTTTATAGCAATGGGATCACGTCCCTATCTACAAGATGGCAAAAAAGTTATCCAACAAAATGGCATCTACATACTTTAGTCAAATTTAAATAAACTTTATAAAAAAGCATTTTGAATTTTTATATAAAATGCGAAGAAACTTTTTCCCCAACCTAATATATTGTAACAAAGATTTTTTTTTCTATTGCAAATACCATTTATAAGTTTTACAGTGTGTTAGTTTAATATATAAATATAAAACAATTAAAAATATAAAAAGCTTATTCGAAGCGGCTTCCATTGGCTGCAATACAGTCCTTTAAACGTTGAGGCCAGTAATCAATAGAAGCACGCACTCTTTCCATGGGAAAATTCTTTACTGCCAATCGTATGGATTGTTTTAGGGACTCCAAATTATCATGGCCTTTAGAGCAAGCCGTGCTATCTAAAACTGACCCTAAATCATAATCCAGCGGATTAAGATCGGAACTAGACGACGGCCAGTCTTCAGCTCTGATGAAATCCGAAACGTTCGTTTCCAACCAAGACCGTGTGGAACGAGCTTTATGACCCGGCGCCGAGTCTTGCTGAAAGGACCATTCCTGGTTATTGAACATGGTGTTGTTAAGGGGCTTAACTACCTTCTCAAGAATGGTATCTTGATACACTTGTGCCGATGTTTAGATACCTTTTTCACAAAAATATGGCTCAGTCACTCCTTCATAGCTAACACCCCACTAAACCATCACTGAAGACGGATAATGTCCACGTTGCACTCTGACGACTAATTGAGAAGCTTCCTTAGAACTTTGAGCATAAATACGGTTATTTTGTTTGTTAAAATGTTCCTCAATTGTAAAAATTATCTCATCCATAAACAAAATTTTTCAATGACCTCCCTTTGCGTACCGCTCCAGTAGTTGTTTCGATTTTACTACCCTATTCTTTTTTAAATTATGAGTTAAGAAATGACCAGTGCGTCTTTTATAGGCTGCAAGTCCTAAGTCATCTTTTAAAATACGCGACACGGTTCTATGTGATATCTTCATCTCCCGAGATAAAATCTTTTGCTTTCGGACAGGATTTCTTCGAACTCTTTCCCTTACTGCTTTGACCACCTTCTTCGTACGAACACTACGTGGACGGCCAGATCTTTTTCTGTCACAAACAGAGTAGGTCTCATCGTACCTATTAATAGCCCGGTATACAAACATTTGACTAATACCAAGCGTATGGAGAGTTTTAAAAATTGCATTTGGCTCCATACCTACTTTGTGTAATGCAATCACAGTGATTCGGTTCTCTTTATCGCCCCACTCCATTTTAATATCGCAAAATGTTGTACAATGTATTGGCGCTAAAATGAGAAAACACAATGAACAATCATATAAAAATGACAGATTCCAAATTCAAATGTAATGTTTTATTTATTTTCAATTGTAAGAGTATTTATTTATTGGGGTTGTCTGGAAGAGATCGCTTTTTAGCGATAAGACCGCCCTTTGTACACAACTAGATATAATTTTAGTCTTTAAGTTCATTTTTGTATTAGTGTATAATAAAGTGTTATCTATCTATCTAGTATTTATGGCCAGACTAAGTATAACTATACTATACTAATTTAAACACATAAGTTATATATATACAAGATATAGTAATAAAATGCAACTATTTAGACATAATAAACAAATAGCTATATGCAATATAGTAGGTACTAATTACATAAAATTGCATCTGTATATATAAAATTCTTTTGTACGTTTGTATATGACTGAACTCCTCGTAAACGGCTGAACTGATTTCGACGATTTTTTTTGTGTGTGTTCAGGTGGATTCGAGAATGGTTTAGATTCATAATTGCACCCGCCGATTGGCGCCACAATCGGCTCGCATCGCAATCTAAATTATACTTCTTCAGGGCAGAACAACGTCTGCCGGTACAGCTAGTATATTTAGCAGATAGTATTTCCTGACCAAGTTAAAGTTTCGGGGTCCAAATAACTATTATTATAACTCTTAAATGTTAATAGAGTTAATAGTTCTCGCCTAGTTTCTTTTTAAAATACCTTTCGAGCAGTTTAATATTCAATGTTCAATAGGGCTAAGCTATATTTAAAAAAAACCTGGTACTTTGCAACTTTAAGTAAAACACTTGCATTTTTATTAAAGGATAAAGAAAGTATTTTTTTTACAAAACAGTCCTTGACATATCTGGAACATAGCTGTACAAATGCAATGCATGCTCGCCACCTGTTTTACTAGTTAAATCTCTCATTGAAATCCTTATTAAAAGGACATAAAGTTTAAATTGGCGTATTTCTTAAATACAAGTAATGTTGCACAATTTCACTTGCGATGCGGCCCGCGGCAATGCTATTCGATTCGGTTTCGGAACGCATGTGTATTTGTAATATTGTCGTAGGCTGAATAATCAATGGTGTCTTAGTCTCTTGTGATTTGACAGGTGTCATTGAACGAAGATATTGCCGGGAGTTTGCTAATTATATATTTTTTATTTGGGCTTATGGCTTGGCAGCTAGGCCTTTAAATCAGATATTAGATTACATACCGCTGGCTACCTTCCATTAGAGACTCACAACGACTACGGTAACGACTGCGATTTTTCCCGTTCCACTTGTTTGCCGGTGTTACAATCGTAAACCCAAGTGGAACGGTTACTCGACCACCCTGACATGGGTTGTCATTTTCGCCACGACCACAACGACCGCGGTCGGCTTGTGAAACGGCTAATGGAGCATTTTGGTCGTTGTGAGCTACTATTGGAACGCGCTGGTATTGTCTTCATTTAAGTCTACGTATAGCTCAGCTGAATTGTAAGTTATCAATTGACGTCATTCAACGGGATTCTTGTGACAACTCGAAAGGCCACATTTGACTACAAAGTTCACATTTCTCATAAAAACACATAATTACTACTCAAAAATATCAATATCCTAAAACTGTTGTTCATTTTAGAGTAGTTTTACACACTGTTAGAAAATAAAAGTGCAACAGCACGACGTCCTCTTTCAGTTCCCGCCAAAAACTACTGCTAATTATTTAGGGAATACGTATTTTGGGTGCGAACGTGATGTTTTGCTGTGCAGTTTTATATTCTTATAATCTATACCCATTATTGTTTAATAAAAGCGAGAAAGTAAGTAGCGGTCTATAAAACAACAAAAAGATCAGTACCTTACTGCTTCGTCTGGGATAATGTTATGATTAGAGGTCGTTTTACGCCGATGTAGCAATGGGTTTAATGCGTTATTTGTAATGCGATATTATTATGCTGAAGTCTCCCTGGGGAGGATCTTTTATTGTATTTTTCTTTTCTTTTCATTTTCTCATTAATACATTCTTACTTTCTATTACATATTTTCTTTATACTATTCTACTGTGTATCTATTTATTTATATCTACTGTTTTACTCTTATTTCTCTATTACATATTTACTTTTTGGTCTATATTACTACTTTTAACGAATAGTTACATTGGTGCATATACATACGTTATCTGTGAATATTTAACGTCATTAACAATTAATAACGATATCGTATCACAAATTACGCGCTAAACCATTGCTACATCTGTGTGACTCGGACGATAACTGTAACATTGAATTTTTGGCGGGAACTGAAAGAAGATGTTGTGCTGTGCAGTTTTATTTTCTAAAAATGTGTAAAATTACTCTAAAATGAACAATAGTTGTAGGATATTGATAGTTTTTGAGTAGTAATTATGTGTTTTATATTTATATGTGAGAAATGTGAACTGTATAGTCAAATGTGGCCTTTTGAGTTGTCACAAGAATTCCGTTTAATGGCACCAGCTGATAACCTACAGTTCAGCTGTGCTACACATAGGCTTAAGAAAATGAAGAAACTACGTTATAATCTAAAATCTGGCTTAAAGGACTAGCTGCCAAGCCATAAACCTAAATAAATAAAAATTGTAACATTATCTCAGATGAAGCAGTACAAAAAATAAAGATACAAAAAATAATAATAAACTTGGTTTAGAATTCACAACGTATTTTTGGATCTTTGTTACCTTGAGTAAATGGATTTAATTTCAAATTAGTTTCTGAAAAACTTCCGGCATTACAATTTCGATGATTATACTGTGTTATATTATACTACTGTTACGAGTTAGCGAGACTCGAATTAAAATGCCGTTAGAATTATTATAGAGTTTATTAGAACTATAGAAACACGTATAACACAGGTACAAATATAACCGAACACAAAAAATCCAAACATAGTACAGAAGGTCGTAATTCAATAAAACGCGCAAAGTCCGTCACTATTAGATTCGCGAATGTACACACGTCACTCCCGTATCGTAGTTGTAGCTCAACTGACCCCCTTTATCAATCCAGCCATTTTATACTGCACTAATACAAATGTGCCCGCCCGTATCGTCGACATAATTTCCTAGAATCAGCTTGTACTTAATCCGTAACACCTGGCTAATGATGCAGCCTGCAAGCGGCCGTAAACGAGTACAATAGAACAATAAATAGGCTATTCTCCATAATACTAGAAATGTATGCCAATAAATAAGTAAACAAAAAGAAGACGATC
Source organism: Dendrolimus houi (assembly GCA_039645545.1). Classification (NCBI taxonomy): domain Eukaryota; kingdom Metazoa; phylum Arthropoda; class Insecta; order Lepidoptera; family Lasiocampidae; genus Dendrolimus; species Dendrolimus houi. The sequence goes on along the minus strand of CM077128.1, from coordinate 21,946,906 downwards.
ATAAAAGGTTTACAATTAGTTCAAATGCCGACAGGTAATAAAATATGCTTTTACAGACTGTACGTGGAATTTGTCTCTGTAGAAGTCTAAGTTGTAACACTATATTATAATCTTATCCCCCTTAGTGAAAGAAGCGACTACCTCGCCCTCGTAATTCTTCCTCACACAGACTGTTTGCTACCCCTGTTTCCAAAACTAACAACAATATGAAAATCTGCATCGTTGTACAAATACCTACAACAAATATTTTAGTGACATAGACATTTTTAAATCTTCTAAACGAATATTAAAGTCAACAGTTGTTAGTAAAATAAAGTTATTAATTAACTATAGCTGTGCTATCTAACCTGAAAGAATTTTTCAAATCAGACCAGTAGTTCCTGTGACGTCGTCCGCGTGGAATTTGTTTTCAAAACCCCCTCGATTTTAAAATATTCTTCATTGGTGCTCCGCTCCTATTGGTCTTAGCATGATAATATACAGCCTATAGCCTTCCTCGATAAATGGGCTATCTAGCACTGAAAGAATTTCTCAAATCATACGAGTAGTTCCTGAGATTAGCGCGTTCAATCAAACAAACAAATTCTTTAGCTTTATATATTAGTATAAGATAAGCTTCAAAAGGAATGTAATGTTTATATTTAGATTTAATAATTTAGTTATGTTTAGTTTATCCGTTAGAAGTGTCACAGTATTAGATTGATTAGATAATTAATTTTGGTGTAGTGTATGTGTAACTTATTTATATTTCTGTTCTTCTTCGAGATAATAAGTATCCATTTTGGTTTAGATGTATTATTATGTATTGTTAGGCCTTAAATTTATTGAAATACTGTAGGATACTTTTTAATAATAGATTAATTGGTAATTACAGAGAAATGCTTTATTTAGAAATGCGTACATACTTATATATAGAGATAAATAAATTTGAAGTGTCTGTTTTTAAATGTACATGAAAGTATAGATATATAATACGGTACTTATATAAAAAAATCAATTTTTAACATTTTTGTCCGCCTGTTTGTATGTTTGTTTGGATGTTCCGGCTAATCTCTGAAACGGCTGGACCGATTTTGACGGGTCTTTCACTGGCAGATAGCTGATGTTATAAGGAGTAACTCGGGCTACTTTTTCCTGTTTTACTTTTTTTGGAGTCCGGGAAAAAGAGTTGTAATATAAATACATAGCAAAATTAACTCATAATAATAATACCAAATCGCATAACATCAAGAAGTCTAAGATCAGGACATCAAGATTGTTTTACAATTTCGATTTCCTTATAAGGTGTTGTAAATCCGCTATTAAGTAATCCAGTGTCAGAAATCGGAGTACATTTTGCTTCCCACGGCCCGCGTCTTATTTTTTGCTACAACTACGGAATGGAAGTCTAGGCAGAACAATTTCGTGATCTGTATTTCGTGGTTCGTTTTCTTGGTAAATATTGAAATGAACAAAGCATTTATGGTTATAATTTCATAGTAACTTGTGGTATACAACATTTATTCTTATAAATAGTCTAGTAGTAGGCCCAGCAGACGTTGTCTCTTCCTGAAAAAGTAAAAATATAGAACCCGTTTGCAGCGCTACCTATCGTGTCCAAATGTGAATCTAAATCTATATACATAAAACTGCATCAAAACCGGTCCAGCTGTTTAGCAGTTCAATGACATATATATGTATATAAAAATGTATCTATTATACGACAAATAAATTTAAATTAAAAAAAACCCATTTATGTAATAAAGATTTTTTTTATCTTTCATCCCTGCATCCAGAGCCACGACATCATATATGCCAGTTATTTAAACGATGTATAATCAGAAATGACATAACTGACAGGTCCGAAATAACTCAACGAATTAAAAAAAAGCAGGATTTTATTTGAGTTATATTTTTAACAGGTTATAGTTTCGTTTTTAATTTTGTAGAATATTGATTGTTTTGTAACTATAAAGAATGCTAGAAGAACCATTCTTTAGCTATAAACCTGCGCTTGAGTTTTCGTATATTTCGCACCACACACATGCCTCTGTGGAACAGAGGTAATCAACCCAGGATACCACGGTCTTTCTTGCCGCCGCAGTGCCGGCAGATCGTATGCCACGCCGCCTTGAATGATGTTTTACGTAGAGCGCTTGCCACCGCTAACGTGCCGGCTTTATTGGAGCCAAACGGTATTGCACGTGACGATGGTAGGCGTCTTGATGGAATTACTCTAATTCCCTGGTAGCGTGGCAAGCCTTTAGTGTGGGATGCGACCTGCGTAGACACGTTGGCCGCATCTCATTTACCTAATACGTCTAGATCAAGACGGTTTGGTGGCGGAAACAGCTCAAGCGGCGCAAATATGCAACACTCAGTGAGAGTTATATGTATGTGCCGTTTGCTGTCGAGCCGCTTGGACCGTAGGGTTCTGAGGTCATGATCCTCTACCAAAATTTATCAAAACGACTCATTGACTCTTCAGGTGATCAGAAGGCTGGTGCTTACCTCGGGCAACGGATCAGTATGGCGATCCAGCGAGGAAACGTAGCCAGCCTTCTGGGCACCTTACCCGTAGAAGACGGTGATCTAGGCTCAGTACTCTACTTATAGTCTTGAGGGACTATGGGTAGAATACAATACAAATAAGTCAAGTTTTCTTTTATTGTATTAGATTATTTATAAATTTCTTCATTGTAATAGCTTATAATTTATGTAGTTAACCATAAATACATAGTGGAAACAACAATTTTATCTTAATTTTTAATCTTAATTCTGAATATATGATGTTATTCTTAAACTCTTTCATATCCCGGAACATTTTTGGTATAATGGATAGAGTGCTAAGATATTAGATAAGGGAAAAATGCTTGCCACAGATATAAATAAAGGCACCCAATAGACTCAAAACTAGCTTGAGTTATTGTTGCCAGCTCAAAACTATGCCTATTTCACGTAATACCGTTGCCAAACCAACGCGACGGTCAGCCGGACGCGTACGGCCTTGCATTGTCACGGCGTATTTGTGATTTGCTTTGTCGTGATCAGAATTACTGTTCGGCGCAAGAGGGATTTTTGGCTGTACACCAAAAACTTTACGTGGTTACTTTAGAATTCTTAGCAAGGGTGTATATATTTTCAGCGGCGGGCTTAGGGGTTGGTAAAGATGGCAACTGAGCAGAGCCTTGCACTTGCAGGGGCAGTTTTTATTCGTGCAGGAATGGAGAAAGAATACAATTTCCTGGGCCCGGGCGGCCTGTCGTAAGAGGCGACAGAACAACTCACAGCCAGGTGGTAGGGTATGTGCCCGACTGGATGGCTAGCATCACTGGTCTAGAATATGCCGCCGTAACAAGCTTGAGTTGTGTTCCGGCATTAGTGACCAGGTTCCAGTCTCCCTTAAGAGATCAGCAGTGCATTTGTAGCACCTTTGGTGTTGCAAATGTCCATAAGCGATGGTATCCGCTTTCTATGTAGTGGGTCGTCTGCCTGTCTGCTGAACTCATGCAATAAAAAATAGTGCCTCACGGCCTTTTTTTATACTAGATGTAATCATGGACACCCTACCGCTCGGGGAGAATAGTAGGGTAGTGTTGGATTCCCGATGGTATGCTCGGACCTACCAATTAAACCACCTCTTTAGTCCATCTCGACGCCGGATGTCAGGACCTCTGGAACCTAAGACACATCCGATGGTCCTGACGGCGACGGCTCATAGAGCCGCTCTTACATAGAGTGGAATGTTGATTTACTACCGTTATCAATTTGCGCGTGAGAAATCAGCGCAGCGCCATCTCTAGACCGGCATCTGAACGATAAGTATTTCTACCTTATCGTTCATAGACATTGTCAGGGCGAGAGGGATTGGTGCCACAATCTAAGTAGAAAAATTCCACAAAGCACAAGGGCATCACAAAGTTTTACTACCCAGGGCCACGTATTGGTAAAGGGTGAATCCTATATATTGTTACGAGGTACAGGACTCAAATTAAAAATGCTGTTGGAACTACTATAGAATTTATTAGAACTGTACAAACACGTATAAAACAAATACAAATAAAACTGGATGCAACCAGTTCACACTGCACGATTCAATGCAATTCGACACGTGCAAAGTCCGTCGTCTATATCGCTAATCGAGAGTACTACAAACGTCTTACTCGTATCGTAGTCGTCGTTTGACTGCCCTACCCCTCCATTCGGGCAAAATTTTTAATACTAACTATACAGTACAAAAAAAATCGGCCGTGCAATGAGTTTCCAAGAAATAGTAATTTGCACACATGGTTATCTATTCCTGCGTACGGCCAACAAAGTCGAAAATAATAACAATAGGCTATTGTCTAATTGCAAATTTTAAATACGAAGTAATCAAAAGAACTCCGAATGCGAGAGGGGCAATAAACAAGATGCGCAGCATTTCTTTGTCGGTATGTGACAATAGGTATGCAGGTGGCCCAACTTGTAACAATATTCTTCGCTTTAAATCGGTCATTGAAGTAAACTTCAGTTCTCTGCTTCGTGGAAAATGTGGTTCTTTTCGGCTTAAAAGGTTAATTACTGCATCAGGATAGAAACTATGACCTATCCTTCTAGTGTAATAATACGTTAAAAGATCGATAGTTTGTTTTTATTGATTCGGATTTTTTTGTATCAGTTTACCGAACTTCTACCATCGTCGTTAATAGAGATAAGATTGCTTAATGTCAGGGGCGTAGCTACCGCCGTATCAGCCGTATCAATGATACGATAATATAATGATACCAGTTTACAGGGCCCCCGAAAATGTGAAAGCAAAAATTCCTAAAATGTGATCCACAATCATTTATTTAGCTATGAATGATTTGATAAATAATTTTACCGAAAAGAAGTCGAGAAAAGTGTACCTTTGACTTGCCTTCCTTTGGGCCTCCCAAAACATTTTGGTACAGGGCTCGTCTAAGGCAAGCTACGCCACTGCTTAATGTATTTTTGATTACTGGAGAGTGTGCGGCTAAACATCGATCTGTATCTCCCAACACTAATCCAGCTACGGAAGTCAAGGCACTCTGGTCTACGCCATCGTTTCATAGTGCATTCATCGTGCAAACGCAACGTTTTGTCTCTACATACCTTTTACGTACTTACAGAGCTGTGGAATGCACTATCAGAATCTGTTTACTGAAAAGTACAACGCAGGTGTTTTCAAATCTCGTGTGAATAGGTATTTAATACTAAGGTCCGTCTCCGAATGTACATTGTAAAAATACTAAAAACATAAATAAATTAGAATCTCCCACATTTAGGCTCCATAAAGTTTACGATAGTTTCGTGGGGCAAACTGTAAAGCTCTTCAACAAAATCCCACAAAACGTTCAACAGTTTTCAATAAACAAATTAAAAAAAATATTAAATAAAGCAACGTATGTGCGAGAAGGCGTATTATACGACGAAAGATTTTTTAGATGACCGCACCGCCACCAAGCTTTTTCAGTAATCATTTATATATTTTTTTTTAACTTCTATTAGTATAAACTACATTTAAAAAAGATAAATAATAACAATAATGTTACATGCGGTCAAAGATAAGCGCACAGCTGTCTGTCGTAAGCGCAGCTTATTGTCTTTCCGGATTTAGGAATTCTTTTGTGTTTTGGATTTGTAATTAAGAAAACCATGCTATTGTTTTTCTACTTGTTTTATAACCATCATTAGCGTCGAACTAATCCCTATTGTTATTGTTTTCGACTTCGTTAGCCGTTCGCAGGTGTGCAAGTTACTATTTCTCGGAAACTCAATGCGCGCGGCCAATTTTTTTGTACTGTGTAGTTGATATAAGACAATGCCTGACTGGAGGGGTGGGCAGTCAAGCGACGACTATGAGACGAGTAAGACGTTTGTAGTACTCTCGATTAGCTATATAGATGACGGACTTTGCGCGTGTCGAATTGTATTGAATCGTGCAGTGTGAACTGGTTGCATTCAGTTTTATTTGTATTTGTTTTATACGTGTTTGTACAGTTCTAATAAATTCTATAGTAGTTCCAACGGCATTTTTAATTCGAGTCCTGTAGCTCGTAACAATAATTATGAAGTAAAGATATGTTGCGGGCGAGTTTGATGCGCCGCTTCTTACTTTTTAACAGTAACTAAAATTGATTAGGAACCGGTGGTAGACTCAAAACTTTTAATAAGTAATCTGTAAGATTCCATATTGAAATAAATACTTTCATTTTCATACACGTAAACATTTCAACCGATGGTAGAGGTATGTATTGTTACGACCTATTCGCCGACAAAGACAAATTCACACCTGCATACCTGTAGAAACACATTTTATTACCTTTCGGCATTTGGACTTCTTTTGTTTACTTTATGTTTAAAATTTGTGATTAGAAAACAGCCCATTGTGTATTGTAATCTTTTATGGCAGTCATTAGCCAGGTTGCGGATTACGATTTCTAGGAAATTGCGTCGACGCTTGCCAGGCAGACATATTTATTTGCATTTGTGCAGTATAAAGCAATGACCCGATTGAGGAAGAGGGAGTCGAGCGATAACCACGAGCGAAGCAAGTCGTGTTTACTACAATCGGGAATCTAATACATGACGGACTTTGCGCGTTTTATTGATATTTGTACCTGTGTTATACGTGTTTGTATAGTTCTAATAAACTCTATAGTAATTCTAACGGCATTTAAATTCGAGTCTCGTGACTCGTAACAGTATAGTAAAATACAGGAACCGATCGTTTGTGTGATCCTGCTCAAACACGAACGTTTATTTATCATAATATAAAGACTATATCTTTTAACACAAAATAAAGCATATTCATTTATTCGTTCATATTCCAAAAATCTTTGTCGTTCGCTCTTATCTACAGACCATAAGCTAGTTTTTATCGCTGAAACTCTAAGCAAATCGATTCAAGGAAAGCTTTGATAATTTATAACAAGGAATTTCACAAGAAAAAACTCTCTTACACAACTTCAGGTTCAGTTTTCTCTTTTTGAACATTTTTTAAATTATATCTGTAATAAACATAACATTCTGCCATAATAAAATAAACCGGATATGTTGTTGTAATAGCTACGCGTGGAACTTAAACGGCTTGTATTACGTTTGTTATGAGCTGTCACACTTTTCGTTTCACTTTCATTGTATTAGTCAAGGTCAAGTTGTGGCATTATAGATTTTGAATTTGGAGCTTAATACTTATAGGTCTATACTTTATGTATTAAAATATATAAGTATGATATACGTATTATTAAAATTAGTATATATATAGATAATTATAATATGTACGTATATGCCCGATCATCTTCCCTGGACCATCACAACCAATACAAACGCAAACTGTGCGGGCGGTGATGACTCGGGGAAGGCAACGCGGACATGTATGTATATAAATATTATATATTAGTATATGAATATTAAATAAATATATGTAAGTATATAATATGATATGGTATAAATATATATAAGTAGATATATAACACACGTAACACAAGCAAATTACTCCCAACCATTTTTTTTTTTTTAAGGCGGGGAAATCCATTTCGCACATACCGGGTCCTTTGCTAGGGATTAGACCTTTGTTGATCATGGGGGCTTTCCACTGAGGCAATCCAAACAATAATCAACCGGCTTGTGTGGAGACTCGACTAATCAATACCCCACTAAAACCACCCTCCTCCCATGTGCCCCGCGCTTATGGTAGGAAAGGCGTGAGATACAGAACGTAATTACACCCACACCGATCCTAGCGCACAAGTGCTTGAGAATGCCCCGGGAGAGGCAAACTCACTTCGTCAATAGGGGTGAAGACTCCTCTGCTCCCTAGATGCTACAGGGCCCAAATCACTCCCAACCAATCCCAACACCAACCAACAACTTCCAACCATAGCCAAGTTTTTCCAAATCAACACGTACAAACACTAACCTAGTATCAACACTCACATGTATTAACCTAGTAATAAGATAGCTATAAATAAAACTTGTAATGATTTCGGGCATATCTAGTTCGCCCGGGCCAAAGGGAAAAAAAATACTTATAGGTCAGTTACAGTCAGCCCCGGATCTTGAATTTTTTCGAGGGGGTTGGGACATAAATTAAAAAATACTGCCCCCGCTCGCCTATTTTTTTTACCTTAATTCAACATCATCATTTCAGCCGTCAAATATCCACTGATGGAGACACGTGTGTTAGGTAATTTGAAGGTATTTAATAGATTGAAACTATGTATTTGCCGTGTCAAGAACATACTGTGACTTTAAATTGAGGGTACTTATGTTTTTCTTAAAGTACCTGCACTTGATTTTATTAAAGTGGTGTTTTAGTTTAATAAAAACTGGGTTGTATTTATATGGTGGGGTTTATATTGTTGAACACTGTATACATGTTTTTAGGATTTTTAATAACCTTCGTAATAAGTTTCAGTTTACCAGATTGCTAAAGGGTGAACGCTGTGTTTTTGGTTCGACAATATAAAAGGAGGGGACATTTTACATTTGTCGGTTGAACAGAGCGAAATCTCTGTTGGACAAGAGGCGCATAGTATATTGTGGTCGATGATTAGGTACTGTTCGATAATCGCAGTATTCTTTGAGGGCAAATTGCTGCTCGACACCTGACAAGCGTGGACGCAACTCTTGGAGTTGTCCTAATATTTCTGTGTATTATTGTGCTGTATTTAATATTGTAATTGTAATAATTCTAGTGTAATAAACTTTGATTATAATATTTCAGATTATTATTGTGTTATTTGTCGACTTGAGTCGATACGTGCGTCTGTGCTTTTTAACCTATGTGCTTAAAGTACTGGACTTCTCAGTGGTCAAAGTCGCCTACTGATGAAATGATGATGATGAGATGAAGTGTATTTGCCTGCAAATTTTAAATTTGCCGCCCCCCTAGATACGACCTTGGTTATGCTTGATAAGTAGCAAATGTAGATTTACATTTGATAAACAATACAAAAGAGGCTTAATCCAAAGACCTAGCAGAAGATCAGCGCTGAGTTGTTTCAATCAGCATCATGCTGAGCTAAGGCCAGTTCCGAACTGCATTCCTAGTTGTGTATTTTTTTACTGTGCAATTCAAACTCGTATATTTTATTTGTATAAAACACAGTGAAAGCATAGATCACGTTAAGATGAATACCTACAGCATGTGTTACCCCATCGGGGTGTACAAATGTTTAACTTGAGGCAAACGAAAAACTCTGCCTCGTAGTTATGTAATAAAATTATATAAATTAGTTTTTTTAACAATACAAAGTCCGTGAATACAAAAACTATATTCATGGTTTTAAACAATGAGATTTTAAGAGAAAGTTAATTAAAATCGAGATGGAAATCAAATTAAAAAAAAATGGCAAATGTCGATTCAAAAGAAAAAAAATTAAATCAAGTAATCAATAATAACTATAATAGACTTTTTCTTTAAAAAAGTCTTAACTTTAGGTTTAAGCAGATCGTAATTTATTTATGTCAAACTCAAATTAATTTATTCGCAGGAAACATCTAGAAACAATACAAGATGTTAAAAATTAAATACATAGTACATGTTTAGCCTGGTGAAGGCATACAAATTAATTATTTTTAAGTATACATTTTTTAAATATTGTTACAACTTAAGCTTCGACAAAGACAAACGTCACCTGCATATCTGTAAAAACACATTTTATTACCTGTCGGCATTTAAACTAATTGCAATTCTTTTATGATCGTCTTCTTTAGTTTGCTTACTTATTGGTATACGTTTCTAGTTATTGTGGAGAACAGCCTATTGTACTTGTTTATGACAGGTATCATTAGCCAGGTGTTACGGATTAAGTACAAGCTGGTTCTAGGAAACTATGTCGACGATAAGATAGGGGCATATTTACATTTGTGCAGTATAAAACGATGGCCTGATGGAGAGAGGGGGCAGTCGAGTGAGAACCACGATCAAAACGAGACGTGTGTACTACAATCGATAATCTAATAGTAACGGACTTTGCGCGTTTTATTGAATTACGACCTTCTGCATTACGTTTGGACTTGTTGTGTTCGGTTATATTTGTACATGTGTTATACGTGTTTGTATAGTTCTAACAAACTCTATAACAATTCCAACGGCATTTTAACTAACTTGCTAATGGGTCCTTAAAGAAACGAGGATACCCGTAAGAAAAATATGGCTAAACATACATTAGAATAATATCTATACGACGAATAGAGAACCTCCTTCTTTTTAAGTCGGACAAGAAGCAGGAAAACGGACTCTGGGTTCAGATTTAACGCTAGCATGATGTGATGATAGACCGTCTGCCAGTTTGCCTACACGTAAACGTCAAAAAATATAATCTACCATGACACTGCTAAACAAAATTTGGTTTCCAACAAAGTATTAGATAAGCCTATTACTATTATTTAGCTCATTACATCACAGACTTAAAGTCAAAATAACGTATTCGTATTTTTCTGCAACTTTCTTACAAAACGAACGTGCGTACGCGCAGCGCATTCGAAACGCAACACCCATTCTTCGAGGACGAATTCCGAACAAACAGAATTGCTAAACAATTCAATGGCGTTTTAATACGTGTTAAAGACGGTAGCTATTGACACAATTCAAAATAATGACGTTCACCATGGTCGAATATAAAGCCTTTGCCCGCTTACGCTTGCTCAAAAGGCCCGGGTTCCATTCATGGTTTGGTAAATTTCGCAAAGTCGAACTTTCATTTATTTACTATGGTACGGGTGTCTGGGAAACCCCAGAGTTGTTTTTTATATGTTATTACCCATAACATAAGGTTAACTTGTTTAACTTAGGAATATAATTACATTTAACTGATACAAATATTTGCATCTAAACTCGAAGTATAAATGACCTATAGATATTTGGACAGGAATAATAGTGTTATGAGCTACAGGAATTACTATAGAATTTATTAGAACTATACAAACACTTATAAAACAGGTACAAATATAACTGGATACAACCAGTACAAACTGCACGATTAAATAACACGCCCAAAGTCCGTCACTATATCTCTTACCGAATGTACACGTCTTGCTTTGATCATAATCGTCGCTTGACTGCCGATCTCTCCGTTCGGGCATCCCTTTATACTCAGCTTACAATATGTCACGACCGTGTAAACAATGGATTCTTAGAACCACACCTGGCCACTGCCTACCAGAGAGGTACAATACACAATAGGCGGCTTTACTAATTACAAATATTAAACATAAAGAAAACAAAAGAAGTGCAAATGCAGGCAGGTAATAAACTTGGGCTTTATGGTCGGCAGGTGCGCAATCACATTTGTCGGCTTGCTTCGTGGAATTTTGGCTAAGTCGTAACAATAAAATATATATAGTTTACTTTTACACGCTTCGCTAGCCTAAACGTTGGATCCATATCTAGCGGAATCAGTCCCATTTTCCGAGATAGAAAGTATTCATATTCATCATTACCTTATTAACGAGAAAATTCAAATATATTAAAAGTTAATTTCCAGGTAATTTGGTTTCAAAAAGATTTTTGGTAAATTTTTTTAGGTACACCTACCAATCTGGCAGTCACGAAAACAATGCACGCTTGTCTTGCTGTATTGTATATGAACCATTCATAATTCGCGGACTTCGCGCACTTGAACAAAAAACAAAACGTATTCCAATGGATTGTGATGTTATTGACTGATTTGCAAAAATATAGTTCTTGTGAATCTAGATAGATAATCAAGAATAGAATAGAAAACGCTTTATCAATTTACAGTAGACATATTAAACAGTAAAGGTAGAAACAATCGCTTTAGAGCGATCTCTTCCAGACAACCCGGGCTATGAATTTTACAAACGGAATCACAAGTATATGACAGTAGTATACACATTAAATACAAACATATACAATTTTTTTTTATAGCCCGTAGCAGGCAAACAGGCAGACGGCCCACCTGATGGAAAGTGGTTACCGTCGCCTATGGACGTTTGCAACACCAGGGGTGTCACCAACGCGTTGCCAACCTCTAAGAAATTTTATAACGCCCTTCTTAAAGAACCCCATGTCATAGCGCAAAGGGAAAACCGCGGCGGGAAGTTCCCTCCAGATCATTTTTGTACGCGGAATAAATGTTCTAGAGAATCGTTGCGTAGATGAGGGTGGGAGCTTAAGGAAATGGGGGTGAATATCCCATCGCTGGTGAGCGGTGCGGTTGTAAAACTGAGGTGTTGGCACCAGATCAAACAGTTCCTCGGAATACTCCCCGTTATACAGGCGGTAAAATACGCAGAGGGACGCAGTCTCTTCGAAGGCTAAAAGGAAGCTTCTAAGGATATAGAAATGTTACCATATACCTAAACTAATTAAACAATAACACACATTTTTATCCGTGCAGGAACGGAGAAAGAATACAATTTCCTGCGTTGGGGCGGCCTGTCGTAAGAGGCGACTAAACAACCCACAGCCAGGTCGTAGGGCATTTGCCCGACTACCATGGATGGCTACCACCCCTGGTCTAAAGTATGTCGCCATAACAACCTTGAGTTGTGTTCCGGCATTAGTGACCAGGTTCCAGCCTCCCCTCAGAGAGCAGCAGCGCATTTGTAGCACCTTTGGTGTTTCAAATGTCCATAGGCGATGGTAACCGCTTTCCATCAAGTGGGCCGTCTGCCTGTCTGCTGAACTCCTGCGATAAAAAAAAACATAAATATCATATATGTGTATATATTATTAATATGTGTATAGTTTAGAGTTCTATTTTTTCATATCTCTTGTCACTCACAGAGGTCGCTGGTGATTTGATGGAAGTTGGTATTTCTTATATATAGTGTATCATCTATGCCGGTACTGAAAAATCAGCGCTCTGTCAGTTCTTGCTTGACACAGCATAATGTTGAGTTACCAGCCTCAGAATATTATGTATATGTATGTTTTATAGTAGTTATTTAGTATATTTTTAGTTTTATGTGCATTCATTCTAGACAATAAATATTTTTCTTTCTTTCTAGTGCCAATCCAGAAAACTTAGAATTAATCAATATTATATCCTTATAGCAAAATGTAAGTAAAAAACTGGTACTTTTCAATGTCTATAGGTAAATATTAAATAACAATGTTTATGATTTTTGTCTGTCAATCTGTCTGAAAACTTCTTTTCGAATAGACTTCGAAATATCTTTTTTTTTTAATATCCAACAGTATATTCATAAATTTAAGGCCTAAAAAAACATAACAATAAATCTAAACCAAAAACTGGATAATTATAATCTAGAAAAAGAACAGAAACAAATAAATAGTTACACTACACTAAAATTAAATATTCAATCTATCTAGTACTGTGAAACTTCTGACGGGAAAACTAAAAACAACTAAATGAATAAGTCTAAATACAAACACTATATTCCTTTTGAATCTTATTAATAAGTTTACTAACTACCGATGACTTAAATGATCTTAAGAACTTAAAAGATCTTAACGGATTGTAATGAAAATTTCAAGTTAAATTGAACGGAAATTTTGGCATATTATTTGCATGTTTTATTTTAATGTCTTGCAGAGTTCAGAAGGTATAGTAATAAAATCCAAAACCCAAGCGAATAAAGTAGCTCAGTTAGTTTTAAACAAAACTTATCTGTCTTATTCATAGTAGGAGTAAGTTGGTTATGCTTCTTTAAAAACCTTAAAGAATCCTACAAACTACCTCTAACTCAATATGAATAAGACCGTAGTAAAACTATGTTTTTACGGTTTTAAGCGCGGTGTTTTATTTGATTTTTATTATTCCGACGTTTCGACCACTTTTCAGTAGCCGTGATCACGGAAGACGAAGACGTCAATTGTCATTGAGTATTGCCGCCAGCTTGTTCCTTTTATTTATTTAGTTTTAATTTTTGTTTATGGTTATTATTTACTCTATAGGAGCCTTATCTAATTTAACCGTTAAAAATCTTAAGAAAATACTATGAATAAGATCGTATATAAGTTTTAAAAATAAAAATGCACAGTAAAACATAAAACTCTTGTTGTTCCCGGCAAAACAACCTGTTCTGAATTCGCACAATGCTTTCCTACGAAAACTCCAAATTTCCTTTAATCGTAATAGTGCTGTAACTATTACACGTTACTTTACCGATTACCGATTACGAATAAGTTAGGTAATAACATTCTTGTAATTGTAAATTAGAAATGAACCTGCACGCTAGGATATTAAAAGTGGCTAGTGTAACAGACTTGTCGTGTTATAATTAGTTATGTATTTAAAGTTGTTGATTTTTCTTAATTACCAGTTTATTGACGGTAACGAGTGACAATTTGTCAATTTTACGGTTCACGTATTTTGTAAACAGAGTAATAAATATTTTCATAACCAATGGACTGTGGCTGTATGTTATAATAATAGATTTTTTTATACAAGAATCTGGAATAGGATAGCCTGACAGTCATATCAACTGACACTTTATCATCTTATTACAAAACACCGAAGGCCTGTAGATTTTTTACGAGTGTATTAAGTCACTGTTTAAACAATAATTATAATTACATATTTTATCATGGTATACTAAAAATAATATGAGAGCAAAAGTGTTTTAAGCTCGTTTTTAGTCACATCTATCTATTGTTATAATATTTTTATTATTACTCACATATATATTTTATTTTCAAGTTTTTTACACTTTTCCTATAAATATCTTATACATTAATTTATAAAAAAATATAAAAAAACTGATCTCCACCGGCAGTGTGGCCTAGGGTCCAGGCTACCTGTGATTAAGGCTCCAGATATTATTTTCTACTCTATTCCAAACAGGGATGATTTTGGCAAAACCACTGAAATACGTGTTTTTATGTGATTTCTTTACTTCTTCCCAAAAGCTCGACCTTATTTAATTTATTTGCCTTAATTTGTAAAATAGATTGGCCATATAAAACAATTTTCTTAAATATTGTTTTTTGAGATAAAAATAGGCGTATGTCTCTCTTCCTCCCCAGTATACAATATATAACATTACATTTGTTTTTCATAGGAATATATATAATAGTGAAAGTTACTAGATCTTCACTTGATACAATCCTAGCGTCATTCCCTTGTGACGTGCACTTTGGTGTAGTAACTTTTACCTTGAAAGATGAATAATTACAAAGAATTAATAAGCATTTAAAAATTTAACTTTTTAATCACGTTTCTTTTTAACATTTAACTGGCTTATTTTAAAAATATATACTATCGATATCTCTAAATACCGATAAACCCGACGCTAGCAGTGAGTTGTTAAAATGATATTGCAATGGTTTAATGTATATATCGTGCGAAGTCAACGAGAGCGAAATATTTCACAATTGCGTCATTGTCTTAAGTACTGTTATTTTTTTTTTAATTCGTAAATTAGCCACCTTGAGAAGGTTTTATTGTAATCGCTAATTACCTAATTATAAAAATTCATGACAAGGTGGTCTACTCTTACTGTAAATTATGTTTTAATAACTTTATTTATGTAACATTTTATATAAATAATAAATACTCTGTTACGGTTAGTATGTGAAAATGCAATATGATGCTATACTTATTACATAATGACAGAATTAATGTTAGTTTATATTACACATTAAAACAATTAAATTCTAAAGTCGTAACAGTTAATATTTAAAATGAATCTAGGACAGTTTTTACAGTTCGTAGGATATTATGCTGTACTTTACGGATGAGGTTAATTACGGTTTAGGAAGTGTATATACTACGCAGCACTATGCTGGTCTAAATCCATACTTGGAAGTACAGCCCATAAGGTCCCACTGCTGGGCTTGCATATTTTTAGGGGGAAAGGAGACGGACAGTGTACACGCCACGTTTGTATAAGGACCTAATTACACTATCATATGTTTATCATATAAATATGATCTCATATCCGTCAAATTCTATGATCATATTTATATGAAGCTGTTCGTAATTTTGACATATTACAATCACGATCATATTATAAACGTCATATTTTATCAAGATCACAGACTACTGAGGAGATAGTATGAAGATGGACAATGATTTAGCCGTGCTTTCCGTTGCTATGAGTGTAATTTTATTAATTGCATTAAAAAGAAGATAAAGAACGATACAGAAAACAACAAAAATTAAAAGACTTATTTGGGTTAAGATCATAGGTAGCAAGGCGATCAGACAGAGGGGTCCATAACACCTTACTCCAAGAACTTTTGGGAGATAAAAAGTCTTATGGCCGATTCCTATATCTTACCATTCATTCACTTGTCCTACCATCGGTGAATTTTGACATTACTTGTATGGAGCTTATGTCAAATTTTAACCAATGGTAGGGCAAATGAGCGGTCGGTAAGATATAGGAACCGGCCATTACAAGACATTCCAGTCGATATTTTTGAAGTTAGACGAATTATATGATCATATGTGTACGCTTGCTGTCAAATAGGAATCCCTCCACTATGATCATAGACAATATGAATCATACCCATGTAGTTATTATACTGTCATAGGTTCTTCATATAAAAATGACTCATACTTCTACGATCATATTTCTATGATGGCCCTAAGGCAGATTGGAGTGTTTGACACATCGGCTATCACGATGTTTTCGTTCACCGTCAGCACGTGATAATGTTAACAGTTTGCTCTATTGCACATTACGTCCGAATACAATGGTAGAGGCTTCTCGACCAGATTTAAAAGCCACGTCTATTTATTTTAAACGGTTGTTTGGGACTCGGGAGCGTTCCCAAGTAAGATTCGCATTTCCCTATACGGCTCTGCTCATTCTTCTGTTTTATTTCTCCTTTGCGGTGGGAATCAGAGACTAAACTCTTTCTTGGTGGAAACGCAAACCTTTTGTGAAAACGGAGTCCATTCCGCTTAGCCATTTTTTTTCCGGCTCATTGCTCTTTCGCGGTGGAAAACGGGCTTTTCATTTTACTTTTTCTTTAAAACAATCTCTGCTCCAATAAGAGACAGAAGGAGCATATTAATTAGAAAAAAAAAACTATTATGAGCAAGAAAAACCTTATGTAACTTCAATGCCCCTGGTGCACCTGGGATAGTATTAGTCTTAGAAACTGTATTACGCAGCTGTGATATACAAATTCAAAAGTTTTTGTTCAAAATGAGTTTCACTTGAGAACACTTTTTAATGGTCATACATATAAGTTAAAATTTAATTTTACTTCCGATTCTGTGTACACCGCTTCGAAACGTGTTAAACTCAAACTCTTTTATTTTGGCAATAAATTTTATACAGAAGTATGTTACACAATTACTTTTCGAAGAATCAATGGAGTTGTAGCCTGTCGTCAGCCATTTGCAGTCGTCGGTCCATGGGGCTGGAGGGTGTCCGACACTACGTTTACCGAGACGCGGTCTCCACTCCAGAACTCGTTTACTTCATCGGCCATCGGTCCTGCGGCAGACGTGACCGGCCTACTGCCACTTCAACTTGCTAATTTTGCGAGCTATGTCGGTTACCTTGGTTCTCTTACGGATATCCTCATTTCTAATTTTATGCATAAGAGAAACACCCAACATAGCTCGCTCCATAGCCCGATGAGAGACTTGGAACTTGTGGACCAATCCTGCCGTCAGTGTCCATGTCTCGGCCCCGTAGGTCAGGACGGTCAGGACGGAGTTGTATCAAACAGTGCATACTTAGTAAGACAAAGACATAATAAAAAGGTAAGATTTGATACAATGACACATTTTCATGTATTGTTTATCCATATACGTCGTTACTTATAACAAACATGAACTTACAAGTGTTATACTAAATTTACTTTGAAGGTCAAGATACCTAGATACCGGATTTCCTTTGCCTGACTGACTGACAAATTGGACCTGTAATAAATCCGCCATAAAATGCATTTATTTTACCTTCGTATTAATTTTATTAATGCTTTTGATTTTAGGCCCCTGCTTTAATGATAGTGTTAATGACTGTGTCCAATTGGGACTTTTCTCTGTTACTTATTTCTCTTCATAAATAGATAGATGTCATCATCATTATAGATACATAGAGATATACATATGTAGCATAGAATACTAGCTCTAAAGATACAGTTGATATATACTTTTGGAGTTAGTAGAATCGCAAATAAGAATTTAGTTTTTAATATCGCAAATTTGTAGTCTTTCATGTGTTAATTCTAAGTTTGTTACTTATCTTTGAATCAAATAAAATATTTTGTTATTATTAAGTATACAATAAAAATGTTGAAACAAATTTGTCTATGCTAAACTGCCAAGCAGTTTCTCGGCAACATTCGTAATTTATTCTCATTTTTAATTTTTGCTGTCTTTGTTAATCATTACTAGAATATGCCTGCGGCTTCGTCCACGCTTTACTTGAAATTTGCACTGGATTCCCGGGACCCAAAGTATCGTAGCATTTAAAAAATTATGTGACCTATCGTTTTAGTGAAAACTCTGTTGGGATAAGCCAATTTTTATGCACCCGAATAACTTTGAATCGCTCCCAGGAAAATTCCCGCGGGATTCTTGGGATAAAAAGTATATTTATACGGCAAATTTTATTACATAAAATTTGCTATCGATCAGTAAAAAAATCGCATTTCAATTCGAGTTTTTTTCAATCTGACCATTTTAAATCATTCCCAGAAAATTCCTGCGGGATTCCAGGGCGCGATAAAAAGTAGCGCAGATTTTAAGTCTAGGAATTTGCTGTCGACCAACGCAAGCCGCATTGAAATCGCCACAGTAGTTTTTACGTGAATCTCAAACAAGCAGACAAACCTACAAAGAGATAACATCTCAAAAAAATGCATCGTATTCTCCAACGTTTATATAGTCTATTCCAGTTGATTTTTTTAAATAGCTTCAATGTACAGGCACTGCATGTTTAGAATTTTATATTATTATAGATTTTTCCTAGAATTATAAAGGGGTCACGTCCTATATTCAGTGATAGTTCTTCCATGAGATGACTATCGTCAGAATCAATGGAATAGGAAGCATATGATCCAGATCGATCGGCTATCGGGCGAAGTGAAAATGTAATTAATATTAAACCTTTGGTGGGGAGGTTATAAAGCTGTGTCCGAGGATACGCCACCATTCGCCGCGCGTTATTCCCGCGCAAGTGTATGTCTCGCGAGTGAAGTGACAGTTACTTTAAAATGGCGCCTAAAATTTACGTAAGTGTCAAATGTAAAATTTTAAACAAGAATTGTGGTTTTAGAATGGACCCGATTTAAAAAAATGTGTTCGGATACATAAGTGTTTTTATTAATCTGTGTTTTTTATAACGAGGTGGTTCAAAAACCACATTTCTTTGCATGTGATATTGTGTTGTGAAACATTATAATAGTTGATCAATGAAAAGTTCAAGCCAATTTGAAAGTTTACGTTGTTTGTTTGTGTTTTAATGGGATTTTGATCGGTTTTCAAATAACTTGAAAGTAATTTGGCTTGAATTTTTCTGGGACATCAATCACTGAAGAGCTTTAACTTTATATTATTTCACTAGTTTTCAAGCGATGGATTCTAGTCCTATCTTCGTAAATTATTGTATTATTATTATTGTTATCATATTTTAACGATAATTTGCCTTACTATCGCCTGATTTACTATTAAAGTTAAATATAAGCCAAATTAAATACTGTATTATAAACTATAAAGTCTAGTTATGATTAAAACTTGGCGGTTAACTGATTTATTCAAATTAGTTTTTTAAGATCAATTAATTTTAAGCTCAGAATATTTTCCATCCGGAAGTGGTTTTTTACTGTTTCTTTTTGCTTTTGTTTTTTAATTATATAGTTGGTTAAAGTTATTTTTCTCTTGTACTATTTAATCTGTCGTGACGACGTTTTATTCATTCTTACAATAATACATAATTCAGTCCACTAACCTCCAACCTTCACTGTAACTGATGGTATATATGACACGTTTATTTAAGATGTATTGGTACGTTGCTCATGTTTTCCTACACAGTTCGAATGTAGTATTTGCAACGGTATTTCTGTTTGCTTGTTGGCAACACAAACGGTTACCCTGATAGTAACTGGCTACATATAGGATAGTAAAAGCCGTTGCGTTCCATACCTTGTTGAGACTGAAATATTTTCAATGTGTTTATGCATTTCATGAAGATATGCAGTTATGCACGCTATGTTGCAAAAAACTGTGTATCTGATGCATGCTGTCTTGAAGGATTTGAACCTTTATTGTTTAATTAAGAAGACGAGGATAAAGAAATCTAGTGAGCTACACAAACTTTGGAGACTTAGAATAGAACAGAATATACTTTATTGCGTAACATTAAGATACAATTCAAGAAGTTTAAGTATAGAAAACAATAGGCAGTCTTATCACTGAAACCGAATTCTTCCAGACTTAGGATGGATTAGAAACAATGTAAAATGTGGGTTTTGAAATATAATTTAAACTTTAATAATATTATAAATAATAAAATTTAGACTTCATTTAAATCCTAAATATATTATACAATTTACCATATCATGTTGAGACCTAAATACAGCCTACGTTTGCCCTCGGCTTGAGCTTTGAAAGGATAACGCAGTGTGGGTCGTTAACCCGCCTGCAGCACTTTCTGGTCGGTCCTATTGACTTTGTGAGGTCTATATATTTTTTTACCTCTATCCGGTGGTCCAGCATGCCTTTCAATGCCTTGATGTCCAGAATCTATAACTTTTATTTTTATATTAGACCAGCATTTGCTCGCGACTTCGTCCACTTTGGACAGGTAACAAAGATTACAATTATTTTGCCAATATTTAAAATCAAAGGGTATTTCCAGCAGCGAAATAGACTATGTGTCTATATATTCTGATACGCTATTTTTTAGGGTTTATTATAGTTTAAAAAATCTCCTCTTACTTTCAAGTTTAGTGAACCATGTATTTCTAGGATTAACACCAGTCAATTACATTTATCCAAGGATATTATAGATCATTTATTATACATAAATTATAATCTAGTACTATGAAGAAATTTATAAATAATTGAATACAGTAAAAGAAAACTTAACTTAATTGTATTGTATTCTACCTATAGTCCCTCGAGACTATAAGTAGAATACTGAGCCTAGATCATCGTCTTCTATGGGTAAGGTGCCCAGAAGGCTGGCTACGTTTTCTCGCTGGATCGCCATACTGATCCGTTGCCCGAGGTAAGCACGAGCCTTCTGATCACCTGAAGAGTCAATGAGTCGTTTTGATAAATTTTGGTAGAGGTTCATGTCGGGGCCACAGGACCCCACGGTCCAAGCGTCTCGACAGCAAGTGGCACAAACATATAACCCTCACTGAGGGTTGCATATTTGCACCGCTTGAGTGATTCAGCTGTTTCCGCCGGTTACTTTCAATACCTACATAATAATAGGTTTTATTTCTTCTATTTTATAATTATTACATATATTTATGTATGTATTTAATGTTATACGTGTATTTTCCATTTTATTCCTATTCTTATATCTATTACAGACATATGTAGGTCTATATTTGGTCTTATTTAATTTTATGTAAAACAAAAAACTATTATTAATTAACTTATATTTTTATTAAAATTATGATGAAATCTCAGATGCTGGTGTGCGTCATGTAATAGATTTAATCATTTTCATGTTATACAAAATCTAGACTAAATGTCTATTGGACTACATACATTAAAGGGTTATTAGAGGTGATAATAAATGTTTACGGTCTTTGTAATTTCGGGCTAAAGAACTTTATTTCTCATAAAAGAATTTTTACTATGAGACTTAAACTATGAGAACATTTATAAGTTGTTGAAAAATAAGTTAGATAGATAGATAGATAACACTTTATTATAGGCCAATACAAAAATGAACTTAAAGACTAAAATTATATCTAGTTGTGTACAAAGGGCGGTCTTATCGCTAAAAAGCGATCTCTTCCAGACAAGTCCACATAATTATAAATAAACCGAGATAGACAGCACAAATACTGTTGTTGCAGGTAGTTTTGATTTATTTTTTGTACATGCAAGTTACAAGTTCCTTCGAACCAAAAGAGACAAGGATCTAGATTTCGTGGAAGTGTCATTGTGTTATTTGTTACCCTTTTTAGTTTTTATAATGCATTTATTTTTATATGAGTAATGTCTTATGTATTAATATATAAAGATAATAGTACAGATACATTTGTTTTATTTAAAATTCATTGATCTTTTCTACCCTGTCTATTATATCGCTATATTTATAAGCATCAGTAGGATACTTTGAATTTATTATATACTAACATAAACATATTTATCTAACTGTATATATTTGTAGTTATTATATATATTGCGACAAATTTATATATAATTTTGCTAATATAAAATATTTTGTAACACGTGACTTTTGACTTGACTACAAAATCCTAAAAAAATAGTCTAATTTCAAGTATTCTATAACTCAAATTCAAGCTAAGGTATTTTATTGAAGTCAAGTATCATTGAAAATATTCTGTAAAAATCTATGGCATTACTTTGTAAAAAAAAATCAGTTGACAGTTCAAAGCTTGGTTCTTATATCTCATGATCCTTTCATCTGCCTTACTATCGGTTAAAATTTGACATAAGCTCCATACGGGTAACTGAGGAGTAAGGCAGAAGTCTGAAAATTGTGACCAACTGTGACAAGGACAGGGGAGGGGTCAAAAAATCATGAAATTCGTAGATGACCCCCTAGCTTATGCATAGTGATAATAATAAGAAATGTAACCTCCAGTTACATCATATTTGGTTATTATATGGCAACCATCGTTAATATTTTTACTTTTTTCTCGATTCGCATCGTGTACAGTGGTAAATATTTCCGTTGTGTGATATGCGAGGGCAAGGAAGGAAAAGGGATTTACCCGGCTTTGATCCTCGCACCTGGACCCCGGACAGTTTTGATTTTAAATATTTTCGGTTTTTGTTTGCACGTACGTGTCGGTTGAGAGAGAGAGAGAATTTAAGTTGACAGCTTTGACGTTTTGCATTCGACCGCGTACACAGATGGCGCCATCTCTTGACATCTTCGGGGTTTTCCTCTTTAGTTTTTATTTTTTTGCCGAGTTTATGGAAAGGGAATGGTTTAAAAGGACAAAAGGAATTTAGGTCGACACATACAGTATGAACATTAAATTGAAATTCAAATCTAATCGCTTTTTCAATTAAATATTAACAAATAATAATAAATAAGATCAGAAAGTAAATTATATCCTAAAAATAAACTAATTGTGTTGAGGCATATAGATTAAAATTATATTCTTTCAAAATTTCATCCTAAATAGATCCAGTAGTTCCGAGAAAACAGACAAACACATATATTTTATATACCCAAGCTAAGCAAGTTACGCTTGTGCTATGGGTTATATACAACGAACCACACTGAGAACGATCCCGGGCCATAATAAATAAATAAATAACGGAAAGTTCGCTGTAGAAATATGCCACGCCGGGAATCGAACCCGAAGCTTCTGTGTTTCACGGAGCTCAGCTGGCAAAAGCTTAGCCCCCTCAATAACAGAGGACGTCATGCAAAACCACAGAGATAGACCGACATATGGAACGTAAAAAGTTATCAAGACACTAGTGAGCACGGAGACGGTTTCCTGCCCTGAAAAAATGAAAATCTAGAACCCGATCACAGCACCACCTACTGGTTCTAATTGTGAATATCTCAACCATCCAAGGATCCACTCAAACACGGACACAAAACGAACGGCAATTGATTTTTATATATAAGAAAGAAAGAAGATATTATATTAAAATAAGTCCACTCTATTAATAATCTAACACCAATGACACATGCAAAATGACGGGCGACGACATTACGAGCGTCGAAAGTGAAAACTCGACGAAAGCGAATGCGCGTGCGCAGCGGAAAGTGAAATTAAAAACGTACAGGAAATAAATACGTCAATGTGGGAACGGACAGACCGAGACATGTGTGTACGTGATTAGAGTAGATACAAATACAGTATTAGACATTTTGCCGTGGTAGCTTGTCTAGAATACAACATGGCAGCATGGGATTCTATGTAAGATAAAATTTAAAAAAATAATAGTGCCTTTGCAGTATTGTAATACTTGCAACAACTTAGAAGGGTTTATGGTAGTAAAAAAACAGCAACTCGTCACAATACTTTATAATTAGAGATTTAGAGAACCTTACGGTGTTAACACTTTACATACACTGACTATTCAAACTCGACAAACATTCTTAGAACACCTTGACATCCCTCCACAATTTTACAGTACATTAATCTTAGCAAATTGGTACAACTGATAGCGGATTGAAGTCATTGATAAACTATTTTAATTAAAGGGTTATGAATGAAAAGAATTTAATACATTATTGTTTGGAAATTTTAGATAATATTTTATATAAGATATTATACTTAAAGTTTTACATGTAATTAAATAAACTGAACACAGTATAAATCTATCGCATCTGCCAACATAAAAACAAAATGTAATGAATACAGTCTATATACAAATGAGAGATTTTGAATTATAATCTACACAGTTACGACGTCATATAAAAGATAAATATTGTTATATAAAATTATGGTAAATTATAGACAACTACTCTATACAAAACAGAGTGCTAATCACAGAATAAATAAAAATATTACATTATTATTCAATTAAGGAAATGGCCGATCATATCGTTTAGAAATAAGAGGGTACATAACAAAATCAATTATCAACATTAACAAGAAAAACTACAAGAACAATTATGCTACTCAATAACTGTAACAATATATTATATTACGAGCGTAATATAAGTGGTTGTAATGGCGTAATGGCTAGTGCACGCGTCACAAACTCAAAGGGCGCGGTTTCGATCCTGGTCGGAACGCATGCACCACTTAGGCAGTTTTCTGACCTAATGTGCATATTGTTACAATTACCACGCGGTAACAACGATGTTTTCCATCGTGATGCAACCTGCACATCTAGATAACCGGTGTGCCAAACCTGCCAAGCCGCCTTGGATAAGCATGGCGGGTATACTGTCCGTTCCTTCTATGGGAGGCCCGATCCCAGCAGTGGCACATTTATGGGCTGTTATATATATATTTGTAAAAAATTCTATATTTTAAGAGAAATATCTCAGATTTTCTCAGATTACGTCATGTACATTGTAAAAACAAGGGAGACAAAAATAAAATATAAACCGCCATGTGTAGACTCCATAAAGTTTACATTAGTTTCGTGGCGCAATGCTTTTCATCAAAATCTCAGAAAACGTTCAAGAGCTTACAGTAAACAAGTTAAAAAATATTAAAGCAAAATTTGTGCAAGAAGGCTTATTATACGACGAAAAATTTTCTAGACGACTATAATCCGTGCAGGAATGGAGAAAGAATACAATTTCCTACGGCCGGGTGGTCGTAGAGGCAACAAAACAACCCACAGCTAGGTGGTAGGGTATTTGCCCGTCTGGATGGCCACCTCTGGTCTAGAGTATGCCGCCATAAAAACCTTGAGTTGTGATCCGGCATTAGTGACCAGGTTCCAGTCTCCCTTTAGAGAGCGGCAGCACATTGGTCGCACCTTTGTGTTACAAATGTCCATAGGCTAAATAATTGGGAAAACAGAGAGACATATATGTCGTATCTATAGAGCAGCCCTCAATATACAAACCAGGGGTCACTAGTTGATATTTTATATTCAGAACATACAAAGTTTCTCAAAATCTTGTATAGATATCTTACAAAACCTCTGAATGACACACCGCTGTAAATTCAAGGCCGGTTACAATAATTGTAAAATTGCAAAGCGAGTTGCACAGATCAGACGCGTGATAACGTACCCTGGTATTACTTGATCTTGATATATTTTTATTGTTAAACTTATGATATTTATCATTGTAATCTAGTAGTGTAATTTTGGCGTGTTTGGGTTACTAGAATTCATCTATACTAATATTATAAAGAAGACAGATTTGTATTTTTGTATGTTTGTAACGAATAAACTCAAAAACTACTGGACCGATTTCAAAAATTCTTTGACCATTAGAATGCTATAATATCCCAGATTAATATAGGCTATATATATTATTAGAAAAAATTAGGGATTCTTACTAAAATCTCAATAATGTAACCCAAGGTGTAAAAAATTAGTGTTTGAGTGTATCCGGGCATGGTTTAGATTCACAATTAGACCCGGTAGGTGGCGCTGGTATCGGGTTGTAGATTTTTGTTTTTTCAGGGCAGGACAACGTCTGCCGAAACTGCTACTAATATATATTTAGATAAATAACAGTTCCACATCTGTCTGTCCTAGGGCGTATTTGAAAACCAGCGTCAGACACTTATGTCTGGCATTTGATGAACTGCACCTCTTTGCTACCTTTAGAATAAATAATTGACAAACAAACACACATACGTAACTTGCTTAATTTGGGGATATACGTTGCGGGTAATATACAACGGGACTACTCTGGGGCGATGCCAGACACCCAGATCATTTTTTTTAACCAGGGGAAATCCGATTGAGGACTAAGCCGCGACAGGCACAGAAGCCTGGGGGGATAATTTGCAATCCGTGTGTGGGATTCGCCGGGTCGGGGGTGTCACTAGCATGCTCAGTCAGAACTGGTGCCATGCTATTGCTACTCCCCAGTTACGGATACCCACTAAAACCCCTGGGTGTTCCGTCCTTCGCCTTATGCCAGGGCTACGGGTATATAACCTAGCGTCTCCGCAGCCCTGGCAGGCGTGGGCTGCGTGAGGCCTCTTTCACTGCCAGAGGACTACTTTTATCCCCGGCATCTTCAGGCTCTCTAAGTGTCGGGCGGTCTGTAATTCGCCCCACGGGAGGAGAGGTGAGCGCGCGGAACACGCCGCGCCCCCATATCGACGGCATGTGCAGGTGACTGAGAACCCCTATTCCCCAAGGGGAGCTTACGGCGGCCGAAGGTCCATACTGACCCTCCGGCGCCGACGCGTCCTCCTTTGGCGGGAGCGGAGCTGTGAGGTGTGCTCACGCTCCCGCTCCACCTCCTCCTTTGCAAGCATAACGTGCTCGCAGAAGGAAAAGCCGGCGTCCCATCCAGTGTGAATCCCGACCATGGTGCGTACCACGGCCGGGAGTGGAGGGTCAGGTCCGGTAACGGCGACGAGGTTTCGGCGCTGCTCTATCCAGGCAAGACAGGCCTGGAGGGTGTGCAGTGTCGTGTCCTCGTCGCCGGGGACACCCAGATCAATCTTAACACGTATTAACGGTGATGGAATATATCCTGATGAAACCTGAACTTCGAGACAATCAATGTGTGAAATCCGCCACTTGGACAAATCAACGAGTGTACTCTGTCGTTATTTTAAAAAACTATAGTGAGACCCGTGAGCCCAGCAGTGGGAATTATGGGCTCATATTATAGGCGTAGACGTAAATACCTATATTATACTGTTGAGTTTGTCTATTCATTCGTGGGGAAAGAAACGCAGTGCACAGTTACGATGAGTTACATTTACTTTACCAGGAATCAAACACGGAACATCTGCGTTGCAGTGAGGTAGAAACAAACGTTTAGCCCTCTCAACCACAGAGGTGATGCTGATCGCGAGACATATTCTTGCTATACTATATACTTAATGTAATACTCATTTGTTATTTTTATTAATGAGTTGTGAAACCAATTTAATGTATTTTCTTTCTAAAAACTAAACAGTTCTATTTCAAGTAGAGTAAATTTTCGACACTATATTTTCAATGTTTATTCTGGTCTGGTTGTTACAAGGTTTGCAGAGTTGATCGTTGTATGAGCAACGTTATGTATGTATGTGTAATAATTCTATAAACTGCATTTTGGAAAACTGCTGGTCCGAATAAGCCCCTGAGTTTCTCATTTTTAAATTTCTTATTGTACAGACTTCACACCCACAATATGTTTATTATATTACAGGTACCTATGTAGATAGATTAATATATAATAAAAATATTAAAATTATTATATAAATTATTAAAACTAGGCATGTTAGCTGAAGAGTTTCTTGCATCGCTTCTTCTCTTCAAGCCACAACATGTTGCGAAGTGGTGATAAATTAGATTAGGCTCCCATAGAGTAAATAATAACCATAAACAAAATTAAAATGAACACGTTGGCGGTAGGCTAAATAAATCTTTAACAATACTCATTGACACTTGACATCTTTGTCTTCCGTGATCACGGCTACTGAAAAGTCGCCGAAACGTCGGAATAATAGAAATCAAATAAATTACCTCGCTTAAAACCGCCAAAACGTAGTTTTATTATGTATACTAATCGCGAAAACTTAAGAAAATATTAGATTAATTTAATTAGAAATCAACTTGAAAAAGTCTGGAAGCTACTTACAAAGAACTTATTAAGAAGACGTACTTCAAATCTTAGATGACATCTCGTGAACCGTGGGAACAATTATTTAACAGCGAAACTGAGCGAAAACGTATTTAATGTATGTGTGTACTTGAATAAAACAATTAAAGTGTGTAAACGTTTGTGTGAACGAGACCTATGCATTCATTCGATATACCTAATTGTGGCGACGAAGGTTGACCAATTATTCATGCTTTACAGCATCAATGTTATATAATGTCATACCAAGAATTACTTGTTTCAATCCCACGAGTCCACTTTTGCACATGCAAATGCATCCATATTCATTGTCTACGTTAAATTATACCCTAACGAGAAACAAAATTTGAATAAAAAACGGTATATGGCGATTTTTGAAATCTTTAAAAATTTAGAGCGGCCTCTTAAAAATTTTTTTTGAGCTGTCCTTTGGAGGGATTTCTTAAAATGTTGTAATTTAGAATGATCCAATTACTTAGCATTTTTTGAATAATGACAATTTTTTTTTTCTTTCCTTTTATATCTCTATTTTATTAGTAATTATTGTGACTTTTTTTTCGGTTTTGTTCAATATTGACCTAACCTAACCTAATGTAAATTAAATAGACATTTTATGTAATTTTCGTATAATTGTATTATTTTTTTTGTAATTAACTATTTGAGCCAATTTTTTTTTATATAAATTATTTTTAGTGGAAACTTGATTGATATGTGTATTAATTTTGTGTTTCATATTTAAGAATATTAATTACTGTATGTTTCCCAAATAAATTAAATAAATAAACATCAAAAACTAACATTTTTCACACGAGACTCAAGAAAAAAAGTCAGTTTTTTTGCGCCACCTTAATACATATGACAATATACACGCAAATATAATTAATTATATAACATTAGGAATTACTATACACAATAGAATAGTAATATTTTTGACCCTAATTTTAAAAGCATTGTAAGAATTTGGCCTGTCTTATAGCAATAGATAGCTCATTACAGAGACGCACAGCCTGGACTATAAAAGAGTGGTATACTCTTTGAATAAAAACAATGATATGTATGGCCCCTGTGTATGTACATAAAACTAATTTTTTGTAGATACGGCTAGTTTTTTGGTATCCGTTTAATGTCTGAAATCAGGTTCAATATAATAAAAAAAAACAAACAATTTATCAAGTAATATGTATAGTTAATATCTATATGTTTTTATTATATTTCAATGTTAATGTATATATCTAATATATAAAATTCTCGTGTCACAGTTTTCGTTGCCATACTCCTCCGAAACGGCTTGACCGATTTTGATGAAATTTTTTGTGCTTATCCGGTATCTATGAGAATCGGCCAACATCTATTTTTCATCCCCCTAAATGTTAGGGGTAGTCCACCCCTAAATTTTTTTATTTATTTTTTAGACAAATTTTTAATTTACATTTTATTATCATTTAGCATTGAAAAATATATACAACCCTAAATTTTCATCCTTCTACCACCAACCCCTATTTCTTAATAGCGATATGAGTACTTTAATAATTTTCTACTCTGTTTGTTCAAGTTAATTCGAGTTTAGATTAATATTTGGTCCCGGAAGATGACGCTGTAATCGGGTTTTAGATTTTTATTTTTTAAAGGCAGGACAACGTCTGCCGGGTAAAGCTAGTATATATATATATAATTACATTTATCTATCTATGTATTTTGTTTTATTTATTATTATGTATGTGTGTAAGTATATATTTATTTTCACTTATGTATATATTTATTGCATTTTTAAACTATGGTTCGCTCGTTAGCTTAAAAATGGACTCGGAAAAACCTGTTATTAGCCCTACATTATAAGTGATTTTTGTTGTTGTTTGTATGTTGATATGCACTGTTGATTTTTCATGTCAATAAAGAAAAAAATATATATCGACATATGATAATCTAGTCGGTCGTGTTTAATATAAAGTATGTCGACTACCTTATTTTAGAATGCTGATTTCGACCGAGAAGATTTATTATGTCGTTTATTATAATGGTTTTGTTTTAACTATTATAATATAGTAGCTGTTATTGTGTAACGTTATTAGCAAATTAGCTTCCGATGTATATTTTTAAAACGAAACTAGGTTACTCGCGTATTATTTCTTCGCAACGAATGTTAGAAACTTACCGGAACCATTATTAAAACACACACTTGCGTATTATGAACATTAATTACAATAAAAAGTGACGAATATGTAATTTTTTCTATTAGAAGGTAATTGGAATTTATTAATGCCCTTTAAGATCTTTGCGTACTGCTGTGTCTTATAGTGGTATAAATTAATGTATTTTGTAATCACTTGTGTCCCTCTGATATCCTTTGGATTCTAGTTAATCTTTGTTTAATTACTTTTAATGGTTTCTTATTATTAATTTTCATTCCAAGCCTAGTAGATGTTTTATTTATTTATTCAATCATAGTAGTCTATGTTTACATACTATAGCTAGCATTCGTTTATTTACGTATGGTAAATGTTGTCTGTAAATATATAATTACTTAGAGATTTGACGAACTCATTATTTTAATACATGATTACGTTAGCAATAATATTCCTTTACTTAGCCTCATAACGCCCAGGTTTTGCAACGCTTTCTTGAATTAAACGCCCAAAGTCCTTAAAAAAGGTTTCCATGGCGAAAACTCAAGACTTTGAACTTTAAAAATTGTGCCTTAGAGTAACTAACCTCACAAGGATAAAAATAAACAACCATTCGGTAGGCCTTTGGGTCAAAAGCACTAGACTTAAAACAACATACTTCTTACAACATCAATTTTTTGTCAACTACCTTCAAAAATATCTAAAATGAAATTAAACTTAAAAACCAATTTAGAAACCTTAATAAACAATAAATCCTTAAAATTAATAGAAACATTTACTTTACTATTATTTATTTAAAACATTTGAAACAATCATGATAGTCCTTACTAACCCAAAGGTCTAAAAAAAGTAAAAGGTGTTAAATTTTGAATTATGATAATTATCACTATATATCAGATCCATATAAAATTTTTATGTAAACAACAAATATAAAATATAAGCAACTATTTTTGATAAGCGTATGAACACAACGCGTAAACATGTCATGAATAAATTAAGATTAATTTTCACACTCGACGATCTTGTTGGATCTTAAATCAAGAAAGACAAATTTCTTTTGTTTTTGTTGGCACTATTGCTTGGTCACACACAAACAAAAACCTCGAACATGGATTGGATACACTACTTTATAGAAAGGCGATAAATTAAAAACTGACACCAATGCTTAAAGTTTTGGGGTACTTAAAATAGTACCCTGGGCGTTTATTTGATGAAATTGGATTTGATGCTGGGCTTTATCACTATTTCATTGAAGTATTTTTTTAAGGACCGCGGGCGCAAGGAGGTTAATTGTAAAAACAAAAAGAACTGCCTTCTACCAGTTTTTGTATAAAAGGGCAATTGTGTAATATATTGTTAATATAGTAATTAACAAGATATTGTAAAACATTGATTGCTTTAGTGTATTTAATTGTTGCGCGGTAATTATTATAAATGTGTAGTCTTTTTATTCGGGCAGTTATTGATCTACATATGGGCTGTAGCGTTGCGTGTACACAATTTGAGTAGTGCTCCGTATGTATTAAATTATTTAAAACATTAGCATGTGCCCGTACTTTGTTAGCGTTGTCATAGCAACGACATATACGTTGTTTATTTATTTAGGAAACATAATAATTATCATTCTTACAATATAAAAATATATAATCAATACACATATCAGCTAAGTTTCTACTAAAAAATAATTCTTAGATATCGAGCTTTAACCGCCATTTTATCGTAAGCGACATTTGAACCCAAGTATACATTTTTTTGCATTTTAAACTATTATTTTGTTTCGAGACCTTCAGTTTTGGTTAGATTAGACCGTACTGAATCAAAAACGGAAGTTCCTAAAGCGAAACAATAATTTAAAAAACCTTTTACAACATAAAATATACTTAGATCCAAATGTCGCTTACGATGAAATGGTGATAAAAGCTCGATATGTTCCTACTCCATCTGGGATAATTTTAGTGTAAGTGAACGTTTCACGCTGATGTAGGCGATGGGTTCAATGCGTTATTTGTGATGCGACATTGTTATTAATTTTTAATGACGTTAAACATTGACAGATATCGTATGTATATACACTAATATAGCTGCTCATTAATTATCTATCAATACATCAAGAAAGTCGTGATAACGTAATGGCTAGCGCACGCGTCCTAAACTCAAAGAGCGCGGCTTCGAATCCTGGCCGAAACGCATGAATTACTTAGGCAGTTTTCTAACCTAATGTGCATATTGTAATAATCACCACGTGCTAACAACGGTGAAGGAAAACATTATGATACAACTTGCACATCGAGATAACCGATGTGTCAAACCTGCCTAGACACCTCGGACAAGCGTGGCAGGTATACTGTCTGTTCCCCTATAGTGGGAGGCCCGACCCCGCAGTGGGACGTTTATGGGCTGTTATTATTATTAGCTAATCATTAACGGCGTTATTTTTATCGATATAAAGGAGACGCATTTGGCCACAGTCACTAACATTGTCCCAGATGGAGCAGAACATTGATGAATTGCAGTGGAGGTACCAAAAAAGCGGGATTGCGGTGTCACCGTTTTGGTTACATTCTTCTATCCCAGGGAAAGGTCATTTATCAGGATAAAAGTAAAAGCCGCCACTTATGTCGGCAAGTTTTTGTCGGCGGATTAGATGGCGGCTTCAGTCACTGCAAGTCGGAAAACTTTGCCGGCAACATGTCGGTGGCTCGAGATGAGGAATGAAAAATACAGCACGTGCCACTACGCTTGAGTGTCGCCAGGACTGAACGCTTGCATACGCAAGCCGCCGACATGCTGTCAATATGTCGGCGGGCAACACACGCGGACGCATGTTGCCAACACAATTCTTTTCATATATGCTGCCGGGTTGTGTCGGCGGGCTATGTCGGCGGGTAGACGGCTTTGGTGTGTACTGCGTTTTACAAAGAGACATACGTAACTTCTAAAAATTATATTGTTGAAATCTGCTGGTCCAAATTGCACCCCTGAATATTTTCTCCTTTTTTCAATTCATTGTACAATCTTGAACCCTGTAAAGATATTCTTACGAGTGTGGGACTTATATTAAAATGCCGTTGGAATTACTATAGAATTTATTAGAACTATACAAACACGTATAACATAGGTACAAATATAACCGGACACAACAAGTCCTTATGTAATGCACAATTAAATAACACGCGCAAAGTCAGTCACTATATCGCTCATCGAACGTACACACGTCTTGCTCGTATCGTAATCATCGCTTGACTGCCGATATCTCCGTTCGGGCATCCCTTTATACTCAGCTTACAATATGTCACGACCGTGTAAACAATGACTTCTTAGAAACACACCTGGCCATTGCCTACCAAAGAGGTTTACAATACACAATAGGCGACTTTTCTAATTACAAATATTAAAAACAAAGAAAACAAAAGAAGTGCAAATGCGGGCAGGTAATAAACTTGGGCTTTATGCTCGGCAGGTGCGCATTTACATTTGTCGGCTTGCTTCGTGGAATTTTGGCTAAGTCGTAACAATATTATAGATATATATACCAGTATTCATTATGTATGTTCGTCTTAAAGGTCTTTTTAGCGTGGGAAAATATTTTCGCCTTGCAGGTGGGCTTGTCTGTGTTATTGCGAAAATATTTAACTTAAAAATTGTGTGATTCTCTTTGTTCAACACTCTTTTATCACACTGCAATATTTGACGAGAAAACTATAGTCTTTATTGTTATAAATTATAGTTCGGAGATCTCAGAACAGATACGTTTGCAGAATCGTATGAACTAAAAAGTATTTTTAAGATTCTGTAGACTTTGGCCAACACTAGAATTATTTACATTTTTTTAAAATGGCAATGCTAATGCAAATGTCAATGTAATATAATAATAACCGGTAGACAAACATACATATTGTATATTAAATTAAGCAAATTACGCTTGTGTTATGGGTAATATACAATGGACTACTCTGGGCCGCTCCCAGACACCCAGACCATAGTAAATAACAGAGAAAATTCGTTTCCGAAATTTGACATACTAGGAATCGAGCCCGGAGCTTCTGCGTTGCAGTGAGGTATAGCCGCCAAAGGCTTAGCCGTTCAATCACAGACGCCGTCTTAAACTACGATTGTTGAAGTCGTTATTTTTGTGTAATTGTGGTTTAGAATTTACGAGTTTAAGTGAAGTGCAGAAATAATTATTCTGCATTATTTTCAAATTCGACAAAAAGACTGTTTACCGTATTGTAGATATAAATATTCTATGGCAAAAGTTTTAATAAACGGGCTAAAACAATGTGATGAAATTGAAAATCTATTTTTACTATCTCTTAGCTTATATTTCGCTCAACGAATAGCAATGAAGCCAGCCTTCTGGGCACGCTCCCATCTGGCAGCGATTTGTTACACAGTCTATAATAGCTTGTACTATTTATAACTAAGTTTATTTTTAGTTATATGCTAATTACTAAGCAATAAACATTGCTTAACATACTAACTAATACCTAAAAGACAGTCTCGGCCTAGTTTAAGCGTTAGTTAACCTTATAAACTTTTCTTTAAGATGAAATATGTGTATTTTCGAGTCTATTAATGTAAAACTATTTATGTATATTTGGTGTCAATAAAACATTATTGTTATGGTAATATGGAGTTGCCATACTATTTTTTTTATATAATTTACTGCGCTGTGGCACCTTCTGTGCTTGTAGAATGTTTTACGTGTTTCGTACTGGATGATGGTCATTTGTTAGTATCTTTCTTCCATGATACAGTATAGGTGTGAAAA
The DNA here is from genome assembly GCA_039645545.1 of Dendrolimus houi. Taxonomy (NCBI): domain Eukaryota; kingdom Metazoa; phylum Arthropoda; class Insecta; order Lepidoptera; family Lasiocampidae; genus Dendrolimus; species Dendrolimus houi. Next base: position 21,911,728 of record CM077128.1, on the reverse strand, counting down.
AATTCAAGTCTTTTTATTTTTACTAATTTGTCCTAAAAATATATATTTTAAATAATAATACGCCCAAAGCTAGAATATTGAAAATGACCATATTTATTTCCAAATGGAATCTACTTATCGAAAGTCATGAGACTACAGCTTCCAAAAAAAATTTAGTTACTGTCAAATATGAAGAAGCGGCGCAACAAACTCCCTAGCAACATATCTTTACTTCATAATTGTTATGTGTATATATTCGCGGTATTTTTTAAATATATTTTGAAGTAATACAAGGTTTCATAAAATAATTTGTATGAATTTATTATTTGATTTTTATTATTCCGACGTTTCGGCCACTTTTTTGTAGCAGTGATCACGGAAGACAAAGATGTCGTGTCAATGAGTATTGTTAGTTTTATTTAGTCTACCGCCAACTTGTTCATTTTAATTATTTAGTTTAAATTTTGTTTATGGTTATTATTTACTCTATGGGAGCCTAATCTAATTTACCATGTTGTGGCTTGAAGAGAAGAAGCGCCGCAACGCTCTTCAGCAACATACCCAGCTCTAATAATTTAAATATAATACCAATATTGGCGGGAGGCAAAATATAAAGAAATTGTCAATCAAGTTGGTTTGTGTTCCGGTGCAGTTTTTTTTATTGCATGAGTTCAGCAGATAGACACATTATGGAATGCGGTTACGGGCAAATACCCTATGGCTAAGGGTTGTTTTGTCGCCTCTTACGACAGGCCGCAGGAAATTGTATTCTTTCTCCGTTCCTGCACGGATAGAATGTGTACTACGTACACTAATCGCGAAAACTCAAGAAAATATCAAATGCTGCTTTACTTTACACAATTAGATACCATTTTAAAGACGACTGCCTGCCTAATAATTTCCGCTCATGATTGAAGGACGGCCTTACCAAATAGTATCTACAGCATTCGTATAATAAAACCACTTAAGGCCATCGGTAGGCAATAAATTCTCACTGCCACCAGCATTCCGTATCAAATCGATTTTTACATGATTCTTTCAAGTGTTTTACAATCAATTAAACAATCAAACGCGTTAATTTTCATTGTTTATCATCATTGAAGCCATTATACGGTATTCTTCTATTCTATTCTATTTTTGTTGGTACTGGCTCCAACGCCTTTGGCATTGATTTTGCCAATGTCAGAGTAAAAGCGACAGGTGTTAAATATAGGAAGCTAACAAAGATAAATTTTGATGGACGGTATTCTTGTTCTGGTAAACTGAGGACAAGACAACACAAACGGTCATATTAGACTAACTACTTATAAAAATATATTATTAAGCGTTAAAAATCTAGATAGGATATATACATATTTACTATATACTAAGGTTAATAAGAAGTTAATATTAATGGGACGAGGAAGGTCAGGGGGAAGAAAGTCATATAAGGGCATAGATAATTTTGGACAGTAAAAGAATATGTGTTCTAATCTTCCTTCGTCATGGCCACATTCACACAGGGAATGATCTCGTGCCCCGGTATTCTATAAAAAGAAGGTACAAAGACAAAAAAATTCAGATCAGAAAAGAAAGAGTGTTTGTTTATTTAATTAATCTGTTAAATATTATTTACAAATTACTTATAAAATATTATCTGTAAATGCGAATTTAATCAAAGCTAATTTTAATAAGAATTAGTTTCTCGGTCACATAATTTTCATATTATTGTTTTTTTTTCTAAAATTATTTTATTTTATACTCTATTTCTATTACCCTGTCACCTGTGGAGGTTTATGAATAGCTTTTCTTTAGCTACTACACTTGTTAACCCCCTAAATAAAATAATTATTTATTAGCATTTTTATTTTACGTTTTAACAGTTTTAAGCGCGTTATTTTATTTGATTTTTATTATTTCAAAGTTTTGGCCACTTTTCAGTAGCCGTGATCATGGAACACAAAGATCTCAAGTTACCATATATAACTTACATTGATACTTACCTCGTGACCTTCAAAATGCTCTTCGGCAGAACTTATTTGGAAATAAACTTTTAAATTTTAATTTGAACTCGAGTCGATTGAAGCCAAGTACACAAGTGCAATGTGAAAGACTGCGCGAACATACAAGTGACCTATAGGTACTGCGATCAAGCGAGAGCCGGTTTCGAGTCATTGCCTCGTTACAAGTGCATGTACTTAAATATATTTGTATGTATGTAATTGATAATGATAAACAGATATTACATTTTGGAAATATTTTTATATTTTATTTTTATTGCAAAGCTTATTTTGATCACACCGGGGCCCATATTAAGTTAGTGTGTTAGTTACAAATAGTAATGAAATGAAATTATTTATTTGTAAGAAACATGGATAACAAGGTCTTATGATATAGTGAGAACATGTTTCGCCATTTACTGGCATATAAATTTTCTTAAAAACTATGGTTTATAAACATTATGTATTTTTATTTAATAGTCGTGTATGATCATTACAATTTGTTAAACAATTTTGTTACCCTTCTGTCAAAGTTAAATACAATTATATAGCATACAAATTAATGTTAGCAATAATAACATATAATTTTATCAGCCCATAAATGTACCACTGCTGGGCTCGGGCCTCCCATTATAGGGGGAACGGACAGTATACCCGCCACGCTTGTCCAAGGTGGCTTGGCAGGTTTGACACATCGGTTATCTCGATGTGCAGGTTGCACCACGATGTTTTCCTTCACCGTTATTAGCACGTGGTAATTTGAACAATATGCACATTAGATTCAGAAAACTGACTAAGTGGTGCATGCGTTCTGGCGAGGATCGAATCCGCGCCCTTTGAGCCTGGGACGCGTGCGCTAGCCATTACGCTATCACGACTTGTCACTACTAATGTTAGTAATAAAATATTTGACACAAATTATTAAACCTATAATAACCTATTTTAAACCGATGACTACTACTATCCAATATTCTTGGAAAGGGCAGTTAAATCTAACCGCAATAGCCTTCAGAAGGCTGTTGGTGCTACCGCGCAGGCGCTCCACCAGCATTAAAGCCGTCTGTGCGGGCCTCCGCAAACATCCCAGACGCACTACAGTGCCGCTGCAACCCCAACAGCATTCTGAAAGCGTTATTATATTGTACTTATAATGCGTTGATGGCTCGTTGCGTATAGACCACCCACAGGCCGTTCAAGTAAAATGACTGACAATAAGCCTTGAAAAGACTAGTTTTGACTTCAACTATGCTTCGCGGGAACCTGTGAGCGAACATGTTGCTCTGAGCCGCACACGCCCTACGTACCCTCTCTATATGCTTGTCATCCCTAAGGTCACTCGTTACAATATGCCCCAAGTACTGGAACCTATCAAATAACTTAAGAGCTACGCCATTGAGAATTACGGGCGGGACATGGGTAAATGAACGCTTCTGTGTTTTAAAAACTAATACTTCACTCTTCTTAGAGTTGTATTTCAGCCCGCGCTTCTCTGCGTATATCTCGCATATAGAAACAACGTCCTTACTGATTTAATGAGTCCAGCATGGCTCTACCACGTAACGTAACCTGGCTAACGATATTTTTAAATATTCATGTATACTTGACACTGACTAGATACATGTATGCTTGACATTGACTAGATTCATGTATGCTTGACACTGACTAGATACATGTATGCTTGACACTGACTAGATTCATGTATGCTTGACACTGACTAGATTCATGTATGCTTGACAATGACTAGATTCATGTATACTTGACACATGCAGAACCACACTCAAAACGAACAAAAAGAACTCTAAATGTGCACACTGCGTAGCTTATGTACTACTTTTACTCGAAAAAAATAAACAGAATAATAGAGAAACTACCCACACTCCCAGAGAAAGTAGCTTATTATAAAATCGGAAGTAATTATTTTAATGAATTTGTTTAATGTGTTACATTATTATAAGACGTTAGAGTTATTATTTAACTTGTATAATTGTAGCAAACTGTATTTATGTAAGACTTAGATTAAAATTCATTCATTTAACGAGATTGCTAAATGGTAAACAACTACGCAATTTTACAAAATTGAGTATATGACATATTTAGAGAGAGAGAGATAACAGTTTATTGCACACCAAAATATACAATTACAAAAACAGATCATATTTACAATATTTTCTAGGCAGTAGAATAGGCGGCCCGGCCCTATCGCTCAAAGTAATCTTTTTCAGGCAACCTAAATGAAAGAAATTTGAATCAGTCAATGTAGGTGGTGCAGGAAAAAGGCAATAGATACATAAATACTCAAATTAAGAAATAAATATACAAATACATACATATATACATAGTTATATATATACAATAATACATAAGTTATTATAATAAATGTATTACTATGATTATATTCTGTATAATCAGACATAGCTATTTGTGGACAAATAGTGTTTTCTGAGCAAATTTCTAAATGTTGATAAGGATTTGGCCTCTCTGACAGTAAGAAGCAGCATATTTCAAAGTTTGACAGCCTGCACTGTAAAAGAATTATCATAATAGGATCGTATCATATCATATTTACATACATATTGTTACGAGTTGCGGATTTCGAATTAAAATGCCGTTAGAATTATTATAGAGCTTATGAGAACCATACCAACACGTATAACACAGGTACAAATATAACCGACAACAACAAATCCAAACGTAATGCAGAAGGTCCTAATTCAATAAAACGCACAAAATCCGTCACTAACAGATTCCCGAATGTACATACGTCTCGCCTTGATCGTGGTTCTCGCTCCACTGCCCCCTCTCCCCATCAGGCCGTCGTTTTATATCTCACAAATGCAAATGTGCCCGTATCGTAGTTGAAGTAATCCGCAACACTTGGCTTATGATTCGGCCGTAAGCGGCCATAAACGAGTACAATAAAACAAAGGCTGTTCTCTAGAAACGTATGCCTATAAATAAGTAAGCAAAAGAAGACGATTATAAAAGAATTACAATTGGTTCAAATGCCGACAGGTAATAAAATGTGTTTTTACAGATATGCATGTGGCATTTGTTTTTTTTTGTCGGAACCTAAGTTGTAACATATATATATGTATATATTATTTTACAATCACAGAATTAGAACTTAGAACCCGAGTAGGTGCCAGTAAAGTGAAGCACTTTTAAGTAGTACCTAAAAGTCTCAGTTCGCGTGTAGTCGCGTCGCTTCTGTCAGTCCGCAAGATAAAGTCTGAGTTTGACGAGAGCAAATAGTTCGAAATACCAAGTTTGTAAAAAGACTCGTTACTAACACCATTATTTGCGCATTTGTGTGCGTGTGAGCGAAAATAACATGGCGCTCACCCACACATCGATTGGTTTTGTGCTTCAAATCTGAATGTAATCTTGTAGGAAACTATCTACTAGGTATTACTATATTAGGCATTAGTATATTATCCGTGCAGGAACGGAGAAATAATACAATTTCCTGCAGACAAAACAACCCAGACCCAGGTGGTAAGGTATTTGCCTGTCTGGATGGCTACCACCTCTGGTCTAGAGTATGCCGCCATAACAACCTTGTGTTCCGGTATTATGGCCAGGTTCCAGTATCCCTTAAGAGAGCAGCGGCGCATTTGTAACACCTTTGGTGTTGCAAATGTCTATAGGCGATGGTAACTACTTTCCATCAGGTGGGCCGTCTGCCTGTCTGCTGAGCTCATGCAATAAAAGAAAATTCTAAGATTAGAATAAATTCTAAAATAATATTCATACAAAAGAGCAGGCGTCAAAATGTCTTGTTTGTCATCTTACTTTCAACAGTTCATTATAGAAATGTTTTTAATTATACTTTAAACAGTAATTAATACGATGTTTGACTGTTAAAATCGTGACGTTTTAGAACAGTATATTTATTCAATCAATAGCAGGTTGTGACGTTTTGTGCCATGATAAAAAGTACCTCAATTGATTTTGGTTGTCAAATACGCAATTATCCTTTACTAAAGCCATGGTAGCTTAGTGGTCAGGTTAATTCCCGTCCAAAACACAAAGAGCGTGGTTTCGAATCCGGGCTGGAAAGCATTGACCTGTAGCGGAACTACTTACAAGCTAATAGATGGCGCTGTGCAATAATTGAAGTCACAAACAATTCCCGACACGTAGAAACAATATATACAAATTTCCAGAAATAATATTATGCGCTTAAGCCTGTGTGTCACACCAAGCCAATAACCTCGGCGGTCTTTGAGACGGAGGAGCATTCCATCTCCCTCCTACACCTAGTTGGAACATCCGACATCCCTGTAGACCACTTAGGCAGTTTTATGACCTAGTGTGCTTATTGTTACAATTATCACGTGCTAATACGGTGAAGGACAACATCGTGATGAAATTTGTACATCGAGATAACAGATATGTCCAATCCACCAATCTACGTTGTACAACCGTGGCCGTCAGTGGCGGACTGGAGAAATTATGACTTATAACCTCAAAGTAATTACTCTTCCAAAGAGTTAATCACTTAAGCTTTCAAATGTTACGTGTAAATTCTAGTGCAAAGAAAACAAGGTTAAATTTAGTTAACCAATAAAGTTAACGATTTTTTTCTAATTAATAAAAAACAGTGATTAATCTGTTCGTGTCAATAACGTTGATTTTACATTCAAATCAGATAAAAGCACAACAAAAAAGGGGTCAGCGAGTGAATGAGACGACCTTCTCGCTGCTGTGCTGGCGAAGTGAAATAAATCCGGCTCGTACATGAATAAGTTTATAATTACGCTATCAATAATGACAGATATTTCATAAATTAGTTAATTTAAAATTATCTAGCAACAAAAGAAATCGACTCCAATAGTAAGTCAAAAGCAATAAAAAATTTCTTCCAAAAAAAGACACTGGCATCAAGAGCTAATTAAAAAATATAAAATTAATATTTTCTCCAACACCTTGAAGTTGGCGCATTTTGCTTTATTGTTGTTTTTTATGTTTTATTTGGCACCGACTTCAAGATGCTGTAGATTTTTTTTATACTCTTGCAATCAATTCCTTTTTTGATAGAATTTTTTATCTGTCACTTTTATGATACGTATATTGGTTTCCAATAATAATGAAATTTATATGAAACGATGCTAAAGCTGTACTGAATACATAAAAAAAAAACAGTTTATAAACAAAAAAATGGCTGAAAATACATCATTTAAAAAATGTCTATTTTGCGGAAAATGTCGCACCGAATTAGAGTTGCTTCGGACACGTACGAGCCGGTACATTCGTCCCGTACAAAGTCCAATTGTACTGATACGGTACAAAATCTAAAAAGTAATGCTTCAAATATTTTGTCGCGCTACTACTCAATGTACTACTCGCGCCTCGAATGTAAGAAGAAGGACGGAACGAGGCATAACCTACAATAGTACAATAACGCCTCTACGGATATTCACATGACAAAGAGGGACAACATGATTGTAACACACCTAGGTACATTTGTGAGAAACGGTACAAACGAGTGAATGACGACCATCGCTTCAAATGTACTGCCGCACTACAAATGTACTGCTACGCTACAAATGTACTGCTACGCTACAAATGTACTAGCATGGTACAAATGTACTGCCACGGTACAAATAGTAAAATATGCCTCACCTCATTTGAAGTGGTACATTGTACTGGTTCAGTACAAATTGTCATGTTACTCTTACAAACTCATTTTAAAATCATGTACTGCCCAACACTATACCGAATATTCCAATTGCGCCAAGCTTAGCGATGGCTTAGAGTAAATTATTTGTTTTTTTGTTGGAATTTTCTAGTAATTATCGCGATTTCAAGTATTTATGACTTTAGCTTTAGGTGTTAATATTTATGATTGTTGGTAACCCTGCGTATCGTAAGTTATCGTGAACGGGGTATAGTAGTAGAGTGGGAATGAAAATCTTTCGCCGAATCGATTTTATTTCAATCGATTCGGCTATACTTGAACTAGTATCGTTTTTAATAATGTTATGATATACTTGTAATTAATACTTGCCTTGAGTTGAAAACAATCATCAAATGGCCCACACATCTATAAAATTCTATATATCTTGTTTATTATTATCTAAGAACACAAGGTTGATTTACAGATAAATTAATAACAATGCAATTGTTAAAATCCAAATTTTGTTTTAATAACTGCTTTTAGAAGTACATTGCAAATTTTAATACACATTATATTACATACACTCAAGGTTGAAATTTTAATATAACGACCGTAATTCATAAGTACTGAGATATTGTTGCGAACCGATACTAATCCTTTACAGGTGTTTTATTACCCCTTCGAATTTAAGAAATCTATTATTCCCACTAATTCTTTTATATGCCAGTCAGACGTCATAAATTCTTCTTTATTTTGTTTGCATTTCGTTGCACATTCTTAGAAGCTATTGAGTTTACAAGTTAAGAATTCAAAGTAAGGGGCATGTTGCTATGAGGCTAAGTTTAATTTACAAATATATAAGGTCGTTCCATCGAGACTGAGTTAGTTGAGATTTAACTGCGATCGACGCGTTGCCTAGTGCACTTTCGGAACGAGTATCTTATAACGACGAACTTGACGTGATATATGTCATTATGATTTTTTGCTTCACGGTTTGGACTTGTTGTATTTGTTTGTACTTGTAAGAACTGTGAATTGCAAGCGTGTACTTATAATAAACTTTGTGATAATTCCAATAGCATTTTAAACTCATATCCCACAAATTGGTAAAAATATAATTACACTTATTTAGTAAACAAGTTTGGATAGCGAATATAGGGCTACCTGGTTGCAGTACCTTGTAGATCGCTTTCTCGTTGGCACATTTTGACCTTCGTCAATGCGGCACAATTCTAAGGAATCCCTTCAGGTCATCTCTAAGAGCATTGGGATCCTGGGTGTCGACATTGCAAACGACATACATACAGTACAGTTCAGAGGCCACCTTGAAAGCAAGGCAAGGCTTGCTTTTAAGGAGTCGGGAGTGCTAAACCGGTCCAAGCATTACTTCACTCCACGGCAACGCCTTGTACTTTACAAAGCCCAGGTGAGGTGGCGTATGGAGTACTGCTCACACTTGTGGACCGATCACCCACCTACCAGCTAAATCCCCTGGTCAGTATTTAGCGTTTCACTTCAAAGACATTATCGCATTTTCGAAGATATTAGTTACTTAACAGAATTTACTTGAGAGAAATCTTTATTCGACGAATCTTAAAAATAATTTTATGAATGTATCACAGTAAATTGATCTTGACAGCTATAGACAAATACTCTAAAAGTTGCAGTTTCGAAATCTTTCGAAATTAGCCTTGATATTTTTCTCATTTTTAAATTCATTGTACAAACTTGGGTATCGACCCCGAAAAACAATATTATATTACTAAGATATGCCTGTGACTTCGTCCACACTTGACTTGAAATTCCTGCTGGATTCCCGGGACACAAAGTATCGCAGCATTTAATAAAATAATGTAAACTATCGTTTTAGTGGAAACTGTGTCAGAATAAGCTAATTATTATGCATCCGAATAACTTCAAACTGCTCCCGGGAAAATTCCCGGGGGAATCCCCTGATAAAAAATATCGCACATTTTACTACATGAAATTTGCTATCAGTCAAAAAATCATATAGAAATTCGTTTCTTTTTAATCTGGCCATTTTAAATAATTCCCGGAAAAATTCCCGCGGGATCCCCCGAATAAAATGTAGCGCCGAGTTTAAGTTTGTTATACATCGTGTTCTCCATCGTTTATATAGTCTATTCCAGTTTTTTTTTAAATAACTTCAAGGTACAGACAGCATGCTTAGAATTTTATAACATTATACATAATTCAAATATCATTCAAAAACAGACTCGGAATGAGTATAATGAACGGAGCGACAACATAAAATAGTATGTCGAAATCGTTAATCTATTTAGTATACTATACTTTCTAAACGATTGCCAGTGATTGATATGTACAGCCGATAATCGATTAATTATCGATTATCAATCGATTGTTATCGATTATTCGTGATTGCTCTATAAGAATAGGCCATTACTTTGGACGAGCTGCGTTTAATACTTTTTATAATTATTGTTTTCGTTTGACTTGTAGGTTAATGTTTGTTTGTTACTGGTTTATTTCTAGATCACTGTCTTCTTTCTTGTTATTTTTTTATTATTGTGGTCAATCATAGCATAGAGGTTAAGTTTAATATTTAATAGACCTCAATAATAGAAAAACTTAAATTATACAAACTAACAACAGGTTGTTAATAATGTTGTATATATGTTATACAACCGCCACGACATGAAAATTTGAGAAAAAGAGAATCAAATGTATTCTGTGTTAATAGATATAATACGGCACTGTTGGGTAAGAGTGTTTACGAAATGGCACCTCCAATATTTAATAACTACCAAAACTGTTAAAAACAATACTATTAAATATATTTAAAACAAGAATAAAGAAATTATTAATAGACAAATCATATTATTCCGCAAACGAATCCCTTAATGACAAATTTGAAACATAACATCAATACATAATGTTGGTGCATCAGGAGACCGGAAGGCTGGAGCTTACCTCGCTCAAAGGATTAGCCTCTGTATCCAGCGAGGCAATGCTGCCAGCCTTCTAGGTACAATACCCAGCGACAGTGGTCTGGTGGGGCTGGACGAGTTTTAACTTAGGTTTTTATTTTAATTTTAGTTTTTTTACTATTGTATTTTTAAGTTAGGTTTATTTATAGAATAATAAATAATACATAATTAATAATAATATTTTAATTAAAGACATTAAATAATTGACATACACAGATTGAAATGATAATTAAATAAAAACAGATATCTATATAATAAATAAATAAAGGTAATAAATATTATCCAAGTTACATAAAAGGTACTTAATGAAATAAATAGGAACTAATTATTTAAATAATGACGATTAAGATCCTGCTTACTTGCACACCACTGAAACTGGTAAAATGTACTGACACATGCATTTCTAGGAATAACAAACACATGTATATAACTACATTTATGTAAGAATAAATATTTCATTTCATAGTTAAATTTGATTTCTTTAACAATCAAGGGCGTCGGCTTTTGCTACTTAAAGCCTTAGACTGTTAGTAGAAAGACGGAGTCTCTGACTCTCAAAGTTAAGCCGGCTAAGGAAGCCGATAATGGAATAGGATAGCACCGCAATGCGTTACGAGAACTTAGTATTAAATAATATAATTATTACGGAAGAATTACGCCAAATTATAAATTATATGAATAAAAAAATATATAATAGAAAACTAAGCCTAATGGTTCGTTTTCATCGCATTCTTACGAGTATTCAAGAGAACTCGGTCAACATCGGAGCGCTGTAAAACCCAGACAAATTAATGAAATTAAACAAATTTGTAGTGGAAATTATTTTTTAAAAAACCCCTCCCGCCCATAAGATATAAACAAACATATAACAAATAGAATTATTAGATAGATATATAGATAAATAATTGTATTAGTAAATAAGAAATTTGTATTAGGAAATAAGATCTATATTTATAAAAAAAGAGAGAAAAGAAAAAGATAAGAAAACATAAAAAAATAGCCCCCCTTTATTATTCCTGGTATACTAGAATAAGACTATTAAAACAAGTCAAGAAAAAGAAAAGGCTCTGTCTTGGCATACGACGGAGGAGTAGACAATAAAAAAAAAAATCTCCGCCGCTCCTGTCTAGTCCTTAGTACTACTTAGATAAGTCCCGGTCCCAGCCGTAAGAAGCGGGAAGGGCAACCATCGGCAAACCTGTGCACGACTTATATTGCACATAGCGCATCATCTGTTCTTGTAAGTTCTGCAGGCCAAAAATGGCAAGGCATTGTCACTATACCATAAAGTAAACTGTAAGATCTTGTAATTTGAAATGCTTGGAAATAAATGATACCTTATCTTAGTACATAATATACATACTTAGTACATATACATAATTAATTAGGTAATTTATTGATTGATTAATTAATGTCATAATGGCCAGGCACCATTACAATTGCCTGTATTGTTCATCCGAAACGACAAACTGTCGTCCCAATAAAGAACTCAACACCTTTGTAATTTTATGTTTGTGGCAGTTTATACAGTGAATGTTCTTCTATTCTATTCTATAAGTTTGCGCACACAAGTTTAAAAAATGCTTCACTTCGCTTGACGCCTTTCGTGACGTAGGCTCCGTCTATACTTTTAAACGTTCATCTGATATTGTTCTTAAGATAGCATAAAAGTTAAGTTTAAGATTTAATAGACACCCTGCTACAGTAGAAAAATGTTTAAAAAGTACAAAATAAAAACAACCGGTGTCATGGAATATGGGACGCCCCTTAGTATGAGATGCAACTTGTGTTGATACTTTGGCGGCTTCCCATCTCCCAGTCGCAGCCGTGACAGCCCGGACTGCCGCCGCACAAACGCCGCAAATGTGTGTCCATTGGTAATGGGCACATATTTGTGGCTTTCGGGGTTGAAACCCTGGGGCCGTGGGGGCCTGGAGCTCATCACCCCTATCGAGACCTCGCAACGCGTCTAATTGAGGTCTCGCGTGACCAAAACGCTGGCTTGCACCTAGAGCAATGCATCAGCGTTGCCATCCAACGTGGAAATGCGGCCAGCATTTCGGCCACGTTCCCGCCGACAGCGACCTGGAGTCTATTTTTAGTTTATTTTTAATTGTTATGTATATTTTGTATAATTAAGAGAGAGAGAGAGAGAGATAACACTTTATTGCACACCAAAATATACAATTACAAAAACAGACCATATTTACAATATTTTCTAGGCAATAGAACAGGCGGCCTTATCGCTCAAAGCGATGTCTTCCAGGCAACCTAAATGAAACAAAAAAATTGAATCAGGCGATATAGGTGGTGCAGGAAAAGGCAATAGATACATAAACACTCAAACTAGTTTAAGAAATGAATATACAAATACATACATATATACATAGTCATATATATGCAATAATACATAAGTTATTATAATAATAATGTATTAGCGTGATTATATTCTGTTAATCAGACATAGCTATTTGTGGACAAATAGTGTTTTCTGAGCAAATTTCTAAATATTGGTAATGATTTGGCCTCTCTGAGTGTGGCAGCTTATTTCAAAGTTGGACAGCCTGCACCGTAAAAGAATTATCATAACAAGATGAAGTGTGTGCAGGCGTCATAAGTTTTCGGTACGTATCATGGCGCAAATTATGGGCAGTAGATAGGCGAAGGAATTTAAAACGTTCCTTAAGGTAGTGGGGATTATTAGGAGTAAATAATATATTATAAAGGAGAGTGAGAATGTGAGTATTCCGGCGAAAATGAATAGGAAGCCACTTGAGTTTTTTACGATATTCGGAAACATGGTCATATTTTCGCAATCCAAATATGAACCTGATACAAAAATTCTGAAGCCGCTAAAGCTTCTTCAACTGTTCTACGGTTAAATCTAGACAGCAGGCGTCAGCGTAATCAAGTATAATTAAGTTCATATGTATTTAATATTTGTAAATATAAAAACAACATATCAAACTGTCTGTCTTTGATTTATTTTAAAATCAAGGGCGTTGCACGTCGGCTTTTGCCACCTAAAGCTTTTAGACATTTTGTTTTAAATCGATTTTATAAAAATATAATTATTTGGCAGATAAACTGCAGAGAAACACCCCCATTGTGTATCACCAAGAAAACTATGTTATATCACGATATTTTCCTTTAACCTTAGCACGTGTGTAGGTAGGGGTGACCACAGTTATCATGTAAGTATGGAATTTCTGATCACACCCACACGTATGTCTGTCAGCGTGATGTGATATTAGTTAGCTGTATCGTGGTTGTAACCAGCGTCTTCTCATTCAACAGTACCAGCTTCAATCATATACGTGGATTAATTGAATACAGTATGTATTGCTGATATTTACAATATTTTGATATTAACTGATTCTAACGTTACCCAAGGGATACAGTTTAAAATAGAGAATGGTTTTGATTTTAAGAACCTCAACGGGCAGAGTGCTGCCGTTGGATTACGCGAATACTGAGTAGCGTGAGGTCTCGATGGTGATCTTGCTGCGTCTCTTCAGGCATTTTTTTTTTTTTTTATTGGACTTGACTTTATGTTGTTGGTCCGAAGACCTCACAACTTTACCGGGGTTTTCGGGGCGAGTGCCTTTGCGAAGCGAAGGCGCTCGAGAGCAACTTGCTCTCTAGGGAGTTTCACCTCGGCTGGACTGTTGCCATGAGAGAGGGGATGAATCTAATGATCAGGCGACACAATGCACTAATTGAGAGCGGGCGACGGGTAATATAAAGCCCGAGAGGAAGGATCCCGGCGGACCGGGATCGGCGGTTCGCGGTGGCCTATACTATCTTACTGCCGTTTCGCAACGTGTTATGGCTGGAAGAGAAGAAACGGCGAAAGAAACTTCCCAGCAACACGCCTAGTCTATCCTATGGGGGCTGTGTCTCCTGGCGTCCCTCGCGGGGACGTGGAGAGATCGTGATTGGCGGCGTCGACGCCGCCGTCTGTGTCTGTCTGTCGGTGCCTGCCAGCCTGCCGTCCTAACCGCGGGCGGGCTGATCCGAGCCAGCCGTTTTGTGATATCGTCGACCTTGTCCATGAGGATGTTACGCGGTCGTCGCACGAGAGCCTTTCGTCGAGGCTTATAATCGGACGCGGACACGACGAGGGATTTCGATGGTGCGGCGCTAGATCGAAATACTTACGCGAGAGCGACGTAATGTAGTTTTTGATGGAGGGAAGCTCCAGATCGCGGTGGATGTCGACGTTACGCATATAGAGGGGAGCACCGACGGCTCTGCGCATGAATTTATTCTGAACGATTTGCAGTTTCTTTAAAAGGGCAGGCTTGGCATGGCCGAATACCACACTCGCGTATGTCATGATCGGGCGGATGCATGTTTTATATAGAGTAAGCTTGTGTCTGAGGACATTTTGCTTCGTTTATCTATCATGGGTGCTAGACGACCCATCACAAATCGCGCTCTATTCCGGACTATAGTGATATGCTCGTTGAAGCGCAAGTTCTGATCTAGAGTGACACCCAGGTATTTGGTGTACTTTGCCCAGGGGATCTCTTGTTCGTAGAGTGAGATGGCTTTTAAGCGAAGGCAAGCGCGTTTGGGAGAGCGAAGCGTGCCCGGGGAAAAGAACATTGCTGCGCTTTTCTCCGGGTTTACCTCTATCCTCCATTTGCGAAACCATTCGCCTAGCTCTGTTACAGCTACCTGTAGCCGGACGCAAGCCATTTGTCGGTTGTGATCTGATGTATAGAGTGCGGTGTCATCCGCGAAGAGGGCCAACTCTACATCTGGAGTTTTGGGATGTCGCTGGTGTACAGCGTGAAGAGTAGTGGAGATAGTGCCGAGCCCTGTGGTACACCGGCTGTGAGTGGATGAGGGGACGAGCGTGTTCCCTCCACTCGAAAACGGAAGCTACGGCCTAGGAGGAAGTCTCGCAAGATGAGCACGAGTCTGTCTGGTACACCGAAGTGGTACAGCTTGTAAATCAAACCGTTATGCCAGACCTTGTCGAAGGCCTTAGCTACGTCAAGGAACAGTGCGGCTGTTCCTATAGGGCGACGAGGGCGATGGGCAAAGTGGGGATAGTATGTGCTCCGTGATGCGGTGCACCTGTTGGACGCATGAGTGCCTGGCACGGAATCCAAACTGCTCATCGGGTAGTAGATGTTTGCTGATGGCAAAATCTCTTAGTCTAGTGACCCTCTCGTAAAGCTTGCTGAGTGTGCTCAGTAGGCTGATTGGGCGGTAGCTGGACGGTTTATTAGCCGGTTTTCCAGGCTTGTGAATATCGATGACGTCTGCTTCTTCCAGATCGCGGGGAAAGGAGTTTGTTATACCCTATAATCAAGTGGCCGGGGAGGAGTTTTAACACGCGATTGTTAAAGCTTGCAGAGTGTGACTGGGTCAGTAGGCTGATTCAGATGTGACTGGTCGACGTTTTGTGTAGTGGGGAGCATTGTAGCTGGACGGTTTATTAGCCGGTCTTTCCAGGCTTGTGAATACCGATGACGTCTGCTTCCTTCAGATCGCGGGGAAAGTCGCACAGTTATTGTTATAGCGGGCACTTGAAGATCAAGTGGCCGGGGATTATAATCAAGTTAATGGATACTGGGGGGAGGAGTTTTAACACGCGATTCCACCGTAATGGGCCATCCGCTGGTAAGGAGGATGGGCTCTTTCGTGGTTTCATTCTTCACTTCTTCCACCGTGACATCGAACGCCGAGTGTGGTTTCCGCTGGTAGGTATCTGATCTCGGACGCCTGGTGAGTTGGTCGATACCTCAACGTTCTGTCCCAACGATGTTCCCTGACTTCCCGGTCGTAGTTTGACCTCACGCTCTGTTGGCGGAGTCGGACTCTGTTGTCTTCGGTGGGATATCTGTCGTGAGCTCTAGGCGGCTCTCTTTCTGAGCAGCAGGCATTCGGCTTTCGTCCTCATCATCGAACTCCACTGGCACCTGTCTGGACGAGTTCTAGCGCACTATGAGTGAAGGTATCTGGTGAGGCTCTCGATCGCCAGTCGCCGTGTCTGAGTTGGATTCGATGTGGTCTCGGGATGCTGTCAGGTCTTGTGATTCCCTGCCTTGAGGAGGTCCCAAGTCTCAACCAGTCCACAGGAGTCCTAGTTTCAGATGTCTGGTCCGTCTGTTGTCCTAATTTGAGGATAACCGGGTGATGGTCCGAGTCTATATCGTCCATCGTTTCGATCGAATGGAACTGAAGAGTTACGTCCCTCAGTAATGCTAGGTCGAGAGTGTTTGGGGTCCCCAGTCGCGGTTGGGGGTATCGTGTGGGGGTCATGGGAGTTATTATATCAAACAAAAGATTGTCTGATATATTTATTAGGGCTCTGCCATTGGGGTTAGTGGTATTGCAATTCCACTGTTCGTGTTGCCAATTCAGATCTCCGGCTATTATAACAGCTGGGCCTAAGTTGAATAGGGCTTCTAGGTCTTTCTTAATAAGGGTTTTCTAATTTGAGAGGTATGCTGAGACTATGACTAGAGGTTGGTGGCCAGTCATTGCCAGTCTGCAGGCGGATACCTCCATACCTACTAGTGGTGGGGTGACTAGAGGCATGCAGTGTAGAGATCTAGGTCGAAATAGATCAGGGTGCCGCCACCACGGCCTATCCTGTCATGTCTAGTGACCCGATAGTTAGAGATCTTTGGATCTCTTTCACTCGGTTTCAGGAAGGTCTCTGCACTAGTAGTATATCTACTTGATTGGTAACCAGGAAGTCATGGACCAAGTCGCGCTGGTTTCGAAGGCCGTTGGCGTTATAAGTCGCCAAGTCAATGAGCGTGGTTTATTTCTACCTACATGCGCCATTTGTTACCGGTAACAATAATTTAACTAGGTTGTTTAGTTATAAGACCTAAGTACCTGAATGGTGGGGTGACTAGAGGGTTGCAGTGTAGAGATCTTCTGAAATAGATCAGGGTGCCGCCACCACGGCCTATCCTGTCTGTCTAGTGACCCGATCTCAGATCTTTGGATCTCTTTCACTCGGTTTCAGGAAGGTCTCCCTAGTAGTATATCTACTTGATTTAACCAGGAAGTCATGGACCTCTGGTTTCGAAGGCCGTTGGCGTTATAAGTCGCCAGAGTGGGTACATGCGCCAACCGGTTATATATTGTTTAGCCTGTTATTGACGACACAGGTGACTCGGCGGATGAGACATCGTCCTCCGCTAGTGGTGGGGTGACGGCCTAGAAGGTGCTTTTAAAATGGGGGCGGGGGCAGGGGTTGCTTGGGGGGCCGGCCTGGGGCGCGCGTCCTTAGTTTCCGTTGGGAAGACCCGCAGTGATTTACCACTGGAGGGGGCCGCCAGAATGGGTTTGTTATGACGTTTGGGTATGATGGCCGCAGAGAATGATGGCTCCGGGGAATGCGTGGCACTCCGAGGCTGGTCGCCCAGGCACTTGACGCACCACGGGATTGACATAGGGCAGAGTGATAAGTTGGCAACGATGACACTGCCGCAGTGTAGGTTCCACACGAAGGCCAGAGAAGCCACAGACCTTCTCAAGTCTTCAGGCATGCGAATATGGCCCTTATATATGCTTCCAGCCAGGTGACTGCGGATAATCGTTCCATAGGACTCGCAACCACTATGGAGAATGATATGATATGAATGATTCAATGGGGGCTGCTTTTAACCATACCAATATGTACATTAGGTCAGAAAAAGTCTTATAATATGGTGCATGCTTCCAGCCAGGATGCTAATGCACTAACCACTAAGCTATCAATATCACGGATTTTAACGACCAAATTTTAGAGTGAAATAATCCGACTCTTGCAATAGTAAACGGTAAAATTAAAATGTCGTCCGGCCTTGAAACGCCTTGTACATTTCAAAATCATTTTTAATTCAAACGGGTTATCATCTCGAACGATATTTTACGCACGAGGTTTAATCTATTTAAAACACAGTGCTTAGAACTTTAATGAAGAGCTTTAACATAAAATTACATTGCACTACCCTGAAGTAAATTCTACTTAACACGAAACGTGTTGTCACTACTCTGCACTGCACAAATTGTTATTGATTCAGTAAAGGTATAAAACAGGTTAGATAAGTCATTGAACTGTTTCCTTCTTTCTGGTTTAATTCTAGTTATTGAGTTAAACTTTCACTCGAAACCGTTATATGCATTTTTGATTTACTAAGAATGATATAAGAAACATTAATACCATGAAAAAACGTTACTGAGTTATATTCAACCTATAATCTCTAAGACTATAATTTATTTTTGTTGCATGAGTTTAGCAGATAGGTAAAACGCTGAACTGATGGAAAGCGGTTACTCTTTATAATATTAGTATAGATTATACGCTTTTGGTGTTAACTTAGCTGTTTTCACTAATGTCTAATGTATCAACTCTGTATTAAAATATACTTTATGCAGCTAACACGTATTTCATTCAAGTCTAATAATTAGGGATGGGCCGAATGTGGTTTAAATCGAATACGAACTTCAGCCGAACATTCGGTTAAAACAAAAAATTCGACCGAACTTCGGTTTGATTTCGCCACGTTTTCTCAAAGCAACACGTTGGAACCTGTAGCGTCGTGACTTGATAACGCCAAATCTTTGGCTTTTTTACACCATAACCTGCCTCTAGTAAATTTTAAGTATGAGTAGGTGGATAAAAGAATAGATTTTTAGAACTTAGATTTAAAAATTCACCATTTTATAATTCTAAATTCATAATGTTTAATTCGTAAAAAAGTGATTTCAATCAAAATTAAAGTTGTAATTGTTGATGTTCCTTAGAAGTGTTTTATTTCATTTTATTCAAGTTACGCATTATAATTAAGCAGTTGCACTATTTACTGATGTTTCTTAGAGGAATAATAAGTATATTTTATTTTTGTTTTAATTTGATGTCTATTTAATTAGGCAAAGACTTAATCAAAATTAATATTTAATTTTTTTTTATCACATTGCAAGTTAAGGTTTACATGTTCCTAAATAAAATAAATAACCATGAGTATATAGAGGCCAATTTTTATATTACGGCTATGATAGATATGGTTTCTAGTAATTTCAGTCAAAATAATGCAAGTAGGTATTTTACTTAATTTTTACAATAATAATGTTCGCCATTTAAACCGAATTTCGGCCGAATGCCGAAGTTCGGTTCAAGCTGCCGAAATTCGGTCAAACCGAATGTAAAACGAATTCGGCCCATCCCTACTAATAAGTGTTTAAATAAAAACAGATCTAAACTATCACATCAATAAGGTTAAACAAATATTCATTTGCAACTTCAAATGGCACGGCTGAAAAATTGGCATTTTAGAGTTATTACCTTATTCATTTAGAGTCTAGACCAACATGTTAGGACACCTAGACCTCAAGACTATATATGTCTAGGTAATAGCCATTTAAGTAACAAGTAACATTACGTAATATACACATAAGCAACCTTTAAGGCTAAGTTCTTACCTTGAGAGTAGAGTCGTCCAATTCACTCTTATAGTTCAACTGGGACGTTGTCTCTGTTTGCGTCTGTCAACGACGTCTGCATTCATGATTCTACCCGCCTCGGGTTGCGCACCTGGCGATGACGTGTAGGCCGCCTCGTCCCACGTCTCTACTTGACTTATGATTATATTTGGACCAACTTAAACGTCTTTGTAAGTTATAGCTTATGTATTATATTGATCTACTTTCATTAATCTTTTCATATATGCTTTTTATCTGAGTTTTCTCTTTCTCTAACACTTTCGTTATTTGATCACGATATGTACGTCGCACTCTACCGGCACCAATTTTACCTTTCACACGATTTCATCAAAATTAGTTTAGTCGTTTTTACGTGAAAAGGAAGAAAACACCATTCATTGACAGTTGACTTCATATTGCGAATTTTTAAGAAAACCGCAAATAAAGTCGAACAAAAAAACGCCTTACCGCTTGTTCACACTTGTCTGCTGTCGGGCCCGATAAAAAATCGGTTGCTCTAGTGGCAGAACACTTTATATGAAGCTGTTCACACTTACCCGACACCGTTTTACTATCGGCGCCGACAAGAAATGTTGGGTGTTTTACCAGCCCTCTCTCTATGCCGTAAAAAATCGTATCTGATCTCGCTCCCCTATGAGTAAGTAGGCGCTGTTCACACTTCTCCCCCTTTCGCCCGACGCTAGCTGCTCTCTGCCGCAGAACGCGCTCACACTAAGGATGGGCCGAATGTGGTTTAAACCGAATACGAACTTCGGCCGAACATTCGGTCAAAACAAAAAATTCGGCCGAACTTCGGTTTGATTTCGCCACCCTTTCTCAAGAGGAACACACGTCGTGACCTGTTGACGTCGTGACTGGATAACACCGAATCTTTGGCTGTTTTACACCATAACCTGCCTCTAGTAAATTTTAAGTATGAATAAGTGGATAAAAGAATAGATTTTAAGACCTATGATTGAAAAAATATCATCATTTCATAATGCTCAATTCATAATGTTTGATTTGTAAAAAAGTGATTTCAATCAAAATTAACGTTGTAATTGCTGCTGTCCCTTAGAAGTGTTTTATTCAAGTTATGCATTATAATTAAGCAGTTGCACTACATACTGATGTTTCTTAGAGGAATAATAAGTTTATTTTATTTTTGTTTTAATTTGTTGTCTATTTAATTAGGCAAAAACTCAACCAAGAACTAATTTTATTTAATTTTATCACATTGCAAGTTAAGGTTTATATGTTCCTAAATAAAATAAACGACCATGAGTATATAGAGGCCAATTTTTATATTACGGTTATGATAGATATGATTTCTATTAACTTCAGTCAAAATAGTGCAAGTAAATGTTTTACTTTTTACTTGCACCGAATGTAAAACCGAACCGAATTAAAACCGAATTTCGGCCGAATGCCGAAGTTCGGCTCAAGCTGCCGAAATTCGGTCAAACCGAATGTAAAACGAATTTCGGCCCATCCCAAGCTCACACATATCCCAGTTCCAGCTGGGGTCGGATCCGAGCCCCGACAAGTCTGAATAGAGGTGCCGAAACCCGATTAAAATACGGCGCCCGACACTGACAATTGGGTGTGAGTACAAGGTGCGCGCGCGCAACCGCCCTGCGCTTGCGCAAGCAACAGCCAGCCGGTTGACCGTGCTGCAGTATAACGTAAACCGGTTCTAAGGGCAATATGTAGAGCACTACACAACTATTCGTAACGTTTCGAGTTATGTAAAAGGTGTTATGTGTAGTTAGGAATGTGGTTGATTTTGCATCGTGTGAATAGGTTCTGATTATACCATTGCTAATAATAAGAATTGGGTAAATGAAACACGTTACAATATATTTTAATACGATTTTCATATTCAACGCTATTGTCTTTCATTTAAAATGTCACGATAAAATAATTGTGATATCTGTTTAAATAATTTTTAACCCGTTTAAGTTATTACGTCATGTCTTGCTATTCTCGTATCAAATTTAGAGAGGTTCAACGTTTTGGTAAATGATAAATAGGTCTCAAGTAACCTGACTATAAACTATAATTATACTGCTATGTAAATAGCATTAAATATATCTTTATGAAAAAAAGGACGAAGAATTATGGAAGGAATATTTTTTAAGGATTTCGATATTTCAGATTTTTCCACAGGCGGATAAACTGATAGGTGGATAGATGGACAGACAGAATAACAGAATGACATGACGATTTCATAAATGTTACTGTCAAATCGGTTAAGGATTCCTAAAAATCAATTTAAAATTGCACGTCCCGTTTTAATAATATATTGTTACGAGTTGCAGGACTCGAATTAAAATGCCGTTGGAATTATTATAGAGTTTATTAAAACCATACGTGTAACACAGGTACAAATATAACCGAACGCAATAAGTCCAAACGTAATGCAGGAGATCGTAATTCAGATACACGCGCAAAGTCCGTCACTAAATAGATTACCGAATGTACATAAGTCTTGCTTCGCTTGTGGTTATCGCTCGACTGCTGATCTCTCCATTAGGGCATTGCTTTATAAGGTACAGGTGCAATGTGTCTGCCTGACTGCGAGTACCGAATTTCTTAGAATCACACCTGGCTAATGACTACGATAAAAGATTACAATACACAATGGGCTGTTTTTCTAATCACAAAATTTAAACACAATGTAAACAAAAGAAGTCCAAATGCCGAAAAGGTAATAAAATGTCTACAGGTATGCAGGTGTGAATTTGTCTTTTGTCGGCGTTCAGATCGTAACAACATGAAATGAAATGATTTTTTTTATTGACGTGTAAGTAAGTAGTCAAAGGTACATATAATATAACTAAAATACAGAGTACAAAAGGCATCCCAAAGGAAACTAACTCTGTTTCCAGAGCTAGGTCTCCTTAGAGCCTGTGTGGCGGGCCACAGTAGGATTCGCTTCGGCCATATAGTTCTTATCATTTAAGATAGTACATTAATGCAATGTCTTTGTATTGTGAAAATTTATATAAATAACTAGGACATGCCCGCGGCTACGTCTATGCTTGACTTGAATTTCCTGCGGGATTCCCGGGACACAAAATACCGCAGCATTTGAAATAGAATGTAAGCTATCGTTTTAGTGAAAACTTAGTTGGAATAAGCTTACGCACCCGAACAGCTACAAACCGTTCCCGGGAAAATTCCCGCGGGATTCCCGGGATAAAATATATCACAAATTTTATTACATTAAATTTGCTATCGATCGGTAAAAAAATCACATTGAAATTCGTTTTTTTAATGTGGCCATTTTAAATCATACCCAGAAAAATTCCTACCGGATTTCCAGGATAAAAAGTAGCGCAGAGCTTAAGCCCAAGAATTAGCTGTCGATCAGCGAAAACCGCATCGAAATTGGCCCAGTAGTTTTTACGTGAATCCCGAACAAACAGACAAGAAATCTAGAAAACGTTTATAGCCTATTACAGTTGTTTTTTTTTCAATAGCTTCAATATGATACAGATATGGCATGTTTTGAATTTTATAATATTATAGATATTTTCTACTACTAAATTAAGAATTAAAAGTTAATATTCATAATATATTGGTAATAACAATATGCTTTTGTGTATGTGTGTGTGGATTTATTTATGTATTTGAGTATACATTAGAGTGCGTGCATGCGCGTAGAATTTGTGTTAGGCATTTAGAGTAGTATAAGTGATAAATATATATATACATACACTTTGCATAACGGGGATAAGTATAAGAAATTTTTATTTCGGCATACGGGATAGTGTCCTGGAGATGAATTCAAAGTTAAAACGAGTGAAGATGGGAGAAAGCGCTAGCTCATCGTAACGTTAAATGATGTAGACAACTCACATAACAACAGATATTGTGAATTCATTACTTCCCTGAGTCGAGTGAAGCATGACCGGACACTGGGTAACCAAAACGTAATGCATTACTTCATACCTGTTGATTTATGTGCTGTAACAACGTTAACTCGTTTTATCATTAGCATCCTCGTAATTATTTCAGTCGCATCTCGCATATTATCTTACACATAATTGCCTTTTTATTAGAGAGAGAGAGAGAGAAAGAGAGATAACACTTTATTGTACACCATTACAGATAACAGAAAAACTAATAGCCTAAAAATATTCTAAATGTGCACAATGGGCGGTCTTATCCTAAGAAGCGATCTTCCAGACAAGTTGTGGCAGGAATAAAAACATTATATTTCTCAAAGGTGCTATACATAAATATTATACGATATGCAGTTACTTACAAGTATGTAAAATATTATATAAGTAAGAATTATACTTAATAGACATATAATAAAAAATATCAAACATCACTATATTGCAGGTAGTGCTTTTTTTCATGTTCTTAAGTATTGTTAGTGATTTAACTTGTCTAACAGTAACAGGCAGCGCATTCCAGAGTCGAATAGCCTGTACAGTAAAAGAATTATTGTAAAAAGATGAACAATGTTTGGGAGTATTAAGTCTAAGATTCGTAGAAGATCGTAAATTGTGAGAGGAAGAGATGAATTCAAAACGTTCTTTGACATAATACGGGGTTGTGGGGATAAACAACACACTGTAAAGGAGTGAAAGTCTATGGATATTAGTTACTAGTCTCCTCTGGTCGTGCAAACGTCCCTCGATCATTTGTTGCAGAAAGTCGGGTTAGGCTTGTGTCCGAAATAGAGTACCTTAGAAAGAATCTGCGAATGGGGGAGACAAAACCATTTCAACTCCACGAAGACAAGTCTACGTATTCCCTGCCAAGAAAACTTCATTCGAGAAAGCGCTTCAGTTCCAACGAACTCCCTTTACCATCTCCGAGAGTATTGGTATCCTCGGTGTCGAAATCGCGAATGATGTGCAGTTCAGAGGCCATTTTGAAGGTAAGGCAAAACTTGCCTCCAAGAAGCTGGGAGTGCTAAACCGGTCCAAGCAGTACTTCACAACGCGACAAAGCTTTGTGCTTTATAAAGCTCAGGTGAGGCCGCATATGGAGTACTGCTCACACCTGTGAGCTGGAGCACCCACCAGCTTAACCCCCTGGACTGTCTTCAATGTCGAGCCGATCGCGTTGTTGATGATCCCATACTCAAGGTCTATTCTTTATGGGAGCCTAATCTAATTTAGAGTTAATAATCAATATTAAAAAAAAACTAAAAAATTAAAATGCACAAGTTGGCGGTAGGATAAATAAAAATTTAACAATACGAGTTGACACTTGACACCTGGGTCTTCCGTGATCACGGCTATTGAAAAGTGGTCGAAACGTCGGAGTAATAAAAACCAAATAAAATATCGCGCTTAAAACCGTTAAAAAGTAGTTTTACTAAGTGTTAACCAGGATATATAGGATATAAGCTAGCTTTACATCAACAGACGGACAACCAGACAAAAATTCTAAAAGTTGCTTATTCGCAATCTGCAGGCCGAATTAGCTCCTCAGAAATTTTCTTATTCTTAAATTTCATTGTACTGATACACCCATATATTTATTATATAGTATTTATTGATTAAAGGTTTTAATAGAGTTCTTATAGACAGTAGGAATCCTGATCTCATATCGCATATGTCCGTTAAACCTTTATGAAATAATTCATATCTGTCACTCAATTTGGATGAATTACATTCTTTTTCCATGGTGTTACATGTAAGCATAAATTTGAATCATTCAATAATCGTCATTCAACCAAATTGTTCCCTTTGGTTGATCCGTCTAATATCAATATTATATTCTACTTATAATACAGAATCGTGAACCATTCATTGATTAAAAAACTGAAAATTTCCAAGTCGACTTCATTTATGAAATAAATTTGCAAAATCCGTTACAAAACAGCCTCTATTCCTTTATTATTTAATGAAACGTAATTAACGTGTCTATGTGTATGGACATTATTAATAAATACTATTTACTCGTGTTATGAAGTTATTGTTAAACTTTTGTGTCACTTACGTAAGGGAATGTTAAATACATTTCGACACGCGCCTGCGACTGCAACATGGCGGCGATGCGTTGTCATTTAACTTTTAAATATGGAATTCAATTATTCTTAACCGTCTAAATTCGTACTTTTTATAACGAACTCTTGCTAAGCAAAGCTTAACCACCTCTTATTTAATGAGCTCTAAGTAAGTACTTAATTAATGCTTATCTTTTTTTCACGTATAAAGTTAGCTGTTCCTTTTTTTATTTTATGGATTGGTTTTAAGACCTTGAAGTAGTAGTAAAATTCGTCACAAAGGCAAGCAAAGGAATCATAGTCCATACAGCCAATTCTGATGTATAAGTCTTTGTATAGTAGCGAAATTGTATTGTAGGCTACAACCGACGGCATTCTTGTGAAAACTCGAAAGGCCACATATGACTACACAGTTCACAAGTCTCACAAAAACACATAATTACTACTCAAAAACTATCAATATCCTACAACTATTGCTCCTTTTAGAGTAATTTTACACATTTTTAGAGAATAAAACTTCACAGCACAACGTCCCCCCCCCCCCTATCAGTTCCCGCGAAAAAATTTTTTTTTATTTTTATTTAAGTCTGTTTTGGAAAGGAGTCCGCGCCACAAAAAAATCCCACAGACGCGGCGCTGCAATCGCCGTACTTAATCCTGCCAGAGTAATTATTTGCTTATCCGTAAATAGATGAAGTTAATTACTGACTAATAAACGCAAGATATTCCATATTTAAAGCTGTAAATTTATTACCTAGCTACTTTACCAGTAATGTTCTATCAAATTTTTAGTTCTTTTATTTTCCGTGGGACTTTTTTGTGGCGCGAACTCTAACTGTTGTTTTATTATTTAGGTTTATGGCTTGGCAGCTAGGCCTTTAAGCTAGATCTTAGATTATAATGTAGTTTCTTCATTTTCTTAAGCCTATGTGTACCACAGCTGAACTGTAGGTTATCAGCTAGTGCCATTCAACGGAGTTCTTGTGACAACTCAAAAGGCCACATTCGTCTATACAGTTCACATTTCTCACAAAACACATAATTACTACTCAAAAACTATTAATATCCTACAACAATTGTTCATTTTAGAGTAATTTTACACATTTTTAGAAAATAAAACTGTACAGCACAACATCTCCTTTCAGTTCCCGCCAAAATCTCTAACTGTTGCTTATTTAAGAGGCGTACAGACAGTACAAATAAAAAGAATTGTAAACAATCAAGCAAATATTCATGGAAGAAGAATGTTGCAGTCAATATAATCGACTAAAAATAAAGAGTAAATCTTGTTGTCAAAACTAAATTTTTTTCATCTGTATGGAAACGCAACTTATTCGAACAATGTATTTTACAAACAATAGAAAAATAAATAAGTAGTACATATATATATCAACAGTAGAGATTTTCAATACTCAATTGGAGTAAGTGGTTTAAAAAAGAAGTAAAACTCACACAAACAAAGAATGAAATTTCATTGAGCAAAAAATAACGAAACGCAATAAACAAGGTACTAACAAATCATATGTATACAGTAGGCGATAATCATACGTTGCTTAATAACAAATAACAACATAATAACACACGGACAGACATGACTATATCTCGCTTATTTGTTGTTGCTTATGCTTTACTTGGCACCGACTTCAAGATGTTGTAGAAAGTTGTCAGTTTTTTTTTGCTTTTTATTTTGAAATCGGTTTTGTTTTTGTTAAAAAAATATCAAGGTATGAAGGCAATGAGACTGCTTACCATCCGCAATGATGATAAAATTCAAAATTTTCAAAAATTAGCCAAGGGCATGTCACAGCCGCAATGAATGGTTCCGCAAAGAATAGTAGTAATACAATTCGCCACAATGGCAAGAAAAAGAACTTGATCCATACCGCCTTGTTTGGTGTATTAAGTCTCCGTATAGCTCAGCCGAATTGTAGGTCTTCGACTGACGCCAGTCAAGGGAGTTCATGTAACAACTCGAATGGCCACATTTGACTACGTAGTTCACATTTCCCACAAAATATATAATTGATGCCCAAAAAGTATTAATAACCTACAATTATTGTCAGTGCAATGGCCCCCTTTTAGTTCCTGCAACAACTCTGATTATAGTTTCAAATAAGTACGTATGCATAAATAGCGGACTGCAATTTATAAAAAAAATATTTGTTCTAAATTTAAAAATTACATTTTTTGGTCAGTATTAAGCCATATTAAGTATACAAAAAACTTTATCAACACATTTGCTCAAAAAATGCATTTACGTAGCCCGTATAAATTGTTCGAAAGTTAAAAATTACTCACCACACAATGGAACTTACGGTAAAATAGGTACTTACGTGAAAAAAATTACAAGAATTGCACCAATGAGTTTCACATTACGAAAATAAATAAGCTTAATAATCGAACCTCGTTGAAAGCGCTTTTTTAAAAAAAATATTTTCAATAAAAGAAAGTTACAAGATCATACAAACAATTAGATTGCCAAACTGTAGCGCAGTTTTCGGCAGCGTTCTCGTGGATCGCATTAAATTATACCTTATAACTTCTGTTATATATACTGAAGTACACTTTTTTAAATGTAAATTATAATATAAATTAAATGAAATGATCGGATTAACCAATTTTTGTATTAAGTCTTGCTTTAATTACCACCGTTATCTAAAGTACATATACACCAAATTTCTTGTGAATTTGTTTAAAACGTTTCCATTCCTTGATACCATATCTCTTTTGATCAATACATTTGTGTCAATTTAATACTATAGTGAAGAGGAGACGAAAGACATAGTTCTATTTTTTACTAGGCGCACGTAGCGCCATTTGCAAATGCGCTCTGTTTTTATATTAGAAACGTCAAATATTGTTGTGACTTTCCGACTGATAATTATGTTTGTTTCATTACCTATTGTACTGTTTTCTCGCAATTGTGTTGAAAAACATTGTATGACACACGTGCGGTTGTTGGTTTTTACAAACTCGTGACTATGGTTGTATTCATCTACTCGTTTGTAAAAATCAACTTATTATATATGTGTGTGTGTGTGTGTGTGTGTGTGTGTGTGTGTGTAACATATTTACTAATATAATCAATTAAATTATAAAAACACACATCCTTGTTTATTCGGAATTGAAATAGCTTACATAATTAAGTTTTTATTTAAAATTGTTTCTTAACTTTTGAACTCTAATTATATAACATATTTTAACACTTAAGAATCTTATAAGAAATCAGATGTTTTGTTATTGTGTGTGAAACGATATTTTATATTTTTCTTATACATTAAAAAGTTTTTGTCATTTAAATGCATGTAAGGCTAAGTTATGCCACCAGTATGTTGCATTAAGGATGCTTCACAGTATTTGATATTTCTTAGCAATTGGACAGAGTGTTGGTTTTCAAAATCTCACTCACGTTGCCACACATAAATACGTTTATTAAAAAAAAATTAAACAGTTACATGTATGTTGACCATCTTTAACCTTTAAATTTTTTCATCTATATTAACTCATGAGTTGAAAACGACTATAACGTACAAAGGCAGATGGACAGGGGGTCATTTAAAAATGGCTACGCGAGTCTAAAAACTGTCTAGCATTTGTAAAAGTAGTATTTTGATTCATCTATTATGGGGTTACATGATAAATACATGAATGTTGTATAAATTTTGAACGGTCAACGTACAAACAAATTTGCATTTAGAAATCGCTTTGTAAAATTAGGAACGTAACAAAAAACACAAACTTATCTGTCATATAATTAAACGAATACCCACATGAATTAGGTATTTTAATTAGTCCACAATTAGCGGTTTAAAATATGCGGTTTGAGATTTATCGTATTATGCAATAGGCCTACTTAAGGATGATTTACATACACATGACCCGTGCCCCGTATGAGGCCTGAGACCCGAATCTGATATTACGATCTAGTCAAAATCGCCGAACACTATCGTCTCATTGGTAGGTTTGCCTGAATTCGGTATTCTGTTAATCCTATATTTATAAGCGAAAACTCGCCAAGTAAATGTTTAAAATTTTGGTAGCTTTTCAATATTTATTTCTACTAGTATTCTGCCACAACGATATCGAGAAGAATCGAGAACGATAACGATATAGAAAGAACCCGCATGTAAATTTTCAGGGCTCTAGCCCCAATAGTTCGAGCTGTGCGTTGATATGTCATTCAGTCACTCAGTGAGGTTAACCAATTATAATATATAGATTCATACTACTCCGCGTGATAGTCTTGTGCTTAATCGGTCATACAAGTAAGCGTTCTTTTCAAGTACAATTCGGTCACTGAACTAGTTCACCTTAATAGCACTATTGGGTCAGTAGAACTTTTCGATCTTGGTGAGCATCATAGTTTGTAATGTTTCACGAACTACACAAGACTGTTGGACCGGCGACTGGTGCGCTGAGCGCTGACCGAGTGAACTAATAGACCGATTAATGTTTGGAAATTGAAACGTTTCTTTTAGTACAGTATCGGGAACCGCTTCCTAATAGTTCATCGTTCATGAACTACACAAGACTACCGCGCTGACGTGAGTTTCAAAATTTTTCAAAGTGGTGTCGAAAGTGTTTTAATCATTTACAAAATAAAAGAGGCGCTTCATTTATTTCACACACTAGCGCTGACCATTGTCGCGGCGCTATTTGAGATATAGGCTAGTTTTAATAAAAATCCTTTTTTAAAGGGGCTTTGGACGTTTGTGGCTATGTCAGCCCCATCGTAAATTTTATAACTTACATTAAACTTAATATAGCTGTGACAGATAGTGATGAGTTCCTCGACAGTATGATAATTTTTTTAAAGTTACAACTACAGAATCCTGCATTTTACGTCGCCTGATACGCACTTTGCCCATTTTTTTTGTTAATATTTTGATTAACCAAAAACAAATGTATTTCTGTGCATTGTTTGTATGTTAATAATTAATTAAATTTTAATTACCGTTTTTTCTTATTTTCAGGTAAGTACTGAGCTGTTTCCGGATTTGTACAGCAAAACAACCTGTATTAGCAGGGCCACGCCAAATATTTACTGTTACTGACTACTTTGAATCAACTCAGATTGCTACCGTACTCTCGCAGAAAATAACCGGGATTAATAAACATAATTCTATAATGATTCATACGGTGAGTGATAGTATAGTGAAGCTGCTTATCTTATTGATTATTTTATGTACCGTCGGCCAAATTCCTCTATCAGTTATCTAACATTTTACTTTGAACGGTTCATAAAGTTTCGACATGCACGCACACACTCTCAAATTTCATATACACCAATCAAGAAGTTTCTAAAATATTTAAACCCAAGGAAACAATTACTCGTGTTTAGTTCCAATATACACTTTGCCGATTGGCGACGCCCTTTTACTTTTGTATTCTACTCTAGCTTTGTCTACGGACTTCGATTTTATTGCCTCTTTGTAAAATCCGAAACAGGTTCCAGTAAAACCCCGCCCCATAAAATTGATGTTTTTCTTGTGCGCGTGTCATTGCGCTGTTAGCGAAAGTTTTTGCCAAAGGGGTTCCCAAAGTGGTCGATATCGACCCTCTGGAGTCGAAAGCGGTTTCGCAGCGGTCGACATAAACGGAAACTGATTATGGGGTTCGAAGATATCTAAAAATCGACCCCTATTAATTAACATAAGTTCTTATTTGAAACTTTCAAGATACTCTATAAATTGTGTAACGAGTACATATGTGTAGTAAGTTTTTTTCAAAAAAATGATTACCTACTTAAATAGGTATTATTACGTAATTTGTATTAATAATTATTAATTACACTTGATATTTACAGAATTTTATGTCTATTTATTTTGTTAAATTTTGATGAAAGAATGATGTCAAGTTTAGTCGCTTAACCATCCGCAAAGTTTTTAAATTGGTAAGTATTTTGTATTAATATGAAAAAAACTAGAAACAGAATTTTTCTATAAAAAATTCTAGTTTTTTAATCAATCAATGACTATTAATTTGACTGTGGGGGTTTGTGGTATCAGTTCATCTCGGAAAAGCGGTTTCTTGCTCGAAATAGTTTGGGAATCTCTGCTCCAGCTGGTCCGACTCCTCCAGCACCACTTTCTTAGACTCATAATTCTGTTCCGCATTCCACCTCTATTGAGATTTCTTATGTGCGGTCCCTATAAGTATCTTACTATTCATTCAGTTGCCTTACCATCAGTTGAATTTTGACATTACTTGTAGGGGGCTAATGTTAAATTTTAACTGATGGTAAGGCTAATTAATGGTCGGTACGATACAGGAACTGGCCAATAATTAGTCTATAATAAATATAATTAATCTACGAAGAAGTCGAATTTGTACAAAGAATTTAAAAAATAATTGCAATTTTTAGAATATAATTTGTCTGTTAGAGCATCATGTAAAAACTACTGAATGGATTTAAATGAAACTCAACACAGAGCTAGCTTATATTCTGACTATATAAATTTAGAATACTTTTTATCTCGATAAATAAGTTGTTTCCTTGAGATGGACGAATATATCTAAAAAAAGCGGCTTTGTGGTCGCGTTCGGTGCCGTCATTGCAATTCACTAACAAATACGGCGTCTCATAGCAACGCGAACGAAGTTTCGTTGGAATATGTACCTATAATATTCAGAGTCTAGGAGAAGTGACACAACGTTTTCACTTGTAAGGTTTTAATGCGAACTGATACGATATAAAGAAACACAAACTACCTTCTTTATGGTAACTATTAATACACCTATAGTAGAACACTTACAAGCCCATAGATGGCGTTGTGCAATAATTTAAGACGCAAACCATTCCCGATATTCTTTGAGCCTAGGCCTGCGAGAATTGACAATAGCCTCAGCGAAAAATTCACCCTTTTAGATGGAAGAGCACTCCATCTCGCTCCTTCACCATTAGGGTCATTTCTATACACTACAATGCTCGCCACTCATCTAAAAAAATATACATAAACTTACAATATCATAACATACTTTACTCTCACATACATTTATATTGAGGACTCTTGAGTCTACGCTGCCAGGCAGTCAGAACGGGCCGCCGTACCAATGTTGGTTCCCATTGGCAAGGTTCACTAACCTATTCCGTTAACTATT
This sequence comes from Dendrolimus houi, assembly GCA_039645545.1. NCBI lineage: Eukaryota > Metazoa > Arthropoda > Insecta > Lepidoptera > Lasiocampidae > Dendrolimus > Dendrolimus houi. Next base: position 21,878,668 of record CM077128.1, on the reverse strand, counting down.
AATACACCACAGTACCTTAATATATTAACAGTGCCAGTCATTGTGTAGTACCAACAATGATATAGTTTACTATATGTACAATCTTGGAAATTAAAGTTGAACCGATTTTGCTCTAAATTTAGCGTACAATGCCACACCTTAAATACAGATTGTTATTATACAGTTTAAGCCACACCCTCGACTTCAACAAACAGACAAATGATATTGGGTTATTATCACAATCTTTATTAAAATACTGGAGATTTACACATAAATTAGGTTAACTGGAAAGTCTTAAGTTCATTATTTTGGTCTAAAAGATATGTTTTACGACAACAGCGCCAATCTGTTACAAACGCCATAGGCTATCCATGATGGCCATATCAACTACTTACCATCAGTCTACTGTTTTTTTAAAATTCGCCTTCTCTATCTCAAGGGTAGAGCTCTTCCTTATCCAATTTTTATTACAAGATTTTCTTTTTTACTTAACTTTTTAGTTTCCTCTATCAATCTCATTCCCGTAATTTGCCCTCAAATGAAAATCCTCTGCTAACGATACCTAAACACACTTCGTCCTTCGTAGGAAATTCTTTTGCCTTACAGGCTGTTCGCCTGTGGAACTCCCTCCCCTTGAAAATCAGTCAAGCTACATCCATTTCTACATTCAAAGACTTGACCACTGACCATTATTTGTCCATTAAATAAAATTTGTTGCAGTAAATGGAATTGTATTATTGTTCGCATGTAAATATATGTAATTTGTATTATTATAATCTGTTTAATTATGTGTATCTAAATTAATGTATTATTATTATTTTGTTTTATTCTTTAATTATATTTAATGACGAATGAATTAGTTTTAATTTAGTTAAACCACTAAATATTATTTCTTTTCTCTTGTAATGTGTCCTTGGACATCGGGCTGCCTGGAAGAGATCGATAAGCGATAAGGCCAACCAATGTTTTAATGGAAATGTATTTATATTAAATGTCTAGGTTTAAGTTATGGTGAACAATAAAGAGTTTTCATTCATTCTTATTTTCTACTATTTTTTTCCTACCTATTTTCATTGATTTTTATTTTTCTACATTTAACACCGTGTTAAGACTACTTATAATACACTACTACTTTACTATCATTTTGATTCCTATTTTGTACACTACACTATTGATATGTATGTGCCTAGTGTAACTTTACTCTCATTTCTATTTCCTACTATTTGCGTTATTTTGATATGAGGTATTCGACTGTCTTTTTTATGAAAATGAATGTATTTATTTCAAAATGTAAATGGAATCTTACAGATTACATATTGAAAGTCATGAGTCTACTACCACCGCTTCCAAAGCAATTTTAGTTACTGTTAAAGGAGAAGAAGCAGTGCAACAAACTCCCCAGCAACACATCTTTACTTAATCATTATATTAATATGTGAAGCAAAACCTTTGTACCCCTTTTTACGAAAATTACGCGGACGGAGGAGTACGAAATTTCGCATCCTAATATTTTTTATAAATTATGCGTAAATTTCACACTACCAAGTATTTGACACACATACGCATATATAGGTACTCTTTTATTTATTGTTAAAGTCAAATTAACAGTGTAGTCTTGGCGAAATCTGTGATTATACAATTATAGTCTTTGACAACAAATTATTATGGTCGAATTTCGACTACGGGCGACCACTATTTTTAATGGTATTTATTATTATTCGTCTTTTTATCAAAGTTTATCAAAGCAATTTCTACAGATAATTACTGGGAGAGCTTGGTAGCGATCGTATTATTCCCATGATAAATAGGTTCGCGTTTGACCACAATCACGCCTAATATTAGACGATGTGGTCGAAGATGGATCACGCTTACCTAGAAAATACCTATTCACGCGAGACTTGAAGACACCCGAATTTTACTTTTCGGGAAAGATGGACTCTGACAGTGCATGCTCTGCCGTACGCAGAAGGAACGCGGATGCAAAGCGTTTCGTTCGCACTGCTGGTCTTTCCACTGTGAAACGATGCCGTAGACCAGAGTGCTTTGTCGTCTGAAGATGTCTCCTTTGACATCAGTGTCATCAGTCCTTTGTCCGCTAGATCGTATTCCTTCGATAACAAGTACATAAAATATATTATCTTCTGCAGATTGATATTTCAGCTGTGTATAAGGCCAACATTGTAAAGCCGCCAAAGGGCCCAAGGAATGGCATTAGAAAGGATAAAGACACAGACACAAGGTTGTGCAGTGTCCGCTGGCAACAAGCATATACATATATATAAAATAAATTTACATACAAACATACGCGTTTGCACGTTAATTAACGTATTTGTTAAGCTTTAAAATTGTCACAGAAAATAAACAAATTATTCAGCAGCAAAGTAATGAATAAATTTAAATTCAAAATCCACATTATTCAAAATAAGTTCCGATGGAGAACATATTTTGTAGGAAATAAATACATATAAGTAAAAATTAAGTCACTTCCTATTACAATATACACCGCTTAAATTGTAAACAATACTTATTTCTGACAAGACTTGTCATTAAATTATTAAAGATTTACTAAATAATAGACTAAATTACAAAACTAAACATATATAAAGTATCTCTGGTCTTAGCCTACCAGACCGTCGTCGTTGGGTAGCGTAACTAAAGTAGGTACCTGTAGTAGAATTATCTTACTGAATACAGGAACTAATTCGTAGAAATAATAAATTTAATATTTTTTATAGTTAAGTACAGTACATTTTGCAGTCCCTGCAGGAACAGAGAAAGAACACAAATTCCCGCAGCCGGACTGCCTGTCGTAAGAGGAAGCAAAACTTCCCATAGCCACGTGGTAGGACTTTTCCCCGTCTGGATGGCTAACATCTCGGTCTGCTGTACTTGAGAACAAACCCAATTATCCTTTAAGCACTGTGAGTGTGACAGTTAGCTAAATAAGCATTCAGGCGAAGCATTCTTGTGTTATTAAAATTGAACAGTAGAATTTCGCAAGCCGCGTAATTACACTGAAGGCTCACTTTCGTTATAAACAAAGCTTATGTGCGCATTTAGCAACTTTCGCCCAATTTACGTGCGCGCCTCGTCTTATCTAATGCGCGCGCGCATTCACGCATCACTGCGTCACGACTGGTACATCTCTACATTTCATCTAGGTCAGTGCAGATTTTCTAACTGTATCGCGTCTCTTTATATATTGACTCGTTTCTTAGCCTGGAGGTCGCGATCCTTGTAGGGGCCACCTTTGTTACGAAAGAGGTTCCCAAATTGTTAAACAAATAAGATTTGTATACAAATCAAACGTATAAATAGACTATTAAATAAAATATCTATAATTATGATTTTGTAGTGAAGGGGTCGCAAAATTTTTTTTTTTTTTTTTGTGGGTCGCTATATAAAAATCGTTGAGTAACAATGGTCTAGTCTACATACATATATAATTACTTGACCTCACTGATTGACATATCAACACACTGTCGAAAATACTGGGGCTAGGATAATAAAAAATTGCATGCAAATCTTTCTATACTGTAGCCGCGCACTAAGAAAGGATTTTTGGAAAATCAATTCCCAAGAGGGTGAAATGGATGAAAGTTTGTTTGAAAGTCCTTTATTTTCAAAGAAAGAAGCACGAAGTTCTATACACCTGCTTCTACATATTTAGAAATAAAAGTGCACGAGTATTGGCATTTTTGGAAAATCAATCCCTAAAGGGGATGAAAGTTCTCTTCAACAGCGAAACCGCGAGCAACAGTTAGTATACTGAACGGATTTAAATGAAACTCAACACAGAGCTAGTTTATGTGAATGGTCAACACTTAGAATACTTTAACAAATAGCAGTACCGAATCGTCGCGGTATCTCGGTACAGATGCCGCGAATATTCGGCTATTATTTGGTATTCGGCCACTTTATTAATTATTCGGCACTCGGCTGAATACCGAATACCAAATAGTGAAAAAAACGTACATATTGTTAAAAATGATATATATTTCCATCATATTTTGATAATTAAACTACGTTTTAACAGTGTTAAATCCAATTTTAATGATTTTTTATATCAATATTATTTTTCAGCCAGTTTTTAAAATGCCAGAATTAAATCAAAAACCATTTAAAGTCGCGAGAACGCAAGAAAGTAATAAATGATTGCTCTAATACTAACCTGCTACATGCGAATTACACATTTCTCACGCCGAACATTTGGTAGCCGAATATTCGGCGCTTCGGCTGAGATCGTGGCCGAATATTCGGTATTCGGGCAAACCACTATTCGTGGCATCTCTACGTTTTATCCCAGTAAATCATGTCGTTTCTGTGCGATAGATTAATATGGCGAAAAAAGGGCCGCTACACACGTGTTCTTTTTTTGTACGATCATAAAAGTTCCTAAATAGGGAGTGCTTCCCGGCTAATCAAATCCACAGATGCAAGTACGTTAGGCACTAAGCTACAGCGTTTACTGGAACTAGAGTGAGTGTCTCATGCGAATGATTTGTAGAATGTGAAGCACCTAAGCTAGCGTGTCTTGGAGTGCCAGGTGTGCTCGCAAATTGACTTCCGTGACATGCGATATGCAAATCACTGCGGTTTCCATTTGCGGTTAACGGAGAGAATTCTGTAGCAAAATTCAAAAGGTAGTGAGTTGGCATCTTAATTTAGAATCTCAAGTAGGACATTGAGCTAAGATTTTTTAAGTTGCCTCTCAGCATTAGTTGCTTTTTCGACTTTTGTATGATTAAGATCTTAAATAAATAAACTATACAAGATTTTTTTACGTTTACTGGTATGCAAACTGGCAAATGAATCATTTGGTGGTAGGTGATTACCGTCGTCCATGGACATCTGCAACATTAAGGGAGTCCATGCGTTGCCTACCTCGTTGAGACTAGGTTGAGACTATAAATTTTATTAATATTTCACCGAAGAAGTCAATAGAAAGTTCTAGTTTGTCATGTATATCATTGATCTATGTTTTTAACCGATTTCTAAAAGGAGGAGGTTCTCAATTCGTTTATATGTTTTTTTTTGTATGTTCGTTACATCGTGTGAACCGATTTTCAAAAAATTTCTTTTAATCGAAAGGGGATACTCCCGAATTGGGCCCATTGTACCATATCAGGATCTGATGAGTGGTTCCCGGGGAATTCCAAAGAAACCCTCGAAAATTGTTAACCGACTTCCTTGTTTCACGATATATCTGTCAATTGCCGATCGATTTTCAATTTTTTTTATTATTCTTAAGTCTATTGATATTGAAGATTAAGTCTATTGTTGACGAGCATCTATACTGAACTCAAGAACTATTTTAGGGACGTCCCGACTAGGTGGAGGAGCGAGATGAAATGCTCTTCGGTCTCAAAGGAAGATCTTCCAGCGAGCGATTCTTTGCACGTTTCGGGAATCGTTTGCGACCTCAATTATTGTACAGTGCCATCTATTGGCTTGTGAGCCTAGCTCCTGTGGCGATTGAGCCATGGGCTCTCGCCCAGTGGTAGATCACCCCATCCAACGACGTATATCATCGATGCACCACACAACATATTTCAACCCCCACAACCATTTTGGCCGTGTCTATGTATACGATGATGACTGTACAATAAATTTATATCATAACAGCTTTCGCAACTCTCTAATCTTAATTCGATTGAATCGGTTATAAGCTTTGAATAATGAGATCTTTTATTATAATCATATAAACGATGAGATAAAGATTAAAGATTAACTGTTAATTTATTAATCGATTCTTTTATTAGGACACTATTCGTGTTTCGGACGATGGGTATCAATTTCAATACCTTGCCGTTGCGAACATTTCAAAGTACGATTCCATTGCGGCAGAGTCAAAAATTCGTATTCTACTAAATCCACAACATCTTCTCGATATTGGCAGATACCTCAATTTTCATTATTTGTACGTAGATATAGATTATTTATTTAGTTTTAAAATCTATTAATTTTTTTTACTCTTTATTTATTTGGGACTTTTGCCACATAGGTATGTCAGCCCCATCATCTCCTAAGCATACAATAACTTATATATTAAATTTTGAATAATGAGCTGGCTAACAAACTAGCCTTCGTTGAGGCTGGCTCTGCCAGGATTTCTATAAAGATACCTACATCAAAACGAATCAGTCCCAACAAAATCTATTAATACTTACAAAGGGTCGCCTGGAAGAGATCGCTTTTTAGCGATAAGGTATAGTATTGTATAATGACGTCATAACCTTATACGGTCTTCGACGGCCTCTGTGGTTGAGCGGGCTAAGCCTTTGCCGGCCTACCTCACTGCATCGCAGAGGCTCCGGGTTCGATTCCTGGTGCAGTAAATTTCGGGAACGTATTTTCTCCATTATTTACTATGGTCTGGGTGTCTGGGATCGGCCCCAGAGTAGTCCGTTGTATTATATTACCCATAACACAAGCGTAACTTGCTTATCTTGGGGATATACAATGTGTGTGTTACTCTGCCGATTATTATTATTATTATTACTATCTTTTGTCTTTTTCTACTTCTGTTTGTCTATGTTTTGGTGTGCAATAAAGAGTTACCTACCTACCTACCTAACTTATGAAACTGGTGAGTTAAGTTCTCATAATTGTTTATAACTCATAATATGGTATAGTTACCATAGTGGTTAATATAGTTATAGTAGTAGTCGACATAATCGACACTAGTGGATAATAATGATAACAACTAAGTAAATATATGTATTTATAATATACTAGCTGATGCCCGCGACTTCGTCCGCGTGGTGCGGTCTTTTAACTATCCCACGGGAACCCTTTAATTTTTCGGGGTCAAAAGTATCCTATAGTCAGCATGACTAGGCATATAAGCTACCACCAAACAAAATTTCATTTAAATCGGTCCAGTCGTTTCGGACACAAGTCGGAACAAACAGACAGACAAACAGAGAAACAAAATATTTGAAAAAATCTAAATTAGTTCTATTTCACTTCTTACATCCCCTTGACTCGATTTTTAGCATTTTTTTCATTATACAGAAATTTGACCTCTACAATTTTATTATATGTAAAGATTATATGCATATAACTGGTTTCTCTTGAGGTTTGTTCAAGTTTTTAATCATTCAGAAGTCTATAACCTTAACCTTTGTCCAAATGTTTTTATGTATAGAAGCCATATTTTCGTGGAAATAATCGTACTGACCGCCATCTCAGCGTAATCGATCATACGTACTTTCAAGGTTGCAATGTAACAGAATATTATGATTATGATATATGATAATAATGTTAACTGTAAAATAATACTACACAAGAACAAAACGAGTCAGTCCTCCAGTTTAATCTTATTATTTGGCACGTGACTTTCATCCTTCCTCCATGCCCATACAACCTTAGTCTCCTTCCTCTGTATTCTTCAGTCACGGGTGCAACTTTCAAAGATCCCCGTGACTGAAGAATACCTATTATTGACTAATTTCTCATCTTATCCATTCTTGTAACACCACACATCCATCACAACATTCTTATCTCAGCTGAGTGAATGAATATGTTTGTGGTCTATCACTTCAGTGTCCTAATATTCGGACTCGTTTAACAAGACCGGTATTACCAAATATAAATCTGAGTTTTAAGGCTTGTAGCAACGCCAACGTCCTCGAGGATTTTTCGGGTGATAGCGGGGATTCCATAGACACGATCGGTTTTCAGATGCATTATTATTTTATTGTGAAGACCATAAAGTCGTATTTAAAAAAATTATAAAACCAAATAATTTATGTCTATTTAATAAAGATGTAATTTTTTTTTTTATCCGCTTTTATAAAATTGAAGGAGTGAAATGGTTTTCATGTCAATAATTTGGAATCAGTTTGATGGAACTGTAGAAAATTTACGAAAAAACCACATTACGTCTAGGGATTGCATTCATTCATTCTCATTGCATTGATCAATCCGGCTTCATTTTCAATCCGGCCGGATTGATCTGACCTAGATAACTTCACTTTCCTTTTTCGTTCCAACATGAACCATTAATAATTTATAAAAATAAAACTATACATATACCAAATCAACTTTATTATGACTAATTTTAAAAAGCTAAAACAATTAAATTCTCAGTGTCAAAACAAATAAAATTGCAAAATATTATAAACGTCATCTTAAATAAAATCTTTAAAAAAAAACAGTGTCTTTAGCTAACGTAATGTTAACTTGGGGTTCAGTCTTCTTAAATTTTAAAGTTTGTCTTTAAAATTTAAGAAGAGATCAATATTATAAATCAAAATTAAACATAACATAATAACAGACTACCGAATCTATCTATCTAATGGATAGCAAAACAATCACAATAATTATTCTTTATAATATTTTTATTCTTTAGTTTTAAACAAACAATCAATTTTTGGTTTGAAAAACGATCTTAGGAAAAAATTGTGTTGAATGTGTCATCTGCTAATCGACACAGCGGCGCGGGCACGCGGTAATTCAGCTTCAAACGACTCGCATTATACTATGTGATCTATGGACTCGCACGCACAAGCACCACGCGTTTAAAGTACCTACTTCATCATGCAACCCGCGATTAATTTTTCCAAAATATGTAATCACCGGATCCGGTCACTGAATCCGTCATGTTTGTACCGGATCCGGTAAGTGCATATTGATGCCGAATCCGCCGGATTACCGGATCCGTTTTTCCGGATTGCAATTCCTATTTACGTCTCATATCTTGAAGATTTATGTTTTTTTGTTAAATTATTGATTAGTAATTACCAACGAAAGTTGTTTCTTTACACCTCACTTTCGAGCATTTGCGACAATAGGGCCTTAATTTGGGTCCTTAATTATTTTGTCACATGTCACACTGGTTCCCCTGATCTACTTTAGGCCTGCTACATTTGTTTTTCTCCTTACATCCTTCTCTATATCACTACGACTCTGCAGCAGTAAACCTATGTAAAAATAAACAACGAAAAATAGTAACAACTATGCATAGAACATTTCTAATAAGTCCATAGAGGCCATCCATAAATTAAGGAGGGAGAGTCGACAAAATGTGACATTGTGTGACAAGGGATGGTGACGTCACACTTTAAAATCTAATATTTAAGCTTTAAAACACGACATTTGAACTATTAATGAAAAAGTTCAAAATATTTCCAACTCTAACTGTAAAGTGCTTAAATTACTGAAAAATAATTTGAATAGAAATAAAACCTTTTAGCGACTGCTTTTTTAAGTTAATAATTTCTTGATGTATAATTGCAAAATATGTGATGTCACACTAGAGAGGAGTCTCACGAATGTGACCAGCGACAAAGACGGGGGAGGTGTCAAAAAAGTCATGAAATTCATGTGGCGTAATTTGTGGTTGGCCCATAGTTTGTTTACATGAATTTGAATCTGCTAACACAATAAGGAAATAATATGGATCATACCAACTTGTGTGTAATATGCCGATATAGATCTTAAAAAGGCATTGCGGGGCTATTGTATGTAAATAGCACACATAATGTTTATGTAAGACTATGTAATGAAGTTTTTACATATCTGGTTTATAAGAAATTAGCTATGCTCAGTGTAGTAAAAGGTTGATGATTTTTTTAAGTGGACAATTAATAAAAAGTTGTTTTGAATCGTGTGTTATGAAATAAATTACAATAATTCATACTAATATATGAAGTGAAAGTGTTTTCACATGTTTCTTTTCTATATTTAGTATTTCAGTCTAAAGTTCAATATTTTTGCTGGAATATTGTTTTCAAGTGAGTATACGCGATTGAAATGTTTAGTTAGGCCTAATAAAAAGGAGATCTCTCTTTAGGTTGAATTTTGGGGTTGGTACAGTATATAATAACAGGGGAGAGAGGTGCGTTTGCGACTCGCGGGTACCGACATCAGTCGGGTCTCTGTAGGCGCAGATATGCGCAAAATCTCCTCCCGTGATTCCGCTACAGGGGTTCACAGGCATTTGGGGATGCGGTGGAACTAACCTCTGTTGACGATGTGAGTTTGCTCTGCTTCCCGGGGAACTCTCAGGCCTTGACGCGCGGATTAGCATGGACGTAACTGCATTCTAAGTTTCATGCTTTTCCTACCACAAGCGCGGGTACATGGGATGCAGGAAGGTTTAGTGGAGTAGCATCATATTGGGAATGAGTTTACAAGCTGAGTCTCCAGACATGCCGGTGGACGATTTTGTTATTCCACTTTCGTGTGGTCTAACCCCCCCCCATTGGTTATCTCGACGTGCAGGTTTCAACACGATGTTTTCCTTCACTATTAGCACGGATGATTGTAATAATATGCACATTAGGACATGCCTAAGTGGTGCATCCTTCCGGCCTAGATTCGAACCCCGCGTTCTTTGAGTCTCGGACGCGTGTATTAACCACTAAGCTACTACGACTTACACTTGTCACAGGATATCTTTTCTGTATATACTTTTATTTATACTTTATATACGACAAATCATCCTCTTTTTTGACCTAATTTAACAATCATTTATTTTGTCACGTGATTTTTCATCCCTCCTTAAATGCCCGTTCTGAATCTTCTTCCTCCCAATTTTATCAACAACACATGCGGTAAAATAATTGTTCTTAATTAAAAAATAGTAGTACTTAAGTTTGCGACACCCCAGTACTGACAAAGAGCAAAATTGTTATTAATAAACTTGGATTGCGCAAGCGCATCGATCGGTTTGCGGTGTCTGCCCACTACACCGGATCATAACATGACCGTGCTATGAATGTATCAGGCACAGTAAAAAATACGACACGGTCTACTATGTCCACTAGAACGTGTCAATAGACAAATACTCGTAGATAATAATAGAATAAACTTCATATCCGTGTATAACGGGCTTAGTGTCCGGAGCGTTTAGGCAGCATTCGCGTATCATCCGCGTGTCATATCTGTGTGCTTCTCATTTTCGCATTTGTAGTAGTTTACTTGTGTTTTCATAGGCTTAAACGGGCTTAGAAGGGTGATCATACGAGGTTAAAACCCGTATGCTCCCCGTTTCGCCGCCTACGCGCACGGGTCCGACAACGTGGCATGCCATGTACGGAGCGTAGCGGCACCGGCAAAATATTCTCGCCGACAATTCTACACGGTCCGTGTATGGCATGCGATGGTGTTGGTCGGTGGCGGAACGGTTCAATAAGCATAGTCTAATACTTTTACATGACAATACTGTAATCGTGCATGTTTGTAATTGTATATTTGGTGAGCTATGAAGTGTTATTTATTCTATTGTATATACTTTTCAATACTGTTAGGTCATGTACATGGAATAATTTTTTGCTATATATTTAACAAGATAAAAACGGAGTAGTCCATTTACGTGCTAAAATCTGTTAACACAGAAATCAGAGAACCTCCGAAAGAAAATGTATTTTATCCATAGTGGCAAGTAATTTTAAAATATGGCGCTAGTATTCATAATTCCGAAGTGGTATAATACTTAGTACATTTAAAAGTAACTTGGCAAAATAGATGTTTTTTGAGAAAGACGTCAATTTACAAGAAATGTTGTTTTCTACCAAAAATGGCTTCACATTCTATTTTACTAGTTTAACACAAAAAAAGGCGAAGCGCATGTGTGTGAGTGAGACAGAGTGACGCCACCAATTTAAGGCCGCCCCGCCATTATGATTGGTCTGCTCGTTCACACATTCGCCCGTTGTCGTTCGTCGCGCGCGCACGTCTCCCGCTCCGCCTCGGCTGTCCGTTATTCGTGTTCGTTGTGTTCGTTCGTTCACCCGGTCGATCTGTGTTTTTTCTGTGACAGTGCAGTGAAAAGTGCGTCATCAGGTGGTTTTTCCACCAAATCGTTCGTCCCCCTCAGGGACAATGGACGGCGTGGAGCTCTCTCCATTGCTGTTGGAGGGTTTGCTGTCGTTTTTACGACAGCAATTCCCTCAAGCGCTCGACCAATTTTTGAGGACTCCGGAGTCCCAATCAATGGCGTCCGTTATCTCGGAACTTAATTCCGAGAAACCCTTACACGTGCAAGGGCCCCGCACCCGCATCTGCCGCGACCACCGCACCCCCGTGACCCCCGCCACCGCGCTTATCGCTGACCACCTGCGCTCTGCCTTAGCGCCCGCGCCCCCGCACCCCCGCATCCGTACCCGCCGTGTTACCGGTGCGCCCGCCGCCCGCACCCCGCTCAACGATGCCCACCGTGTGGCACCAAAATCACGCGCCTCGTTTTCTCGCGGTTCCGCGTCGGGACAACCGCGATCGAGCTCCGCGAGTTCGACGACATCGCGTTCGCGATCGCCCATACACCGCGTAATCGATTCTCGTCGAGAAATCGAATTATCTCCTGACGGTCCGCAATACCTCAGGGATGCCCCTCTTCCACCGGCCGATGAAATCACCCCCATGGATGTCGCGCCTCCCGCGAACATCCCCTTAAACCGCGAGGACGATGACGGTTTCATAACCGTCAATCGTACCAAAAAACGGAAGACCCAGAGGGAGGTCCCCCCCAACCCCGCTCCCACTGCGGGTACAAAACCAACAGCGGCACCTTCCAGCCGCCCTGGGCCACCTTCACAGCGCCCGCCGCCACCCCTGATCATCCGCGAGAAAGCCCATTGGCTTCAACTCGCTAAGGAGCTGCCAGGTAAGGCAATCTCTATAAAGAAGCCCGTGATACCCAACACGGCATCAAAGTTATGGTCACGTCTTCAAGTGACCACCGCTCCCTAACATCCTTGTTATGTGACCGTAAAATCGGTTACTATACTTATGCCCTGCCGGAAGAAAAACGCCTTCGGGCTGTAATCCGCGGACTCCCACAGGAAATCGAGTGTTCCTACATTCTCGAGGACCTTAAGTCCCAAGATGTACCGGTGCACGAAGTGCACCGTATGCACAGAGGCGACGCAACAAAGTCTCCTCTAAACCTAGTATTGGTTGTCCTCGACCTCTCCCCCAGAGGGGAAAAGATCTTCGAACTTGAGAAGGTCTGTGGCCTCTCTGGCCTTCGTGTGGAACGCCCACACGAAAAACATACACTGCGGCAGTGTCATCGCTGCCAACTTTATGGGCACTCTGCCCTACATTGTCAATCCCGTCCCAGGTGCGTCAAGTGCCTGGGCGACCTGGGACCTCGGAGTGCACACGCACCCGGGACTCCCCGGAGCCACCGAGCTGCATTCTCTGCGGCCAAGCGGGTCACCCGCTAACTACAGAGGCTGTCCTGCCGCCCCCGACCCAAACGTAAGTTCGGAAAGGGCAACGCTCAAAAGGCACTAGAAAAGTGCCGAACAAACCCGCATTCGTGGCGGCCCCCTCCAGTGGTAAATCACTGGACGGGTCTTCCCACGACGGAAGCGTTCCCTCCACTAAGGACGCGCGCCCCAATTTTGGCCGGCCTACCCCAAGCAACCCCTGCCCCGCCCCCATTTTAAAAGCACCTTCTGGGCCGTCACCCCACCACTCTTTAGCGGAGGACTTAGCCTTGGCGACTAAATTCGCCAAGAACTTGCCTTTCGACCTAGCAGAGGTCCAACTCTTGGCTCGAAAACTAAGACAAGTTGCAGAGTCTGACCAACCCTCCTCCGGGATCAACTCGTGATCGAAATGGATCACGCGTACCTCCTCCAGGTACTTAGGTCGTTATAACTAAACAACCTAGTTAAATTATTGTTACCGGTAACAAATGGCGCATGTAGGTAGAAATAAACCACGCTCATTGACTCTGGCGACTTATAACGCCAACGGCCTTCGAAACCAGCGCGACTTGGTCCATGACTTCCTGGTTACCAATCAAGTAGATATACTACTAGTGCAGGAGACCTTCCTGAAACCAAGTGAAAGAGATCCAAAGATTTCTAACTATCGGGTCACGAGACATGACAGGATAGGCCGTGGTGGCGGCACCTGATCTATTTCAGAAGATCTCTACACTGCATGCCTCTAGTCACCCCACCACTAGTAGGTATGGAGGTATCCGCCTGCAGACTAGCAATGACTGGCCACCAACCTCTAGTCATAGTCTCAGCATACCTCGCGTGCCAGAAAACCCTTATTAAGAAAGACCTAGAAGCCCTATTCAACTTAGGCCCAGCTGTTATAATAGCCGGAGATCTGAATTGTAAACACGAACAGTGGAATTGCAATACCACTAACTCCAATGGCAGAGCCTAATAAATATATCAGACAATCTTTTGTTTGATATAATAACTCCCATGACCCCCACACGATACCCCCAACCGCGACTGGGGACCCCAAACACTCTCGACCTAGCATTACTGAGGGGCGTAACTCTTCAGTTCCATTCGATCGAAACGATGGACGATATAGACTCGGACCATCGCCCGGTTATCCTCAAATTAGGACAACAGACGGACCAGACATCTGAAACTAGGACCTCTGTGGACTGGTTGAGACTTGGGGACCTCCTCAAGGCAACCGAATCACAAGACCTGGACCGCATCCCGGACCACATCGAATCCCACCAAGACACGGAGACGGCGATCGAGGCCCTCACCAGCCACCTTCAATCCGCAGTGCGGAACTCGTCCAGACAGGTGCCAGTGGAGAATGACCGCCACTTATGCCTGCCGGACGAAGTGAGGGTACTGCTGAGGGAAAAGAGAGCCGCCTCCAGAGCTCACGACAGATATCCCACCGTAGACAACAGAGTCCGACTCCGCCAACTAGAGCGCGAGGTCAAACTACGTATCCGGGAAGTCAGGGAACAACGTTGGGACAGAACTTTGAGAGATATCGAACCAACTCACCAGGCGTACTGGAAGCTGGCTAGAGCTCTCAAATCAGATACCCTCACTGTCATACCCGCGCTAGAAAGAGCCGACAACACCGAGGCGTTCGATGATGAGGAGAAAGCCGAATGCCTTGCTCAGAGTCTAGAGCTTCAATGCTCCCCACTACACAAAACGTCGACCAGTCACACCTGACGGAGGTGGACTCCGAGGTTGAACGTAGATCCTTCTTACCAGCGGAAACCACACTCGACCCAGTCACGGTGGAAGAAGTGCAAGATCTGATCAAGTCCCTAAAACCACGAAAGGCCCCAGGGATCGATGGCATTAACAATCGCGTGTTAAAACTCCTCCCGGCCACTTGATTATAATCTTAGTGAGCATCTTCAATGCCGCCATAACAAACTGCTCTTTCCCCGCGATCTGGAAGGAAGCAGACGTCATCGGTATTCACAAGCCTGGAAAACCGGCTAATAAACCGTCCAGCTACCGCCCAATCAGCCTACTGAGCGCACTCAGCAAGCTTTACGAGAGGGTCATCCTCTCTAGACTAAGAGATTTTGCCATCAGCAAACATCTACTACCCGATGAGCAGTTTGGATTCCGTGCCAGACACTCATGCGTCAACAGGTGCACCGCATCACGGAGCACATACTATCCCACTTTGCCCATCGCCCTCGTCGCCCTATAGGAACAGCCGCACTGTTCCTTGACGTAGCTAAGGCCTTCGACAAGGTCTGGCATAACGGTTTGATTTACAAGCTGTACCAGTTCGGTGTACCAGACAGACTCGTGCTCATCTTGCGAGACTTCCTCCTGAGCCGTAGCTTCCGTTTTCGAGTGGAGGGAACACGCTCGTCCCTCACCCACTCACAGCCGGTGTACCACAGGGCTCGGCACTATCTCCACTACTCTTCACGCTGTACACCAGCGACATCCCAAAACTCCAGATGTAGAGTTGGCCCTCTTCGCGGATGACACCGCACTCTATACATCAGATCACAACCGACAAATGGCTTGCGTCCGGCTACAGGTAGCTGTAACAGAGCTAGGCGAATGGTTTCGCAAATGGAGGATAGAGGTAAACCCGGAGAAAAGCGCAGCAATGTTCTTTTCCCCGGGCACGCTTCGCTCTCCCAAACGCGCTTGCCTTCGCTTAAAAGCCATCTCGCTCTACGAACAAGAGATCCCTGGGCAAAGTACACCAAATACCTGGGTGTCACCTAGATCAGAACTTGCGCTTCAACGAGCATATCACTATAGTCCGGAATAGAGCGCGATTTGTGATGGGTCGTCTAGCACCCATGATAGATAAACGAAGCAAAATGTCCCTCAGACACAAGCTTACTCTATATAAAACATGCATCCGCCCGATCATGACATACGCGAGTGTGGTATTCGGCCATGCCAAGCCTGCCCTTTTAAAGAAACTGCAAATCGTTCAGAATAAATTCATGCGCAGAGCCGTCGGTGCTCCCCTCTATATGCGTAACATCGACATCCACCGCGATCTGGAGCTTCCCTCCATCAAAAACTACATTACGTCGCTCTCGCGTAAGTATTTCGATCTAGCGCCGCACCATCGAAATCCCCTCGTCGTGTCCGCGTCCGATTATAAGCCTCGACGAAAGGCTCTCGTGCGACGACCGCGTAACATCCTTATGGACAAGGTCGACGATATCACAAAACGGCTGGCTCGGATCAGCCCGCCCGCGGATAGGACGGCAGGCTGGCAGGCACCGACAGACAGACACAGACGGCGGCGTCGACGCCGCCAATCACGATCTCTCCACGTCCCCGCGAGGGACGCCAGGAGACACAGGCCCCCCATAGGATAGACTAGGCGTGTTGCTGGGAAGTTTCTTTCGCCGTTTCTTCTCTCCCAGCCATAACACGTTGCGAAAGGGCAGTAAGATAGCATAGGCCACCGCGAACCGCCGATCCCGGTCCGCCGGGATCCTTCCTCTCGGGCTTTATATTACCCGTCGCCCGCTCTCAATTAGTGCATTGTGTCGCCTTATGGTGGGCATTATTAGATTCATCCCCCTCTCATGGCAACAGTCCAGCCGAGGTGAAACTCCCTAGGGTAGCCCCCTCGAGCAAGTTGCCTCCCGGGCTCGAGCGCCTTCGCTTCGCAAAGGCACTCGCCCCGAAAACCCCGGTAAAGTTGTGAGGTCTTCGGACCAACAACATAAAGTCAAGTCCAATAAAAAAAAAAAGATTGGTCTGCTTGTTCCAACTGTCATTTGGACAGTGTGTTACGTTCCGTGATCTATTGCACATCTCTTTGTATTCCTATTACACTCATACTGACGACTTTGTCTTTGTGTTTTGACTTGATTGCCTCTGTGTGTAAACGATGCCGTCTTCTTACACAGCGTCAGAATACGCTGAAATGCATTTGATCTATGGAAAGTGCAGATGCAATGGACATGCTGCAAGTAGGTTGTACCGTGATAGACATCCGAATGCTGAACGCTACCCAGACCATCGAGTGTTCATGAATATACACCGAGCATACTCGGAGGGGCATTTACCCGGTGGCCGTTTAACGAAGCTAAACGTAACTTTTTTACGAAGATGGATCTACGAACATATTTAGGTTTTACATATTTTCACGTAGCACTTAAGATTTCTGGTCTTAAGTTTAATGTTAAAAATGTTCGTAAATTAATCTCCGAAGGTTTTCTGATATATGTAAAGACAGATTTTTTCACGTACATGGACTAATCAGTTATAATCTTGTTAGTTATGTAGCAATAAATTATTCCATGTACGTGACGTAAGAAATACAAAGAATATTTTTTGCCAGATACGTTCCTAGCACGGTCATGGTATGATACGATGTAGTGGGCAGACATCTTTATTATTCCAATATGGCGTCCGATTATATTATCGATTGAAATAATCTCTTCGTATTGTGAAATATAGATTTTTAGTTAAGATATCTTATTTGAGAATATTACGTTAGCTTTTTCATTTTGTTGTCATTTCAGTTTAGATCAGGTTAGTTATTTATCAATTTTAACTACGTTAGGTTAGTTCATACACTATATTTCAAAAAGACCGCCCCATGACTTTCGAATATTAAGAAGAAACTTCGTTTTGCTCTATTCACGTTAGAATCTTTGAAGGTTAGAAGGGCTCATTCGCAAGAAGTATATACATTATATCTATTAACATTATAAATTCAAAGTTTGGATGGGTGTTTGTTACTCAATTACGCCTGAACGGCTGAACGGATCTGGATGAAATATGGCACAGAGATAGATTATAGTCCGGAATAGAACATGGCTATTTTTCATCCTGAAAAAATGTAGGGTTCCCGTGAGATAACATGAAGTAAAAGCTAGTATTTTATACATACGATTTAAATAGTAAAGGGCGATCTGTGAGCGACAATTAGCACTTAATAACTTTCGGTCATCATATCAATTATCTTAAATTATGTTCTTGGCATAAAATATGTAACTTGTTACTTCACTTTGCCTGAATAGTAAATTTCTGAATTAGCATATACTACACATACATAATTTAAAAGTGCATAGAAAGCAAAAGTGCTTACTATTCTGTCCATCGCACTTTTGTTGTCCAATAAGATTAGATTTAAACTGAATCCATAACGAGAATAACTTTCTATGTATTATAGAGAGATATCTACTTAATACTAGGTGAAATAATAGTAAAATGTGAAGTCACAAATATAAATAATATATTCGTCAGTTATGCCTAATCTTTTTTTTATTATCTAACCAGGTTTTGCCCCAGAATATGAGTTCACATATTAACTATGCAACAGATTATCACCAAATTTTGCGTACATGTTGTCAGAGGTATAGAAAACGACATACCGTCTCTTTCATCTAGGATGAAGTGTCCTGTAGTATAAAGAAATATAGCTAAAAAGATGGCGTTCCAATCGCGTTTTACTCGTGCCACCGTTACAATTGACTAAAAATACATCGTTATTGCAACTCCATATTCGCTAATGGCGTAGCATGTATCGAGTCAATTGAGAAAAGAGCTAGGAAGCTGATAGGCAAGAATCGACTATTCGATGAGAGGTTTCAGAGCCTAGATCATCGACGCAAAGTCGCTAGTTTGCCGGTATTCTATAGGATATACTTCGGCGAGTGTGCCACGGAATTTCAGAAATTAAATCTCTCGCCTTTTTACTACCGGACAAGCAGACGTAGGAGTCACGCCACCGATATACGCTGGAAATACCAACAAAGCGGACGAAGCGCTATGCTTCAACTTTTATCATACATACCGCCGAAGCGCGGGACTCTTAACTGTCGTTTGTTTTTCCTGATACATACAATTTAGGCGTCTTCAAGTCTTGCGTGAAGAAGTATCTTCCAGGTAACTATGCTCCATCTTAGTCTGCATTTCCACCATCAGGCGCAATGTCAGCCAATCGCGAACCTATTCAATAAACAAAATTGTTATAAATAAATTAGATTGCCCACAACTCTTAGAACTCATAAATTTTGCTACCCCTACTAGGATTCCGCGTAATCATGTCAATCCCTTCAACTCGCCTATTCCTCGTAAATGCAGGTTATGAAATAATATGAACAGTATAGACATACATCATGACTCTTTATACAAATTTAAAATATACATTCACTAAATAAAATTAATTAAGAAAACTTAAGTCTAGCGTTTTACTCTGATTTTTTTTAGTATTGCTACATGCGAGCGGGGGTTTTTTTTTATTTTTTTATTGCAGGAGTTCAGCAGATAGGCAGACGGCCTACTTGATGGAAAGCGGTTACCATCGCCTATGGACATTTGCAATACCAAAGGTGCTACAAATGCGCTGCTGCTCTCTTAGGGGAGACTGGAACCTGGTCACTAATGCCGGAACACAACTGGAGATTGTTATAGCGACATACTTTAGACCAGGGGTGGTAGCCATCCAGTCGGACAAATGGCCTACCACCTGGCACCTGGGTGCGCACTTGGGATTAGAAGGAAAGACCAGTTTTTTAACTGAACGCTTTTATTGAGTTACACAGCCGCACGTAATTCGTCTCCGTAGGGTTGGCCCTATACGCACGACTAACGATGCACTGTCCCGACGACAAGATGTCTCACTCACAATACTGTCGCCGATATTGCGTAGACCACTTCCTGCTAATGTAGTGTTCACCCCCGAATTTATCGCGTGTAGCTCGCTTCTGGATCTTCTCTCAAACTACGCTTCACTCCTTCTTCACTTAACTGTCCACTAGATTTGTCACTAAATTCACCATTAAACTCGTCACTGTCTCCTATTAAACTTCTCTTCCAACTTTTTCGTACCGCACTTGTTGCTTCGCTGTCTTGAACTTAACTCAACTCTAAACTGCCCGGTAGGCGCGTCTTCCTCTGCTTATATACTCGGAAGAATCTTCTTCTTTTCGTTATTCTTTTATTTACTATCCATCCCTTTCTAACATCTATCTATCTCTGACTTTTTTTCCTGAGCTCTCTATTCTAGAACTTTCGTTTATCGTCTATCCCTTTCTAAAATGTATCTGTCCTAGTCTTTTCTTTCCAGAATCTTCTACCTTTTTCTAAAAGTTCTTAAACCAACTAGATTGTTCCACCATCACTCACCACAGTATATTTTCCTCATATTAAGCAAGTTTTTTTCGCCTGTAAGAGACTGTACATTTAGTATGAGACCATTAACATGTATATTTGATTTAAGCATATCAATGTATCAGTTGTTGGCAAGCTTAATAAATTACAAAAATATTTTTTTTTAACGTTAGTGGAATGTATTTGCTCACTACCATCACACCCGAGACACTGTCTATAAAATTTACACTAACGCGAGTAAAGCTATGCGAACTGAAGTTATACATATTATATTGATAAAAAATATATATTTGAAATCTAAATATGTTTAAACGTATCCAATCCATATAAGGATCAGGCTGGCGTGTGAACCGAGGTAATAGAAAGCATCTTTCGCATATATTTTCACAAGACATGGATTCCGCGAGTTCAAGTTGGCTGTGAACTTGGCATTTAGATTATGCACGGTGGAGAAATTCAATTGAATCATAAATATTTCTATATAGGCAATTATGTTAGCTTATGTTATGCCGACATAGCTCACAAAATTAGCAAGTTAGCAAGTAGCGTAGGACGCCCTCCAA
Source organism: Dendrolimus houi (assembly GCA_039645545.1). Taxonomy (NCBI): domain Eukaryota; kingdom Metazoa; phylum Arthropoda; class Insecta; order Lepidoptera; family Lasiocampidae; genus Dendrolimus; species Dendrolimus houi. The sequence continues at coordinate 21,857,814 of CM077128.1, read as the reverse complement.
CCCGGTGGACCGACGACTTGCGCAAGGTCACCGGTAGAGGATGACCGGAGGAAGGCTGGAGACCGGGATACTACTACTTCCCGCAGTGGATATTAATCGACTGAAGGAGAAGAAGAATTAAGTTAGCTTAGTGTTCTTCAGTGCTATATATGTATATCCTAATGTATATATATTACATTATAGATGGGAATTTTATAATCTTTTATTTCTGCCTGGCGATTACAAGGGCGCCCAAAAAATAAAAAGTATGAGAGAGAGATAACACTTTATTGCACACCAAAATATACAATTACAAAACAGAAAATATTTACAATATTTTCTAGCCAATACAATAGGCGGCCTTATCTTTCCAAGCCATCTCTTCCAGATAACCTAAATCAAAAAAATATGATTCAGGCGATGTAGGTGGTGCAGGAAAAAGGCAATAGATACATAAATACTCAAACTAATTTAAGAAATAAATATACAAATACATACATAATATATACATAGCCATATAGTATTTAAAAAGTGATATGTAAATTTCACCAGATTCATCTACTTACATGTATTTAGATGCGCTAAATCCGAATTTGAGGTCCAGCCATTTTTAGCGATTTTTCACAATTTATTCGAAATTTTGAAGGTTGTACGAGCCAAATGGATTCAGCGCATTGGAATACATGTAGGTAGGTGAGTCTGGTCAAATGTACAGATCAATTTTTATTTTGTGTGCCGGTGTTATTAATCCCAGCTACTGCCAGGTTTTTTCTTTATTTTTAGTTCACTGTAATGTTCATAATGTTGTATTATGTTCCGCTTCACAACATCACAACACGAGAACACACGCTAAGGATCTTATAATAATAAGAGATTCTAAATATCCCACTGCTGCGCTTGAAGCTACCATTCTTTAGGAGAACAGAAAGTGAACCTTCCAAGCTTGTCATGAGCCGCTTGGCGGAAAGTGGTAATTGTAACAATATGCACATTAGGTTAGAAAACTACCTCAGTGTTACATGCTTTCCTGTTAAAATAAAAAATAAAGAAAAATAGAATGAAAATTTATATGGTTAACCCATATTTTCACAAATTATATATATATTGCTACAACTTATGTAGCCAAAATTCCACAAAGCACCGATAAAGTAAATGCACATCTGCCTGCCATAAACCCGGGCTATTACCTTCCCGCACATTTGGACTTCTTTTGTTTAATTAGAAAAACAGTCTATTGTGTATTGTACTAGTTTATGGCCCTTCGCAGGAATAATTAAGCAAGTGTGCAGATTATGTTTTCTGGGAATTGCGCCGACGCTTGCCAGGTAGACATATGGCATCGGTGCATTATAAAACAATGACCGAACGGAGGGGTGAGGCAGTTATGCGACGGTAACGATACGGGCAAGACGTATGTACATTCGATAAGCTATATAGTGACGGACTTTGCGCGCGTTATTTAATTGTATGCATTATATTTGAATTTATTGCGACCGGTTATATTTGTACCTGTGTTATACGTGTTTGTATATTTCTAATAAATTGTATAGTAATTCCAACGGCATTTTAATTCGAGTCCCGCACTTGTAACAATATGAAGAAAATTTATATTTAGTCTTAGGTTAAGTAATGAGTGATTCAGAGTTTTCAAAAGAAAAATATCCCTAGACGGAGTAAAGATTAAGTAAGAAATTTTTGGGATTATATAATCCCTGCAGAAATGGAGAAAGAGTATTAATGTTCGTAAAAAGGAAAAACAGCCAACAGCCAAGTGGTAGGACACTTACCCGTCTAAATGGCTACCATCTCTGGTTTAACAACCTTGAGTTCTGTTCTGGCATCAGTGGGTTCAGTCCATCCTTGGAGGCTGGCAACACTTACCATCTGGTGGTCGTCACAGCCTGTCTGCTATAATCGATCAATAAAAAAATATCTATCTATAATATTATACAATTCTAAACATCCCGTGTCTGTACATTGAAGCTATTTATAAATATAGATAGATAGATAACACTTTATTGTACACCATTACAGAAAACCTTATAGCCTAAAAATATTCTAAATGTGCACAATATATCTTGAATAGCCTTTATAAATGATACAGAATGCGATGCAATTTTTTTTTAGATTTCTTGTCTGTTTGTTCGGAATTTACGTAAAAACTGCTCGGCCGATTTCGATGCGGTTTTCAAAAATCGACACTAAATTCTTAGACTTAACATCTGCGCTACTTTGTATCCCAGGTATCCCGCGGGAAATTTTCTGAGAATGATTTTAAAATGTCCAGATTAAAAAATAGTTTCGTATTCCAATCTGTTTTTTTACTGTACGATAGCAAATTTTATCTAATAAAATGTGTGATACTTTTCATCCCGGGAATCCCGCTGGAATTTTCCCGGGAGCGGTTTATAGTTGTTCGGGTGCATAAAAATTAACTTATTCCGACAGAGTTCTCACTAAAACGATAGCTTAGGTCCTTTGTAAATTTCAAAGTCAATCGAATTTCAAGTCAAGTGTGGACGAAGTCGCGGGTATATTCTAGTACATAATAAGTATCATTCATTCATCAACACATACGAGCAGTTTTGTAAGTGTATCACGTCAATCTCAAATTGAGTTTTGATTGGGGCTATTTATTTGTCATTTGGCGAAAACATTGCCAGCAACAATCCCTGCATTAATACGTCAAGGTTGCAGAGAGGAATTCGTGTTTTGAAATAACATACAGTGTAAACTCCATGTAACGTCACTCGATTTAACGACAAACTCGCTTAAGCGTCGAAATCACTTGGCTTTAGTTGGTTTAGCTTGTCTTCCATACAGTGATTCACTATATAGCATTACACCCGCTCTCTATAACGACAACAATTGAGTAATAAAAAGTACCTTTTATGTTGCCAAAACGAGTAAAAGAAAAATTTCTAAGAAACTCCGAAATTCCGAAATCTCTAAGTACTTTCTTTATCACCAAGATGCCTCAATATCAAAAGATATGAATAAAATAAGTTATTAAACATAGAAAAAATTACTGATGCAGCAAAAGACGTCAGACAAAAATAACAGACTTCTCTCCATTTAACGACAACTCTCTATAACGCTATGAAATGCACAGCCCCTTCAGTATCGTTACATAGATTTTACACTGTATTTTATTTCACTGTGTTGGAGGATAACAATGAGTGTGTGTACTGTGGAAGAAGAATAGTAAATGTTAGAGCTCTATCTGTAATAATATTATAATGAAGAACCACACAGATATAGCGATGGGTTTAATGCGTTATTTATGATGCAATACTGTTATTAATTGTTAGTGACGGAATGACGTTAAATATTGTCTGATAGCGTATGTATGTACACTAATGTAGTTATTCGATAACGGCGTTATTTTTAACGCTATAAACAAGACGTATTTGACCACAGTCACTAATTACAACTTTGTCCCATATGAAGTCCGAAGATAAGGAAAGACAATCGCCCAGTAATGGCCGGTTCCTATATGTTACCGACAGTTCACTTGCCTTATGATCGAAATCCACGAATTCCACGTCGCCAGGGAAGTTAAAGTCATTCCGTCAGGACGCCTACCATCGTCACGTGCAAGGAGTTGATTAAGATTTTTAATTAAATTTTCTATAAAAACAAGAATGGACTTCTGCAAATACGTATCTTTTTTATTGCATGAGTTCAGCAAACAGGCAAGTGGTTACCATCGCCTATGGACATTTGCAACACCAAAAGTTCTATAAATGCGCTGCTGCTCTCTTAAGGAAGATTGGAACCAGGTTATTAATGCCGAAACACAACTCAAGGTTGTTATGGCAGCATAGTCTAGACAGGGGTGGTAGCCATCCAGACGGGTAAATAAATTTATAATTACATCGCTATTTCATCAAGTAAAGTCTTTCTTTCTTTCTTACCTTACCACCTCGGCTGTGGATTGTTATGCCGCCTTTTACGATAGGTCGCCCCGCCGCAGGAAATTGTTGTCTTTCTCCGTTTCTGCACGTATGAAAACACGGTCCCAAGTTACATTTTTTAATGGGCGATTGTCAATTATATACAGTCGACTCTCGATAGTTCGACACTCGTTAATTTAAATGTATGGATAATTTGAAATTTTTTCCCGGACCCTTGAGCAATAATCGATAAATTGAATAAAATTATGGTGTGTACACAAATAACTTACACGTGTTATGGTATTCAAAGTATATTTATTTATATACCACACACATATATTGTCTTAACACAATATATACATTATGTACGTAGGCACACACTTATTATAAAGAAGGAAAGTTCGTTTACTTAATCTACGATTATATGTATATACGATATATGTGTCGGACTTACTAGCACATGTTATGCACGAACCCCGTGATACCTCATAACTGTCCTTGCCTCGTCTTTGCTACCCCTTTTTAGGTAGCGGGGACGAGGTCGAGTAACGATAATGTCTAACGACGCTGTACTCTACTGTGTGTTTTTCAAAGAAATTTAATAGTTTTAAAATTGGAAATATATACATACGCTACAAAATCAATATTAATTAGTACCCTCGGTAATTTTAAGTTGAATGAATAGTGCTTGCCCGCCAACAAGCAATAATTTGAAGTCCGGGCTTCCTTAATATCTATAATTTTAAGCACTATCTTATGCTTCTACACCCTCAGATTCGACAAAGGTGACGATTTCTTCTCAGCTCTCACCACTATCGAAAATTCACTGGACAACGATAGATTGAAGTCTCTCACTCAAAAGAAAACTATGGACTATTTAAAATGAACATTTGTGAATAATTGTGAAATTGTTTAACATAATAAATCAGGAATTTCTCTCTTTCTTAAAGCTTCTGTTATTTTGTAATTTAAAATTTTCTCTGGTGCCTTCAATGTCAAATTATCGAGAGTCGACTGTATTTCATACATACTGCTAGTATCAAAATGTCATAAAGAAGGAACTTTCCTACATGAATATGTTTTATGAGGCAATCTCATTATTTCAAGTTAATAAATTAAATGGTTTATATATCTTTACAACTTGTGAGTTTAATTTGAATATTGCAAATCTTTTACAAAACGTATTTAATACCAACCTTGGCAATTTAATTAGTAGTGCAGAACTCATTTACTTTTTATCGACTACCGCGTTTTTTTCAGATTCCTTTGTTTGAAGCGTTAAAAATAAGACAAGCTTATTTATTTAAACTAGTGGTCGAAATTCGACCATAATTAATTTAAATTATAAATTTGAACATTATTAAGGTTCTGTTGTCGGATTATACTTTTATAATCACAGATTTCGCCAAGGCTATACTGTTAATTTGACTTTAACGATAAACAAAAGAGTATATATGCGTGTGTGTGTGTCAAATACATGGTAGTATGTGTAATGTTTTTTTTATTGGTTTAATGTATTTTTTATGCTAAATTTAAGAAAAAATATATTTTCATTCTGCACTCCTTCTCTATATAAACTATAAGTGTGTGAAATTTCATACTCCGCCGTCCGCGCAATTTTCGTAAAAATGAGTAAAAAGTTTTTACTTCACGTATTAATATAATGATTATCATAATTATTTGTTGTGATAGCGTAATGGCTAGCGCACGCGTCCCATACGGAAAGGGCGCCGGTTCGAGTCCTGACCGGAACGCATGCATCACTTAGGCAGTTTTCTGACCTAATGTGCATATTGTTACAATTACCACGTGCTAATAACGGTGAAGGAAAACATCGTGATGAAACCTGCACATCGGGATAACCGATGTGTCAAACTCGCCAAGCCGCCTTGGACACGCGTGGCGGGTATACTATCCGTTCCCCTATAATGGGTGACCCGAGCCCAGCAGTGGGACATTTATGGCTGTTACTATACATATGATGTATTTATGTATTACGAAACTTATGATAGGTGAATGATTCTAATATATATATAATAAAAGAAGATACGATTTAGTTTGTACACTCGTACCATGCCGACTTCGATTAGCTGACCGACATACTTACTTTCTTAGTCCCAAAATTTACAACCGGGTTAATAAGTTACTAAATATATACTCTCTTACTCATCGCGAAAGTAAATTAAAATTATTCAACTGGCTAATAGAACTCCCTTATGACGACACCGAGAATTTACTAAACTGACTACACTAGTGTAATAAGTCTGTAACCACACACTCACTCGTTCACTTGTACACACATACATATACACACCCCATTCACACATCTATACATTAAAAATATTAACACAAAAATTTCCAAATATATTAAAAAAATAATTTTCTTTTTTTAAAATTGTATAACAAAGGAGTTGTCTGGAAATGGGCGCTAACAACTGCAACACAGTATTATACTATATAGCAGTTGTTTGCGATACCAAATTGTTTCTGTACACTATGTTAATGGTTTCGAATAAATTCTTAAAATTCACAAATAATGGGTTTATTTGAACGTACATGATGTAGAAACAGATGATATAATTACCATGGATTGAAGGCCTAAAGTAGTCGCTTTCGCAGATTCATATGATGAACTTGACAAGTATCGATATAAAATGGAACTTATGCTAATTCTTTCAACTACCAGTATATCTCGACACGTGTAAATTTCACTAAACGATTCTCCAAAAGCGACCGCTTCAGACCCTCTGGGTTATATTTTACATACACATACATATTGTCACGTCTGTTTCCCATTTGGGTAGTTAGAGACAATGGATCTCCACGTGCTACGATCCTGACAAACACTTTTCGCTCCATCAACTTTCATTAATCTTTTCATACATACACGCCTATCTAAACTGCTTTTTATCTGACCTTTCTTCAAAATATCTTCAATTTGATCATGGTGAGTACGTCTCGGTCTATCGGAACCGACTCTACCACTCATATTGCTGTCACATACTTACATTACCTTAACATTCCTTTTTCAACTCTTCTCACTACATCTTCTTTCAATCCACAATGATTCCTTATCACATTGTTTCTTATCATATCACTTACATTTACCTTACATATACTTCTCAAAGCTCTCATTTCAACTGCATTTATCCTACTTTCATGCTTCTTCTGCCATACCCAACTTTCACTGCCGTACACTAGCGTTGGTACTAATAATACCCCTTGATGTACAGCCAGAGGTGCCTTTACAGACACTTTCCGGCTGCTCATTAAAGAGTTCAGCTCTCCATTCATCTTATTACCTGCCATTACTCTCCTTTCAATGTCACTTATATTTTAGTATTAGATAAAAGAAAAAGGAACAAAGTAGCCAAGATGCACTCCTCTTATTTCAGGCTAGACACTAGTTGCCCGCCATTCAAAGGAGAACAAAATAATTTTAGAAACTTTTCGCAATACTGGATATTTGATACTGCTTATATGCGTATGCTTTTGAAAATCACATAAAAATAGATACTATTTATTTACATATAAAAAAAGAACAGACGCTAAAATAACATCTTAAAAAAAATATTACATGAGTTCAGCAGACAGGCAGGCGGCCCATCTGATGGAAAGCGGCTACCATCGCCTATGGACATTTGTAAGGTGCTACATGCGCTGCTGCACTCCTAAGACAGATTGGAACTTGGCCACTAATGCCGGAACAGAACTCAAGGTTGTTATGGCGGCATTCTCTAGACCAGGGGTGGTAGCCATCCAGACGGACAAACTCCATACCACCTGGTGATCTTGTGATCCTGGATCTTACTTTACACATATCATAAAAGAAATTTAATTACTGTGTAAACAGCAATTCATCTTGTATGCGCTATTTGACTCCTTTTACTTTACAAGTTATGACGTCATAAGTTTGTACGTACAAAATGTATGCGGATGCTACGTTTTTTAATACTGAAATTACACGGATCAACCAAACAGAACCAATTTGGAGAAACGAAGGGAAACAACGGTACTCAATGATATTGAATGATTCAATTAGTGTATACACAGGTCACTGGTTGTTTCATCCAGAGTAAAAGACAAACATGAACATTCTAATACCGGCCTAAGTAGATTTGAGTGTAAAATCCGTTATTCTAGATGATTCATGATTCATGATTGTATATGAAATAAATCTTCCATAGTCGTTTCTTCAAAACCATTTCTACCGCCCACTACCTTGATCAAAACAATTAATTATTTCTTAAGTAATCCACGGTCATGAGCCTCATAGCTGGGCCGGTCTCGCCCCAGGGTGTATAGGTTGTGTTGAAACCTGCTCTAATGTTTTTGTTTATTACTGTATATATCTAAACCATAAATATAAAATTGAAGTACCTGTCACTGTGATTGCAAAATAGTTGCCAACATTTAAGCGATTAAGTAATTACTCGTACACATGACAATTTTAAGTAATGTGATTTGTTATTTTATTTTAAAAAATATCGGCAGATAAGCACATATACTGTATACCCCCAAATTAAGCAAATTACGCTTCTTATGGGTAATATACAAACGGACCGTTCTGGGGCCGATCCCAGACACCCAGACCATAGTAAATAACGGAGAAAATACGTTTCCAAAATTTGCTTATACCACGAATCGAACCCGCGGCCTCTGCGTTGCAGTGAGGTAAGCCAGCAAAGGCTTAGCCCGCTCAACGACAGAGGCCCTCAAGTTATATATATAAATATACGTAAATATTTAAAGTTGACACTGGAATAAGTTCCTAATAAGATGTTAATGAAAATGTTGAGGCTGTTAAAATACAAGGAACACTGATTAGGGACCGTTGTGGATTGAAAGAGGATGTAGTGATAAAACTTGAAACAGGAAACTTAAAGTGGTTTGAACACGTAGAGGGAATGGATGTCTGATGATGGACAGTGTGAATGGTAGAGTTAGAGCCAGTAGAAATTCTTTTAAATTCCATCTAAAAAGTTGCTTGCTAATAAATGCTATTACACTATAAATGAATACATAAATGATAAATTATAATTCAAACTAACAATGATAATCATATTACCAACTACTTGTTTATTACAAATTTACTTATATTGACTGTTATAAATATCTGCCCATAGGACTGTGAATGCTATTTATTTTATTTAATAAATGTGATTTTGCCATATTATAATGTTACGAGTGCGAGACTCGAATTAAAATGCCGTTGGAATTACTATAGAATTTATCCGAACTATACAAACACGTATATCACAGGTACATATATAACCGGACGCTATAAGTCCAAAATGTAATACACAATTAAAAACACGCACAAAGTCCGTCATTATATCGCTTATCGAATGTACGTCTTGCTCGTATCGTAATCGTCGCTTGACTGCCCCACCCCTCCGGTCGGGCATTGTTTTATACTAATGCAATAAAAACAAGGATTAGTTCGACACTAAAGACGGTCATAAAATAAGTACGATAACAATAGGATGTTTTTCAAAGTAAACAAAAAGAATTCCTAAATCCGGGAAGGCAATTGCGTTTTACGACCTGCAGATGTGCGCATTTCTATGTCGGTATGTAACAATAATATTTTAATTAATTGTATAAATAATTTAATATTGTAATTAATTGTACTTGCTAAATCTGCACGCCAACCTGGCAAAAACACGTGTACTTAAATATAACTATAACACCTTTTATACCATATTCTATGCAAGTAAATAAATTTTAATTTTAATTTGAATTCAGACTACGATGTACTCACCGCAATCAAATCGCAGATCTGTTAAAGGAAGGTCAGATAAAATACACCTCAAACAAATTTGCATGCATGAAGAGCTTAATGAAAGTGTGAATTTTGTTTCTCAGAGTTGTTGCATGTGGACATCTCTCGTCTCTGCTTACCCTATGGGAAACAGGCCCAGTAATATCTATGTTAGTGGTTAAATATAAATATTATCTTAAATCTATGTTCCATTTCAATATAAGATAGCTTACATTATCTTTTAAATGCTGTGGTACTTTGTGTCCCGGGAATCCCGCGGGAATTTCAAGTCAAGCTTGGACGAAGTTGCGGGCATATCCTAGTAATAATAAGTTTACTAGAGCACTTTGTCAGCGTACTGCTATTTAAATCTATGTACAATGTTGCATGCAACGTTAGCCAACCCAGCGAAAGTGTATATCGCGGTTGTAATATTAAATAGGTCTGTATGAATAGGCTCGATTGACAAAGCTACAGTATAATAATAAAAATCTAAGTGACTTTTAAGCAATCACTTTTTAGGACGTTAAGTAATAAGACTATTACAAATATCATAATAAGTATCATATTAACACAGCGAGTTAAACTTTAACAATGAGTTGAAAAGAAACTTACAAAATTGTAGGTTATAAACTTAAAAGTAATCCTAGCTTAATATTATAAGAGTTTGTTTGTTTGTGATGATTGCACGTCTTAACTATGCAATAGATCGTCATGACATTTTACACTCATGTTGTTAGGTGAATAGAAAAGGACATCGCGTACATTTTAGCCAAAAAATGTACTCTCAGCTAAAGTTTTCCTACAACTCTACGATATAGTGTTTTTCAAAAAGGATTTCATGAAATTTCTTTGAGGTCGGCAGTCATAGGCGTGTACAGAAGGGGGGCTGGGTGCCCGTGCCCACTACAGTATCGTCAAGTGCCCACCCGGTATCATCTAGTGCCCACCCAATTATCGCCTAGTGCCCGCCCCAGATTGTTGGGTTACCGATTCAAAATTGTAGGCTGGACACCTAAGAAACTTTACACTGTTTGTTCTAGTTCGATTTTTTTTGTAGTCGAGGCCCAGGCCACCCTGACAAATAGCCCTAGATACGCCAATGCCCGCAGTGCGTTGGTGTGAACTCTTTTTAAATCATTCCCAGAAAAACTCCCGCCGGATTCCCAAGATAAAAAGTAGCGCAGATTTTGAGTCTAAGAATTTGCTGTCGATCAGCGAAAACCGCGTTGAAATCGGCCCAGACGTGAATCCCGAACAAATAAACAAAACGACAAACAGATAAACAGACAAGAAATCTAAAAAAAATTGCATCGTGTTCTCCCTGTTTTATATAATCTATTCCAGTTGTTTTTTTTTAATAACTTCAACATACACATAGCGTGTTTAGAATTTTATTATATTATAGACTAGCTGATGCCCGCGACTTCGTCCGCATGGTGCGGTTTTTTAACTATCCCACGGGAACTCTTTAATTTATCGGGACCAAAAGTATCCTATATGTTGGCCAGGGATATAAGCTACCTCCATACAAAATTTCATTAGTCGTTTCGGAGAATAGCCGGTACAAACAGACAGACAAACAGAGAAACATAAAATTAAAAAAAATCTAAATTAGTTCTATTTCACTTCTTACATCTCCCTGACTCGGTTTTTAGCATTTTTTTTTCGTTGTACAGAAATTCGACCTCTACAGTTTTATTATATGTATAGATTAATTGGTTAAAATTCATCAGGAAATAAGTCTAATTAATTAAAATAAGACAAAAAGTGAAAATGTAATATATAATTAAATTATCTTATAATATTATAAATACAGAGAAATATCAAGACAATTTGGCGATTAAATTTACATAGTTAAATAATTAATTGTATATGCATATCCTGGTTATTTTACCGAAATCGTGTTTTATAACATTTTAGTAGTTTCTCACGATTATACCTAATTTATAATTATCAAAATTAGGTTATAATTATAATTTGAAAGAACCCGATCTCCTTGAGGACAGTGTGCTCTTTATTATTAAATAAAATCAGCCAAGTGCGTGCCAATTTATGAAAGGCTCCGTAGAGATGACTAACAACCACGGTTTTTAGTTATTCGACTAAGGAATCACATAAAAGCGTTTATTCAAAAATACTTAGTTTCTCAGAAACTATTTGATGGATATTGCCGAATTTAATTTTCATTGAAAGTATTTTTCCAGAATTTTCCACTTGTGTAAAAAAGGGGGACACAATTTTCACAACTTTGGAAATAAATATCTCGCCACTTGTTGACATAAATAAAAACCTATTAAGGATGTAGCGGGTTGCCTGGAAGAGATCGCTAGATCGCTATAAGCGATAAGGCCACCCATTGTTCTGATGACAATATATTCATATTAAATTATCTAGGTTTAAATTATGGTGAACAATAAAGAGTTTCCATTCATTCATTCTTTCATTCAGTGTCAGCGACACTTCATTCGCGTTGCCACGACGACCAATTAATATTATAATATTGGTAAAATCCAGTGGCGGCACCAAAAACGCGCGACTGCAGCGCTACCTTTCTGGCTATGTTCGTTTATCCCACGGACTTCATTTATTGGGATAAAAAGTATCCCAAGTGTTGATGGACAAATAACTTCGTGTTTGCTAGCCTTTTTGGAAATCTATGATATTATAAAATTCTAAACATGCCGTGTCTGTACATTGAAGCTATTTAAAAAAACTGGAATAGACCATATAAACGACGGAAAACATGATGCAATATTTTTAATTCTACTAGGCCGATTTGAACGATATTTTTGGTGAACGACAGTAAATTCTTAGACTTAAAATCTGCGCTACGTTTTATTTGGGGAGTCCCGTGGAAATATTTCCGGAAGCGGTTCAAAATTGTTCCAGTGCATAAAAAGGGGCTTATTCCGACACATTTATTTATTAACTTACAAACATCGCTAACATTACAGTTGTCACCAATACGATAGCGTGGTACACATAATACATTATATATATATTCAGTCGTCATAAAATATAGTTATAATACGCAGTTCTTGTGAATTCAGTCACAGTGCAGATAAAAATGTCAATTTGTTGACATATCTTGTTCAATATTCGCGAGGCCTGTGTCATCGGCGCCTTATTAAGTAAGTTGGTCTTGCCGTATGGTACTACGAACATTGGTGGCTGCCTATGTCTCATCACAAAATTCGCTGGAATGTTCAGTTTGATTTCAGCTAATACTCCTGGGTTAAATAATTTTCCTCTTAACAATTTAAATAATTAGGGCACCAATGCAAACTTTCATCTGGATGCCAAATTATTATACCCAACCATGCCTAAGACAAACAAGGTGGGGTACCTCAAAGGATAAAATGGGTAAACACCATAAAGTCTTAGGTATAAAAATTTAGTAAATTTATTTTGTATGCGCTCCAACATGAGACTATATTTAGTTTCATGTGGAGCCCAGATTATTGCGTTGCTCTTTAAGTGGCTTCTTATTAAAGCGTTAAATAATATTTTAACGACATAAATAATACCTTCTACTCGACGTAATACAAACCCTAAATATCGATAAGCTTTCTTACAAATGTTAATTATGTGATCGCGAAAAGTTAGCTAGACCATAATCCAAGATCCCGCACCATTTCAAGTCTTTTAATTGCTGCGTTAACCAAGAAATAGTTGTAATGGAGAAGCCGCTTGTAGAAACAAGCGGCAACAACACGACAAAATGCTCTCTCATTTCGTTTAGCAGAAGCTAAACGAAATGAGAGAGCATTTTGTCGTGTTAAAAAATAAATTATTTTTTTATTATTGCCTCATCTACCCTATTATATATTCCTAATCTAGTATTTTGAAAGAAATGACAATGATATACAAAGACACATGTGCAGATAGACTGACATGACGAAAACATAATAGGTTGGGGAAAAAGTCTTTTCGCGTATAGTATGTATGAACTTGTAATAGGATCTCTTTGGCTATACCATTTGTATCTGTCTGGTTTTGGTATCATTAAAAAGTTTTAATTTTAAAGAAGACAATTCCAAATTCAATTTAGGAAAATGTGTGATTTTCATTTGTTTTTCTTATTGTTAAAATGAGTGAATCTAATGAAGAAATTTCATACATTTTAAAATTTTACTACAAAAAAAGTAAAAATGCAACACAAGCCGCGAAAAAATTTATGATGTTTTAGACCTAATGCAGTATCTGTGAGAGCAGCGCAAATTTGGTTTTAGCGTTTTCAATCCGGAAATTTTGATATCAAAGATGCACGTCGCTCTGGTCGCCCTGTTACGGACAAAATTGATGCCATTTTTGAAAAAGTGGAGCAAGATCGGCATATCAGTAGTTACGATGTAGCTGGAAAACTGGGAATTGACCACAAAACGGTTTTGGCACATTTGAAAAAAGCTGGGTACACAAAAAAGCTCGATATTTGGGTGCCTCATGAGCTCACTGAAAGAAAGAATCACAAATGAGTACACGGTTCATTAAACCGTGTACTCATTTGTGATTCTTTATTACGACGTAATGAAACCGAACCATTTTTGAAGAAGCTGATAACTGGTGATCAAAAGTGGATCACGTACGACAAGAACGTGCGAAAAAGATCGTGGCCAAAGGCCGGTCAGGCTTCACAGACTGTGGCGAAACCCGGGTTAACTCGCAACAAGGTGATGCTGTGTGTATGGTGGGATTGGAAGGGTATTATTCATTATGAGCTGTTACCGCCAGGCAGGACCATCGATTCCGAACTGTACTGCGAACAACTGATGAGAATAAATCAAAAAGTTGAGAGAAAGCGACCGGAATTAATCAACAGAAGGGGTGTGGTTTTTCACCATGATAACGCTAGACCTCACACATCTTTAGCCACTCAGCAAAAATTACGAGAGTTTAGCTGGAAGTTGTTAATGCATCCGCCGTATAGTCCTGACCTTGCACCTTCAGATTTTCATCTGTTTCGGTCTCTGCAGAATTCCTTAGGCAGTGTCAGTTTAACATCACGAGAGGACTGTCAAAACCACTTGTCGCAGTTTTTTGATCATAAGCCCCAAAATTTTTATAGCAATGGGATCACGTCCCTACCTACAAGATGGCAAAAAGTTATCCAACAAAATGGCACCTACATACTTTAGTCAAATGTAAATAAACTTTATAAAAAAACCTTTTGAATTTTTATATAAAATGCGAAGAAACTTTTCCCCAACCAATAATCCGCATTTCCAAAAGGAACCCTAAAAACAAGTTTACGTGATATTTTAAATTACAATATTTTAATCAGTCTTATACAAGATACGATGTATATTAATTTACACTTTTATAGCGTATCCATTTTATTAGTTCTTGTTAATTTATATAAGTAATAAATTATACTTTGATCTTATTTTAGTTTGAAATGGCGTAATCTACCTTGGGTGATACTATGTTTTTTTATATTTGATTTATCATCTTAAGACTAGTGATCCAATTACAGTAGCTCGATTTTGTGACATGAGAGATCCTACATTATTTGTAATTATCATTATTATATAAAACTAGCTTCTGCCCGCGACTACCTCCGCGTGGAACAGTTTAAAAAAGTAAGTTAAAAAAACCCCCCGATTTTGAAACATTCTTCATTGGTGCTCCGCTCCTATTGGTCTTAGCGTGATAGTATATAGCCTTCCTCGATAAATGAGCTATCTAACACTAAAAGAATTTTTCAAATCAGACCAGTAAGTAGTTCCTGAGATTAGCGCGTTCAAGCAAACAAACTCATCAGCTTTATATTGTTACAACCTAAGCGCCGACAAAGACAAATTCCCCGCACAAATTTCTAGAAGCACATTTATTACCCGTCGGCATGAACTAATTGTAATTCTTTTATGACCGTCCTCTTTTCTTTACTTTGTGTTTAAAATTTGTGATTAGAAAACAGCCCATTGTTATTGCACTCTTTTATGACAGTTTGCGGCCGAGTCATTAGCCAGGTGTGGCGGATTAAGCCGACTTAGATACGGGGGCATTGCATTGTTGCAGTATAAAACGATGACCTGATGGAGGGGGGAGACAGTCGAGCGAGAACCACGAGCGAAGCGAGACGCATGTACTACAATCGGGAATCTGATAAATGACGGAATTAGCGCGTTTTATTGAATTACGACCTAATGCTTTACGTTTGCACTTGTTGTGTTCGGTTTTATTTGTACCTGTGTTATACGTGTTTGTATAGTTCTAATAAACTCTATAGTAATTCTAACGACATTATAATTCGAGTCTCGCGACTCGTAACAGTATATTAATATAAGATATACATTAATTTGTATTTTGAAATTAGTAGTTTTAAATTCAAATATTTTGTGAGCTGCAAATGTGTCAGGATACAGTGATACTATATATCATATATTATATATATTAATTGTTAGAAGGACATCATGTTCAAACCTGCATACACAAAATAAGTTGTATGATTAAAAAAAGTGTGTGTGTGCATTTCAGACACGGCAGAAGTGAAACTTCTGAAAGTAGCCTAAGAGAGAATGAGATAAATATAGAGTATCAAGAGTATTAGGATAATAATAATATTTTTACCAAGCTCAAAAATTATTTTATATTTTAGTGCAAAATATTACATTTCATATATTACATATTTAAGATATATTATAACACATTATTCAGATTCCATGTTTTCACTTTGAAAAAATAATACGAGAGGCTTATGATAACTAAAATAGGAAACAAATGCTCTAGTTTCAATTTGATTTATGAACTTCAAAATATTTCAAACTCCATGTTTATGAGCATGTTTAAATGGTTAAATATCTCTTTTTAGTGTCGCTTTTTTTTCGTCTCATCCACTTCAAAAACTGCTTTTTTGGGAGTTCCGATGACCCATTTTCCTTATCCCATCGCCTTGCGTCCCATACTAGGGGTCGTCCCTTTTCCATGGCACCAACGACATTCCGTCTGGTCTCTTAACATCGTCGTGGCACAACCCATTTGGCTCAAGATCAGCTGGTGCCCCGGCGGGACAAGAGACCGACGGATAATGCCATTAAGTGTAGCATGCCGTGACATTCTGCCGGCACTCCTTGCGTAAGACAAGCCATGGTGGCCTAACTTATCAACTCTATCTCCTGCCCCCAGAGGAATGCAGGCAGCAATCCTGAATGTAGTGTCATCCAAGAGAGTGCCTAGATTCACCGAGGGCAGGTCTTGCAGATACAAACCTGACTCCCATTGAGTGACGGCAAATTACTTTAAATATTGTTATTATATTGGACGGATAAGGCTTCTTCAAGTTAGTAGGGATATTTGAAAGTTGCTAAAATTAGGATTATTACAAAAAAATTTCAACACAAGACGTTTTGAATATGACTGGGTAATGAAATCTTATTACTACTTACGAAATTTTCGTAAGCTGATGTTATTTATATTGCCTTGTGAATTTAAATAAAATTTAATTATTCAATGCTTCGTTTTGCACTCTATCTAGGTTAGGTTCAAATTCACGAAAATTACCACATTCTCAAAATGCATAGAACTTTGACTACGCTTATGCACAAAAACAAACCAGGCTAAACATTTCTCGAGCGTCTTTGGAACTTTTACAACAAGACCCTGATTGTTTTTGTCTCGATTTATAACCATGGATGAAACGTGGCTTCACTATTGCGATCCAGAAACAAAATTACCGTCTATTTTTTTTCCAATATGCTTACATTCATATACATGAAATTTTATATTAGACTGGCTACGTTCCACAAGAGACTCGAAACGACGAACGATAAACTCTAGTGGAACGGATTGTGGATCATTTATGTCATTAACGACGAAATACACAAATGTCATTGGTTGATTTGAAAATTGCACCTTTTTCAATGTCAATCGATAGAGAGAATTAATGCTCTGTGGTCAACGTCCACTTCGACCCCCTCTGGACATGGGTAGTTATGAGCTCTGTGTGATCGAAAATGTTGACGTCATTAGTGATGATTTCGCCATGACCATAACGACCGTGGTTGCCTTGTGTAACGGCAGACGGAGCATTTTGGGCGTTGTGAGATACTAGCGGGACGCGCCCACTGTGATACAGAAACCTCAGGGGTTAATTCGTGCCGCAGAGAGTCGTGTAATAGACATCAAGTTATGAGATATAATGACATTTGAAAAATAAATTTACAAAATATTAATGTTATATCAAAAATAGGAGCAGAGGCAAGGATTGTTATCATCATTATTACTTGAAAAGACCATCGTCTCTAACCCGTAAGAAAATGGCGAGTCGTTCCGCTGGAAAGATCTTGAGCTCCCCTTTCTGGGATAATAAAGGTGTGGTCATGATAGAATACCTCGACCATAGAGCTGCTATTATGGGCTTTGTATGCAAAACAAATTAAAAAAATTGCGTGACGAAATTCGCGAGAAATGGCGAGGCTAACTAGCAAAAATTGTTTTATTCCGTCAAGATGATCCGGCTCACAGGTCTGCCGTTGCTATGGCTACAATTTTCCTTTTTTTTACATTTAAGTACATTTCCCATTCTATGTTCCATTTATTTTTTGTGTTATATATTATTATGTTACGGTAAATGTGATTAATCCGATGACTATATATATATAATAACCGGCAATTATGCATAATCACCACTAAAGTTGGTAAATATCATAAATAAATGAAAATTTATCAAATTAACCGGTTTCTTTGTATAATGGAATTATACAAACAAACCGGTTAATTTGATAAATTTTCATTTATTTATCATATTTACCAACCTTAGTGTTTATGCATAATTACCGGTTATTGTATATAATCACCAGTTTATTACTTTTACCATATCTATAATATTATAAAATTTTAAACATGCCGTGTTGGTACGTTAGAACAACAACTGGAATACAATATATAAACGATGGAGAACACGGTGCATTTTTTCATTTCTTGTTTGTTTGTCGTTTTGTCTGTTTGTTTGGGATTTACGTAAAAACTGCCGGGCCGATTTCGATGAGATTTTCGCTAGTTGACAGCTAATTCTTAGACTTAATCTTTGCACTACTTTTTATCCTGAGAATTCCACGGGAATTTTCTCAAGAGCGGTTTGAAGTTGTTAGGATGTATAAAAATTTGCTTATTCGGACTCAGTTTCACTAAAACGATAGCCTACATTCTTTTTTAAATGCTGCGATACTTTGTGTCCCGGGAATCCCTCGGGAATTTCCAGTCAAGCGTGGGCAAAGTCGCGGGCATATCCTAGTAGACTGTGTTATTGAAGTTTTAAAGAAATCTTTGTTTTTTTTCTTTTATTTAAAATTTCATTGATTTTTTCGGGTTCAGCTCATGCCGGGCTGATCGGACGATAACAAATGACGAGAGGCGTTTGTGAGTAAGGCCTCGTAATCGAAACCTAATTAAATATTTCGTAAGTACGTTTTTTCCCAACAACAATATGATTAAATCGATTAACTCGACTACTTAAGGAATTGCTACACTTTCTCTAGAGGTTTACTCGTGGTCGCCCTACTGTTACGTTAGAATGCGCACGCGCAACTAGGGCGGTATGTGGGAGTGTAAAATTATTGCATTATTATGACACTATTATTGTAATACGTGCCTGTTATATTTATTTGTGTTAAGTATGATTCGAGTAGATTAATTATTTCATGTCGTTAAAATTCATCGTACTACCTCAGTGCTTAAGGCACACCTGTGTCTCGTTTTAACAACATTAGATCAGGTACAAGCATCATAAGTGGAGTTCTGTGTATTAATATGCAAGCGTGCATGTTACTACAATTATTCTGTACTGCTGCTAGAAGGAAACATCACTCAATATTGGTAGCAATCTAGCCAGCCTAATCTAATATTCAAATGAGAACTATTTTTACTGAATACGCTACTTTATGTATCAAATTCTTTTAAAAGGGATAGACTATAAACATCTTGGATGATATCAAAAAGTTTAACCTGTCAATGATCTCCGAGACGTATGAAGCAATGATTTAACGGTGTGATTATTTGAAGTTTCAATGTTATTTTGAACTAATCAATCATTTTAATCTAACACTTGAGACAAACTTAATCTAGCGATTGACATTTCCCAAATGTCAAATACTATTAGCCTAAATGATACCAAGGCCACGTTCCACAAGAGACGCACAACGACCACGTTCACAACCGTGATTTTTCCCGTTCCACTTGCTTGTGGACGTTACAATCATAAACTCTAGTGGAACGGATCATGGAGCGTTAATGTCATCAATGACAAAATACACAAATGTCATTGGTTGGTTTGAAAATCGCGCCATTTTCAATGTCAATCGATAGAGAGAATTAATGCTTTGTGGTCAACGCCCACTTCGACCCAGCTCTGGACATGGGTCGTTGTGAGCGCTGTGTCATCGAAAATAGTTATGTCATTAGTGGCCTTTTCGTCACGACCATAACGACCGTGGTCGCCATGTGGAACCGCTGACGGAGCGTTTTGGGCGGTGTGAGCTACTAACGGAACGCGTCCTCTATCATTTTACGTTGAGACAATGTATTTGTCATTGACATTGTAGTTCTTAATTTAAATATTAAATGTTAGTGTGTCAATACTTAACATTGGATTTGGTATGTGCTCTTATTTGTTTATCTGTCAACAAGGATTAATAGAAAGCAGGAAAATGTTTTACCAAGTTTCATAGCAAGTAATCTTCTTATATGACTAAACATTTGTTATGGCCGGTTCCTAGGTATATCTTACTATTCATTCTATGTCTTACCACGGGTAATTTACATTACTTGTATGGAGCTTATGGCAAAAATCATATAGTAGTAAGGCAAATATAGGTACCCGCAATTAGTTGCCCACACTGGAAGCAACGCGACCACTACCTATTAGGAGTTTTATTTGTTTCGAATCTATTACTTATCTGTGAACACACATTTTAAAAAGTTGTTCATTCTAATAAATGGAAGAGAAAGTGACTTTTTATGAATGTTTGTATAAAGTTATTTGTACCTTTTCCACGGCCCTAAAGCTAACCGATTATTTTAAAATTTTATCTATGCATGTCTTTATTTAAAATTTTCGAGATAGGCATTGGTCTATCTCAAAAAATTATATCTCAAAGAATGCGATATTTTCTGCGGAATATCAATTCAAAATTTAGCTTTAGTTCGTTATGATTGTAATTATAATAATATCTATTTCTTGTCCTAAGACAATAACTTGGGCGCGTTACAAATATTTAAATGAAAGACGCCAAGTACACGCAGATCGAAAAGAAATCACCACACGCTTTATTAAAAGGCTTAAATTATCACCAGATATAGTAAAATATAAGATCAAAAAATACTTTCCACTCTCACCAAAATTATAACTCGGTAAGAAAATTATAACCACTTAAACGGATTTATTTAGGTAGTAGATTTATTTGAGCGTAATAATTTCCTCGTTACGATTTGGTGATCATTTACTATATTTGGTCTTCGAATACAGTTTTGAAGTGCAGTACAAACACTAACAAAAACAGCTATTTATTTATACTGTCGCCTAGTGGTCGAAATTCGACCATAATTAATTTAAATTATAAGTTTGAACATTATTAAGGTTCTGTTGTCAAAGACTATATACTTCTATAATCACAGATTTCGCCAAGGCTACACTGTTAATTTGACTATAACAATAAACAAAAGAGTATATATGCGTGTATGTGTCAAATATATAGTAGTGTATGTAATGTTTTTTTTTTATTGAATTAATGTATATTTTATGCATAATTTTTAAAAAATATTAGCATTCTGCACTCCTTCTCTGTATAAATTATATGTGTGCGAAATTTCATACTTCTCCACCCGCGCAATTTTCGTAAAAAGGGGTACAAAGTTTTTGCTTCACGTATTAATATATTGTTACATACCGACACAGAAATGCGCACATCTGCAGGTCGTTAAAGCGCAGTTTATTGTCTCCTCGGTTTTAGAAATTCTTTTGTTTACTTTGAAAAACATCCTGTTATCCTATCGTACTTATTTTATGGCCGTCTTTAGTGTCGAACTAATCCTTGTTTTTATTGCGTTGCGTCGAAGCTACCTAAATTACCGATAAAAATAGTATTAACGTTATATTTTTAACCGGTAAAATGGTTACAAATAACGGTAAGTTTTATAACGATAATTATTTTTACCTTTATCTGAAATTTTGCCAGGTAGTAGGCTATTTGCTCAACTAGATGGCGACCACCCCTGGTCTAGAGTATGTCGCCATATCAACCTTGAGTTGTGTTCCGGCTAGTGACCAGGTTCCAGTCTCCCTTAAGAGAGCAGCAGCGCATTTGTAGCACCTTTGGTGTTGCAAATGTCCATAGGCGATGGTAACCGCTTTCCATCAAGTAGGCCGTCTGCCTGTCTGCAAAACTCATGCAATAAAAAAAAATCATAGCATAAATAACGATACATTTTATCGGTATTTTAAGCGCTGCTACTAACATTAACAATAATCTGTTTATTTTGTTTACTTGTTTTTGTTGTACATGTATCTCACTATGTTTATAATTATCATTTTGATGTAAAATTGTCTGTAAGAGGTTCATTGAAATGTCATTGTCAAGAGTGATACGTGTCAATGTCACTCACGCGGAGCGTCGTGTCTAAGGAAGCGGAGTTGGCCATAGAAAGAAAATAATTATATAACCTCTTCTGGAAAATGGTCGCCAAAGCTCCAAGTGTTCGACGAACCGCGATCGATTGCCTTAATCAAAGTGAATTATAGCACATGTAATCAGTGTTAATATCAAGAGAGATAATTGTTATTTAAGCAATAGGAACATTATATTGATGGAGTATAAAGTTATTGAAGATCACAAATGATGTTAATTTCACAAATATACCCACATATTCATGCCATGCCATAATGAATTCTGATGAATAAAGCCTTCCTGAGCTTATACGGCTCTGACGAGTTTAACTGTCTATTAATCCGTTTTATTTTTATCATTATTTCACTAATGCCCGGTTTCTGAGGTTACTAGTTATGAGTTCAATAACAATTGATTCCATAAAGTTATACAATAGATAAACTTGGGTTAACTGTTAACCTACAACTAGTACTAAAACTCGCTACTAGATGGATGTATTTAAGAAGGAATATCTAATATTTATTTATATCAAACAAAAACTTCAACAACAATACGTCAAACAAAAGATATGGAATAGATAAACGCCTAATATTGGTCAGCTAAGTTGAACCTAGTTTAACTATCGTACGATGGTGTGTTCTGAAACGCAATTTTATAAGTTATTGAATCGATAGCGCTAACGAACAGATAAACTATAGTTAAAAGTACCTAGGAAACCGGGCATAAATCGATTTCATATTATTCGTGTTGTATTGTCCTCCTTGACCCCACCCGCGGAAGAACAGCGCTGGTCTTAGTGGCTAGCTTTTTTTTTTCAGGCGGGGTAACGCATTTCGCACATACCGGGTCCTTTGCTAGGGATTAGACCGTTGTTGATCATGGAGGCTTTCCACTGAGGCAATCCAAACAATAATCAACCGGCTTTTATGGAGACTCGACTAATCAATACCCCACTAAAACCACCCTCCTCCCATGTGCCCCGCGTTTATGAGTAGGAAAGGCATGAGATACAGAACGTAGTTACGCCCACACCGATCCTAGCGCACAAGTGCTTGAGAGTGCCCCGGGATAGGCAAACTCACTTCGTCAACAGGGGTGAAGATTCCTCTGCTCCCTAGATGCTAGAGGGCCCCTGCAGCGGTATTTCAGGGGGGGAAATCATGTGATACCTGCGCCTTCGGGCTCCCGACTGACGTCGGCGCCCGCGAGACGCATGCGCACTTCCGTCTCTCTCCCTATCTCGTTCCGCGGCCTCCTTTTGAGACACTACCGTCTCGCAGAAATTGGCCGCACCCACCCACCAATCGTCGCTGTGCAGCATGGCTTGCACCAGATCTCCCAGCGAATCGATCGGTCCTACTAGTGTCTCAAGTTCAAACCTCTGAGGTGCCCATGCTGCGCACTCGACTAGTGTGTGTAACGCTGTGTCTAGCGCGCCACATTGGCGGCATTGGGGTGAAGGCAAGCAGCCCGCAATCTGACACAGATACTTATCGAAGCAACCGTGCCCGGCAAGTATCTGTGTGATTCTGAAGGTCAGGGTCCCGCGTTTCCGCGAGAGCCATCGCAACAGCTGCGGTCGAACCGCTTCCACCGTGTCAATGCCAGCAACAGGGTTTTCCAACTCTACTGACCAAGATTGGATCATGGCCGCGGTTTCCCGCGTCCTGATCACCTGGAGTTCGGCCTGGCCGTAGACCAGGCCACGGGCGACGGCATCCTATCGGGAGCGCCGAACTTTGGCAAACACGTCCGCCAGGAGAGGTCCAGGCGGATCGCCTGCCAAGAGTGTCGACGCCGTCCACGACACTGTACGGTATCCTCGGATGGTTCTCACCGCCAGGCCCCGTTGTGCGCGGCATAACAAAGTCCTATTGTGGAGGTGAAATGCAGTGGACCATACGGGTGCACTGTACAGGGCCATACTCCTAAGGCTGCCCGTGTAGAGTTTCCTAGTCGTCGTCCCCGGTCCCCCCACGTTGGGAAGAAGCCGAGAGAGGGCGCCTGGGGACCTCACGAGCTTGGGAACTAGCTGCTCAAAGTGCGCTTTAAACAGCCATTTCCCATCGAGAATTAGCCCCAGATATTTCATCTGGGGGCACGAATGTCCACCCCTTGGACTGTAACGGACAAGTCCGCGGGGGAGACCTTCAAGCCCAGCCTACCCATTCTTCGGACCACGATCGCCAACCCGGCGTTGGCGAGGTCCACGGATTCCGCGAATGACGCAGCGCGCGCTGTGAGTAGGGTGTCATCCGCAAAGCAGATTAGCCCTATTCCGGGCAGGACCGGAACCTGAAGGATCCAGTCATAACCGACATTCCAAAGAACCGGCCCGAAGACCGATCCCTGTGGGACGCCGCACGCGACGCGTCGCCGACCTATCGCGCGATTCTCGGACTCGCCACCCTCCCAAAGGATGTACCTATCCTGAAGGTACGCGCCCAACAGCCTCGTGAGGTACGGGGGAACTCCGTGTGCACGAAGCCCCTCCCTGATCGTCTCGTGGGGGAGTCTGTTAAAGGCGTTCGCTATGTCTAGCGAAACAGCCAGGACAGTATCCTTTGCTTGGACTGCGTCGTCCGTTACAGATCGCAGTGTTTCGAAGGCGTCCAACGTGGAGCGCTTTCGCCGAAACCCGAACTGCACAGTATAGAGATGCTTAACGAGGCGTTCCGCTAAGATCTTCCCGAAGACCTTGGCGACCTCGTTGAGCAACACTATGGGCCTGTAGGCGAAGTGGCTAGCATTACGCTAACTCTGGGTCCAATTAGAGAACTTATATTGTTTTCTTTGTTTTATTTTTTTCAGTATTATTAAAGTGTTCATTTGTCCTAATTAAAACAATTCTTTCAAAATAATTACATTGCGCTCACGCACAAGTCAATTGGTATAGCTCTGAACGTAATTTTCTAGGAAACTCTTTAAGTGTTATTACTCTTATTACTGCACGAGATTATCGTAATAGTTAGCAGTTTTTGGTCTGTCACCTCGCAAGAAACTGCTAACTTCGTTCTTATATTTTGTTTCGCGGTTGAGCCACTCGCGGCGCTGGTGCGCCTGCTCAGTGGATCTGCGCATGCGCGAGGAGAGGTTGTTGTCCTTATACGACACGACCGATGATGCCTTACGACCAACGATGTTTGATCGTAAGGTTGGGTCGTGTCGATATATACTTATATTTAATATTTATGGACTTACATATATTATATAATTGTGTGTATGTGAATAATGTATAATAAATATAATACTATATATATGTGATATATGGGTGAGTTTGTGCATGAAAGTGTATGTATGTGTGTGTGTTATGTAATACACCCACCCATACGTTCATGCCTACAATATCACCGATAATAGCTTCAAACTGGCTTATTATGAACGCTTAGTGAGCCAAGGTCGAAGGTCATTAGCTCATCTTCGGCCGTTCACCTAAAGTCTAAACAATTGCGTCACTTATATAATAAACCCGCTTATTATGTTATTTCCGATGAACAGCGCAACATTTCTTTCTTGGTATGAACATGTATCATCACATCACATGAAATCACAAATATGTATATATCTTCGTAATTTTTCTAACATACTTCAAAAGTTCTCTCAATTTGACTGAATTGATTTCTCCTCCTTCCGCCTTATTTGCTGAAAATGCGACGTACAAATTCTCTAAATACGTTTTTATTTTTAAGATATACGTAAGCAATGTAAGTAGGTCGCTATTTCTTCAAATATTTTTGTTTCTTCTTTCTTTCTTAGACCGTCAATTGTAGATCGATTATTAATTTTGAAAGGAACTTCTTTAGAATCGTTTGATTTGAAATTTGACGAAACGAAGAGCGACACTAAAAAGAGATAAACGCATAAATCTATAGGACTAAACCTGCGAGAGGATGAGATAGAATAGATTATATTTAATAATTAAAACACTATGCTCATACAGAGCTGCAGATGTTTTGAAGTTTTTCGTTAATACTTCAAATTTCGTGTTCTAAAGCTTAAATATATTATATATTATAACGATATAATATATGAACTATGACGTCACGAAATTTAGAATCCCTCACACCCCTTGTCACATTCTGCTTTCTAGGAAAATCGAGAGCAACCCTTGAATTTTAATGGCACGTGGAACGTGTTTCATATATTTTTTCCAAAGCCATTCAAGTATTTATGTAACTATAAATAGTAGAAAAGAATAGAATTTAAAACAAAAAACAATACTGACTTCAAAAGTAAATAAAAAGCAAACAATCGAAATGTGTGCTGGGCCACATAGTAGAAGTAAAACTTCAACGGACAAGTGGAAAAACGAATCGCAACGGACAAGTGGATAAACCAGTGGCAACGGATAAGTGGAAAAACGAGTCGCAACGGACAAATGGAAAAACGAATGGCAACGGACAAGTGGAAAAACGAATGGCAACGGATAAGTCGAAAAACGAATTGCAACCGACAAGTGGAAAAACGAATGGCAACGGATACGTGGAAAAACGAATGGCAACAGATAAGTGGAAAAACGAATTGCAACGGACAAATGGAAAAACGAACGGCAACGGACAAGTGGCAAAACGAATTGCAACAAAATTTTCACTGGAAGTTTTACAGGTGTCAAATTGGATAAATACATTAACAATCTGCCTGTAATCCGTTGCCATTCGTTTTTACTCTTATCCGTTGAAGTTTCACTTCTATATATATGTCCCGGCACACATTTCGATTTTTCGCAGATTTACTGCAAATTATGATTTGGTTAGGTTAGGAACATATTTTTAATGAATGCATTTTTTATTTAAACTTATTTAAATAAAAATAATTTTATGTAACAAAAAAACTGAATTCGATCCAGAACCAGTAAAAACATCGATTCCCTACTCTAACATTGTGCCGCCTTTCACCACGGCCGTAACACTTTTTCGTGACAGAAAAAATCCTAATACACCCCCCCCCGCGCCTATATAGAAGTTTCACTTCAAAAATTAATATTTTCTACAACATCTTAAAGTCGATGCGAAATAAAACATAATAAGTAGTTTTGTTTTTTAAATAAACAAAAACCAGGGAAGTGTTACCGATCACGCCATCTAGTTATATAGGATTTATTAGCAATTTAGAGTTAAGTAGTATGTTTTTCGTTCCTCGTTTATCGTTTGTAACATCATCCTGTCGTGGCGTTACTGGAAGCATAAATCTTTAAACCTACATAATGGGGTAGTTGCAGATATCTATATATTAATACGTGAAGCAAAAACTCAGCAAAAAACTTTGTACTGCTTTTTACGAAAATTGCGCCGACGGAGGAGTATGAAATTTCGCACACTTATAGTTTATATACAAAAGGAGTGCAGAATGCTAAAAAAATTTAATTATGCATAAAAAACATTACATACACTACCATATATTTGACACACACCCGCATATATATTGTTTATTGTTAAAGTCAAATTAACAGTGTAGCCTTGGCGAAATCTGCGATTATAGAAGTATAGTCTTTGATAACAGAACTTAATAATGTTCAAACTTAAAATTTAAATTAATTGTTGTCTATTCTATATATACATAGTGAGTAAGAACTAGGATAGTAATAAGAAAATTTATTAGAAATAATATAAAAAAAAAAAATGACAAAAAAAGAACAGAAACACATTATAATAAAGAATTGACGCCCACATTTATTTACCCCTCAAAAATAGAATATAATAAAAGAAAATAAAGAAAAACAAAAGAATAAAAAAGAGCTGTGCCCTGACACATGGCGGAGGAAGGCGATTAAAAAAAAAAAGAAACATTATCCCAGGTGAAGCCGCGGCATATTATGTATCCAAGTTGGTAGTTTAGAACTCTCACTGACCATGGCGATATATCAAAACTGTCAGTGAGTTGATTGCTCATAAAAATACCTAGAAATTAGCAATATACATCCTTGCTTTGTGTGCTCTTTGTCTAGTCGTGTTGCAATGATATTAATACTCGCTATGACTGTGATTGCAGTGCACACGAGGTCGTAACTAACGATGTTGGTATTGTTTCATTCATATACGTAATTCTAGAAATTTTCTCGAGAGGTAAACATAAGACAGATTTCTACATTGTTTTTCCTTAGAGGACCACTTTGGCACAACACACACTCGTTTAAAGGATTTAGTCAACTTACTTATGGCCGGGCCTATATCTTACTATTAATTCACTTCCCTTACCATCGGTTGAATTTTGACATTACTTTTATGGAGCTTATGTCAAATTTTAAGCGGTAGTGAGGCATGAGATCCTAAGATATAGGATCCGGCCCTTAAAGAATATATTAAATTAGAAAATGTTTTAAAATAACTATCTAATTTAAATAGTTTAACAAACATTTTAATCAAAAAATTATCTCTTAAGAAAAAACAGTAGCACGGAAGACGCTGAAGCGACCTTCACCCATCTGACAACCAGATGAGACATATTTTTATCAATTTTTTATTGATTTATAAACACGCTTACGATAGTTTGCCTATCGAAGTGTTCATGGCAATTTTTAATTAAATTACCAATACAGTACAGTACCAGCTGCTCCCACTTGACTCCTTGCAGCGCCGAGCAGTCCGGATTGTCGACGATCCCGAACTTACAGACGGTTTATAGAACCTTTAAGTCTCAGAAGAGACTTGGCGCTGTAAGCGCGTTCTACAGTCTGTACAATGGGGAGGGTTCTGAGGAGCTGTTTGGTTTGGTACCTACGTCGCCATTTTATCACCGCACTGCTTGCCGGCGACTGGGAGTTCATCCACACTTCCTTGACACCTGGAAGTTATCCACTGTACGTGGCGCTCGCTCCTTTATGCCTTATGTGAGCAAGCTGTGGAATGAGGTCCCTCCCGCGGTTTTCCCAGAACGCATCGGCTCCCTTAGTGTTGCAGATGACCATGGGCGACGGTAGCCACTTGCAATCAAGTGGACCCGTCTGCCAGTTTGCCTATGAGCAAAAAAAAAAAAAAAAAAAAATTTCATAACCTTCACTCTTTTGATAACTGAACAAATTTAGTTTAAACTGATAGATTTTAACATGGCGAATATGCCTTGATAGGCTTCGTGTTCATGGCTACCAGGCAAGGTATGAACAGGTAAGTCAATACAGGTAACTGCAGCGTTCTGTTAACCAATAAAAATTGGTGTCATAAGAAAGATAATTTAATTACAAAAATAGCCGTATAGGCTTGCCTGCAAAAATCCGTTCATAGAATATTATTGCCATGCTTTGAAGACTTAAAAAATAGTCACGAATGCTTTTCGACTGGCAGGCTATCATAGGCGTGTTTACAAATCAATATAATTTAATAAAAAATATGTCTCATCTGGTTACCAAATGGGTAAAGAACGCTCTTCAGCGTCTCTTAGACTGCAAGGCGTACTTACTGCTCGCCAATATAAACAGACACAAGAATATACTGGTTATAATATTTTAGCGAAATAATAGCCTTTCTTTCACACAAAGTAACGTATGGCCGGTTCCTATATCCAACAGACAGTTCATTTGCCTTACTATCGGTTAAAATTTTACTTAAGCTCCAAATAATACAAGTAATGTCAAAATTCAACCGATGATAAGGCAAGTAAATGAACGGCCATTAAAATATAAGGTATTCTGCTGATTAAATTAAAAGTTAAAATGTTATTTTAGTTTATTTTTTGAATTTTAACCTAACACGTGCCAAAATACGTTTCACTGGAGACACTTTTTGAAGGTCATATAGGTATATAAGTTAATATATAATTTTTCTTCCTATTCTATGCACACCGCTTCGCAACGTGTTACTGCTGTTAAGGAGTAGAAGCGGCAATAAACTCCCCAGCAACACGTCTAGCTTAAAATTGAATTTCTCTTTTCATAAGTTTTATGCAGAAATATGTTCCAGAATTACTTTACAGTGAAACAAAGACATAGTAAAAGGAAAGAAGATTTTTTTAAATTACAATGACGAGAGGTAATAGAAGTTTGTACTGCAACATATCTCTATAAATTCCTTACATGTTTCGTAAAATTAAAACGTTATACAGACGATTTATCTTTATCACTCTACCCCAGTTTCGGTCGAATACAACAATGGAAAACTGTTAAAAATACAAACTACTTCCATGGGTAACAAGCCATTGTAGCTGGTCATCTATTAATCCTCCTGGAAGTTGTAATAAAACTTTCTTTAAAATTACTTTTTATCCTCTTTCCAGGTCTTATGCGCGTTATTGTTAGTGGAGCTGGCGACGTGTGCACGCCACCGGCCGAGGGTGCAACAACAGCAGCCTATCGAGGATTACGACTACGAGCCACAAGCCCAGGAACGAGGTGCCAGTGATCAGGTATGCTATGAGCTATTGTACTTTAAATTGGCAATTTTATCCGTACAGGAACGGAGAAGGAATACAATTTCCTGCGGCCGGGCGGCCTGTTGTATCCACAGCCAGGTAGTAGGTTATTTTCTAGCCTGAATGACTACCAACCCTGGACAAGAGTATGCCGCCATAACAAACTTGACTTCCGTTCCGGCATTAGTGACCAGGTTCCAGTCTCCCTTTGGAGAGCGGCAGCACGTTGGTAGCAGCTTTGGTGTTACAAATGTCCATAGGCAATGGTAACCGCTTTCCATCAGGTGGGTCGTCGGCCTGTCTGCTGAACTCATACTGACTGGAACGAATGTCTGGCCTTGTAACTTTTGTCCGGCTGGTCATCGATAAAACGCTTGGACAAACTCAAGGATCAGTCATGGAGGTTTCCGTCTTAATCAGGTTTTAATAGATTCATTAATAATAGTCGGCAGACAAACACACACTATATATCCTAGGCTAAGCACGATACGCTTTTGATCCACTTGTGACTAGTTTACAAGACTAGAGAATTATGGAAGAAAAGACATGTTGTTCTGTCAAAAAAATTATTGGGAAAAAGTGAAAGAAGATAAAGCCGAAATTATACGGCTTCACTTCTATTTTCAATTTCGATAGAGATGAGATAAAAAAATAAATCTTTACAATATTTTTCATAAGTGACGTTTCAACTGCTTATTTAAGCAGTCAAATAAGCTGTTGTCGCTGATGGCACTAGTTAATACACGTAGAACTAGATGGCGCTGACCAATAATTATACATGCTATTGTTTACCACACATTTCATGTTAAGCTTCTTGTATTTTATTGATTATTTAGTTCAATAAACTAGTGCAACAAGTGTTTAATTTAAAAGTTCAACTTAGGTTATCTAGGACAGCTTTTATTATATTTAAAAGCAGTTACAAAATACAAAAGTCACATGTGAAAAACTTTGTAACGATTAAGTTATTCTGTTTTCTAGATATTTTGCCTTATTGCGAGCCGAATTAAAAGACAGAATTGCACCGTCTAATTATGGCTTTAAAATCTAAGATACTCCCCATATTAATTTTGTGTTGGTCAAAGTCTCACCAAGACCTTAGCAGATTAGAAGAAACGCCACAATAGCTTATTAAATGTAGCACACTTGAAAACACATCACATTATACTGCCAGGATTGATTACCAGCTTTCTCAATTTGTTTTTAAATTTGATTTCAGTTGGTGATAGTACCAGCCGGTGGTTACGACGGCCTGTACGCGTCGAACGACAGGCTCGACGATGAATACCAGCCCAGAGGACAACAGCGAGCGCCAGTCAGGCCCAAGCAGAGGCAAGAAGTGCAGGAGAGTCCCAAACAGCCGCCCGTTCAGACAATTAGAAATTACAATAAGGTGTGCATTTATACCTAGATATAAATAAACAGACATTTTATATTCATAATTTCTGAGAGCTTGATTTTGACACACAGAAAATTAGAATAAATAATATAAATATACATACCTACTTAACACTGAATATTAAATGTGTGAGCTAGTTTTCGTGAATTAGAAAATTTCGTAATATTGTGTTGATAACTCAAATCAAAATTTCGTAATTCCAGGTGAATGATGATGGTAGTTTCACATTCGGTTATGAGGCGGCCGATGGATCCTTCAAGGAAGAAACCCGAGGCACAGACTGCGTCGTTCGCGGCAAGTACGGTTACATCGACCCGGACGGCAACAAAAGAGAATTCACGTATGTGTCTGGAAACCCCTGCGATCCCAACAAGCCTAACGAGGAGGACGAACCGGAAGCCCCAGCTCCGGATTCCGGTGAACGCGATGATGGTGTACCGAACTATCCGACCAGACCAGCTCCACGACCGACCACTCCTCGACCAACCACGACTTACTTCCAAAACGATTTTAGAGATGCTGATGAGGATGAAGCCGAAGAAGAACCTTTGCAGCA
The DNA here is from genome assembly GCA_039645545.1 of Dendrolimus houi. Lineage (NCBI taxonomy): Eukaryota > Metazoa > Arthropoda > Insecta > Lepidoptera > Lasiocampidae > Dendrolimus > Dendrolimus houi. Next base: position 21,825,278 of record CM077128.1, on the reverse strand, counting down.
TATTAGGCAGCGAGTTGTCCAACGTCCTGTACCTAGACGACCAACGTACCAAGCCCAACCTCTCGCTATAACCCCACGACCTCTCCCTGTTACAACTGCGAGGGCTTTGCCTCCGGCGACTACATTCAGGCCACAAGTTATTCAGGTCACACCTAAGCCTCAGCCTCAGCCACAGATCCAGTACACTCCTGAACCGAACTATTCTCCATCACCTGCTCCCGCTATATTAAATACTGGTAGACCGACCTCTGGACAGATTGATTTCGCTGCCGAATTTGCTAAATTCCACCGTGAAAATCAGATACAGGCCTCAACATCAGTCACTGCCGCACCTACTAAAGCTTCTGCTGCATCACCGACACCTAGTGGAAATCCTCTTTACTCCACTGAACTAGTGTTTGATCCTTCAAGTGGACAGTATAACACTCAGCTCTACCAATCATTACCGCAAACAAAGGGAGAGTTGAACCTAAACCAGCGGCTACAGCCTTACGTTGCTCAGCAACAGCAAGCTCAGGCGAGACCTTTCATCCCCTCTCCTCAAGTTGCCCCAGTGCCAGCTTCCCCGACTCCCAGCGGTCCGTTGTATAGGCATCAAATCCAAAATCCCCAGGAAGTGTACCAAAGGCAGCAATCCGAGAGTCAATTCCAGAATTCTCAGCAATTATTCGCCCAGCAGCAACAGTTGCAACAGACTCAGTTGCAGCGAGATCGCGCTGCTGCGAGAGCACAGGCTCAGCGTTTCGCTTTAAGTCAACAAGCACAGCCTCAAAGAGCGTCACCGGCTCCTCAATTCTACTATACAGCCCCTCGTGGTGAATTGCCGTCAAGTGGGCAGATTGACGCCTTCTTGAGAGGTCACGGTATCCAGTTCTAGTTAATTAAAATAATGCTAGGTAATTAGCTACCGATCAGTCACGAAGTCACCGAAGCCATAGTACAAGTCTCGAGGGGACTATATTCGTAGCTAGTCTTTTAGAGCGGCGCTCTGTGCGTGTTTAAATTATTACTTGGGCAGTGAATTAAAAACTCAAAGCAAGAACTACATTAGGCCAAAGCACGCATCTGAGACGTCTTACACGTGGAAGGTTGGAGTGCACAATAAACCCATGGACGTCAAAGACGTGTGTCACACATTTGACGCTAATTGTAGCTAATTCTTCTCAGCTTCTTTCCAGAAGGGAGTCACAACGACCACAATTTTTTTCGTTCCACTCTAGTGGAACGGTTATTCGACCCATCTCTTGATCTTGGTCGTTGTGAGCTCTGTGTGATCGAAAATGATGACGTCATTAGTGACGCTTTCGCCACGACCATAACGACCGCGGTCGCCAGGTGGAATGGCTGACGGAGCATTTTGGGCGGTGTGAGTTGGTAAAGGAACGCGCTGCTCGTCGTCAACTGAATTTGATAATTGGTGCTCGGATAAGGACGCGTCTGACGCCTCCACCATCCGACGAGAATTTAGGATTTTCCATCGCATGGCGTTGATGTATGGCTGGTTCCGATATCTTTTGACTTAAGCTCCATACGAGCAATGTCAAAATTCAACTGATAGTAAGACAAGTGTATGAATATGAAGCTCTAAACTGCTAGCCGCAATTAAAATATATGGGCTCCGACATGTCCAAATCGGCGTACGTAGTGGACGCGCAACGTGTGCCTAATGTAGTTCTAGCCTTAGTGATTGGTTGTTTGCATTACATGTAACACTTGCATTCTATTCTATTTAAAGTGCTAGTAAAATTATTGCTCTTATACACCTTTTGAAATCTATGTTCACATACATTATTATTATGTTTGGAACAAACTAAGCTATTAACAAATCCTCTAGGTTTTTATTAAACCTTTTAAGACTTTAAATGTTTCGAATAAAGACATAGAAGATCTGCACATTAAAGTTTAAATCGTGTTATTGAAATTGCAAAAGTAAAAGTATTGAATATTTTGAATACTTTATTTGAGTGTTTCTGCACTACGTATACAAAGAGTTCAACCTTTAAATAGGGTCAATTTCAGCCCTAATATCTAAAATCTGGCAATACGAGTGACGTTTGTACATATTACTATTTTAATATAGATGGCTAAAACTCAATCTAAAATGAATTAAATAAAAATATAATTATAAACGAATTATGAGTTTTTTGCATTTGTTTATCTCTTTATAATCTTTACGATTATTATTATTAATAAACCTAATTGACAGTAATGTATTGTAAAGGTAGATAGAGATATGCGAGTGAGATAGGCGACCGAAGCGAGAGACAGGTGAACCGACATACACAACACATATACGACATACCTCATAATTATGTACAATCAGTGTCTTATAGAAAATAGCGGCCTAGATGGTCAAATAGACAAGAACATCGAAAGTGATCATTACTATCGATACAACCACGGTCGTCTAATAGTTCGAATCAGCCTTCTTGTCCAAAAATATCGGTACACGAACAACGCCAAATGCATGAGTTCATTCAAATCATCATTATTATGTTAACAACCATTTCGCCAAATGTAACTAAGCAGTCAAAGTATGCAAAAGTGCGGTACACTCTAGAAAAATGAACTCTATTCTAAATGTGATTAGAGTCAAATCGGGATAATTATAACTGTTATCCGTCGCGGTCGCTCATTTCAAAGGGCTTACTCTAAAACGCCTTTCGTCGTTCGTTGACATCGTGGAATTTCGTTAATGTTATGTGCTGATGTCACGAAAACTACCGATGTATTGGTTTTACGAGTAGGCCTTCTATCTCGTGTTCCAAATGTTCTTTATATAACAAATTTTAGTTAAGAAAATTTAATTTTGCATAAATTGAGTTTTACCCATCTATGCTGAAAGTAAGTAAGTAGTCGATAGTATATTATTTAAGTTAATACAGTCAATCGATCTGACTCTGTCCGAAAAACGGTCTTTGTAAAATAACTTACAAATAAAGATAATTTGTACTTTGTTTAATATTAAATTATATTTTTTATATTATAACGCGTTGTTTTATTTACATACTTTAACCCTTTTCGTGCTGGATTGAAGTTGTGAAGAATGATATGCTTAGGGTTTTACTATAATGCTTATGCTACACCTGAGATAATGATAATGTTAATGTTAATAACTTCTCACAGAAGCATTAGCCAAGGGTCTAATGCGTTATTTGGGATCGGACATGACGATAAAAACGACATAACTCATGTATAGTTTAAACGTTCTGGATTGAAAGAAGATATATAACAAGAGTAGAAAAGGGAATGTAAAGGTGGTGTGGGCATGTAGAGAGGATGGATGAAAATAGAATCACAAAACAAGTGTATGACAGTATTATGAATGGTAAAGAGTTGGTACCGGTAGACTAGAACGTACACATCATATCAAATAACAGAAGTGTTAAAACGAGGTCAGGTAAAAATAATTTCAAATAAACGTGCATGTATGAAGATGTTCATGAAAGCAGATGAAGCGAAAGTTGTTTATCAGGATCGTCGCAAGTGGAGATCTATAGTTTCTGCCTACCCCCATGGGAAAGAGGTGCGATAATATGTATGTATGTATGTAGTTATAAACACTAACGTAGCTAGTCGTTGATGTGTTATTTTTAACGCTGTAAGTAAGACGCATTTGAATAACACTAACATTATCTTAGGTGGAGAAGGAGCATGAGAGATGTAGAAAACTTACTTGTGAAGAAAATTTAGTAAGGTGTTTGCAAAATTATTTTGTAAACGCCTAGCTGGATTTTAGGCCCGCCTAATAATTTAGCCTTTTAATTCCTTAGCTCTTCAAATATTCAAATTAAAAACTAGTATATATATAATTATTAAGAATTAAAATATCATAACGGCCTTTTTGTGAAGAAATTTTCACTACTTTAAAAAATTAAAGGTCAAATTTTGGATTGTGAACATTAGATGCTAAAATGTAAAAAGGTTATACGATGTATGCCCTTTCACTGGTTGGGGGAGCGTGTATAGGTTTTTGAAAAAAAAGAGTCGCACAGAAATACTCCAGCGCGTCAGATATTCAAAAGGGATCTTAAGTAAACCCTAAAGGAACTCCTATTCAAAAGACTGACTATTTGGACGCGCCTAAAAGTCATGGTCGATTTTTGAAAATGCAAAAAAACCTAACATTGAAACACTCGAGCGCGTCAGATTAATATACAGACGGCTCAGCTTGATGTCCTTGTCGTGCTGACCCATAATATGACAATTATATGGAGGAATTTCCTTAATTCGACGGTTTGAAAAAAATTCAAAGAATAAAAAATACCCACCCTATATAATAATAATAATCGGCAGACAAACACACATATTGTATATCCCCAAATTAAGCAAGTTACGCTTGTGTTATGGCTAATATACAACGTACCACTCTGGGGCCGATCCCAGACACCCAGACAATAGTAAATAACGGAGAAAATACGTTTCTGAAATTTACTATACCAGGAATCGAACCCGGACCCTCTGCGTTGCAGTGAGGTAGGCCGGCAACGGCTTAGCCCGCTCAACCACAGAGGCCGTCAAATGTCATATATGAAGGGTTCATATATGGTGGGGGTACATAATAGGGTGCAAGGTTTCTCCCCTTATGTTATACTGCCACGCTCGAGTAAATCCCAAACTCCCCGCTTGGCCTCTCCTACTAAGGGCAGCGTTTTTGTATTCAGATAACACAAAAAAAACATTTATTGTAAAATTTACAATGCCGCAAGTACCTAAACCTAAATGCAGCTTTTGGGCAATAATTTATTTTGTAATAAAATATATAATGTAATCGCTCAATACGTTAAGAATAAATTTAATGTCTTACTATACTCATACGATAACATGAGACTAGATTGGATATGCAAAATATCCGCATTCTTATGGACGGCAAGGCTGTTTGAAGGCTATCTTGTTAAACATAATTAGAAAATGAATCATAGAAAATTAGAAACTGAACCCACGATTCCAGTAGGCAAGGACAGTTACTTACACACTCATGTTTTGTGGTGTACTAGTACTACGAATAAACTCTGATTTACATAAGTTAAGTAAATAGTTAACTGGACTAGACAGACATCTACTTAAATCGACTATTTATTATTATTTAACTGAAATAATTCTGTCCAAACGATGATAAATACTAAAGTTTCGCAAGTGTTTTTTTATTGCACGAGTTCAGCAAACAGGCAGATGGCGGACCTGATGGGAAGTGGTTGCCAATGGACATTTGTAATACCAAAAGTGATACAAATGCGTTGCTGCATTCTAAAGGAGACTGGATCCTGGCCTCTAATGCCGGAACACAACTCAAGATTGTTATGGCAGCATGCTCTAGACCAGGGGCAGTAGCAATCCAGACGGGCAAATGTCCTACCATCTGGCTGTGGGTTGTTTTGTTGCCTCTGACGACAGGCCGCCCGGCCGCAGGAAACTGTATTCTTTCTCTGTTCCTGCACGGATAAAATTAAGTAACAATTTAAGTAATGCAAAGTAAATCTGGATTTAAAAATTAAACGTAACAGACCGATTAATTAACATTTAGATTATTTAAGTAATTAGTTAACTTTCGAAACTGGGGAGTTGAGTCCTATCATCGCTTGGACAGACACTTTCCAGATAAGTAATGAGTTTCTTTAAGTAGTTTAAGTAGATGTCTATCCAAATGATGAAAAGGACTTATTCGCAAGTTAACTAACTACTTAACTAACGCAAATGTAGATAGATAGATAACACTTTAATGTACACCATTACAAAAAACTTACGAACTAGTATTATTCTAATTGTGTGCAATGGGCGGTTTTATCGCTAAAAAGCAATATCTTGCAGACAACCCGTGGCAGGAATATTGCTGATTAGGAGTGGCGATGGTGGTATACATAATTATTGTACGATTACTCACATTTTAATAATAAATATACAACTATAGTACATATACAAATATATACATGAGTTATATATATATACAAGATGTAGTAATAAAATGCAACTACTTCAACACAATAAGCATATGTGCAATATAATACTAATTATATAAAATTACATATCATATATATATATATATATTGCAGGTAGTATTTCCTGACCATGCTCCTAAATGTTAATAGAAATTTTGCTTGTCTGACAGCAACAGGCAATGTATTCCAAAGTTGGACAGCCTTAATTAACCGTGAAAGAATTATTGTAAAACGTTGTATTATGAATAGGAGTAACATATCTATGTTGACTGGAAGGGCGTAAATTGTGAGAGCAAGAAATAAATTCTTTAAGGTACTGTGGAGTAGTAGGGATCAATAAAATACTATAAAGCAATGAAAGAATATGAGTATTTAAGCTTCATTTTGGCAGCGATGGGCAGGAAATTTTTTCGGGCTCCAGATCCAGATTTGGAGGAGAGAAACAACCGCCGACTCAACTTCATGTAAAGCAGGCTTAAGAGGTGATGTGTGATATCTACAGCTAAATCTAAAAAAAAAACCAGAAATTTCTAAATTATTTTTTTCTGGAGTACAAGAGATATGTAGACGGGCCATCTGATGCAAAGTGCTCACCTTTACCGATAGATATTTGCAACACTAAAGGCGACTCAACAGGGGGACTGGAACCTGGCCACTAATGCCGAAACACAACTCAATGTTGCTAAGATGCCATGCTTTAGATCAGGGGTGGTAGTTATTCAGACGGGCAAATACCCTACTACCTTGGTTATTGTTGGTTTTGTCATCTCTAAGGTACGACAGGCCGCCTGGACGCAAGAATTAGTATCTTGCACAGACAAGTTGTTTGATTTTTGCATAACACTTGCAAAAGAGGATATATTATATTTGAAAACACCCACAGCTCAAATATTATTCAACGTAAGTAGGTATGTTATACAATCCGACTTTAGTACCTATATATTTATAGGAACGTTCCACAGTTTTGCTAAAATGACGACTAGTCTCTAAAATGTAAAATGATAGAACTTTGAAGGACAGAAATAATAGAAATTAAGACATCTACTTAAACGATAACAAATTGCTGTCCAAATGTTGATAAGGACTTAACTCGCCAGTTTCGTAAGTTAGTGAACTAGTTAACCAATAATATATTTCTTAAGTTTTCGCGACTTGTACACATAATAAAACTACGTTTTAACGGTTTTAAGCGCGGTAATTTATTTGATTTTTATTATTCCGACGTTTCGGCCACTTTTCAGTGGCCGTGATCACGTCAATGAGTATTGTTAAAGTTTTATTTAGCCCTCCACCAACTTGTTTGACATTTTAATTATTTAGTTTAAATTTTGTTTATGGTTATTATTTACTTTATGAGAGTTCTAATCTAATTTACCAGCGCTTCGCAACATGTTGTAGCTTGAAGAGAAGAAGCGGCGCAAGAAACTCTTCAGCAAAATAATAAAATCAAATAAATTACCTCGCTTAAAACCGTTAAAACGTAGTTTTATAGTTAAGCAATGTAAATCAGAGTTTAGTTAGGAATGTGACTGGCGTATATCGCCAACATACATTTTCCCCTTAGAACTGCAAATAGCAATATTCCATTCCGAAGCAGTGTATGTATCTTAGATTTAGAAGTATCTATGTTTAATTGAAAGTTTATATTTCACTGGAGGTCCCGGCAGATGTTATCCTGCCCTGAAAAAATAAAAATCTAGCACCCGATCCCAGCGCCACGTTATCGGTTCCAATTGTGAATCTAAACCATCTGAGGACCCAATCAGACATCACACAAAAATTTCATAAAAATCGATAAAGTCGCGTATATACATTTATACCTTAACCGACATCAGCGGTCGTATATCGCTCTACGTTATCGCCCCCCTCCACGAGCGGCCACCGAACCATCAACACACTTGGCTGCCAACCCCCGGAATCTCACACGCCGGCCTGATCAATCACAATGCTGACAGGCAACCAGAAGCCACCGAATGCCAACTAAGGCCAACTAAGGCGCAGATGAAGCCAACGCTAAGTCCGCGAAGGCCATCGAATGCCGCTGACTGGCCAACGATAGCCATTGAGAGACTACCGTTATGAGGGAAGGCTCCAAAGGCTCTAAGCCCCGCCACTGACGGGCAGTTGCCCGCTGAGTAGAATCCGGGGCAAAGAGGTGTTGCTCTAGATCTCAAACTCCTCGTCGCCTCAAATGGCCAAGAGGAAGGAGATTGTAAAATAACATCTTATCAATTTTAATTTTAAAATATTGTTACGTGCGAGCGGGGGTACGCACTTGGGATTGGAAGGAAACACCAGTTTTTTATAAACTAAATGCTTTTATTAACTTACACCGTACGTGATTCTTCTCCGCAGGGTTGACCAACTAACGACGTACCTTCCCGACGATAAGATGTCTCACTCACATTACCGTTGCTGCAGCGGTGCTCGCCTCCGAATTTACCGCGCGTAGCTCACTTCTGGATCTCCTTTGCAACTATGCTAAACTCCTCCTTCACTCAACTGCCCACTATACTCTTCACTAAACTCGTTACTGTCTTCTAATAAACTCTTCTTCCAACTCTTTAAAATTGTCACTATCCTATATTTAACTTCTCTTCCAACTCTCTCGTATCCTACTTGTCGCTTCACTGTCTTCAACTGAACTCCCCGGTAAGTGCGCCTTGCGTTACTTATATACCCAGAAGAATTTTCTGGAATCCATAATTTCGATCCTCTTTTAGTTATTCTTTTATTTACTGTCTATCCCTTTCTAAACATCTATCTATCTCTGTCTTTTCCTTCCTGAACCTTCTATTCCAGAATTTCCATCTTCAATTCATTTTTCTTTTGTTCATCATCTATCTGTTTCTAAAAGTCTTGAGACCGGCTTACGCGGCCAGAAAGTTCTACCCTCGGTCGCCACAATATCATGATATAATTAATTTTAATTCGACTCCTTATATTAGTACCTTCTTATGACGTCATAAGTAGGTAAGCTCGTAGAAAATCTAGAAGGCTCCGACGTTCTGTAATTTTATAAAAAGTATACTCCTATTATTTTTGCGTTACTACTTGATCATTATACAACTATAGCTATCTATTTTTACTTCTATAATTTATTTAAATTTGAAAATTTATGCAAATTACGTAAATGTACTTTCAAATAACCGATCATGCAATAAGTAAAAATTTAACCAATTAAAATCACATTTTTGTAACAAAATGTATGATTAAAAACGCGTTTTCGTAAAACTGAACAATAAAGTAAATCAAAATGACTATGGCATTGTCAATTCAGCTACAATGTAGATTATATTGAATTGATCTACTTTTTCTCATGTCATAATGACCCATGTATCTATGATATTATATGAAAATAATGTATTAATTTCAAAATGGGATCTTACAGATTACGTATTGAAAGACATGAGTCTAACACCGCGTTTAAAATAATTTTAGTTACTGTTTGTGCAACAATTATTTAAAGCGACATAATTATTTGTTTTACATTTACTTTATAATATTATATGGTCCCTTTCATGGTATTTGATCTAATACAAGGTTTAATAAAGTATTATTACTTCAATATATTGTATAAAGACCAAGTCGTTTAAATATTTATTTTTTGGTTTTTTACTATGAAGTTTTAATTAGCACCTTTTCGATTTCATGGAATTTATGAAATTGAAATGTAGCTGATTAGGATTTAAAATGTTTACTGTTTTAAGTTTAAAAAATGTGTGTTGTAATATTTGTAATAACATTGTAATTTGTTGTTGCAACATTGTAATAACAAGACGATAATTGAAGGTTTAATTTGAGATTTTCTATAAAAACAAGTAAGCGCTGGTGGCGCCAACCACGAGAAAGAGTTTGATACGAGCTTACGATTGTTACTGCGCAATAAAATTGTCATTCATAAGTAGACTAATGAATGACATTGGGTGTAGAAGTTGACAGGCTGATTAAGGCTTGTAGCAACGCCAACGTCCTTGAGGAGTTCGGTACTAATTATTCGGGCGATAGCGGGGATTTCATAGACGCGGTCGTGTTTCAGGTGCATTATTATTTTATTGTGAAGAAATTAAAGAAAAAAAAATGCAGCCAAATTATATATCACTCTTTTATAAATATATAGATTTTTCATCCTGTATTGATAGAAACTGAAGGAGCAAAATAAATAACTAAAAGTAAGTATAGAAAAATTACGAAAAACTACGTTACGCCTCACAATGTGAAGATTTATGCTATTTTTTTTGGTAAAGTATTGATTAGTAGTTACCAATGAAAAGTTGTTTCGTTTGCACCCCACTTTAGACCTTTTGCAGCAACAGAAGCCTTAACTATTAATTGAAAAGACACTTTATGACATATATATTTTTATAAAATAGTTTTTATAGACTGATAGATAGATAGAAAACCCTTTGTTCTGCACCACATACACATAAAGTAAATAATTTATTACAGTCATTTCGTGAAAAGCATAACTCATTTATGTGGAATAAATAACAAAAGTGTTAAGACAGAACAAAACAAGACAAAACAACTCACAGCCAGATGATAGGGTATTTGCCCGTCTGGATGGCTGGTTTTTTATTTTTATTGCATGATTTCAGTAGAAAGACAGACGGCCCACTTGATGGAAAGCGGTTACCATCGCCTATGGACATTTGTAACACAGAAGGTGCTACCAATGTGCTGCCGCTCTCTAAATGGAGACTGGAACCTGTCCAATGATACCGGAACATAACTCAAGGTTGTTGTGGCGCCATACTCTAAGCCAGGGGTGGTAGCCATCCAGGCGGGCAAATACCCTACCACTTGGCTGAGCGTTGTTTTGTCGCCTCTTACGACAGACAGACCACCTGGCCGCAGGAAATTGTATTCTTTCTTCCTTCCTGGACGGAAGTAGGCACTAGTCTAGAGTATGCCACCATAACAATCTTAAGTTGTTTTCTTGTATTAGTGGCCAAGTTCCAGTCTCCCTTTTGAGAGCGGCAGCACATTGGTAGCACCTTTGGTGCTACAAATGTTTATAGCCACTTTCCATCAGTTAGACCGTCTGCCTGTCTGCTGAACTCATACAATAAAAGAAGATTCTAAGATAACACGAAGTTAATCATATCGTATTAAAATTAAAGCTTAACTTAGTTGAAATAATATGAGTGACTTATTTTGCTCAACATGAAATATTAATAACAATTATATTACATGATATTTGACACAATAACGTGAGAACCCAGAAATTACATTCACGACATACTGGCTTTTTGAATCTGCCCTAAAACCAAACCGTCAGTATATTGCTAGTTTTACAAAACTATTCGCAGACAATTAAACAATTGGTGACTTGCATACATGCTACGAAAAAAGATTTTCCTTCCAAGATAATAAAATGACAACAATGGGCTGTTTGCGTAAGATATTCGCACGAACGCATGCGTAGTGGGGATCTATTTTATATAGGGAACTCGTATTGTCCCGCGCGGCTTACTCCGTCATGCATTTGGTGTTAAAATGATCATAATACTTATCTTCACTCTGTTATCGACTACAACAGCGAACAATTCCACCGATGATGTCACAACTAATGCCCCTGCTACCACCAAAGAAATTCTTAAAGCTGACGAAACTGGTGATCCTACAAAAGTCGAAATAGTGAAGCAAATAAGAAGGCTGAATGATGATGGCTCATACACCATCGGGTATGAAGCCGATGATGGAACGTTCAAAATCGAAAGTAGGGATGTTCGTGGTAACGTGAAAGGAACGTTTGGATATATCGATAGAGACGGTGAGATTAAACGTGTGACATATTCGTCTTCTGGTGATACAACACAAGTGCCTGTGACCACTTCTACAACACCGCCTATGATTGTGAGAGTGAACAAAACAGTGTCTTCTACTACGAGGAGGCCGTTAGCAACAGTTGTTTATCCAACTCGCCAAAGTTATACAACGAGAGGTACTGTTATACAATCAATACCAAGAAGAAGAGCTAACACTAGAACTACTACTGAAACTACTACCGAAAAACAGCAGCCTGAGGAGACTACCAGTAATATTTTAAATCTTTATAAACCAAAAGATGAGGCCAAAACTCGAACGCAAATATTGAAACCGATGCCAGCAACTGATAAGGATGATTTAATTCCAAAACAAACAACCACTAAATTGCCACCATCAGTAAAACCAGTGTATGAGCCACCTGAAAAGGAACCTGATATACAAAGGTCCAATGCAGTGAGACGTGAACTAGTTAGTACAAGTCCTAATCCTCATATGGTTAGTCTTCAGCAATCTGCTGGTGATGATTCAACCGATTATTATGGAAGCCTCTCTCTGGGAACGGTCAGGCCTTTATTCACGACTACAACTCCTCGTCCAAGATTAGTACCAATACATTCATTAGTAGCTGCGAGGCAGAAAATTCAACAACAATATCAAGATGTACCTTTGCAAGATCAGGAGACTACTATAGAGGCCAGTACGGGAAGAATTTTTGATAATGAAAATGTTGTAACTACTAATCCAGTGCCAGTGGTTCATATAGCTCCAAGAGAGCACGAAGAACGTTATCAGCAACCAATTTATCGAAGGCCAGCTGCGACGTTACATTTCAGAACACGTGAGTACCTAAGAGACAATCCAGACGCCGCAATACCTATTGGAAACCAGCGGTCCTTTCGTCAATACGACACGCACAAAGTATTGGACAATCAGTTTTTGAAGGAGCCACAACAGACAACTGAAGAGACTGCTGCGCCATATGAAATTCGACCAATGTCTAGGATAATTTCTATACCTGTCGATGATAGAGGAATGTCGTTACAAGGTTATCAAGCAAGGTATGTCAACACTTACAGACGTCCTCAGCCGTTATTTCAGCCAAGATATCAGGATCCTATAGATGAGATGAATGCGATATCCACTCCTGTCAGCACTAGAGATCTTAGACGTCTTCTCCACATATTGATACTAAGACAAAGCCGTTTGCAGAATCTAATGGATCAAATGATGCCTGGACCATACCCGGTTCCATTGTACAGGGATGAGTATCGCTATCAACCAAGGTATCAGGATGATTATGAATACAGGTATAATCCTCAGTACAGGAACGAAATGTACATGAGCCAATACGACGATTCTGAGTATGATAGTCAGAGATACATGGCCAGGAGGCGAATGTATCAAAGGCCTTATGACACAACAGGAGCATCTTCGAATAGAGTCGAGGAATCACCGGAATATCTCCCACCAGACGTAAGAGAAGCGTTACTTCTAAAAATGTTAATCTTGGCTATCAGTCCGGACTTTATGCCGACGCCAGCGCCCCCAACTGAGTTAACAACCGCCACTCCGACGAGAAAGCAAGTGAGGAATGTCCAGATTTTGGGTGAAGACCATAATGTTGCTGAAAGTAAGACCATGGAGAGGCATTAAGGTAAAACGATATTATGACTTGCCAATGCAAATAAGTACGAAAAGGGTAACATCGAAAGAATTTTTTACGTGGTCTAACTTTTTCTTCTTTTCGAAGATATTAAGTTAGATCACTTCGTAACGAATGAAGCTGGGGATCATGTAACTGTATTTATTCAATTTTAGTAATACCCATCGTAAGTGTAAATAATGTTTTGTACCTAATTTTAAAGAATATGTTTGTATCAAGACAGTGTTGTTATTTTATTGTTATCAAAATAACTTTATATATAATACTAGTTATGCCCGCGACTTCATCCGAGTAATTTTTTTTTAAATATGCCTAAGTTACTCCTTATAACATCAGCTATCTGCTAGTGAAACTCCCATCAAAATTGGCCCGGCCGATTCAGAGATTAGCCATTAGACAAAAATTTTACAATACATTTTTTGATATAATTAATTTCATATTTATTTAGTAAGAAACTGTTATTTTGCCATTACAAACAGACACTTCAACTTTATTTATCTGTATAGATAATCACCAGAAGTAGCTTAACAAAAATAAAAGAATGATCTTGTAAGGACGAAATTTTTCGGGGTAAGTATTCCATTAATGTATTATAATTACCAGTAGTTAGCAGATCAGGATTAATGGCGATTATAAGCGAAATAATCAACGTTATTTACATAAAACGAAGTCCAAAACAACAATAATTACATTCCATCTAATTTTCATGTTTACTGCTTACCCCATTTGCTGTTGTAAGAAGCGAGGCCGTGAAGGTTGGCCATTGTTTTTGAAAATTTGCGTACCCACGCTATCGTAATGTTTGGTAACCTTGAATGTTCTTAATATTTCGTATGTGTCTACCAATTAAGACATGAATTATCTTAATTTAGAAAGATAGCTGTCATTTATGGGTTGATTCAAATTCAAGAGTTTTTTTAATACTAAATTCCACCGGAGAACGTCTCGTGAAGGTCGTACTTAAAAGTCAAAAATCAAGTCGGCTTCCTACTCTATGCGACGGGTAACCCTCCATCAGGTGGCCCGTCAACTTGTATCCTGTACTCTACCAATAGAAATCTTTCCCATTACTTGACTGAGTTAGATAAAAAATATTTTTATTTATCTGTCTCTGTCAATTAGCGGAAAATTTAAAAAAAAATCTAAATGATAGAACTAATAATATTAGATTGTTACACGAGGGGTGAAAGTGACCTATTTAGTTATGATACGATTTGGCGCACGAGCGTAGTGAGGCGCTGATAGTTTGAGTGCCTAAATAGGTCTTTCACCAGAGGTTGGTCAACTCTCTGCTTTTCATTTCGAATATGAGGAAAGTAAATAAAAACTGATTAGTTAAAGTAACAACTACTTCTCTAATGAAATCGCGCGTTAAATCCATATTTAAATCTGATGAAATCATTTAATACGTCACATACGAAACGTCAAATAAATTTCTTTTTTTATGGCATTCTATCAGCTAGTATTTTTTGTCACTGATGATAATAAATATTTAGCTCAAATTTATGTAAATTATATAGTATTAAATTTAAACTAATTTACAAGTATAAAATGATGTTACAAAATTGTTAATATTTTTTTATTACAATTTATGCCGCGATTTAAAAGTGGCCGTGAAAAAAATTGGAAATTAGTTTAATTTTTTGACATTAGGAAAAATTGTGTCCTAGGGACGAAAAGAACTGTTTTCATCTCTATAATTTGGCAACTCCAAGCGTACTTGCAGAATGTGAGAAATGAAAAATAATTTAAACGAGTTTTTATTTGAAAACCATCCCTTGGCTAACTTGTGGTAGTGTAAACTCGATTGAATGGTTTTTAATGGTATGCAAGTATGACCATGTCTCTGAATTCCGAAAAAAACTCAAGTGGTTGCCAATTCGATTTCACCGGAATACTCACATCCTTTCTTTTCTCTATAGTATTTTATTTGTCCCGAGGACTCCTGATTACCTTAAAAAAACGTTTTGAATTTCTTTCGTCCTCTCATAATTTACGCCCGTCTACTAAACTTAAATTGAACACTCCTGCTCATAACTCAACTTTTTACAACAATTATTTTATTGTTAAGGCTATACAGCTTTGGAATGCGCTTCCTATTACTATCAGTCAAGCAAAATCGCAAGCGATATTTAAAACTATGATCAAAAATACTACCTGTCGTTGGAATATGATATTTAAATTCATTTATAAAGATTTATATATTTTCTAGATATGTATATTAAGTATATATCTATGTAATATATAAAATTTCTGCATATATATATTATTTATGTATTTATTATTAAAATGTAAGTAGTTCGTACTATATATTACGTATACCACCATCACCATTATCATCTCAATTCATTCCTGGGGTTGTCTGGAAGAGATCGCTTTTTAGCGATAAGACCGCCCTTTGTACATTACTAGTTATAATTTTAGTCTAAGTTCATGTTTGTATTGGTGTATAATAAAGTGATAACACTTTGTCTATATCTATCGATCTATAAATTTTTTTAAAACTAGGTTTTGTAGAAAGTCAAAACGCTTTTCAGGGACTTTTTAATTCTAGAAACATGTAAAAATTAAACAACTTTTCATATAGCAATCCATGTTTGCGAATCAAAACATATAAACATATTGTTCCAACATTTGTAGTATTCTCCTGTATACATGTAAATTTTTTTGTGTTTGACCCATATGTATGACCTTAAAAAGGTGTTGTTCTCTAATGGAACTTATTAAGACAAAATAATCTAATCTGAATTTATTAGAAAACCCAGTAATGAATACAAAAACATCGGAGTAGGAATTATCAAACACATAGTGGTGCATAACAATTACGCAATGCCATGGGAAAAACGCACTGCACATATTCTAAACAGTAATCTATGCTTTTTCCCATACATTCGTCTCAATGGGAATTTCTCCCACGGCCTCTAAGAGAAAAAATATGATTACAATACACAGTGGTTTATTTGGATAAGGCATTTTGTAACGACCTGCATACATTTTCATTGTTTGACAAATTGGGAGATAGGACGACAGCTTCATGGTCTAGAACGCATGCGATATGCTTGCGTATTGGTTTAAGAACCTCAGAATAGAAAGTTAGTTTTAATATTGTTCTGAGATTTTGTTGCCGTCTTTATTACTTTTAGTCTAAGTTCGACCTTACCAGTAAGTTTTGTGTGGTGTACGTAAGCCTTTTTTTTCATGAAGGGAACCCCCGATCGTGGTCCATCAGCCGCACAGTGAACTCGCGGCCGGTGTATGGGATTCACCAGGTCGGAGTGGCCATAGCATCTCTAGACAAAACTAAAGATGCTATTGCCACGCCACGTTTAGGGATTCCCACATTATACCTAAAGATAAAAAAATAATGTACATACTACTCTATCAAAAAAGTACTGGGAAAGGGTTAATAATACACAAAATGTTACTTATTCATTCAAATTTATTCTATCGCCTTCAAAGTATGCCCCTTCTGAAACAATACACTTACGCCAACGAATAATCCAATCATCGAAACATTTTTTAAACACTTTTTCCGGAATTGAGCTTAGTTCTCGTCACGAATTCTCTTTTATGTCTTCTACCGAGTGAAAATGGGTGTCACGAAGTGGTAATTTGAGTTTAGGAATAAGAAAGAAGTCGGCTGGAGCCATATCTGGTGAATAAGGTTGCTCGATGGCATTTGTTGAGTTTTTGGTCAAAAATTCGTTCACAATGATGGCCTTGTGCGAAGGCGCATTATCGTGGTGCAAAATACCAAGAATTTTCTTTCCACAAATCTGGCCTTTTTCGTCGAATTTGCTCTCTTAAACGCCGCATAACGCTCAAATAATATACTTTATTTGCCGTTTGACCTTCCGATAAGAATTGCGAGTGCACAACACCGCGATAGTCAAAGAAACCTTTGACTTTTGAAAGACTTTGGCGTAGTTTTTTCGGTTTCGGTACAGTTGGAAGCCGCCACTCCGAAGCTTGTTGACTAGTTTGCATGTCAAACTCGTAAACCACCTCGTCACCAGTAATAATGCGTTTCATGAATGCTGGGTCGGAATTGATTCATTCTAGCATGTCCTTAGCGACTCTTATGCGATTGAGTTTTTGGAGAAAAATCAGGACTATTGGGACTACCCGAGCGGCAGCATGTTTCATACACAAGTGATTATTTAAAATGATACGGATCGACTCGTCAGACACAGAAAGTTCAGCGGCTATTTCTCTCAAACTTGAATAAGGATTTTCAGTCACTATTTCCTTCACTTTCAAGGCTTCGCTACGAGGCAAACCCTGGTGAATAACCGCAGTTTATTTATAAACAAATCATGACACAGGTTAAATTGCATAAATTTTTTATCAATATGCTATTAGCCTCCGGAAAATTCCGACTTTTACTACCCTATTTTTCAGGATTCAAACTATCCTATGTCCATTCACTTTGGTCCAAAAGTTTTTCAGTGGAAGCGTTACAGACAGACAGATAGTTACTTTTAAATGTATAATATTAGTAGATATGTATTAGTACGGATAGTTATTAGCTTGTTCACTTTCACTTACAGAAAGTTTGAGTATTTCTCGTGGAAATTATACCATTTTGAAATAAAATTTACCTATGGTCATCCCCGTTATCAAAAATACGTAATAATCTATATTTATATATAACTAGAGTTTACCCCGCGGCTCCACCGCTGGTCAAACTCTAGTGCGTACCTCTTGTTTAAAGCGCAGGCGTGAACACAGGTTACATTGTATTATATTTTTATGTCGGTGCTATTTGCCCTCGGAAGATTTACTTTATTTTATATCGCAAACTATCCCACCTCCCGGGATGAAAAGTATCTATGTCCATTTTTGGTATTCAGATAAACAGAACGAAACTACCAAAATACCAAAACTATCAAAACAACCGAAATTACCAAAACTACCGAAACTACCAAAACTACCACGACTACCAAAACTACCACAACTACCACAACTGGCAAAAGTACCACAACTACCAAAACTATCACAACTGCCAAAACTACCACAAATACCAGAACACCCGAAACTACTAAAACTACCACAACTATCAAAACTACCACAACAACCAGAACAACCGAAACTACCAGCCAAAACTACCGAAATTACCGAAACTACGAAATGTACCGCAACTAACAAAACAACCATAAATACCAAAACTACCATAACTACCAAAACTACCACAACTGTCAAAACTACCACAATTAACAAAACTACCACAACTAACAAAACTACCACAACTACAAAACTACCATAACTACTACAACTACCAAAATTACTACTACTACCAAAACTACCACAACTACCAACACTATCACAACCACCAGAACCATAACCTTTACATAAATATATCCCAAAATCTATCTCATTGTCCGGGATGAAAAGTATCCCTTGGCCACCTTCGGTATTAAAATTACACGTGTACTGAGTTTCAGCCAACTCGGTCCAATAGTCTTTCCATAAAAGGATAACAAACAGGGAGACAAATATACTTTTATCCCGGAAATCGTCCCATTTTTCGGGATAAAAAGTATCCTATGTCCATCCTCGGCATCGAAAATATATATATACTGAGTTTCAGCCAAAACGGTCCCGTAGTTTTTCCGTGAAAACGGTACAGACAGACGGACAGACGGACAGAGAGACAGACAGACAGACAGAGTTACTTTCGCATTTATAATATTAATAGGGATAGAGATTATATACTATAATAAATCTGTAAATGGTTCGAGTTTGTACAATGGGTTTAGAAATGAGAAAAAATTTTTGGAAGTACACTACAAATAAAAATCATTTTTAACGGCGCACTCGTACTATACCTACGTACGAGTGCGCCGACTCGTGAGCCGAGAGTACGGGTAGCGGGGGCGCGGGGCCTCCGGCAATCCGCGCGTGCCGCCGCCCGCGCCGAACGAAACAAAACGCCTCGCTCTTGCGCTCGCGTGATTTACCTACATATTTTATATGTAACTAAGTATTTTTCTTACCCTTACATTATTTACTAAAAATAAGTTTGTAACATAACCTTATTTTTCGGTACATACTTTGCGGAACACTATGTTATAGCGTCACATGAAAACTACTGAACGGATTTAAATGAAACTCGACATTGTGCTAGCCTATAACCCGAATTAACACTTAGGATACATTTTGTATCGACAAATGATGTTGTTTCTTTAAAATACACGGCTTAGCAACATAGATGGTGCTGCAATTGCGATGCTATTACGTACTTAAAATCAGGTTGGCTTAGACTTTTCTTTATGTTTTGCTGAACAATTGTCTACACTATATTGATTTTTTTTTCTTTGGTAGTCTGTGGTTTCTTTGTAATTAATGAGGAGTTTTTGGTGGGAACTGAAAGATGTTGTGCTGTGCAGTTTTATTTTCTAAGAATGTGTAAAATTACTTTAAAATGAATAATAGTTGTAGGATATTGATAGTTTTTGAGTAGTAATTATGTGTTTTGTGAGAAATTTGAACTTATAGTCGAATGTGTCCTTTTGAGTTGTCACAAGAACTCCATTGAATGGCACTAGTTGATAACCTACAGTTCAACTTTGCTACACATAGGCTTAAGAAAATGAAGAAACTACATTGAAATCTAAGATCTGGCTTAAAGGCCTAGCTGCCAAATTATAAACCTAAATAAATTATGTAATGAATTGAACAAGAAACTAAAGTATTGAAGATTTATGTATATTAAACACCCAACTAAAATTTTACTAGGCGTCGCCGCGGGGTAAACTCTAGTATTTACTAAATTTCATTATTATTATCTGCTCTTTCTCAAGACTGAAAAATGAACAAACAAACATTGATAACAAATTATTTTTTCTTTCTAAAGCAAAAATCAAAATTGTGTCATTAAAAAAAACAAAACGGTACCTAAAAATATTTAATACAAAAATACACTAGAAATATTTACACAAGATATAAGGAATTAATTTAGTATGATCCAAAGGTGATATCATGGAGGGGAGCAGCGCCACCTTGCGGTAAGGAGTACTCTTTGAGGAGCTGGTCCAGCATCGAGAAGGGCTGCGTATTCCTTGGCTGTTGGGAGAACTGTTGGGGAGGAAACCGTGACTCTGGTTCAGGGTCAAAGTTCTGGGAGAATTGGGGAGAAGGTCTGAACTCCTGTTTAGGCTTGTATTGGCGAGGCTGGGGCTCAGGGTTGAAGAAGTTGTCTTCGATCTGGGAAGGAGCTGCACCCGCGAAGAACTGAGGCTGTAAACATATCAACATTGGTTAATAATAATGTTACAACCTAAGCGCCGACAAAGACTAATTCCCCGTAAAGATTTGTAGAAGCATATTTATTACCCGTCGGCATTTGAACTAATAACATTGAAAATATTGTAATTCTTTTATGATTGTCTTCTTTTGTTTACTTATTTATTGGCATCGTTTCTTGAGCCTATTGTTGTATTGTAATCATTAGCCAGGTGTTACGGTTTTTAAAAGTACAAGCTGTTTTTAGGAAATTCGGTTCACGTGGACGGGCGGGTACATTGCACTTGTACAGGATAAAACGATGGCCTGATGGAGGGAGGAAGGCAGTCGAGCGAGAACCACGGTTGAAGCGAGACGTGTGTACTACAATCGGGAATTTAATAGTGACGGACTTTGCGCGTTTTATTGAATTACGACCTTTTGCATTACGTTTGGACTTGTTGTGTTCGGTTATATTTGTACCTGTGTTATACGTGTTTGTATAGAACTAATAAACTCTATAATAATTCCAACGGCATTTTAATTCGAGTCTCGCAACTCGTAACAATAACAAAAAAGTTCTACTTCTAACGTATTTTTTAATGAGGGTGTGATTTCAAATTATGTTTTATTTTATTCTTAAAATTTTACTATTATCTAATTTTACTAATTTCATCTCCCCCCCACATTCATATCCTTGAAGAATCATGGGTTTTCTATATTTCACTAATCCTATTCCAATTGCCAATCCTATTTCGGTATAGTTTCTTAAGATAAAACCAAGTCTTCCTTCTCTAGGATCAAATCTTCCTACTTGTCAAGGCGCGTCTCCACTGAAAAAATCACAAACTTTTGTTGCCATTGTGTCTCCACCGAATTTAATCAGATTTTTACAATTTAAGACACATTTCAGTTGACAACTAGCTGTCTCTACCAGTGTTGTTGGCAACATGTCTTCGAATGACAATGATATTGTACAGGCAGCCGCAGTACTTATGACTTAAGCAAAAAGAAAAGTTGGCATAAATGTTGGTTAGTGTTTTGTATTTCAAGTTAGTGTAGCCCCCAAAGCGTCACTGATAGTTTTCTATACAACCCTTTCCATATTTTTAATTTTTGTAATTTTCATCATTTGAGTTCCATAGTGCTCTTTCTGTGCGATATAAATTAATTGACGTGTCGGTTTCTTCGTTCGTCCGCGTGACAGACACGTTTCTGTTTCCAACTAATCTACCCTCCCAACTGTAAGCATCTCCACAGAGCGAATGAATATAGAATAGAATAGAATAGAAAACACTTTATTGTTCACCAAATAGACAATTACAGAATAAATAATTACAATAATTTAACGGCAAAACAAAAGGCCGCCTTATCGCTTAAAGCGAGCTCTTCCAGGCAACCTGACTGAGGGGATACTTTTAACAACTTTGTCTAAGTATATATAATAACAGCCCATTAACGCCCCACTGCTGGGCTCGGGCCTCCCATTATAGGGGAACGGACAGAATACCCGCCACGCTTGTCCAAGGCGGCTTGGCAGATTTGACACGTCGGTTATCTCGATGTGCAGGTTGCATCACGATGTTTTCCTTCACCGTCGTTAGCACGTGGTAGTTGTAACAATATGCACATTAGATCAGAAATCAGACTAAGCGATGCATGCGTTCCGGCCAGGATCGAAACCGCGCCCTTTGAGTTTGGGACGCGTGCACTAGCCTTTACGCTACCACGACTTAGACATGTCTAAGTATAATTAAATTAAATAGAAGTAAAATAAAAAAGGAAGAATAGTACAATGTGGACAGAACAGCAAAGTTAGGAAAAAAAGATAAACATATTTTTTACTATAAACTAAGGGAATGGTATTTCAATGGTTTAAAATGCTACCTTGGGTGGCGTGGGTGCAGATTGTGGAGGGGCTCTGTACTGGGGTTGAGGCGGCGGTGGCGGGGGTGGTGCGGGTCTGTACTGGGGCTGCGGTTGCGGCGCAGGCCTGTATTGCGGCTGAGGCTGGGGTGGCGGTGGCCTGTAGGGCGCGGGGGTGGGCCTTGGCCTGGGCGGCGGGGGAGGCGCGGGTTCATCGTAGTCGTAGTCTATGGACTGCTGCTGTGGAGCACGGTATTGCGAACGACCACTCTGGAATACACGAAAATATGTTGTGTGTTATTCGTATGTATAACTCGGAACATTTGTTTGATGCATGTCGAACATTTCTCTAATCGGGAATCGGCTTGCTGCGACCTCAGTGTGCTCCTGCGGACGCTACATCGCGCAATCAATTACCATAGCATATCTTATTGTGAAATAATATAAATACAGTGTAGCCAAAAAATATCGTATTTATAT
The DNA here is from genome assembly GCA_039645545.1 of Dendrolimus houi. Taxonomy (NCBI): domain Eukaryota; kingdom Metazoa; phylum Arthropoda; class Insecta; order Lepidoptera; family Lasiocampidae; genus Dendrolimus; species Dendrolimus houi. The sequence goes on along the minus strand of CM077128.1, from coordinate 21,802,337 downwards.
TCACGCCAAGTGGCGTACATTGGTCCTTCGAGTCGGATTTGACTGATTCAAATACGTATCCCTATAACATATCTATTTTAATAATTTTAATTATTATTCAAACAACTATTAATGTGCTATTTGACTCCTAACTTGTACCTACTTATGACGTCATAAGAATATATATATATGTTATTACTTTAGATTTTTTCGAGCGAGTAATGCACGAGTAATTATGAGTGACCATTTAAAATTGAAATTTTGAACTGAAACTTTCTGAAACTTATTATTTTTTGATCTATAAAATTATACCGTAACGAGAATAACAAAATTTGAATAAAAAAATCGGTATTTGGCGATTATCAGAATCTTAAAAATTTAGAGCGACCTCTTTAAATATTTTTTTGAGCTGTCCTTTAGAGGGAGTTCTTATAACATCAAAAACCAACATATTTTTCAAGCGACACTAAAAAGAAACTCGGTTTTTTTTTGCGCCACCTTAAGATATATATATATATTAGAGTGGCGCATATATATATTAATTTATAATATTACTTAGGATTGTTTACCTGCGACTTGCTGGGCCTGAGTCCTTCTTCTCTGGTAGATTCGTCGACGAGGGTTGGGGGGGCGACAGTGATGCCTTCACCGGCAGGCTGGAAGCCATATTTGTTGGCGCCGTACTCGACTACACGCACCTAGAAATATAACAAGTAAAGCATGACTGACAATCCTGGGAAACTCAATGAAGTCATTTTGTTTCTTTATAGATGGAAAAGTCTATATATTAGACTATATTACATAAATAAAAATGAATCGTAGAAATACATGTACGCACGTAACTTGAGGAATGACTTCACCGATTTTGATGAATTTCTTTGTGTCTGTTTGAGTAGATCCTCAGATTATTTCGATCCATAATTGCAACCGGTAGGTGGCGCTGGGATCGGGTTCTAGAGTTTTATTTATTTAGGGCAGGATAACGTCCGCTGGAACCCCTAGTTATAAGTAAAGATTGTATATTCTCAAATTAAGCAAATTATGCTTATATCTTGAGTAATATACAACGGACTACCCTGGGTTCGATCTAAGACACCCAGACCATAGAATAACGGAGGAAGTTCGTTTCCAAAATCTACCATACCAGGAATCGAAGAGATTTGAACATACATTTTTTTTGCGAAGCTGGCAAATAGGCTGACGGCTCAGCTCATGTAAAGTGCTTACTGTCGCTTATAGACGCTAGCAATACCAATGGCAAAGCCAGCACATTGCCAGCCCTTAGGATGGGATACAAGAGCCAGACAGGAGGAATGGGACGGATGATATCATTTGGGATAGGGGCGATGAGGACGTTATGTCCAGAAGAAGGCTGACGAAAGAATAAGCGAGGAAGATGAACAGGCGGACCTCTGTCGCAGACGGCAAACAAAGGTTTGCAGGCGGCGCTTTGCTCATCTCCTCCCGATAACGTAGTAGGACTGGGGATTCGGGAGACCCTCCCGGTGAGCCATACCCAGTGCCGTGAGGTGTTCTTGTCTTGTCTAAGTCTTGTCTTGTCTTGCATAAGTTAGATAATATATATTTTTTATTTGTTAAACAACGTACTTTGCCACTATCATCCTTGTATCCATATTTGCCTTTGACATCACCAGAGGGTGACTTGGTCTCGATCTTGAATGACCCATCAGCCGCCTCGTACCCGTAAGTGTAGGAACCGTCCTCGTTGTGCCTGGAAATTGTTTAAGCAAGGAATATAAATAAAAAATATAATTAACTTTATTACTTACAATCTCCTGTAAAAAAAATACAATACCAAGTCGCCATCGGTTGGGAACGTGCCCAAAACTACACTACGCTAGATGGCAAGGCCATGCGTTGTCCTAAGTAAGTAACTTTTTTTTTATTGCATGAGTTCACTGCTGCTCTCTTGAGGGAGTCTGGAACCTGGCCACTAATGCCGGAACACAACTCAAGGTTGTTGAGAGACGGGCCAATACCCTACCACCTGACTGTGGGTTGTTTTGTCACCTCTTACGACAGGCCGCCCGGCCGCAGGAAATTGTATTCTTTCTCCGTTCCTGCACGGATAAAATGATGATGTTACACTAGGGAGGGAGGAATCTCAGGAATGTGACCAGCTGTGACAAGGACGGGGGAGGGGTAAAAAAATCATGAAATTCGTGTGATGTAATTTATGGATGGCCTCTAACGGCCGATCGGGTCTTGATAACCGTTGGCATATAGATAAATTATAGCATGGAATATCACACAGGCTACTTTTTATCCCGTGGGGTAACATAAATGCGATCGAAGCCAAACATAACTAGTTCTTTAAAAAAAACTTTTGTATTTGAAACAGTTTTGTTTAGCATTTATTACGGCTTACCTGTTGATCTGTTTTAATATGGGCACTGGGGTGGACGTGACTTTGGACTCTGACGCGATGTACCGTGGCGCCCTCTCTTCTGCGTATTGCGCGTGCGCACACGCCAGCACCGCTAGGACCGCCTGCAATGACACATTTAATGTTACTAGTGGTCGTAATTCGAATTTAATCCACTAATGGTCCTATATCTTACTATTCATTGCCTTGCCATTGATAAAGAATTGACATAGTATGGAGCTTATGTGAAAGTTTAACCAGTAAAGCAAACGAATGGAAAGTGTTTTACCAAATGTCATGAGTAATTACTCTTCTGTGTCAGAGAAGCTAACGATATAAAGGTCCTAAAGATCTAATGAGTAACGTTCTGTTATTTACTATGGTTTGGGATCGGCTCGAGTTTGAGTGTCTGGGATCGGCTCCAAAGTAGTCTGTTGTATTTTACCCATAACACAAGTATCTATCTAGTAGTAGTAGTAAGTATCTAGTAGTATATATCTTGTTTAACTTGGAGACAGTGGCAGATTTAGTCCTAATTATTCCCAGTTTAGTCCTAGTTTAGTCCTGTTTCAAATGCCCCCTTTTTAGAGTTCCCTAGACATTTCAGTAGAAGCGGAACCCTTGTGTCATTACTAGACCAGCTATCGTCTTTTTTATACATTCATGACCAAACTAATACAAATTAATAACTTTTAATATTAATTACAATTTGAAAATTTAAGTCTTTAAATTTTTGGCGTTCCAAAAATTTTCCGCTCCTAAAATAATGCCTCCCTAGGCCCCGACTTCACGGGCCTATACGTAAATCCAGCACTGCTTAGAGATATACAAGGTGTGCGCACGCGCGTGTGCATGTGTGTTTGTTATAGAGTTATTAAGTGGCTAGGATTCAAATCTCAATCATTAGTCCGACCTTACACCTGTAAAGTTTGCATGCGTAAGCCTCTAACGCTATGTGCGCTACTAGTCAATACCGCACTCAGCTGTGACAGGATGAGTCTGGTATTAACAAACAACCCGGATGGGACGCCGTCTCCTCCTTCTGCGAGGCTCGAATGCTCGCCAAGGAGGAGGCGGAGCGGGAGCATGAGCGTACTTCCTCGCCAGACCATAGTAAATAACGGAGAAAATACGTTTCCGAAATTTACTATACCAGGAATCGAACCCAGTTTAGAGTATAATGAAGCCGGGCGCGCTAGCCCTGGCATAAGGCGCAGGAAGGAACACCGAGGTGGTTTTAGTGGGCATCCCTGACCGTAATGCGGCAATTAGCACTTCCTGCTTGCGATGCTAGTGCCACCTTGATGTGGCGAATCTGACACTCGCCACCGCGTTTTCCCCGCGGTGGAAAGTCCTCAAACGGATTTCCCATAGTAAAAAAATGATATCGACACTCATAATGCGCGCTAAGCCTTAGAAGTTTATGCGAACAAAACTTACAAGTGTCTGGCCGGGCTTAAGACATGACTTGTGATTTATATATATTAGAACGTTAAATATTATTGAAATGTAGCCTACTTTTGACCGAGCAATTGAAATAACTATATTTCGTTCAGTTTTATGCAATGAAGGCAGCTGCGAGTCAAGGGCAAGACATGGCCACGTTTCACATTCCTATTTGCACAATTTTAGTAATTACACTAGATATTATCGGTTTAAAGGTTTTGTAACTGTTACAGATTATTTCTATTTACGTATTTAATGTGTCTTTTATTTTTGATATGTTTACTATGGTAATTAATTGTTTTCATTGTATATTTATATATGTCTTTTTATTTACTTGGATAACACAAAATGGCAAGCTTTTCGTATGGGATGCGAACTGCGTGGACATGTTGGCCGCATCCGATTTACCAAACACGTCTAGATCGGCCGGTTCGGCAGCTGAAACAGCTGGATAACTCAATCGGCGCAAATACGCAAACCTCAGTGAGAGTTGTATGTTTGTGCCGTTTGCTGTGGAAGCGCTTCGACTGTAGGGTTCTGAGGTTAGGAGCCTCTACCAAAAATTTAGCAAAACGACTCATTGACTCTTCAGGGCTGGTACCTACCACGGACAATGGACCAATATCGCGATACAATGAGAAAACTTAGCCAGCTTTCGGGCATCTTACCCATAGAAGACAGTGACCTAGGCTCAGTACACTACTTATAGTCTTGAGGGACTTTGGGTAGAATATAATATAACTAAGTTCAGTTTTCTTTTATTGTATTAGTTTATAAAGTCCTTGTACTAAGTTAGATGAATAGATTTTATCAGTGCAGGAACGGAGAAAGAATACTAATTCCTGGAGCCAGGCAGCCTGTCGTAAGAAGCGACAAAACAACCCATAGACAGGTGGTAGGGCATTTGCCCGTCTGGATGACTACCACCCCTGATCTAGAATATGCTGCCATAACAAACTTGAGTTGTATTCCTGCATTAGTGGCCAGGATCCAGTGTCATTAGCACATTCCTAGCACCCTGAGTGTTGCAAATGTTCATAAGCGACGGTAACCACTTTCCATCACAGTTAGGCCGTCAGCCTTTCTGCCGTACTCCAGCAATATTTTTTTTTATAAAACATACAAAAATTCATCAGCATAATATACGGTTTTATTCATAGAGAATTAGAGTAAGTTTAGCTTCTTTATGCTTCCTAAAAAACCCATTCAAACTTACTCTAGCTCTCTATGAATAAGACCGTTTGTATATAAAATGTAGATTGGTATCCAAGCGTGCTGACGCTATTTTCGGCCTCAGTGCAAGACCTTGGAACTACATATTTGGTGGCATTGCTATTTTCATCAAAATTGTTGCAAGTTACATGTATATATCACAATTATGACGAAAAACATAATGATACTAACAAATATAGCTATAGATCTTGCACTGGCGTCGACGAAGGCTACCTTCCAGAAGGGACTCGCAACGACCACATTCACGAACGCGATTTTTCCCATTTCACTTGCTTGCGGACGTTACAATCATAAACTCTAGTTAAACAGATTACGGGGCGTTGATGTCATAAACGACGAAATACACAAATGTCTTTGGTTGATTTGAAAATCGCCCCTTTTTCAATGTCAAGAAATAGAGAGAATTAATGCTCTGTGGTCAACGCTCTCTTCGACCTACCTTTTAACATGGATCGTTGTGAGCTCTGTGTGATCGAAAATGATGACGTCATTACTGACGTTTTCGCCACGACCATAACGACCGCGGTCGCCTTGTAGAACGACAGACGGAGCATTTTGGGCGTTATGAGATACTAAAGGAACGCGTCCGAAATGTCTATTTTAACTATTAGTTATAGAAAATCAAAAAAGCAATGACTACAATGAGCGCTAATAGGTGCTCTACATTCTTGCGAGAATTTCGCGAGAATCTGAGTAAGAAACACGATTTCGCGAGATTGTAGAGCGCCCATAAAGGACAAAAATTAAAAGGAGTTTACGAAGTGGGAATAATAATTGAAGATCTACAAAATTAAAAAGTGGTTTTATTAATATGAATAATTAGTAAAGAAGAATTATGCAGGCACGCGTAGACTTACAGTCTGAAATTCCTTTGCATGTGTGAAATATTATTTTAACAAATCTATCTATAACGTAATAAATCTATTAGAAGTGTCGAGTTTGTACGTTGAATTTAAAAAGAGAAAACCAATGCGGACCAGTTTATACCGACAATATTTTTTTTTAGAATTTTGTTTATCTGTCTGTCTGCCTGTTTGCAAGAACATCGCGTCAAAACTACTGAACGGATTTAAATGAAACTCGATACAGAGCTAGCTTATGTTCCTGGTAAATACTTAGGATACTTTTCGTCCCGATAAATGACGTCTTTAACGTGGGATAGACGAATATACCCAAAAATATGGCAGCAAAGTCGTGTTTTGTGCCTTTGCAATTCATTGACAAATACTTATTTAAAGTCTTTTAAAGTCACGGTTACTAATTATTTTTGGTTCTCTCAGGTCTATTAGTGGTGCTCATTCGTATGTATGTTTTATATTGTATATTATATAATATTATTTATTTTGTCCTCACCGCCACTGTCATGTTCTAATATTTTCCTTAGTTTTGAGGGTTGCCTGGAAGAGATCGCTTTAAGCGATAAGGCCGCCCTTTGTTCAAAAATTTTTGTACCTAATTGTTAAGAATGCAGTTAAAATATTTGGTGAAACAATAAAGTGTTTTTTTATTCATTCATTCATTCAAGTTTCACTAGTAATATAATATGTGTATATAGAGGAAGGTCTAGTAACGGTCAATAATTTGATACTTAAAGTCATAAGGCGTGAACTTGCGACAGTGCTCCATGGATCGTGTGACACGTGTACAGACTTGCAAAAGGCGAAATTTCAAACACTTAAAAGTGTTGCATGTTATATAAGTTTGCTTTAAATGGAAAATTTGCGATTTTTTATAGTCGAGTCATGACCAATGATGAAATATTAAGTTACATCTTGTCTTTCTTTATGCCGGGGCCACACCTGTGGTGATGTTAAAGGTATTGATTGTGGCCAGATGCGTTTAAGTTTACGCATTAAAAATAACGCTGTTATCGAATAGCCAAACTACAAACAATTTCGCGTCACAAATAAGGTAATACATCCATCGTCACATCTGCCTGAAACGGTCCTTAACTGTAGCATCATCGTAGATGAGGCCCCAGCATTAGAATATAATGTTGATACGTTACCAAGCACGTTTATGCACGCCATCACACTAATTATGATTAAATATATTATTCAGTACAAGAAACACCTAAAATTACATATTATAGTACAAAAAATCATAAATTAACTGTATTAACACAATATTTAACTAAAAGTTATAGTCGTAAGGGATTATAGGCTTAGTTTTCTTCATTATACTAATTTATAATCTACGTATAACGTTAAACATAGGTATAACATGTTTAATTGTTTATGGGGATTTCGTGTGGATCCAAGAATATATAAATACTAGGTTAAGTCTAGTGTAGTTAAGAATAATAATAACATCGTTTTCTTTTACATTGGGCATAACAAACTTAACACTTAACACATTTAGTTTTATTTGTATTAAGTAATAAATTATTTACGGTAAACCACTTAAATTAAATATTTGAGTTAAAGCGTATTTTACGTCGTCAAAGTTCTATTTATTTCTGTCAACTTTAAATATAAGTGACGTGTCATCAGTAAACAACACTATCACACATATCATTAATACAATATTGAAAATCATTAATATATATCAAAAATAAGAAGGGTCTTAGAATAGAGCCCTGGGGCACACCCATAGATATGCAAGTCTCACGAGATATGACATTGTTAATTGCAACACTTTGGGATCTGATTTTTAAGTAAGATAAATCTTTTAGTTGCTGTAAGATATTAAAAAATGTGCTTGTAAATCTGTTACTGCCGTAGTCCCTCAAGATTGTATGTAGAATAATTTTTACATAGTATAAAACAAAGTCGCTTTTCGCGTCTACCTGTACACTAACTCATCCTAAACTACGCAATGGATTTTTAAGCGCTTTTCACCATCAGTCAGACAATTTTGTATTGAAGGTATATATATATATATATATCTATATACCTACCCTAATTAAGTTTTAATGTAAGTAGACAAAAAATATCTTGCAACCGAGTCCCCGAAACAGGCAGACGGCCCACTTGATGGAAAGCGGTTACCATCGCCTATAGACATTTGCAACACCAACGATGCTACAAATACGCTCCTGCTTTCTTAAGGGAGAATGGAACCTGGTCACTAATGCCGGAACACAACCCAAGGTAGTTATAGCGGCATACTCTAGACCATGGGTGGTAGCCATCCGATCGGGCAATTACCCTAAAACCTGGCTGTGGGTTATTTTGTCGCCTCTTACGACAAGCCGCCCGGCCGCAGGAAATTGTATAAAAGAAGGGCGCCTAGATAAAAGTTTAATGCAATGTAATCTGTGTGAAAGAAAGCTTGCTGGCTAATGGCCGGTTCTTACTATTGGCTAAAATTGGACATAAGCTCCATACAACTAAAGTCAATATTTAACAATTGGTCAGGCAAATGAATGAATAATAAGATAGTGCTGCAATTCTACCGGTCAAATCTTTCTCCTACTTCTTTATTATATTCTTATACAAGTATGCACTTGCCATTTTATCTGCACAGTGACATCGGCAAAATCAATGTTAACCTCTCTAATCTAATTAGCTTTAATTTTGCCAAAACCAACTTGTCAAACCCTAATAAGTAATCCTTGTTCTTCTCTTTCTTGTGGGTTTATGGCTATAAGAAAAGAAAGAATAATAGTATATAGAAACCGGCCACAAATAAAGAAGGGTTACTTACTAGAGTTTAACAAGTTTCCCTGGTGTAGAATATATTTTTATTTTTTTATATTATTAGTTCATCAACAAAAATATTTTGTGTCTGAACATAAATAGTACATAAGTCTCAAAATAATTATTTTAAAATGTCCACGATTATCATTATAAAAAAAGATAAATTTCCAATAAATACTATTTAGAGAGAGAGAGATAACACTTTATGGCACACCATTACAGAAAACATAGAAAAACTTATAGCCTAAAAATATTCTAAATGTGCACAATTGGCGGTCTTATCACTAAGAAGCGATCCCTTCCAGACAACCCGTGACAGGAATAAAACAGATTATATTTATCAAAGGTGGTTGGTATACATAAATATTATAGGATATGTAGTTACTTTCATTATATTTTGTTCATTAATAAACATATAAGTACATATGTAAAATATTATATAAGTAAGAATTATAGTTAATAGACATAACATAAATACATTTATTACTATTACATATATACGTATGTATTAGGTTGGGGAAAAAGTTTCTTCGCATTTTATATAAAAATTCAAAAGGTTTTTAATAAAGATTATTTACATTTGACTAAAGTATGTAGGTGCCATTTTGTTGGATAACTTTTTACCATCTTGTTGGTAGGGATGTGATCCCATTGCTATAAAAAATTTGGGGCTTCTGATCAAAAAACTGCGACAAGTGGTTTTGGCAATCCTCTCGTGATGTTAACCTGACACTGCCTAAGGAATTCTGTAGAGACCGAAACAGGTGAAAATCTGAAGGTGCAAGGTCAGGACTAACATTAACACCTCCCGGCCAAACTCTCGTAATTTTTGCTGAGTGGCTAAAGATGTGTGAGTTATCATGGTGAAAAACCACACCCCTTCTGTTGATTAATTCCGGTCGCTTTCTCTCAACTTTTTGATTTATTCTCATCAGTTGTTCGCAGTACAGTTCGGAATCGATGGTCCTGCCTGGCGGTAACAGCTCATAATGAATAATACCCTTCCAATCCCACCATACACACAGCATCACCTTGTTGCGAGTTAATCCGGGTTTCGCCACAGTCTGTGAAGCCTGACCGGCCTTTGACCACGATCTTTTTCGCATGTTCTTGTCGTACGTGATCCACTTTTGATCACTAGTTATCAGCTTCTTCAAAAATGGTTCGGTTTCATTACGTCGTAATAAAGAATCACAAATGAGTACACGGTTCATTAGGTTTCTTTCAGTGAGCTCATGAGGAGGCACCCAAATATCGAGCTTTTTTGTGTACCCAGCTTTTTTCAAATGCGTCAAAACCGTTTTGTGGTCAATTCCCAGTGCTCCAGCTACATCGTAACTACTAATATGCCGATCTTGCTCCACTTATTCAAAAATGGCATCAATTTTGTCCGTAACAGGGCGACCAGAGCGACGTGCATCTTTGATATCAAATCTCCGGATTGAAAACGCTTAAACCAAATTTGCGCTAGTCTCACAGATACTGCTTTAGATCCATAAACATCACAATTTTTTTCGCGGCTTGTGTTGCATTTTTATCTTTTTTGTAGTAAAATTTTAAAATGTATCAAATTTCTTCATTAGATTCACTCATTTTTACAATAAGAAAAACAAATGAAAATCACACATTTTCCTAATTTGAATTTGGAATTGTCTTCTTTAAAATTAAAACTTTTTAATGATACCAAAACCAGCTAGATACAAATAGTATATAGCCAAAGAGATTTTATTACAAGTTCATACATACTATATGCGAAAAGACTTTTTCCCCAACCTATTATACACAAATATACGTGAAAATATTAAACATCACTATGTTCCAGGTAATGCTTAGTATTTATTGTACAAAACATAAATAAATTAAACAAACAATATTCTTAAAAAAGCTGGCAACGGTATCTCGTTAAAATAATTATATATTTTTTTAATTGTATAAATAACTCTTATCTCTATTTTAAATTAATTAATGAATTAATCACAATTAAATTAAGGCACGTGTATATATTTTAATAAACCAATTACAGTTAGTATCACCTTGACATCAATTGAAAGCGGTTTTTAGTTAATTAAACAATAGGTATATAAAAATTAATTTCGACTTGTTTCCGGATTCTCAGACACGAATAATATGTTATAATAAATCAAGACAATAAAAAAATATATTATATAAAATAGCCAGTGTTGGGGACCTTCAATAAAGTATTTTCGTGACATTTTAGTTCTGTGTGTCTTTAGCGTGGTTTATAGAAACTAGTGGTCGAAATTCGACCATAATTAATTTAAATTATAAGTTTGAACTTTATTAAGGTTCTGTTGTCAGATTATACTTCTATAATCACAGATTTCGCCAATACACTGTTAATTTGACTTTAACAATAAACAAAAGAGTATATATGTGTGTGTGTGTGTGTGTCAAATGTATGGTAGTGTATTTAATGTTTTTTTTATTGATTTAATGTATTTTTATGCATGATTTTAAAAAAATATTAGCATTCTGCACTCCTTCTCTATATAAACTAAAAGTGTGCGAAATTTCATAATCCTCCGTCCGCGCAATTTTCGTAAAAAGGGGTACAAAGTTTTTACTTCACGTATTACTAAAATGATTTTCAAACTCTAATTCCTTGGTAACGTGGAAAGCCCTTGGCGAGGGATACGACCTGCGTGGACACGTTGGCCACATCCCATTAACCAAACACGTCTAGATCAGCCGGTTCGGCGGCGGAAACAGCTGAATCACTCAAGCGGCGCAAATATGCACATTGAGAGTTTTATTTTCGTGCCGTTTGCTGTTGAAACGCTTGAACCGTGGGATCCTGAGGCCATGAGCCTCTACCAAAATTTATCAAAACGACTCATTGACTCTTCAGGTGATTAGAAGGCTGGTGCCTGGCTGAGGAAACGTAGCAAGCCTTCTGGGCACCTTACCCATAGAAGACGATGATCTAGGCTCAGTATTCTACTTATAGTCTTGATGGAATATGGGTAGGATACAATATATATAAGTAAGTTAAGTTTTCTGTTCTTGTATTGGTTTATAAAGTACACTAGCTGACCCGGCAAACTTCGTACCGCCTATACGCAGTTTGTAAGGGAAAGCGAAATTGTTGTTTTTACTATATTCCGAGATTTTTTTTTCATATTTACCTTTTAAACCTTCCCTGGACTTCGACAAATAATTCAAAACCAAAATTAGCCAAATCAGTTCAGCCGTTCTCGAGTTTTAGCGAGACTACCGAACAGCAATTGATTTTTATATGTAAGATCGTATTAACACAACTATGGTTTTTTTACTGGATAATAAAATTAATTCTAATTTCTAAAAATTACTGTTTAAATAATAACAAATACGCCATGACTCGTTAAATATATGATGTTATAAATTGTATAAGTATTTAAGATATATTTTATCCCGATTTAAATGACTTCGTTTTTGTGAGTAGAGGATTATAGACAAAAGGATGTCGCTGCGGTCTTGTTATTTACGTACGCGCCCTCTATTATACATATACATATTTATACATCTACACATCTATACATATTATATATATTATAAATAAAATTGAAGTATCTGTTAGTAATGTCAAAATGACAATTTTACTAAATGCATATGTATGGATGTTCCCGCTAATCCCTGAAACTGCTGGACCGATTTTGACTTCTGGGACTGGGACTTTCACTAGTTGATAGCTGATGTTATAAGGAGTAACTTAGGCTACATTTTTTAGGGGTCCGCGAAAAAAAATTCCACGCGAACGAAGTCGCGGGCACATCTAGTTTACTAATCAAATATACGTCCTTATAACAACGTATACGAGGTTTCGCTAGCACATTCTAGTTTATTTGTATGAAAGGTATTGAATTGTTATGTACAAAAAAGTGGAGCTGCGTTCATGTTCTTGTCACGCCCGTTGCAATTAACTAACAAACACCTCGTCCTAACAACACAAACAAAGTTTCGCTAGAAGTACAGTAGAATCATTTATTATAACTCTGCGAAATGTTGACTAACCGCTATGAAGTAATTACACAGTTTAGTTTGGTTTTGATATAAAAAAAATATAATACATTCGAATATAATGACTTCGTTTATAGTGATATGTAGCTTATTATGATCTATTTTTATAAATTAAGTCCGATTATAGCGACAATGGCAGCAATTTTAGAAAGCAAATGCTCTATTGCTTTAGTTCTAATCAAAACCACTCTTCTATAAAAATAACAGTGCTAGATGCAATTCTTGTGGTTAATGTTGCCTGAAACAAAATGCTTTAATTATATTCTAATAATTTTCTAAGATATGAAAGCTTTGAAGTCGCTTTAAAGACTTGACTGAAGGCCTGCGCAAGGTTGCCAGTAGGCGCTGGATGAGGAAGGCGGAGGACTGTGGTGAGTGGCACCGACTTGAGGAGGCCTACAAAAAGATAGTATTGTTCTTCCGGTATGTATATACTAGTTGTTAATTCACATTCACAAGCACACACACACACACAATCATATGATTGCATACATATACACGCGCACTCACAATCTGAGCAAAAGAGAGAAAGAAAAATGTTTATTTAGGACAAGATACAAAAAGCCAGTGTCCTAAATAGGCCCATGCTCAGCATAATTCTGGTTTCACAACCAGCGCTGGTCTTCCGCAAGGACCTGTAAGTAATACCACGGCTTAGCTCGACAAAGCAGTTTAATGAGTTTACACACAGTGCTTACTTGACACTGCAATTTGTATGTATAATAATACTTATCATTACAAATAAAACAAAAATATAAAAACAAACGAACAGAGGTAACGAACTAGACATATAAAAATAAATAAACTAGTGGTTCGTTGTGTCACATCATTTAACTTATAATAATGTTACAACTTAGCCAAAATTCCACGAAGCACGCCGACAAATGTGAATGCACACCTGCCGGCCATAAAGCACGGTTTGTTACCTGCCTGCATTTAGACTTCTTTTGTTTACTTTGTGTTTAATATATGTAATTAGAAAAGCCGCCTATTGTCTTTATGGTAGGCAGTGGCCAGGTGTAATTCTTGGAAACCATTGTTTACCCGGTCGTGGCATATTGTAAGCTGAGTATAAAGAAATGCTCGAACGGAGAGACCGGCAGTCAAGCAACGATTACGATACGAGCAAGACGTGTACATTCGATAAGCTATATAATGACGGACTTTGCGCGTGTTATTTAATTGTGCATCACGTTTGTACTGGTTACGTCTAGTTATATTTGTACCTGTGTTATATGGCATTTTAATTCGAGTCTCGCACTCGTAACAGTAACTATAAAATACTTGTCAATCATTTTGAGGTCTCTCTGGTCAATTAGGATTTTTTAGCTTAGTTCAAACAAGGCTTAGAGCAAACACTTGAATAGATCTCTATCTCTGCTTTTTCTACGACTGCTTGGATATCTACTTTGGTATATTATTCGTTGTTCATCTGAACTCTATTAATACTATAATTTAGAGGTTAAATCCTAGTTCGGGATTTTGGTAGCTGACGGACTGCACAAAGTTATTTTTCCATTATTATGCATTGTGGCTATAAACATGTAAAAGATTCACTGAAATGCCACTGTCACACTGTGAAGAGTGATATTTTCAATGACACCCTCGCGTAGCGTCGTGACTAAGGAAGCGAGGTGGCCGCAAGAAAGAAGATATTATAGAACCTCTTGCAGAGAATGGTCGCCGGCACACCAAGTAAGTATTTGATCAACCGCGATCCATTGCCTTAATCAAAGTGAATTATAACGTAATTAGTGTTAATTACTAACAGAGATGATTGTTATTTAAGCAAGAGAAACATTATCTATATAATAATACGTGAAGCAAAAACTTTGTACCCCTTTTTACGAAAATTGCGCGGACGGAGGAATATGATATTTGACACACTTATAGTTTATATAGAGAAGAAGCGATGAATGCTAATAAGTTTTTTAAACTATGCATATAAAATACATTAAATCAATAAAAAAAAACATTAGATACACTACCATGTATTTGACACACACACGCATATATACTCTTTTGTTTATTGTTAAAGTCAAATTAAAAGCGTAGTCTTGGCGAAATCTGTGATTTATAGTAGTCTTTGGCAACAAATTATTATGGTCGAATTTCGACGACGGGCGACCACTAGTTTTGGTTTAGTTGTGGTTTTAGACAACCTTCTGGAGATAATTTTACATTTCTAATAATGGCACGGTATTCAGTGCGTATAGCACATACATCATGCCATGCCATGATGAATTCTGATGAATAAAGCCTTCCTGAGCGTATACGGCTCTGACGAGTTTATAAATAAATGGTTTTATTTTTATATGCTTTGTATGACGTCCGCTTAGTATGACGTGTTAGGCAATTCCCTATGCGGGAGCGTGAGCGCACGTGACGGCTCTGCCCCGCCAAAGGAGGACGCGCCGGCGCCGTAAGAGGGCAGCGCGGGTGGGGCCCCTCGGGGAATATGGGTTCTCACTCACCCGCATATGCTGTCGAGATGGGGGAGTGGCGTGTTCCGCGCGCGCTCACCTCTCCTCCCGTGGGGCGAGTTACAGACCGCCCCACGAACACAGAGCTTGAAGATGCCGGAGGATAAAAGTAGTCCAGAGGCCCACGCTTGCCAGGGCTGCGAAGAGGCTAGGTCATATACCCGTAGCCCTGGTATAAGGCGCCGGACGGAACACCCAGGGGTTTTAGTGGGTATCCCTAACTGGGGAGTGGCAATAGCGTGACCCCATCTGGCGAATCCCACACTAGGTCGCGAACTATCCCCCCAAGGTTCTGCCCTTGTCGCGGCTTAGTCCTCAAACGGATTTCCCATGGCTAAAAAAAAGGCAATTCCCTATGATGTCATTATAAACCGATTGTACTGTACTAGTATAAGCTTGTACGCGCGTCTGCATAAAACAATGGGCATTACGAGGAGGAATTAAACGTCCAGCAACATTCAATCTCAATACTTAATAAATACCGGTAGTGAATGGTACCTGCCTACTCGTGACCTTAAACCGAACCCTTCGAGCCGTGATAGCGGTCCACCTCCAAGGGGAAATAAAAATAAGCCTCATAACTAGTTATAACCGGTTGTGACTAGACATAGCCGGGTCGGGTGGAGCTTTTAAGTTAGAGCTTTTGTTCTGCGTCTAGGTATTTGAAGTAATCTATCTATATCTATAATATTATAAAATTCTAAGCATGCCGTGTCTGTACATTAAAGCTATTAAAAAAACAACTGAAATATACTATATAAACGATGGAGAACACGATGCAATTTTTTTTAGATTTCTTGTCTGTTTGTTCGGGATTCACGTAAAAATTACTGGGTCGATTTCGATGCGGTTTTCACTGATCGACAGCAAATTCTTAGACTTAAAATCTGTGCTACTTTTTATCCCGGGAATCATTCGGAAATTTTCCCGGGAGCAGTTTGAAGTTGTTCGGGTTCGTAAAAATTAGCCTATTCTGACACAGTTATCATATAGATGATAATTTACATTATTTTTTAAATGCTGTGGATACTTTGTGTTCCGGGATTTCCGCACCAATTTCAAGTCAAGCGAGGACAAAGTCGCGGGCTTATATCCTAGTTTCAAGTTTGAAACAACTGAGATACTTTCTAGAAAATTATAAAATGTCGCAGCTTTATATATATTCTATAAGTGTGTGCGTCCCTACTTATGACGTCATAAGCAGATACTAGTAAAAGGTCAAGTCAAGTAGCGCATTAATTATTGTTTTTCTAAACAATAATTAATAATAATTTTAATTACTTTCTAGTAATTAAAATTATTGCTATCTTGATGATATTTTGAAAGTAAGGTGATAAAAGTTTATTTTAATGGCTTTTCTCCTAGATGTAATTAATTTACAATTCATTGTAACATGTCTACGCATCCCTATGGAATGAAGAATATTGAAAAAGTACAATTGCCCAATATACAATTTAATTCTATAAAGCTTTATAACCCTAAGTAATAGATGGCGCCACAGGCCATTCCTTTCTTGCTCCTAGACTTTTCATCTGATTTGGTCTAATAAATATAAATGAAGATAATTCTTTTACACTCTTCTCTACAAATCAAAATATATTTATTATTTATCTGTTATATTCCAGTTTGTTAATTCACGGTATGGTTGCTAAACGTTCTATAATATATAGTATCGTACTATATTTTAGCCAATTGTACTATATATTAAAGAAAAATTATATACTACGAAATAAACTATATTTTCATACTAATTCAATTGTCGCGCTTTTTGTTCAGATTTTTATGATTATTTTAAAAATAGTAGATTTGCTGACCAAAGCTAAAAGAAGTAATAAATACACATGGAGAATGCAATAATGAAACGAATAAAACATATGATAAATAATAAAAAAAAATTAACAAACACAAAACCGACTTCACATTAAAAACAAAAAAATAAATCTTTAACCGACTTCTTTCTACAACACCTTGAAGTCGGTGCCAAGTAAAACATAAAAGAACAACAACAAATTTATAAAATATAGTAATTTTTAAAAATTATTTTATTATTTGTTAAACATTTATTTTTTGGTTTTTAGTGTAGAGTCGGTTTTGTTTATGTAAAAAATAAAATACTTTTTTACTTCAGTAGATTTAGAGATAAATTCATTAAGCACCTGTAGACATTGTACAATTGGCACTCGTATATAAATTTGCCATCTCACTCTTCGGTGTATATGCTCTTCAACAAGGTTTACTTTCGATTTCCTTGCGATCCACAAATCAGACGCTGAATTGGTGACAATGGTGGTCCCATTCTCGGGAGTTGAAAAAAGCAATTTGAAAATCGGTCCACAATTCACGGGAAACGTGACGTAACGTGTAATACTGGCGCGCGTATACAAACAAGCTGTTTTTGGAAAAATGTAGGCTTACGGCGTTTATTAATAAGTAATAGTTACTCTCGATTTTCCTAGAGTCCACTCACCAGATCCTGACTTGGTGACCATGGCACCAAGCCATGGTCACCAAGTCACTCGGGAGTATAGGACTTATGAGTAAAGAAAAAAAAACACGCAGATGTTTAACGCATTGTTTGTGATGCGATATCCTTATTAATTGTTAATGAGGTTAAATATTCACAAGTAACGTATGAATACATATTAATGTTACGAGTTGCGAGGCTCGAATTAAAATACCGTTGGAATTATTATAGAGTTTATTAGAACTATACAAACACGTATAACACAGGTACAAATATAACCGAACACAACAAATCCAAACGTAATGCCGAACGAAGGTCGTGACTCAATAAAACGCGCAAAGTCCATCACTAAAAGATTCCCGAATTTACACACGTCTCGCCTTGATCGTGGTTCTCGCTCGACTGTCCCCTTTCCCCATCAGGTCGTCGTTTTATATCTCACAAATAC
Source organism: Dendrolimus houi (assembly GCA_039645545.1). Classification (NCBI taxonomy): domain Eukaryota; kingdom Metazoa; phylum Arthropoda; class Insecta; order Lepidoptera; family Lasiocampidae; genus Dendrolimus; species Dendrolimus houi. The sequence goes on along the minus strand of CM077128.1, from coordinate 21,784,240 downwards.
AAATGTGCCCGTATCGTAGTCGACGTAATCCGCAACACCTGGCTAATAATTCGGCCGCAAGCGGTTATAAACGAGTACAATAAAACAATGGGCTGTTCTCTAGAAACGTATGCCAATAAATAAGTAAACAAAAGAAGACAATCATAAAAGAATTACAAGAAGATCAAATGCCGACAGGTAATAAAATGTGTTTTTACAGATATGCAGGTGGAATTTGTTTTTTTTTGTCGGAACCTAAGTAGTAACATAAAATACCTATTCGTTAATGGCTTTATTTTTAACGATATAAATTAGACACATTTAGCCACAGTCAATAACTATTACATTATGGCAGAAGAAGCTCGAGCTTTAGAAGAAGACTGGCGTTGATGACAATTATAATAAATAGGCCACTACGTCTGTACAGTCATTTAAAAAAATATTTTGTACCATTTTCCGAAGTCATTAGCCTATGAATAGATCTGGCATTCTATAAACGTTACCTATTGACTGGATAACCTTCAAGTGTTTTTTACTTCAGTTATATATATTATCTCCCAGTAATTGATTGACTTATTCGAGAGTTAATTGAATTCCTTTGGGTAAACTAGTAACAGATTTACCAGCCTAAGACAGCCGAAATGTTACCCCTTAACACCGGAAACCTTACCCCGCCTTATTAGTAGTAGTTGGTTAAGCTTTTATTAGCTCAGAAGTATACCAAAAAAAATCGTTGGATTGTAAAAAATATCTAGGAACCATATAATATCTGATATCGATACCCTAGTTCATAATCATACTAATTACGGGAAGAAAGAGGTGTATTTAGGACGATGGTGCACAACTCATCTTTAAATAATATAAAACAAAGTCGCTTTCCGCGTCTGTCTGTATATCCGCTAACTTCTCCTAAACCACGAGACGGGTTTTTAAGCGGTTTTCACCATCAGTTAAATAATGTTTCACTAATAAAGGTTTATACGAGTATATACATATAAAAAACCTAATTAAATTTTTATATATGTAGATTGAAGATACTTCTTAGGGTTTGAAAACCCTAGTAATGTTATAATTTCATTAAGAAAGTGAATATACAAGTGTATTGGTATATGCGACGCCTGTTTGGCCCCGTTTTATTGTGTTCATATAGATGAGATTGAAAGAGTACAGAAAAAGTGAGAATTTTAACATATAGGCCTTTAAGATATAAGGCCGGACGTAATAAACTTCACTATAAAGACAGGTTAGCTCACTTTCAAATTAAATCATTATCATTTCGCCGCAAATATTTTGACGTAATAATCTATTTTTATAAAATTATACACTATATACTTGAATGTCCTGATTTAATTTCTCAAATATCTTTCAACACATGATTTACGGCCCGAAGATCACACTTTTCGCTTTAGAAGTCTATAAAATCAATAATATTATTTCAATCCCATTGTCAGAATGGCTCGTTATGACAATGAGGTGGCGGGTAACAACAAAGATATGTGATATAGTTGAACCAAATTTCAATCAATATTGTCACAGTTTAAAAAATATCTTCGATACGTAGTACATTTATAAAATAGATAATAGTAGTTATATCCAAATATATAGATACTTAAATATATTTAAAGATAAACTTGACTAAAAAAATTATAATATTTATCTATAAGTCAGTCATTTTCAGTCTCATTGTACTATTTTTGTGTATGCACTTATTTATAGATTGCAATCCAAAATTTTGGTTATATTTTAGTCGTAAGGGTTTGTTATGATTGTAATTTGTTTTGTGCATCAATAAATTAAAAAAAAAAGTGATTGTGTACTATAGGATATGGAATTGTAGAGGTTGGTTTATTGGCGGTAATTGTCTAAATCCGCTGATAAACAGTAATAACAATATTAAAGATTGACACGTTTAGAGGTTACTTTGCAATTATTTTCAATCGAGAAAATTTATCAAAAATGCGTTTGGACTACAATGGTACCTACCTCTGAAATATGATCAAGATTGAAGTATATATTTTCACCTCTATAAAGTGCGTAAATATTGGCTGAGGAATCAATCAATAAACGCTTTTTGTCTCTTATCAGGGTGTTAAGACTTTTATTTATGTATATGCCAAATTTCATATGTCAAGCATTGGTGTACCTCTGACATAAGCTAAGAATAGTCAAGCTAATAACTGTCTTGCAGAATAATATTACTATAAGCCGCGCGCAGGTTTGCTGATGACTACTTACTATTATTGTATTGTATTACTTACTAATATTGTATCTTATGTAAAGTATATACAATAATAAATTTATTGCAACAATTATTTATGTAACCTTTTTTGTCAACCCTACTGACCATCGACGCGTGACATCGCACGGGTAGTAGTATTAACAGTAAAGGGATATCGTGCAAGTATCAAACGGAAATGGCATGCGGATGTTACTCTTTCGTCTATCACGCGAGGGTGAAAGCGTGAAGATAAATCAACGTAACTAAAGCGAGATTAATTATTTCACGGTTTAGTAATTCGTGTACTTAAGTCATTGCGAATATAAATTTTGGGGAAATAATTAAATACTTTATTAAGTATAAGACCACGAGTTACGGAAGCTGACATTTGCGTTCAGCCGTTCCGCTTCCGTCGAATCGCGGTAAGAGGGGTAGCCCCAAGAAATACCGGTTTGACTATCTATAAAGATACATAAGATAGATAACATTTTATTGGTCACCTAATAAAGTAGTACAAAAATGCACGATAACAGTATTGTCTTGGTAAAAATAACATACAGGCGGCCTTATGGCTTAGAGAAATTTCTTCCAGGCAACCTAACTTAAAAAATATTAGCTAATCTGGCGATGCATATGGTGTGAAGTATTATCTAGGACTTAAATGTCCATACTTAAACTACTGTATAAATTAAACACATAAAAACATATATATATATATATATATATATACATATGATATTGGTTTTTCTTTCAATCATATCTTTTTTTTAGGCAACAAAAAGATTATAATAAATAAAAATGCTAAGTTGAACTTCTTAAGAGATGTTTGGGAAAAAAAATTGCGATTTCTGAGTCTCTTAGTACTCCAACGAGTAAGGGGAAGTACCTTAAACGTCGCAACTACACGAAGGTTGTCTTAGAAGAATTCATCATTTTTCGTGTAATTTTGTTCTCTATTCATGGATTTTGAAAAAATGTACAGTTAACAAGATAAAGACTATTTTACACAAACAATTTTTTTATGCGAAACGATCCCGTTTCAATCAAATAATCAATCATCTAAAAGATGTATTGGAAATGGTTTTTGAGATTTCTTAACTCTTTTTGTTTCACACACAAAGTCACAAACACACAACCAACAACAAAACACACAACCAACAACAAAACACACATACTCACACCAACGCGCACTACCACCGCATTGCATTACACGCACACTTTACAAACAAACCAAGACATACAAAGAGCCTAAAAATTAATAACCTAGGCACAGAAAGGAAAAGTAACACAAATGACACTAGTTAAGATATATATAGGTATAGACATAAGGCACACACTGCACATGCACTTCCTCACAACACCAGTATGTAACAGATACACTCTACATTAGTATAAGTTCAGTATTAAAAATAAAAAAAATGATAATATTATAAGTTATTCTTAAGGTACACTACAACACAAAAATCACTAAATTAATGTCACATGCAATAACAAAATAAGCGTGTATAAACCTAAAAACTTTAATAGTAATTAAGTTGTAAAAAGGGTACGGAACTCGAGTCCGTAGAGTAGTTAATAAAAAAAAACTCATTTTGCACTCCAACGACGGTAGGTCCGATAGAAGTTTTTGACCAGTCTTAGAAACACGGTCGACTGACATCAAATTTCTTTGTGTAAAATTTTATACAGAATGCATGAACAAAAGCTAGCGGAACTAGGGATCTGGGTCTATGGGGACTATGGCGTTTACCCGTCAAAATGTTCGGGGAACATGGAAAAATGGACAGACGGCGACTCGCCGCTCCCTGCATGGATGGTGTCGCTACTCACCTAATGCTTTGCCACAAAGCTCCCCTGCGGTAGGGGATCATTAATAACAAAAAATAAAGATTTATTATTATTAATAGTTGTGCTAAAAAAATTGTTTCGCGGAACCTTAAAATAGTAGCGTAAGTTACTTCTTATAACATAAGCTATCTGTCAGTGAAAGTCTCGTCAAAATCAATCCAGCCGTTTCGAACATCCAGACAGACAATTTTTTTGATATAAGTACCGTATATACTTTCATACGTATTTAGTAAAAAGCTATTATTTTGACATTACAAACAGACACTTAAATTTTATTTATGTGTATAGATTAATATGATTGAAATTTGAATTGGCATTCTACAATAACAGAAGTCGTGAGAAAACATAATTACAAAAAGTCTGGTTCAAAATATAACACAACAATCAAATTTTTTTCCAATACATGCTTTTTGCTCTTGTTGTGTAACGACATTGTTTACATTCAATAAAATAGTGTAAAGTGGGTTACGAATACTATCTTGCAATCAAAATTACACCAAGATTTTTCAAACGTGAGGCTAATTGTATTGGATGGTTTAGCTATACCTCCAGAAATAGGATTGTAAATGGCAAACAGTGGCACATTAGCTTGATTTACATTAATTTCTTTTATTACTTGAGCTCAGGAGACAGGCAGACGACCTGATGGAAAGCGGATACCATCGCCTACTGTTTAATGTGCTGCCACTTTCCAAAGGGAGACTGAAATTTGGCCACTAATGCCGGAACACAAGTCAAGGTTGTTATGGCGGCACTCTCTAGATCAGTGGTAGACATCAAGAAGGGTAAATACTTTACAACCTCGCTGTGGGCTGTTGTGTCGCCTCTTAGGACAGCCGCCTGGCCGCAGGAAATTGTATTCTTTCTCTGTTCCTGCACGGATAAAAGTACAAGGCCGTCTTTAACCGGGGGTGCAAAGGGTGCGCGGTACCCGGGACCTAGGGGACGCAAGTCTATCGCCTTACATTACTTTACACTCTTAATGTCAATAAAAAATATAGGAAGCATTATTGCTCACAAATAGGTTTCATGCAGCTTTTGAAGATTCGTCTTGTCTTTAGATCTTATTTCTATAATAACTAATTTTGAGGAAGCAATAAAATATTTACACGACGAATTGAGAAGCTCCTCCTTTTTTTAAAGTTGGTTAAAAATCGTGCGACAAATTAAAAGGAAAACGTTTTTTATCGTAGGCAAGTGGGCGCAGTATAGTCAAGACGACCCTGGTTAAGTGGTTAGTTAACTTGCAAAATTGACGAGTTAAGTCCTTATCATCATTTGGACAGTCTTATTCCAGTTACTTTCTAAGTTGTCACTTAGACGTCTGTCCAAAGGAGGATAAGAACTTATTTGCAAATTAACTAACTACTTAACTATTGAAAATGTAAATCTGACTCTAACGGGTTAACATAATACAACTTAAACCTTGGAAGAAGAATGGCAATGTTGAAGCACAAAAATATAACTGAAAAAGCCCTTCCTGAATTTCTAGAGGGTGCTAAAATTCTTTTAAATTCACTTGCGTTTTGTTAATGGAAAATGCCATTAGACTTCCAACCAAATAAATCTAAAGTTAATTGAATTAAATTGACCTTCTAGAAAGAGCTATCAAAACTCATCGACCCTTTGAGTGACCAAAGGGCTGGTGTCTACCTCGCACAATCGATCAATATAGTAATCTAGGCACCTTTCCCATTAGAAGATGATGACCTAGGCTCAGTATTCTACTTATAGTCTTGAGGGTTTATAGGTAGAATACATTTAAAAACAATTAAAAATAGAAGCATAATACGACGTTAAAATATTTGGGATTCAATTTTTAAACGAGATCTTCTATATTTTTTTTAAATTATGTTGTTTGGAAGTCTATTGAAGTTTTTTAAACACACAAAGGCAAGAGTAGAAAGCTGTTGGCTCCCTCTAGTATTTTTTACAGAACGATTGTATTAGTTTTTCCATGTTTTAACTCATCAATCCAAATATAAAAGTTCACTGACACGTCACTAAATTAAAAAGTAAAAAAAAAACAAAGAAATTTCAAAAACCAAATATTGAAATAAAGAAGCACATCAATAATTTTCTTTCCACATTTCTACAAAAAAAATCGAAAAGGATTTAAACATTTAAAAAAAGAATAATCCCTTTTATGGCATTAGATTCGATACACTGATTTTTGAATTTTCGTAATTAGAACAATTGAATGAACGTACCAATCGCGCGAGCGGCGCCATGTTGACAACTCGGAGGCGCGGCGCTTGCGCACACCACTTTTATACAACAGTGGGGCGGCCTTTCACCAATTTTGGAATCAGGGAGTGCATTGTTATCAGAAAAGGAAGATATCAGGAACAAAGGGACTGTTACGAGACCTTATAATCTAAATGGGTAATTAATTCACTTGCGCACGTCATTAGTCGCAACCAGGTCTTTTTGATTATATATCTTCTTAAGAATCTTGCCGTTTCAAATGCTTTATTGGTAATAAGAATGAATATCAATTAGTGTTATTGTAACCAAAATGATTGATCTAGCACGAGTTTTAAGAAAACGTGGTGTGCACAATGATGCTGCTCAGTAGATTCACCAAAGTCATTACTTATCTATATTCTATAATATATTAAATCTGTTGCGGGTGTCTTGTTTGTACAATCAATTTAAAAATGGGAAATAATCAGGGGTTAATTTGGAATAGAAGATTTCAAAAATATAATTTATTGAATTATTGTCTCTGTGTTAGGGTATCACGTGAAAACTATTGAACGGATTTTAAATGAAAATTAACACATTTATATGCCGGGTCAAAAAATATGGCGCTAAAGTCTCCGTTTTTGGGTTTGGTTTCAATAAACAAATTCTTCTGCTCTCGAACCTCACAGTTCTGGAGAAATAGATTTTACTCGTCACTCTTGTCCACGAGGGACTGATAGGTTTCATACAGGTTGGTAGCCTAGTAGGTAATTGTGGGATGAAAGTGGAAGGACAGCTTCTACCAGGTAGGTCTGCCATAACCAGAGCTGATTAGAAGTTCTGCAAATACAAAGTTAAGGTGAAACGGTCTAATTTACAAATTGTGACCACTTGAGCAGTGTTTTGCATGTAAATGTTGATATTATTTGCATGTCGGTGTGTTTTCTCATTTAAACTGGTGCATACGTATTGATGTTACAAAGTAAAGTTGCTTTAAAGTTACAAAGTTGTAAAGGTTAGTTCAGCAGACAGGCATACAGCCCACTAGATGGAAAGCGGTTACCATCGCCTATGGACATTTGCAACACCAAAGGTGCTACAAATGCGCTGCTGTTCTCTTAAGGGAGGGAGACTGGAACCTGGTCACTAATGCCAGAACACAACTCAAGGTTGTTATGGCGACATACTTTAGAACAGAGGTGGTAGCCATCCAGTCGGGCAAATGCCCCACCACCTGGCTGTGGATTGTTTTGTCACCTCTTACGACAGGCCGCCCAGTCGCAGGAAATTGTATTCTTTCTCCGTTCCTGCACAGATACAAAACAAAGCTGCAAAGGTGGTCCTTTGATGGCCTCAACCAAATACGTTTGTTTCTATATAAAGCCCAAGTCTAGTTCAGCAGCTCTACATGCAGGGCCCCAATTCTACTATTACTATCTCCTCAAAATCGCTGGACACTATCGTCTCCATCGTAGGTTTGCATGATTTTGGTATTCTGTTAATTCCAATGGCGTGCCATTCTATCTTTGTAAATATTTATAAGCAAAAACTCGCGAAATAAAGTTTAAAATTACTGTTAGTTTTTCAAAATTCTTGTCGGCTAAGGCCATTTCTGCTAATGGTGATACCAAATTTTTTCTATTATTATTCCGCCGTGATGATCTATCGCAAAGGAAACATATTTATTTTGAATATATTCTCAACGCCAAGGTACTCCCGAACTTACTCCGTACAACACGCATTTGCCGGCGAATAGGAGTTTATTCCCACTTCATCAACATTCGTCAAGACCAGATTAAAGACACACACTGAAAACAAACTTTTTCATTTTATTAATGACCGATGCAGTCTCCAGATTGGAAAATTTTACCTCAAAAATTTTGTTTGGGGTTACAATTCTCCAATTAAAAATGTAATAATTATATGATTTTTTTATCGCCAATGAATGATATCTAAAAGTAAACATTCAAAAGCGTTTAAAACATACAAAGTTTAAAATAGCGATAACAAAACGTCATCATGGCAACGCGAATGAAGTTTCGCTTGTAATGCTAGTATTTTATAAACATAATCAATACTCCTTAGAAATAAATTAAAAATAAGGAATAAAGATACTAAAACTAACTTATAAAAATACAATTAAAAACTAAAAATAAACTAAGTTATAAATAGTACAAGCTATTAAGATGATAATATATGCCATGATGACGTTTTGTTGCTGCTATTTTAATTTTTGTATGTTTTAAACGCTTTTAAATGTTTACTTTTAGATATTATTCATTGAGCGATAAAAAAGTTAAGTAATAAATTATGAATAAAAAATTTCAAACCTCGATACTCACGGGCAGCGGGGCTGGAGCCCAAAGTACAGGTGGTTAGAGCTCCAGAGATGAAACTCCTTACAATATGTGCCGTGTCTAGTCTGTCGTGTCGTGTCTGTCTGCGCCCTTTTAGACGACCATTTGTCATCTGCATCTGGCCTTTCACCCAGCAGTATAGCGGGTAAGTAATTAAAAAATCATATATTTTAAAAGTATGACGAAAACAAGGTTTTTTAACGTTTTTTAATCGACTTCCAAAAGGAGAAGGTACTCAATTATATTGAATGTCTGTATGTTTGTAACGCCATTTCACTGTCAATTGTAAATCGATTTTGAAAATTTTTTTTTATTCAAAAGAGCATACTCGTGAAGTGGTCCCATTGTTACCAAGTCAGGATCTGATTGGTGGATCCCAGGAAAATCGAGAGCAACCCTTGTAAAAGAGCGCTTAGACTCACCGAAAGGCAACTTGTATACGCATCAATACGCGTGCCAGTAGCACAATTCTACGGGGCTTAATATATTCTATCTAATGCTGTTCAACTAAGAGTAGTTTTCTTTTTAACAAAAGCAAAGCCGTCTGCAACCCAAAAAGCAAAAAATAAAATTTTCTAAAACATCTTGAAGTCGATGCGAAGTAAAACATAAAAAAAACAACAACGCAAAATGTACCTAATCTTTAAGATGTAAGTAGAAAATATGTGTAAATTTTATTGAATTTATAAATTAAATAATAATAGAATTAATTAAATTTCTAATACACAATTTCTGCAAATAAAACTATATTATACAAATTAAAATTAAACTATAAAATCTAGTGCCAGACCAGTTAAAAAAAATATGTGTATGTGTGCAGTTCACATGCAGTAGAAGTGAAACTTCAGAGAATATACTCACAGGTAATTCTTCTCTAACTTTTATTAATATAATTCCTTTAGCTTATACATCCGTCAACATATTATAATTCAAGAAATCCATTCTAAATTACACTTTAAATCAATACAATAAAGTTCAAAATTCAATGCACTGTTCCGCACAGTTTCCTTTGATCTACGTTTAAAATAATATCTGCCTTAATCATATACGGATAGAGCTTAAAATTCATTTGAAATCTTTCAAGTTTTATTTAAATTGAAAATTAATACTAAAGGGTAAAGAGAAATGTGTTTTATTTCGAATTAAATATGGTTGAATTATCTATCTATATATAACTATCTATCTATCACTTTATCGTTTCATCGATTTTCAAATCGCAACGATTCTAAAGAAATTTCACTTCGAAAATTATATATTATGTATATTGCCTTAGAATTTAATGTGAAGTACGTTCTCTTGCTAACTCTTTAAGCGGTTAACTCTTCTAATACAGTTCAAAAACTTTTGGCAATTTTCAATGTAACGCCGCACATATTGACTGGTCTAATGAATAATGCAGAACTATGTTGTCAGCCCTGCGAAGGTCGGCCAGGGCTGCCAACTGTGACGCGACACGTTCAGAATCTAGATTTCCTGGGAATTTGTGATCCGAGGTTAAACATGATATGAGAGACTAAGTTAAAATTGTATACTCTAATATGAAAACGTCCTTGTTTCCGTGAACTTATTTATTTGTAAAAAGATGGTGGAAAAAAGATTATATCGATGGCTTCTAAATATATTGAATTAATAGCGTTTTCAGAATTTGTGGTTTTGCTGGACTTGGTCATTAGAAGATCTTATTTAGCAGCTTTTATAATAAAACTTTATAATAAATAACAATAGATTCAGAAATAACCTAACGTGGAAAAATATAGCATTCTTCTTCCATTCTAACGTGTATATACTGGCGCAAGTGACGATTTTTATGATTTCCGTACACCTTATAATAATATAATAGTTATTATATATAATTATAGTAAGGCCCCCTACATTATTCCATCTTCGGACGACAAGGCGCTTTGGTCTACGCCAACGTTTCACAGTGGGAACACCACCAGTGCGAACGAAACGTTTTGCCTCCTCCAGTTCCTTCGGCGTACGGCAGAGCTGTGGAATGTGCTACCAGAGTCTGTGTTACCCGAAAAGTACAATCCGGGAGTCTTCATGTCTCGTATGAATAAGTATCTTCTAGGTAACGTGCTCCATCTTCGATAGCATCATCATTATTTGTGGCAGTTGCTTCTTTCTTGAAAATTAAAATCGATCTATTGGACTGTATGATTATTATTATTAAACTATTACATAAATTAGAAATATACATAAAGAAGTACGTATTACAAATTGTGCGAGAGAGTCGAGAGAGATAGTGGTAAGTCGTCAATGAGAATTATATAAGACTTAACAATTTTTGCCTTCAAGGCCGCTCCTATATCGCGCGTACCGTCCGACGCCTAGGTGCTAGTTGTGCGAGCTATGGGCGTCGGCGGTATGCGGGGCGCGGAGAGCAGGTGTGCTTTGGCGGGCGGGTCAAGGGGTGCTCTCTGTCCGCAACAATCATCTAATATTAAGCGTGATCATGGTCAAGCGCGAACCTATTTATCATAAAAAACTACAAAATTTTTGTATATTGTCGCGTGGGTGGACACGGTAGGATGACGTGGACAAATATAAATTGTCAAAAAAAAAAAAAAATTATATATATATAGAATATTCTTTATTGCACACAAGAACATAATACACATGAGTTAACAATCATTTAGCTAGTACAATCGGCAGTCTTATCGCTAACAGCGATTTCTTCCAGACAACCTTCTGGAGATAATTTCACATTTTTGATAATGGGTTGGTATTCAGTGAGCATAGTTTAAAATATATACAATACAAAAACACACATACATATTTACATATAAATATATGTACATAAAGTTATATACACATACATAAATTACTGTTTACAAATTTAGATAGTGATCTTTAAGGAGTTTATTAAAAGATGTAGAGACTGCACTACTGATGCTGCATTGCCAATGAGTTTTCCACAACCTTATGCTTGCACAGTAAAAGATTTCTGACAACATTGCGTATAATGTATTGGCGTTACTTTTTTGCGAGAACTCAAAGCGTTCCTTCAAATAGGAGGGCGTTTTTGGGCCAAAGAGTACATTATACAAAAGGGATAAGATATAAGCATTCCGGCGAAGGCAGATAGGAAGCCATTCGAGCTTATTACGAAATTCAGAAATATATATAACAAGACGGCGGTTAGAACAAGATGACAATATTAGGTCGCTCTTTGATATGTCGGTGTAGGAGCGGTAAAGAAACAGTTGCTCGGTATACGCGGTACCGAAAGCTTACCGGTTGCCTATACTTCCATGGGCGTTTCCTGATTCAGTCGGTATGTGGAGCTTGGTGGGAGCAGCACATACCGATTGAAATCAGGACTCAGGACATGCTCATACAAATAAGGCGTTCAATAGGCTTTCAGTACAGTATATACCGATTCGGCACTGTTGCTGCACCGACCATTCATAAGCCGGCCTAAAGCCTGATAAACATAAGTGCCATGTTTTATTCGAACGTTAATAAAGACTTAACTCGCCACTTTCGCAAGTTAACTAACTACTTAACTAGTGCAAATGTAAATCAGGCTTTAGCCACAAGCCTTGTATACAAGTTTAAATTGGCAGTTAGTCCAGTAATAGCTATGATTAGAATTAGGTTTACTATTTAAATATTCAGTGAACCACCTAACTATAAAAACATATACTTTACAAGATCCATAACTCTTGCACTAAAACTAGCGACAATGCTGCCTATTGTTTTGCCTAGAAAATATTGTAGGTATGGTTATTTTTTGTTTGTGAAGTGTGCGTGTAATGCAATGTGGTAGTAGTGCGCGTTGCTGTGAGTATGTGTGTAAGTTTTGTTGTTAGTTGTGTGTTTGTGACTTTGTGTGGTGTTATAATTTATTGTCTAATTGTTGTGACAATGCGTTGACTGGGAATTGTTCTTGAAAAATTTTCAGTTGGTATTAGTGATGATGGATGGTTTAGGAGGGGGATTATTGGCCCTCCATTAGACGTTGGACCACCGTCTTGTCTCCCATGCGTATAGGTACGCATAGTATGGTTTGTTTTTGTAATTGTATATTATGGTGTGCAATAAAGTATTATCTATCTATCTATCTAAAACTAAAAAAGTTGACGCAATTTACCCATGACACGCTTTTTTGTAAAATTAAAATTTTTCAGTTGACTCATTGTACTTAGTAATCATCATATTTTTGGGCGTCCGGCTTGGAAGTCTGTATCTACTTTATTTAAAGCCTCTACCATAATTCATCAAAACGACTCATTGACTCTTCAGGTGATCAGAGGGCTAGTGCTTACCTCGGGCAACGGATCAGTATGGCGATCCAGCGAGGAAACGTAGCCAGCCTTCTGGGCACCTTACCCATAGAACACGGTGATCTAGGCTCTGTATTCTACTTATAGTGTTGAAGGACTATGGGTAGATTACAATACCAATAAGTCAAGTTTTCTATTATTGTATTAGATTAGAAAATATAATATTATTATATATAGGTAATATGTAAGTAATAAAAATTGTATAAATTAGTTACACTCATTATATTACATTTTTGAGCTCAAAGCTACTTGTTAGTATAATATTGTTACGAGTTGCAAGACTCGAATTAAAATGCCGTTGGAATTATTATAGAACTATACAAACACGTATATAACACAGGTACAAATATAACTGAACACAACCAGTCCAAACGTAATGCGTGAGATCGTAATTCCATAAAACCCGCAAAGTCCCTCACTAAATAGATTACCGCATGGGGTACACACGTCTTGCTTCGAAATCGTATTAGATCGTAATTAAAAATCCTAACCCGCACACCAGGCTAATGACTGCCATATAAGATTACATGTACATTACAGTACACAATGGGCTGTTTTTCTAATCACAAATTTTAAGCACAATAGTAACAATATACTTATGTATTGTTATTTATCTATTTTTATTCCTATGCACTGTTCTTCTAACTATCTTTATACAGTAGTCAATAAACTTTTCTACATTGTTTTTTTGCATCAGTTACGTCATTATCCGGAAAGTACTGTCAGTTTTTAACTTTATGGCCAAGTCGTTCCTTTGCCGGGAGTATACAGGACACCGGAATCAAAATTAGCTTATTCCGAGACAGTTCTCACTAAAACGATAGCTTATATTCTTTTTTGATTAGAGTACTTTGTGTCCCGGAAATCCCGCGAGTATTTCAAGTCAGGGCATATCGCAGTTTAATATATTGTAAAAATCTATAAACATCTGAATTTATGGTCCACGTACATCGCCAGATTAGCGTAGAATATCCTATAAGTTAGGTTGCCTAGAAGAGATCACTCTAATACATCCTTTCCCAAAGTGGGCGATAACGCCCCCTTGTGGGCGCTGCAGGCCTAAAGGGCCGTAAGAGACTTGAGATCTCAGCGCCATTGTGTACTACCTACTGCGCTTAGGTCTCAAGTTCTCTTGCGGGCTATAGTAAAAATCTCGTTTAGAATGAATGTTTAATCTCCACTAATATAATAAATTAATTTAATTTGACGCTATAGTGGTTTTTAAGTAGATGAAAAAATGGGAGCGCTAAAAATAATTTATTCTCAAAGTGGGCAGTATACAAAATAATTTTGGGAACCACTGTTCTAATAGATAAAGCCGCCTATTGTTCTGCCTAAAATACTGTAATTAAATTTAGTGTAATTAGTGTATTGTGTCTGTTATTTTAGTGAGCAATAGAGTGTTATATCTATCTAAATATACATTTATAGAGGAATTTTTGTACACTTTATAATCTTGGTATCGCCAAGTAAGCTCTTCTTTTGGCATATACAAACTTTTCTTTTATTAAGCGTTCCCTTTTCGCAAACGAATAAATTAAACATAATCGCCCCGTACATTGTATATAAGGTAAAATATAATAACATAACATAAAATATATCAAGCCCGCAATATCCCATAAATGTTTATAATTAATAATTAACCCGCTCCGCACCGCAAATTTAAAATATATAAAACCAAATCTATACACATAAAATTATATACTGTAAACCATATTATAACAAATAAACTGAAGTGAAGTGAAGTGGACTGAGGAGGAGAGGAGTAGCTGCATTTCATGCCCATTAACCAAGTAAGTGCTTGCTCATTCTCAAATTCCCGTCAAAATTCCCGCCGCAACAAATCTATGTATAAAAATTCAACTTCCATATGTTTGTGTCAGCAAAATACGAAAGTAGTCGCTGGATTGACTACCCTAATTAATGCCATTCTGAGTCACAGCGAATCATGGCCCAGTTTAGCTTGTTAAATTATACTAAAGGCTCATTTACTCCAATTTTAATTCTAACAAAGGTCATAATTTCGCAATTTAACAATTTGGGTCTGGGCGATGCTAGTCAAATTAAAATACTCGTACGTTTACTTGTACATTAATTAATTATAATCGAATAGACTGAAATACCTAATTGACTAAAGTAATGAGTGAACTAGTAGTAGTAGCTGCTAAACTTAGTAAAGCACTAGGTTTTTTTAAATTAAAATACTCTCTCCTAACGAACGAACAAACAGCTACATTATTAAAATTACAACTTAAATTAAGTAATAATCCAGCCTACAGCGCTGTCCACAAGTTAAAATATAAATCTATACTTCTATACTTAATATTATAAAGAGGTAAAGTTTGTGAGTTTGTGACGTTGTACGGAGTAATCTCCGAAACTATTGAAGCAATTTAAAAATTCTTTCACCGTTGGTAAGCTACACTATCCCCGGTTGATATGGGCTATATTATATTTTCAAAAAAATTAGGGATCCTTACTAAAACTCCAATAGTGTAACCCAAGGTGTAAAAAAATGACCTAAAATCGCGTGCGCTGCGAAAACTATTGAAGATAGAATAAATAATATACTACGACTTTGCAGAACACATAATTGTTTACAAAAAGTGTCGCGATAGCATATGTCTAACTATTACAGTTATGTCACAACAAGTGTTCTTTTATTTTAAAAATTTAATTGAAATGCCGCCTCTAGAAAAGGCTCTTTATTTGTATCTTAGTATTCAGTCTTATCAAAATAAATTACTTCATATTCAAAACAGTTTCAATACCTTTATATAACTTTTTGAATTATTCAATTCGGACATTACATTCGAAAGATATCACGAGTTTAAAAATATAAGTATTAGAAAAAAGTTGCGTGGTCGCCGCGCACCCTAATCGGCTAGATAGGCTTATATCGCATAAGCCTATCTAGCCCTAGGCGTCACTGGGCGGGGGGGGGCAGTACGGGAGGGGAAATATTTTGAATTTGCTTAGTAGGTAATTAAACTCAACAAAAAATAAAGAGGTAAAGTTTGTGAGTTTGTGACGTTGTTGGGGGTAATCTCTGGATCTACAAACCGATTTTGAAAATTCTTTCACCAGTGGAAAGCTACATTATTTCTAAGTGACATAGGGTATATTTAATTGTGATTACATAATAATAAGTGTTTTAATTCTTTTCTGATGCCCAGCGAAATAGGCACAGGTCAGCTAGTATATTATTTAAGGGACTTTGTGACTACGTGTAATCGTTAGACTTAATATTAGATATATGTGTATATATATATATATATATATATATATATATATATATATATATATATATATAGAAGGAAGGAAAAGAAAGTTAGTAAAAAAAAGATAGAAATAGAATTATGATCATATTACTAGGATATTCCCGCGACTTCGTCCTCGCTTGGCTTGAAATTCCCGCGGGATTCCTGGGACACAAAGTACCACGGCATTTAAAAAAGAATCTAGGCTTTAGTGAAAACTGTGCCGGAATAAGGTCATTTTCATGCACCCGAACAACTACGAACCGCTCCCGGGAAAATTGCCACGGGTTTCCCGCGATAAGAAGTTTCATAGTATTAGATAGATTGAATAAATAATATTAGTGTAGTGTAACTTAATATTTGGTTCTGTTTTACTTTTCTAGTTTAGTAGTCTCCAGTTTTGGTTTATATTTATTGTTATGTTTTTTTATGCCTTAAATGTACGGATATACTGTCGGATACCTTTTAATAATAAAATAAAATAAACGATCACCCTTTTTATTACATATGTCGATTTTTTCATCTGGTCATTTTAAATCATCCCCAGAAAAATTCCCGCAGGATCCCCCGGAATAAAAAGTAACGCAGATTTTAAGGCTAAGAATTTTGTGTCGATTGGCGAAAACCGCATCGAAATCGGCTCAGTAGTTTTTACGTGAATCCAAAACAAACGGACAAACAACAAAAATTGCATCGTGTTCTCCGTGGTTTATATAGTCAATTTCAGTTATTTTGTTTTAAATAGCTTCAATGTACAGACACGGCATATTTAGAATTATAATATTATTACAGATGAATTTAAAATAAGTCCCGTTAAATTTCACTAACAAACACGTTATTATCATGGTAACGGAAACGAAGTTTCGATAGCATTTGCTGGTCAGTAAACAAATGTAAATCAGTCGGTTCTGGAACCCGCTGCCCGCTACCGCGGCGGCACTCGTGCATTTTGATTTGCAGAAAAACCAATTCCGGGCCCGTTTCTGCGCTTGTATAATTGAAAAGTGCTTGATGAAAATTGTTTAATCAAATTATTATATCCGTCGTCTGGTTTGACTATGTAGCATTTTCATTTGAATCTCAACTCCGATCGTGGATGTTTTCTAAATACATCGGATCTCGTAACTTAATTTATATGGTCGTGTTATTTATCACCCTAGAGCAGTGGTTCTTAACCTTTAAGCCATGAGGGACCATTTTACCAAATTTCTGTCTTCCCAGGGACCACCTTGTCGGTTTTGTATATGTATAGATTCTATGTATTTGTCTCTAACTAATAAAGCAAGTATAATTTTAGAACTAGGTTGCGCTTATTTATTATTTTAAAAATCTGAAAATATAAGTTACGGGTTTTATATTTAATGAGATTTTTGTTATTGCATTCTCTTTGCGCGGTTTGCGTTGTGATGACTCGACAAAACACGTCGCGTCACTTGTTTATTACGATGGCTTCGCGGACCACTTGGAATGCCTCCAGGGACCACCAGTGGTCCGCGGACCACCGGTTAAGTACCACTGCCCTAGAGGCTAGCAACGTGTTGGCATCACCCCTGACTTCTATAGGCGACGGCAATCATTTTCCAAAAGATAGGCCTGTGGGTCTGTTTGTTTTACCGGTTTAAGCCAATAAGTCAAATGACTGTACTGGCAACCTTTTAAAGTAATCCGTGACTGAAGTATTATTAAATTTCAAAACCTTACCAAGTTCTCAATTATAACCTTTCTTTGGAACCTAAGTATGATCTCATTGTCTTGTCAGTTTCTTGATCGTTTAACGTTTTTATTTTAGCAGACCAAGTGCCGCGAGATTGGCGTATATGATGTGACCTTTCAAAAATGTAGCCACCAAGGTGGACCGCTCTAGGTTTCCTACAGGACGAATGATTTATTATAAGTATCTATATTATTTGCTCTTATAACGATATACTTCGCAAAATTATACCAATTCAAAAATACTTTTTTTATTGCGTGAGTTCAGCAGACAGGCAGACTACCATCACCTATGGACATTTGCAACACCAAAGCGCTGCTGCTCTCTTAAGGGAAACTGGAATCTGGTCACGTAATGGTAATGCCAGAACACAACTCGAGGTTGTTATGGCGGCATACTCTAGACCAGGGGTGGTAGCCATCCAGTCGGGCAAATGCCCTACCAGCTGGCTGTGGTTTGTTTTGGCAACACAAACGTGTTGCAGGCATCCATAGATGACGATAACCACTTACCATCGGATGGGCCGTAAGGTAAATTAAATTTCGTAGTATCGATTGTTTTTTAAGTATTCCCGGAAAATAATATATTGGGAAAATTGGAGATTACGGAAACCAAAATTAAATACACAACAATTAACGATTATTTTATAAAACAAAGATATTGTTCTATTTTATGATGGTGATGATGAATGAAGTCACTCTATAGATTCCGCGCCACAAGTCTATCAAAACAGCGTCACAATTGACGTACTTAATCCTGCTAGAGTAATAATTTGCTAATCGATTTAGGTTAATACTGACTAATAAATACAAAATATTTCACAATTAGAGCTGTAAATTTATTTCTTGATTAACTTACGAACAAAAGTCTATGAAATTGCAGAGATGCCACTTTTAGTTCCTTTAAATAATCGTTAATTGTTGTGTATTTCATTTCTGTTTTCCATAGTATCTAATCTTCCCATTATCTTATTTTCCGGGAATACTTAAAAAAACAATCGATACTATAAAATTTAACATTGGTTAAATTGATACATTTTTGTATCTATGAATACAATTAGAAATACAATACCTATTTAATCTAGATTCTAATAGACTTTCAATTAAAAGCTAATAAAACAAGTTAGGTTGACCTGCATAATACAAATAATAACGAACACGGATCATATGACGGTATAGGGAAGTGAACCTACGACCTTCAGGTACTTTCACGACTTCGAGCTTACAACAATCATATTTCTTATGCATTAATATTTGTTTGTAAGTACGTGTGTGATTCAGTCAAGAGCTGAACGTAAGATAACAAATGCCACAAGCCGCGTACAGCATAACGCTGTACACCACCAACGAAAGCTTATTAATGGCTGGTTCCTATATCTTACAAACCGTTCATTTGCCTTACTATCGGTTAAAATTTGACATAAAATTTAACCTACGGTAAATCAAGTGGATCGATAGTAAGATAGGAACCAGCCATAAGAAAATACAATACAGTGAAAATGTAAGAGTCGTTAACGGTCGGTACGGCCAAATTTAGCAGAATCCGAGTATATGGAGAACAAATTATACAATTTTATGTTATAAAACTATTTCCATGTTATAAGTTCAAATTAATCCACGGCACAACAATTAATTAATAAGACAAATACTAGGGCATTACACCCGCGTCACTATAATTATTATCAATATTCTATTGATAATAAACCACGGCGTCAAAGGGTATATACCATTGTATACCAAAATAACTTCAAGTATGGACTCTGCCACCGGGCCGCGAGGCGGCAGAAAACAAACAAACTCATGCATCTAACTAGGTGTGCAGTTGCACCCATTTACGTAGCAGTGGCGAGTCCCATCGATCTACAAATATCTAGCCGCCTTCGCCAGTTCCCGGTCAAAAGAGTACGCGCAAGAAATGGTGGCTTGATGTAATGAAAGATGATATACGTACCAATGGTCTCAATACAATAGATGATGAGAAGGAAAGTAGGAAAGCGGTTCTGAACGCAACCGGGATTTAACGCTCGCATGATGAAAGTGAATGAATTCTTTTCAAACTAGATCCTTACAAATTACTTATTGAAAGTCATGAGTCTTCTACCACCGCTTCCAAAGCAAGTTTAGTTAAAGGAGAAGAACCAGTGCGAAAAACTCCCCAGCAACATATTTTTACTTCATAATTATTATGTATATAAGTACATATTATATACGTGGTATTTTTTAAATGTATTTTTAATCGATCAAGATTTAGCAAAGTACAGTAAAACCTTTTTAAGTCGAACTTAAGCGAATTTTGTAAGGAAACATTCCACTTGTAGAGATTAAGATTTATATTATAATATCCTTATAGAGGTTTTAAAACCAAATATTGCTATGTTCAAGACACAGAGGTCCAATTTATTTTTTCGACTTATAAAGGGTTCAGATTTGGAGCAATGGAGGTTTTGAGGCTTGAAGAGAAGGGAACACAACATTTTTTCGAGTTTGGGAGGTTTTCGACTTATCGAGGTTCGACTTAAAGAGGTTCTACTGTAATTTGAAAGAATATGAAATAGCTTGGTAGTGATCATATAAATCCCATTCGGTATGGTGATTTGGGAAATCTTTCGTCGTATAACAAGCCTTCTTGCACAAGCGTTGCTTTACCAATTTTTTAAACTTGTTTACTAAAAGCTCTTGAACGTTTTCTAATTTATTTATGTTTTTATTATTTTCACAATGTACCACAATGGAATGTATCAATTTTATATATACGTATATATAGGTATTCTGTAAATGTGTCTGGATTTATTTATGTTTTATCTTATTTTTTGCTCCACGCATATCACCTGATTAATTAAGATTTCTTTTAAGCTGGGTTGCTTCGAAGAGATCACTTTTAGCTATAAAGCCGCCTGTTGTTTTATCAATAATTATACCTTTTTTGTAGTTTCTATATTTTGGTGAGCAATAAAATGACCATCGCCTGATTCTGATAAGTGTAAGCTTGTTTTTAACCCTTTACATACTTGCATTCGTATATAAATTATTGTTGAGCCGCCCTAAGAAGCCCTATTTGAATTTTCATATAAATATTGACGAATTAACTTTATAACATTATCAAAATAATTTACATCAAATAAATACACCGCTATTAGCTTATTTCTTTGAAAACGTAACACATGACCTAGTGACCTAGAGATTGATGTATAATCGAGAAGTTTTAAACGTACATCGTAATTAAGTTAAGCATGTTTTCTACATTTTAAACATAAAAAAGACAAGGAAACTTAAAATATATTATTTAGAGAGAGAGAGAGAGAAAGATAACACTTTATTGCACACCAAAATATATAATTACAAAAACAGACCATATTTACAATATTTTCTAGGCAATACAATAAGCGGCCTTATAAGCTTAAACAGATCTCTTCCAGGCAACCCAAATGGAAGTAATTTAATCGGGCGATATAGGTGGTGCAGGAGAAAGGCAATAGATACATGAATACTCAAACTAATTTAAGAAATAAATATACAAATACATACATAGTCATATATATACAATAAAATACATAAGTTATTATAATAAATGTATTAGCATGATTATATTCTGTTCATCAGACATAGCTATTTGTCGACAAATAGTGTTTTCTGAGCAAATTTCTAAATGTTGGTAAGGATTTGGCCTCTCTGAGACAGTAAGAGGCAGCATATTCTAAATTTTGACAGCCTACATACACCGTAAAAGAATTATCACAATAGGATGAAGTGTCTGCAGGTGTCAAAGTTTAAATTATATGTGTTTGGTTTATTATTTTAAAAGGTTTATATTTAAAATAATAAACTATTTTATTTCATTTGATTCGGTAATGTGTGACTTCGTATATCGACTCCATTTTTTTTTTTATTGTTACGAATTGCAGGACTCGAATTAAAATGCCGTTAGAATTACTATAGAATTTATTAGAACTATACAAACACGTATAACACAGGTACAAATATAACTGAATACAACCAGTCCAAACGTAATGCACGATTCAATAACACGCGCAAAGTTCATCACTAAATAGATTACCGAATGTAGTACACACGTCTTACTTCGCTTGTGCTTATCACTCGACTGCCTCACCCCTCTGTTAGGGCATTGCTTTATCTTGTACAAATACAACATGTCTGCTCGACCGCGTGGACTGAATTTTCCAATAATCACACCTGGCTAATGACAACCATAAAGATTACAATACACAATCGGCGGTTTTTCCAATCACAAATTTTAAACACAGAGTAAACAAAAGAAGACAGTTATAAAAGAGCTTCAATGTTATTAGCTCAAACACCGACGGGTAATAAATGTGCTTATTTTACAAATATGCAGGTGACCCAAATTGTAACAGTATTGTCGTGGATAGTTCACGTAACTACTAAAATCAATTTGGTAGATGCCAAATGTAGCTTTATACAATGACCGATCTATAATACAAAAGAATTTAATAATTAATTAAAGTATAACCTTAACTTTTAAACATAAATCAAATGCTTTAATAATAGTTTTTAATTTAGCAGTGTGTTCATTAGTCTAACATAAACTCGTTAAATTATATTTGTAATAAATCGCAAATATAACAAGTGCTTCATAAGGAATGTTTAGTGCAATAATATGCTCTATACAACGCTGACCTTGCGACAACTCACACTTGACATTTTCAGATTGGACCGCTTTATTCTGTAAATATAAACTTTTTCATATTGAACACGTTGGGAAACCAAATCATTGCCATTTAAGTTACCACGTCCCATCAGGTGCGCAGGCAACCAAGGTAACGTGAGGCAAACACCTGCTTCAGGTAATAAAATTATAATAGTCGACGCCAATTTAATGATTAGCAGCAAAAGCTTGCGCAATAACAGTTTCTGTATGAAAAACTGGCTATTACGCAACTATTTATTACTAAGAGCAGTGATATGAACGCGTTTAGTTTGCTAATTAGGTACCACAGTATCACGAATATTTAAAAATAGAACATAAACTTAAAAATAAATTATAAACCAAACTATATTAAAAAGTAGAATTAAATAAAAAATAAATTAAGGAATAATTATAGATAAAATATTGGTCCCAAACCACTGTCATTTATGAAGAATGTTCCCAAATTAAACCAAATAAAAGTATTCCTATGATATAAATAAATTTCGACATTTATAAGTAAAAAAATAAATGTGATACGGCAATGGGTATTTCCAAAATGGTGGCTGTGTTGTCATATCGGGTGATATTACTGGTACGTCGCCCCTAATATAGTCATACTTAGTCAGTCATAGTTTGCGGCCCGTGGCCCTTTGTTTTAGCGAGGAAAAATCCGATTGAGGTCCATCAGTCGCGCGAAGGGGGAAGGTCACGGCCGGTGTGGGATTCGCAAGGTTGGGGTAGCACTGGCACCTCAGGTGTGAAGTGTTATCGCCACACCACAGTTAAGGATACCCAGTAAAATCTCTCGGTGTTCCTTCTTGCCTCTAAGACCACAACTACTTTTTATTCCCCGGCATCTTCCAAGTCTTTACTACGTGGGGTGGTTTGTAGCGCGCCCCACAGGAGGAGAAGAGAGCACGCGCGAAACACGGCGCGTCCCTCTCTCGATGGCACAACGGCGGGTGAGAACCTTTTCCCCAAGCGTCTTGAAGAATCCGTGCCTCGAGAGGACCTGTGTCAGCCGAAACGTCAGGGTGCCGTGACGTCTGTGCGGCCCGTGGCTTTGGCATAAGGCGAAGGATGGTACACTGACGCTGTCGAGTTTTTGTGGGTATCCCCCAACGTGGCGAATCCCACACGCCCGAATCGCATTTCCTTTGCAATTGGCAGAACTCATTACCGGTTCTTTTATCTTACTATTCATTCACTTACCTTATAGTATTCATACAAGTAATATCATAATTAAACTTATAATCGGTTTAATTTTGACATTACTTGTATGGACCTTATGTTAAACTTTAACCGATAGTAAGGCCATCTAGGAACCGGCCATGAATCGGAATCCCTTATTTAATAAATTTATAGTCATATTACCATTTCAGGAACACGTTGGTAACACTTCTGGAGTTGCTGTGATGTTCATAGGGGACGATAATCACTTTCCAACTACTGTACTCTGTATGTGGGACGCTGTAGCCCACCGATAATATTCTGGTTCAATTTGTGATCGACTGTATGAGAGAAATATGACCTACATACTTGCACTAGAAAAGTAGAAGCTCCACCGACTTTGAGATCAGCCCTCTCCTAGCTCGGTTCAGGTTATACACAGGAACAGAACACGACACTAATTTCCATCTTAGAGGAGCTAACACTTTTAATTTTCTAAGTATAGTAAAAGTTGTTGGCATGACCAGTAGTCGTTGAAGCTAAGAAGCGTTGACAGGAAAAGATGAGCACACGAAGCGGCGTGTTCTTGTCAAACGTTGATTTGGAATAATATCTAAAATGGCTACCTACATAGCCTGTTGCGTTAGCCGTCGCACATAAAAAGGGGGTAGACGGCAAAATTGATGGAGCAATATTTTACCTACTTTATATAGGCAAGGATGGAACACTGTATAAGAAAAAATATATTACAGATCTTGGTTCTTTACCGCATAAAGATGGGCGCGGTTGTTAAGGTCGCCCGCTGACTAGCCGGTATTGCTTGCTCTCACTCCACGCGTTTCCGTTCAGTGCCTCTATATTAAAATCATACCTATAATAAAATTTTAATGTCTATACAATTTGAAATTAAGTCGTCCAGATTCAAGGTGCGACTGTTTATGGCAGAAACAGATATGTGAGAATGACAGGAAGTTAAATTGTCTAGTTTTAGTTGCGTAATTAAAAGATTTTGAGGTTAAAATTCATTAAAAAAAAACAGATTGGCCAAGTGAGCGCATTTCACGCGCGGCGAATGGTTCCGAAGACGCAAAAACAGCTATCATTTTCATTATTTAGCTATGGTACCCTAAAAATATTCAATAAGAAAACAGCTCACTTTTCAAAACTTTTTACTGAAATTAGTTTTTAGCTGTATGTAACCACCTTTATGTTTGTGTAAGGCACTGCTGTTTTTCAAGTGAGCCTTCGGGGCCAAAGGCTAAACTGTACGAAATAGCGAAAAATGCTCAAAGGACTTTCTGGGCTGATTTTGATGAAATTAAAGCGCTATCATTAGATTTTTTTAAATCAGAAACGCTGGACCTGAACAATTTCATGAAATTTGCTAAATTTAAAATTACTTTTTATTTATAAATTTTATAAATTTCAGATGTTTTATATCAGTTGACATCTCTTATATATAAAAATGAATCGTAGAAATGTATCTACGAGCATAACTTGAGAACGACTTTACCGATTTTGAAGATATTTGTTTTATGTGTTTGAATGGGTTCCCGGATAGTTTAGATTCACAATTAGAACCGGTAGGTGGGGCTGAGATCGGGTTCTGGAATCCTCCTAATCACCTGGAGCGATTTTGGTGATTTTGTTTTTGTGTCATGAAACAAAGTCATTTAGGAATTCAGAAAATATGGCGGTACGAAGTTCGCCGGGTCAGCTAGTTTTCTATTAAAATCATAACAGACTGATGGCGCCAACTGTAATTATGTTACGAATTAGGTTTTCTTACTGGGCTATTTATCATTCCTCATTCTGATATTGAATCAATTATGTTACATAGCTAGCACAATTAGCAACTAGGCGTCAGACGGGGTTTTGGAGGCAAAAACAGACACATCTGACACATCTTGGCACATCTTACATCTTCACAACACTTCTCTCATCACAACTCAAAGACTCTCTTGCAAATATTATTTTATTCGTGTAAAAAGTTAAATAATAATCATACAGTCCATTACTCCCGAGTTTTAATTCTCCAAACAAGAAGCAACTGCCACCAATACAACCGTATTGAATCAATTTGGTTGAAAGACATAGAACTGATACGACCCGGTGGTATTAAATGACATTGAATGGTCGAAGTATACATGAATCACTTTGTTTGATTCATCCAAATTAATAGGCAGAAATAAATCGTCTGATATCGGCTTTAATATTCAAAGTAGTTTTTTTTCAATGCCTGGACTGAGTTGCCAACGCCATCTTTTGGTAGAAAATTTGTCAGCAGGTATGTCTTATTGGGAAGCAACTAAAACTGTTTTATAAGTGGTGCTAGAATCATTTTCTTCCCGAAATAATCTGTAATTTTTTTGCATTCGGTATTTTATTCCCACAGTAATCTTTAGTCTTTCTAAGATTAATGTATGTGTATTTACAATCATTTTTAACCGACTTCAGAAAGGAGGAGATTCTTAATTCGTCAGTATTTTTTTTGTATATTCGTTACTCGATTTCTCCGTCAATTGTGAACCGATTTTCAAAATTTTTATTTTAATGCAAAGGGTATACTCTCGACTTGGTCCCATTGTCACCAGGTCAGGATCTGATGAGTAGATCCCAGGGAAATCTAGAGAAATTCGTCAACCGACTTCTTTGTTACACGATATCTTCGTCAATTGTGGAGCAATTTTCAATTTTTTTCTACATTCGTAAGGATATACTCCGGAGGTGGTGCCATGGTCACCAACTTAGGATCTGGTCAGTGGACTCAAGGGAAATCGAGAGTAACTCTATTTTAAAGAATGCCGTGCACCAAAATTCTTGGGAAAAAAGCTTGTATACGCGTGTAGGTATTATATTTTCTATAGGTGTCAAATTTTTTGTATGCATGTTACGTGATTTCTCCGTCAATTGTGGGCCGATTTTCATTTTTTTTTTATTCAATTGTCTATATTCCCGAGGTGGACGCATGGTCAACAAGTCAGAATCTAATGAATGTATCCCAGGGAAACCGAGAGCAACCCTTGTTGACAAACGTCTACACCGAAGACTGAGATAGCAACCTTGTATACATGTGCCAGTACCATAATTTCTACAGGCGCTTAATATAATATTTTTTAAGCTATTCAAGTATTTGCGCAACTAAAAAGTAAAAAATCTTTTTTTAAGAAATACAAAACCGACTTCATACAAAACAGCAAAAAATAAATATTTAACCGAATTCTTTCTATAACATCTTGTAGTCAGTGCGAAGTAAAACATAAAAATTACTAAATTTTTGCTAATTTGTTGTTGCTTTTTATGTTTTGCTTGGCACCGATTTCAAGATATTGTAGAAAGAAGTCGTTTAAATATTTATTTTTTGCCTTTTAGTTGAAGTCTGTTTTGTTATTGTTAAAAAAAATTAGTCATACAAACTTTAAATAAAATACACAAATATGATCCTAGTGCTTAATTAGAGGAAATAAATTACAAATAATAAATAAGTCTTGTCATAATGACACTTATGTTAACCTGTAAAATTATAGTTCACAATGTATGTTTTCATTAATTTTTATGTCGCTAGCATTATACGCTGAAATCAAACTGAAGTAAATTAACCTCTCTTACTAGAAGCCTGCTCTCGTCTGCAAGCAAGGTACTTGCTTATAAGTTGTTACACTACGTCTATACTTAGACCCATTATCTATATCAGGGTGCTGTGACAAGAGAAAGGGAGTCGAAATGGATGACATCTACTTTTTGTATCCACTGAGTGCCTAAAACCTACCTAATATCATAAATGCGAAGGTGATTTTGATATTAAGGTCATGGTACCGTAATGGCTAGCGTACGCGTCACAAACTCAAAGGGCGCTGGTTCGACCCTGGCCGGAACGCATCCATCACTTAGGCAGCTTTCTGACTTAATATGCATATTATTACAATTACTACGTGCAAACGGTGAAGGAAAATATCGTGATGAAACCTGCACGAGATAACCGATGTGTCAAACCTGCCAAGCCGCCTTGGACAAGCTTGGCGTTTACTGTCTGTTTATAGCGGCATGCCCAAGCCTAGCAGGGGCTGTTATTATTACACTTGTCTTAACTACTCAACCGATTATCACGAAATTATGCAGACACGTTTTCAGCGGCACAGAAAACAACATAGAATACCTTTCATCATTCATTCAGAAAAAATTGATTCAATTTAGTTGATCCGTCTTATATTAGTAATATTCATTATAACACAAGCGTGCTTGCTTAGCTTGAGGGCTGTGTGTCTGACGATATGGTATTTATTTATATATTCGGCATCCTTACTCCACTTTCACATCAAAACAATGAGGAAAAGAAAACTAATTTTACACAACACTTTATTTACATACAGTACACGTTTTATTTCGCGTCTGACGCCATTTTGAATCCTGTGCATGGCATGCGCTTGGGCAGTGTGTCATTTATTGTATTGTGTAAGATCGTTACATAAAGTATATCATAATAGATATGCATGTAGATATTTAGAGCTATTTGTCTGTGTGTATAAAAAAACATTATAACCGGTTGTACTCAGAGAGATTAAACGGGCATTATCTCGAAGGGCAATTAATATTTATTAATAAATATATAATATGTAATACATTAATCGTCACTTTCGTTAAAGCTTGATTTAATTTTGCATTGGTTTAGTAATTAATCACTTGGACAAACATTTAGTTCATCGACAATGTATTACAGGTATTTTTGTTTATACGACGCCAGTTTCGGAAGTTAACTACTTAACTAATGCAAATCGACATCAAGCTTTATTACTAACTTCTAAGTAATTCTTCGTAAATAGTTATTTTGCGATTAACACAGCAGTGTTTCAACTAATGGGCCATTATCTCACTCTGAGTAGGCGGCTCAATATGAACATTATAAGGTACAGGCACATAATGAAGTATCTACAATAAGTATAGTATTTATAATATAATAATAAATTATGTTATCTACACCTACTTTTGTGTATGAACACGTATTTTTGATTGAAAATATAGAAATGATTACATGTATAGCCAATACGTGTAATTAATAATTACATCAACGAAAGTATGTGAATGTTTAATAACATTATGGAGGGTGTCAGAAATTAATTTTGACATAAAATAATGCACATAAAAGGTTTTTTTCAAAAACATTGACTAGTTTTTTCGAAAGTATACAAAAGTAGAAAATTTTCATATAAAACTTAAAGCATGTTCCCTTAATTATAAACATTTATTTGTACATTATCGGACTTACTCATAGAGAGTTAGAGTAAGTTTGAATGTTTCTTTATGCTTCTTAAAAAAGCGATTAAACTTACTCTAACTCTCTATGAGTACCGTGCAACTATAGCTATGAAACCACTTTACAAAAGCAGTGTATTTAATATACATGTATTATTTAGACGACCTGAATTGTTACATCAAGAAGAATAAATACCAAGAATTACATACAATATCTGAGTAACAAAAGGGAACTCTTATAAACACCTAAATCCTATACATAGATTGCGCTGAAGTAATCAAACACCACTGAAGAAAAAATAGCATCGCTCGCTGTCCTTGTTTATTGTTGTTTTTATCTGTTTATCCTTAGAAGATCATTTTTGTGCATTAAAACTGTATTCGTGCAATGAAGTACACTATTTAATGATGTTTAAATATATTAGACTAAGTAGAATTAGTTTTATTGATTATTATTTAACAAAATGGGGTCGTTTGGGTCTTACGCCAAAAGAAAGGTTTGCACTGAAAATCAGCGTTGTGTCGGATATAATTCCGGCACAGCAATATGCTGAGTGCAAATCTAGTTTGTTGAAAATTCGGCGAACAAATTCTCAAAATATGCTCTGTGTATAACAATGTATAAGGAATGCAATTACGTCGCTATTTCTTCAAATAAAGTTTTTATTTCTTTCTCGACAACATTACAATGCAAAATGTTTGGTATTGATCATATAAAGACACAATTGAACTAAAATTTTATCAAAAAATTTATTGTGAAAAAAAGTAAGGTAGGTATATGTTTGCAACACCACTTGGTATTTAATTGACTGATCTTGAAGAAAGCTTATGACGCCCTTCTTAAACAAAACCACGCTGTAGAGCGTAAAGCAATCGCAGGAGGAATTTCTATTCATCAGGAAACTTATCTTAGATACAGTAAGGATCTCTTTATTGTATCTCAGATAAGAGTCTGCAGAGAAAACCAGTCAAAGTCCATTTATTACGCAGTCTTGATCACACTCAGTAGAAAAGTGATCTTTCCTAGAATATCACATCAAGCATTGATCGTTTTTATAATTAGACATACATGTATATTAAACTTGCAAATGTATAGAAGGTACATAAATTATCCAGTGAAGTTAATCGTGTAAGAACCAGTGCTAGGATCAAAGTTCTGGGCAGGATGTCCTAAAAATGGATTGTAGTTTTGATTTTGGTAGTTTTGACTTTGATAGTTCTGAGGTTGGTAGTTCTGGCTCTGGTAGGGTTGTGGTGTATAAGCTTGGTAAGAGAACTGCGGTTGTTGGTGATATACCTGGCTCTGACCCTGGGGGAACGTCTGTGGGGACTGGTTATACAGACTGGCCTGCTGAGGCAGAACTGGTGCTCTGTACGGCGCAGGTTGAGGCTGTTGGTAGTTAGACTGGATTGCTTGAGTGTGAAGCTGACTTGGTTGGTAATTGTTCGACTGGAAGTTAGATGATTGGTACTGCTGGTATTGAGGCTCTGGTTGTTGACGGATGGGTTGTGCTGGTTGGCTGAATTGGCTGAATGATTGCTGTCT
Organism: Dendrolimus houi; assembly: GCA_039645545.1. NCBI lineage: Eukaryota > Metazoa > Arthropoda > Insecta > Lepidoptera > Lasiocampidae > Dendrolimus > Dendrolimus houi. The sequence continues at coordinate 21,753,757 of CM077128.1, read as the reverse complement.
AGGATGAGAAGCGCGAGTTCTGCCGTTGTATTTAGAATCTTCGTAGATTCTTGGATCTTCTCTGTACTGGCCGTCGTCTTCCTGGCCGTCAGTGATAGTGTTACTGGAGGGATCGTGAATAGTTGGTGGAGGTACCATGATTCCAGTGCCTAGAATATGAAAAAAAAAAGTTAAAAAAACAATGGCCAAAAAATTATAAATAGCAGGGAAGACCCACCCTTAAACTTGTAAGAATGGAGATGATATTAATGGCTATTATGCAGGATTATACACTCAGAAAGATAAAGAAGGGCAGAAGGATATCGGAGAGCAAAATGATTTTAAAATGTTTAATAATAATTTTGATTCAATAGCGGTCAGTTCATTCGATGGCCTGTCTAGTCGAGTGAACTCAGCCTTTATCTACCTAGCTCACTGGAAAGCAGAAGTCTCAGATTCTTTCTGGTTTAGTAAATTTCGTAAACAAACTTTCTATAGTTTACTACAGACTGGGTGTCTGGGACGGCCCTAGAGTTGTCCGTTATATATTACCCATAACACAAGCGTAACTTGCTTAGCTAGGAGATATTATACCTATATGTCTGTCTGCCCATGTATACTATATTATTTATTAATAAGTGATTTTATTATAACTATCAAAGGTATTTTTTTACAAAAAATAAAGTACGCTTGTTATTTTGAAAATATGCCAAAACTCCTAAGTTACTGACGTAGTCAGTCATGCTAAGCATTTTTAATTAAGATATATTGTAATAAAATTAAATCAATTAAGCAAGCATTTAAACAATTTTTTTGCAATACATTTAATAGATAAATTTGAATGCAACAATTTAGTAATTGGCGTGTTTCCATATCTTTTTTGTAAGGCAACGTTAATTAGGTTATTTAGGAGTATTTCAACCGTGAAGGCTTTATTTAATCAACGAACGGTGCTTACTCTAAAAAATATTTCTCGCTGTTCTATTTTAGGCTTTGTAATATTTTGACTTATTTTTAAAATTATTTTTCAACGGGTACGAAAATTATATTTTTTTAATTAAAAATAAAATTAAAATTTGAAGTATCGATGATAAACTTCAAAACATTTCCAAGTCCATATGTATGAGAATAGTGTATAAATTATTAAATATAATATATTCTATTCTCATTCTTTGCAGGCTTAGTCCTACAGATTTATTTTTTTATCTCTTTTTAGTGTCGCTTTTTCGTTTCATCAACTTTCAAATCACAACGAATCTAAAGAAGTTACAAAAAAAAAAAAAATACAGTCTATCTTTCTGTCTGTCTGGATGTTCCGGCTTATCTCTGAAACGGCTGGACCGATTTTGACGGGACTTTCACTGGCAGATAGCTGGTGTTATAAGGAGTAATTTAAGTAATTTTTTGGGTTCCACGTGGATGAAGTCGCGGGCACAGCTAATAGTAAATAAGTTAAATATGCTCTTGTCTTTCAAATTGGATGAAGCAACCAAACTCCAGCATGTAAATCAGTAAGTCATAGAATTTTGTAATTTCCTTCCATTAATACCATTATAATTGGATCAATTTGGTTGAACCGTGTAATTTACCTTTAAGAAGGCTTTAGAAGCAATTCAAAACACATTCCGTCGCTATTTTATTAACGTAACTGACCTCATAGGATATTATTATCGTTATTGCATATACGATTACATAAATTGAATCACACATAAATAGGTTCCCACAGTTGATGGGAAATTATCAAGAGACGATGGCGTAACTTACCTAATGTTAGTAATTTAATATTTATTAATCTACTAAGCCGAAATCGTGGTAGCGTAATGGCTAACGAACGCGTCCCAAACTCAAATGACACGGGTTCGATCCTGGCCGGAACACGTGCACCACTTCGGTTGTTTCTGAACTAATTTGCATATTGTTACAATTAGCACATGCTAGCAACGGTCAAGGATAATATCGTGATGCTACCTGCACATCGAGATAACCGATGTGTCAAACCTGCCAAGCCGCCTTGGACAAGCGTGTCGGGTATACTGTCCGTCCCCTTATAGTGGGAGCCCCGAGCCCAGCAGTGGGGCGTCTATGGGCTGTTATTATACGCCGATGTTGTTAGTTTAAACTTGCAATAGTTTTTATTTAAGATTGCACTAGACTATTTTATCTCAAGGAACGCTTTCAGTTCCTTAATTACACTGATTCAAGATTCTTTAGATTGTCAGAGAATTTGAAACTGAAAACGCCTGTCAACAGAACAAGTTTTACAACAAGTCTTTTATGGTCCAGGCCATTCAACTCTGGAATGCACTACCACTAAACATCAAGTAAACACGATCATTACCTTCTTTTAACAGATTAGTTAAAGATTACTACCTCAAGCTAACACTATAGCGCGAAAAAAAATATATACCCTTCACGAAAATATTGTTACGAGCGCGAGACTCGAATTAAAATGCTGTTGGAATTACTATAGAATTTATTAGAACTATACAAACACGTTTAACACGAGTACAAATATAACTGGACGCCATATGTCCAAATGTAATGCACAATTCAATAACGCGCTTAAAATCCGTCACTGTATTGCCTATCAATGTACACGTCTTGTATTGTAATCGTCGCTTGACTGCCCCCATTTCTGTGTCGGTATGTAACAATATAATAAACTAGCTGTACCCGCGACTTCATCCGCGTGGATGTCTTTTTCGGGGAATCATAATTTTAAATACAATTTCCGGCGGCCGGGCGGCCTGTCATAAGAGGCGATTAAATATCGTAGGGTATTTGCCCGTCTGGATGTCTACCACCCTTGGTCTAGAGTACGCCGCCATAACAGCTTTGAGTTGTATTCCGGCATTAGTGGCCGGCTTTAACGGCAGTAACGGCTTTGTAATGCCTTTGGTGTTGCAAATGTCTATAGGCGATGGTAACCGCTTTCCATCAGGTTGGCCTGTCTGCTGAAGTAATAAGGAAAAAATTAAAACCATTTGTTCCAGCTAATCTCTGAAATGGCTCAACCGATTTTGACGGGACTTTCACTGGCAGATAGCTGATATCATAAGGAGTAGCTTAGGCTACTTTTAAAATTAGGGTTCTGCAAAAAAAAAAAAAAAACCACGCTGCGAAGTCGCCGGCACAGCTAGTTCATTGTATTTTCGTGAAGGGTATAATTATTTTTCCAAGGTACTGCTCCGGGTCGATTGAAGTAGTTGTTCTCATCAACAGACAGCGCGAAAGTAAATTGTGTGACATTAAGCTAGGCGCCTTATATGTAACCATTGTGTATTTTGTACACAAGCGTAGTTCCCATTCTATAGCTTGGCACATATAGACTACGTTCCACAAGAGACTCACAACGGCCACGTTCACAACTTGCCTGTGGGCGTTACAATCATAAACTCTAGTAGAAGGGATTATGGAGCGTTGATGTCATTAACGATGAAATACATCATTAGTTGATTTGAAAATCGCGCCTTTTTCAATGTCAATCTACAGAGAAATTAATGCTCTGTGGTCAACGCCCACATTAGTGACGTTTTCGGCACGACCGTAACGACAGCGGTCACCTTGTGGAACGGCAGACGGAGCATTTCGGCCTTTGTGAGATACTAAGAGGAACGCGCCCTATAGTGTGGTCTTAGCTTTACAAATACGTCGTTATCATGATAATGCGAAAAAAGTTTCGCTGGCACATGCTAATATTACATAGGTATGTAAAGTATATTAACACCAACCTTGAGGCTCGAATCCTCTCTGACTACCAGCACCATAGGAGACCTCTCTCGTCTTTCCATTTTCATCTATGTAACCGTACTTTCCAGCAACATCTCCGTTAGGATATTTGGTTTCGATCTTGAATGACCCGTCAGCAGCTTCATACCCAAAACTATAGGACCCATCGTCATTCTGTTTGTTTATCTGTTTAAGGATTGGCACTGGAGTCGTGTTGGGGTACTGTTCACCGGCAACTAGCAACAGCCATGCTGCACACAGGATTGTTGTCTGTGGAAAATAGAAAGAAGAAATATTATAATGTTTTATTAAATAGATTCTTCGAGATTTCTTTTTTGCTAGACAACAGCAGACCGATTGGCTACCTGACGGAAAGTGGTTGGCATTGCCTATGAACATTTGCTAAAAATGTGCTGTAGCTCTCGAAGATATTTATAAGAGAATCTTGGTTGGGAGTTCATTTCAAATTCCTAAAAAGCATAAAAGGAACCGTCTTGAGCGTGAAAGAAGTGAGGGTGAACAGAGGCTTACTAGTAGTTTGACAGAAGGTTAAAATAGAAGAGGAAAGAAGAAGACCATGTAAAGAAGGATTAGAATTAAAGGTTTTGTGCGGTTCAAAAGATTGTAAAAAGGCCGAGCAAAAGAAGATTCATGTAACTGTAACATGGTGTAAGAGTTCAGACTAAATTTGTAATCATTGATAGTTTAACAAAGTGCAGCCTGTATATAATGCCCGTTCTTAAACGTCCCACTGCTAGGCTTCGACCTATTATTAAGGAAAGGCAGTATATCCGCTAAGCTTGTTCAAGGCAGCTTAAACATATATCTCAATGTGAACAGTTTTCATAACGATATTATCCTTTAATAACAACAAGTGCTAATTGTAACATTTTTTTAATTTATTTATATATCAGATTACTATTATCAGATAGTAGCGATTAAAAATCTGCGTTAGTAATCTATCTATCTAAACCATAATAAATCTATAAATGGTTCGAGTTTATACAATGCGTTTAGAAATGCCATTTTTAGATTTTTTGTCTGTCTGGATGTTCCCGGTAATCTCTGAAAAGGCTGGATCGATTTTGAAGGAACTTTCAATGGCAGATAGCTGATGTTATGAGGAGTAACTTTGACTAATTTTTTTAGGGTTCGCGAGCATAGCTTATATTATGTAAATACTAATAAACAACAATGAATGAAAACGAAACTCTTTTACTTCAATCGTAGGCTGAGTGTGAAAGACAGTGAAGTGGCGCACGCGCAGCATAATACGAAATGAAAAGTGTATCGTGGCCTTGATCTTGCGCCGGAGCGATTACGAAACGCGCGCGCAGGTTTAATTGAAGGAGTTTCGACATCGAGCTGCTTATGTGGGCTTAGAATGGCGACGTTGGAATTCAATGGTTCCTTTATGAAACCACTACAACATATAATTATATAAAGTTGAATAGGTATGCGGACACATGATAAAATAAATTATAACATTAGATAGATAGATAAATAGACAACACTTTATTGTACACCAAAGCATAGATAAACAGAAATAGAAAAATACAAGAGATAGTGCAACGGGCAGCCTTATCGCTAAACAACGATCTCTTCCAGGCAACACTTGGCAGGGATTAAAAGATGCTAAATATACACAACAAATATTTTTATTTTATTTTTATATTGAATAGGTTCGCGTTTGATTGCCATTGCGTCAGGTGGAAATGCAGTCGAAGGTAGAGCACGCTTACCTAGAAGATACCTGTTCACGCGAGACTTGAAGACACCTAGATTGTATTTTTAAGGAAAAACAGATGGCGGTAAAGAGTTCCACTCTTCAATAGTACGTCTGATAAAAGTGGAAGCATAGCGTTTCGTTCGCTTTGTTGGTGTTTCCACCATACATCGGTGGCGTGAGCTCGTACGTCTGCTTGTCCGGTGGTAAAATATACATAACATTGTATTTTCTTATGTTTTGCGACTAGTACACATAATCATATTCTGACGTTTCGACCACTCTTCAGTAGCCGTTATCATGGCAGACAACGATGCCAAGTGTCAACGAATAATGTTAACATTTTTATTTAACCTACCCCAGAACAAGAATACCGTCCATCAAAATTTATCTTTTTATCTCCTATTTCTGTAGCTTTTACTCTGACATTGGCAAAATATTTATTATGAATTTAGTCTAATCTGTGGTTGAGCGGGCTAAAGCCGGCTGAACTCGCTGAAATAAATCTGAGATGAAACAGAAAGAGTCGATCTTTCAGGTCTAATCTATTAGGAAATAAATCTAGAGTATCAGGAGTATTAGGATAATTACAAGGTTTATTATTTTTGTAATATTTTTATCAAGCTGAAAAATTATTTTATATTGTAATGCAAAATATCACATTTCATATATTACATATTATACACACTTATTATTCAGATTCCAAGTTTTCACTTTGAATAAATGACACGAGAGGCTTATTATAACTAAAATAGGAAACAAATGCTCTAGTTTCAATTTGATTTATAAACTCCAAAACTTTTCCAACTCTGTATGACTATAGTATTTAAAATATTAAATTCACGGCGTCACACCTTTTCAAGTTTCCTTCAATAATTTAAAAAAGAACCATGATGATTCAAGTTCTTCTAAATTCACTCTGGCACAGCAGACCACAGGTTGTCAGCCAGTATTAGTCTTCCGCTAGGGCCAAACTTTTAAAACTCATATTTTTGAGATGTGCTGGTCCAAATTAGCCCCCTTTTTTACCTCTTTAAATCACTGTACAAACTCGAGCTCTTTAGACAATTAACATTTAGAATTTAATCTTACGTTTGAATAATAAATTTGCAAGGCAATTTCTATAGCCGATAAACGGAACCAACAAATAAATCATTCCGAATTCCTGGAACTATTTCACACTTATTAGGTATTTGGTTAGTCACAAATAATATCATTTAAATGACTAGGCGTTGGCTGGTACTGCGGTTAAGTGAATGTCCTTTATCCTTGGTCAATACGGATATTATGTACCTGATAGACATCGAAGTAGATGACACAAATATTATAACTATATTCAAAAAGTCTCGAACAAATATAGTAGCCGTGCGCTGCTTTGCAAATGGCTGCATTTTCAGAACTTATTTCATTCTGTATTTAGTAGCTGGATATTTGCAATTATCATTTACAACCATTACATAAATTACTTATAATTACATACACAGTTTAATTTACAAAAAGGAATAAGAAAAATTACAAATAGTAAATGAGTTGCAAATTATTGTCAGCTGAGAACGTTCCCAAAACGCTGGCCGCGTTACCACGTTGTATGGCAGCGCTTGTGCGTTGCCCAAAGTACACGACAGGGTTTTGGTCGCGTGCGACATCTGTCAACCCTTTTGATTGGTCTCGACAAAGTTAGTCTATCGTTACAGATGAGTTTAAATCCTGGCAAATTATAATAAACTAGCGGTTCAGGCAGACGTAGTCCTGCTCTACAAAAATAAAAATCTAGAATCCGATTCCAGCGCCACCTACCGGGTCTAATTCTTAATCTAAACCATCCCGGGACCCACTCAAACACTAATTTTCTTACACCTCGGGTTACATGAATGAAGTTTAAGTAGGGATCCCTAATTTTTTCTGCTAATAAATATAGCCTATATTAATCTGGAATAATGTAGCATTATAATGGTGAAAGAATTGATGAAATCGGTTCAGTAGTTTTTGAGTTTATTCGTTACAAAAATACAAATCTTTCCTCTTTAAAATATTAGTAAGCATATTTCAGAAGGCAGACAGGGTTTTCTTAATCGACGACTTGGATACTAGAATAGCATGGAGATGGTTACAACCATCATATCTCAGAACCATGTCGGAATGCTTTGAGCGTTTATGACAGCATGGAAGTTCTCAAAAACATCGGAGAAATTCGTCACAAAATTGAAAGAAAATCAGAATCTTCTTTAATCTACATCAAGGATCTCCAAACTACGAACACAACAAAAATCACATCAGAAAATGTTTTATTGTTGCTGTGATAAGTTACATAAAAAAATACATAATGTATAATAACTCAATTATATTTACTTCTTAGATAAAGCTTAGCGACAAGTATAATATGCGGAAACTAACTTAAAAATAATAAACGATTGGAATGAATCCCACTATACTGTTTCCGTGCGTTTATTTTACTTTTGACGTTTGCACGTCTATTAAGGCTACGTTCCACAAGAGGCTTACTAGGACCACGTTCACGACCGCGATTTTTCCCGTTCCACTTGCTTGCGGACGTTACAATCATAAACTCTAGTGGAACAAATTATGTCATAAACGGCGAAATACACAAATGTCATGGGTTGATTTGAAAACGCCCACTTCGAGCCACCTCTTGACATAGATCGTTGTGAGCGCTGTGTGATCGAAAATGTTGATGTCATTAGTGACGTTTTAGCCACGACCATAACGACCGTAGTCGCCATGTGGAACGGCTGTCGGAGCATTTTGGGCGTTACATATTTTTTGACAGTAAAGCCCACATGAAACAAATGACATAATTTTCATACTTTATTGTTGTGGGTGACGTAATAGTCATGTTCTGCGAGTTATGTAACGCACAGACGATTAAACCATCGACACTATACGTAAATAAATGGAAAGTAATCGATTTGAAAATAAAAAAATATCTATTTTATTACATTTTATTGACTTTATTTCAAAAATGGCTTATCTTATACTAATATATAAAGCTGATGAGTTTGTTTGTTTGTTTGATTGAACGCGCTAATCTCAGGAACTACTGGTCTGATTTGAAAAATTCTTTCAATGTTAGATAGCCCATTTATTGCAGAAGGCTATATGCTATATATCACCACGCTAAGACCAATAGGAGCGGAGCATCAATGAAGAATGTTTCGAAATCGAGTTTTTTGAAATAATAATGTGTTCATCAGGATATTATGTTATTTTATTATTAAATCTTTTTAATGTATTTAACTGTTTGACTAGTTATATAATTTCAAGAACATTAATTATAATCAAAGCTTTATCTTGTCAATCTACATTTTATTATTACAAATTTCAACCGGATTCAATGCCCGATTTCCTTATTAATTGACCAATTAAATCCAATTGTTTCTTTGTTAATAAATCGGGCTGTGAATTGATAATTGCTAAAACCATTTGGGTACCTATAAACTAAGCGGTTGCCATTCCAATCTGTATTATTATGAAAAGTAAGGTTAAATCTAGAATGTTCTAGTAGATTTAGTACGAGTAATTGATATTTAAATCACAGGGGTAACACCGGTTTAGAGAGTCTCAGTAGACGTTGTCCTGCCCTGAAAAAATAGAAATGTAGAACTCGATTCCAGCGCCAAGTATTTTGTTTAAATTGATGGATTCCATTATTGAAGATTTAGTGGGGATACCTGATTTTTTATATAGCCTATATTAATCAGGGATAATGTAGCAGTCGAATGGTGAAAGAATTTTTGAAATCGGTCCAGTTGTTTTCCAGTTTATTCGTTACAAAAATACAAAACTTTCCTCTTTATAATATTAGTATAGAAGAGTAGATAAACCACGAACGAGGGTTAATGGGATTCCAAGACATTTTTGAATATATTCACCACAATTTGCACACCTATGTCATGAAGAAGCTAGCGCTATGTACAACAGGCATCAGCCCAAAGGTTTCTTCAGAGCATTCTCTATTATACAGACGGTAGAAATCTACACTAAGAGAGCCGAAGTCTCTTCTAAGGGTCAAAGTTTCTAAGCCATCTGCCAGAATAGGATCGTCGACAATTCTCTTGTGGCCCCAAGTATATTAACTATAACTTTAACAAAAAAAACCATGCGAGTACGTGTCAAGATCTATTTGAGTGAGGGTCAAATATCCATAGTTACTAAAATTGGGTCAAATCAAGATTGATCCAATATTGAGCCGAGATGGTTTAGAGACTACCAAAACCGTCAAAAGGTACGATGCCAATTCGTTTCGATTGCCAATTTGAGTAACAGACTCGAGGCCCTGTACGGCGCTGTATAGTCATATGGGAGTATCAGAGAATGTGGTGCACCGACGCAGAAGATGGATGTAGTAGTCCATATGGGCCCGGACTTGGATATATCGCAAAGGGATGCATATGTTTATGTATATTAATTGTCATCATGTGTCATCGACAGTTACAAAACTACTTACAACTACTTCCCTTTTAATACAGACGCCTTCATCATACAAAAAGTATAATTTACATCAATTTCCTTGGAAAAATATACACGTTCTGTATATATTTGTGTAACAAATAATTTCCGTTATAATAGAGCAACAACATTTCGCAATATTACTCGACAGGCATCGATGGAATGCATAAAATCAGCAGCAATAGCCCAGTGGGCGTTGGCAGACCTATTGCAATATGGACCAAGCTATTACTGTGGTTTTCATCATTGTTACGCGTATTGAAATAACAATACTACCAGCCTTTACGGTTGAATGGGCTAGCGCCTTTACTGACCTACTCAATGCCATGCAAAGGCTTCGGGTTCGATTCCTAGCATGGTATATTACGTAAACAAACTTTCCGTTATTTACAATGATGCTCCAGGTGTCTGGAATCGGCCTTAGAGTGGTCCATCGTATGTACCCCATCACACAAGTGTAACTTAACTTGGGGATATACTATGTGTGCTTGTCTGCCAAATTGTATTATTTAAAAAAAATCGTAAGATATTTTCTATTTAAAGACCAGTACTTCTATTAACATTATTAATGGTCATATAACCTACAATTGTCACAACTGTTGTAGTGCTGTTTTGACTTATAATACTTATTTATAAAGTCACATAGAACCGGTTTGAACATGAGAACATGTCCAGAAATCACGGCCTTCTTTACCCAGGGGTATAAGGGATGCAGAGCACCCGCAAGGACCTAGGGGGCCGCAATTCGATTAACTTCAATAAAAAAATATTATTACGAGTTAGCGGGCCTCGAATTAAAATGCCGTTAGAATTATTATAGAGTTTATTAGAACTATACAAACACGTATAACTCAGGTACAAATATAACTGAACACAACAAATCCAAACATAATGCAGAAGGTCGTAATTATATAAAACGTGCAAAATCCGTCACTATTAGATTCCCGAATGTACACACGTCACGCCCGTATCGTAGTTGTAGCCCAACTGACCCCTCTCTCCATCAGGCCATCTTTTTATACTACACAAATGCAAATGTGCCCGTGGATATAATTTCCTAGAATTAACTTGTATTTATAATTCGTAACACCTGGCTAATTATGCAGCCTGCAAGCGGCCGTGGACGAGTACAATAGAACAATAGGCTGTTCTCCACAATACTAGAGACGTATGCCAATAAATAAGTAAACAAAAAGAAGACGATCATAAAAGGATTACAAATAGTTCAAATGCCGACAGGTAATAAAATGTGCTTTTACAGACTGTACGTGGAATTTGTCTTTGTCGAAGCCTAAGTTGTAACAATATTAAAGAACAACATCATGGTTTTTCAATTTCTGACTAAAGCCACTCCACATGACTATATTTAAAAAAAACAGCTCTCACTTAAATACACTATAAATTCAAATTCAAGTTTTTATTTCAAAATAAGTTCCACTGGAGAACACTTTTTGAAGGTCATCTATATTATAATAAATCTGTAAATGGTACGAGTTTGTACAATGCATTTAAAATGTGAAAAAAATCAGAGTGGCTAATTCGGACCAGTAGATTCCGAAAATCCAGAAAAATGCCAGGTGGTACGGCATGGGCCCAACTGGATGGCTACCACCCAGTCTAGAGTATACCGCCATAACAACTTTCGAGTTGTGTTCCGGCATCAGTGGCCAGGTTCCAGTTCCTCCTTCAAGGTTGGCAGCGCATTGGCAGCACCACTGGTATTGCTAACGTCCATAGGCGACGGTAACCACTTTCCATCGCAGTTGGGCCGTCAGCCTGTCTGTCTGTTAGAACATCACGTGAAAACCGCTGAATGGATTTAAATGAAATTCGACATAGAGCAAGCTTATATCCCGGGGCGTATCTTAGAATAGACTTTTTATCCCGATAAATGACACTTAATTAAATTTGTATATACGTAACATAGAAATACTAGTAACTGTGGATTTTCACGCGGCGTAGCCGCGGGGAAAACTCTGGGACATGTATATTTTCTTTTTATTTATCTATGTCAAGCTTTATTTTTTAAATTATATTTTATACAGAGGTATGCTACACTAATGAGTACCGCCATATAGACTACATCTTACTGTCAAATTGCATCTAAATAAACTCAGTATTTTCCATTATAAAAATGACTGGACATAAATAAAACCGACGTTCGGTCAGACATGACGACTGTATAAGAGGTCCGTTATTGTTAAAATGCCTAGGGAACTGTAAAAAGGAAATATGCAAATTAAATTGTAATTGAAATGTCATTAGTCGCTTAATAACTATTACACAGGTGCACTTTGCATAACATCTGTAAAAATGCTCGGAGACGCCGTTACGCACTGAACCAACTCCCATGACTCCGTGGCAGAGCGCCGCTGTTTACGGGGGTATCAGTGGACTTTCACCTCTGCTGTACGTAGTGGTACAACCCTGCTTTCCTGGGTCAACGTTACAGTGCAGTGACGTCCTAGAACATGTGGCATTCTTACTAAGTGTATTCTCTCTTCAGGACGCAGGTAAGCGTAGTGGGTAGTTCGGCCTCTTCCTTCACTGGAAGGGGGATCGATACTATATGAGAGTCCCACACGCACACGTGCTTGCGGCATTAGGCGCTGCATTTGGGCTTCTACGTATACCGGACGTGTGTCGTAAAAAAAAATTACTCTGCGTTATTAAAAAATAAAACATCTCCAAATATGTCCATGTTTCAAAAAAATAAATTACTTTGACTTCGGCACTTTTAAATTTCATTGTGATAAAAACACGAAAGCCTGTTTTTCAAGAACATAAATTCATCTACTAAGGACAGTCCAACTTTGAAAAACCGTTTCCTCTTTAATTAGGTTAATATGCAACATTCAAATTAATCATTACAATAAAATTTAATTATAGATTAACAAATGCCCGGAAAATGATCTAATTCCAAATCGCATATTCAAGATGGCGTCATATTTTTTTTAATGACATTCCGTTCTTTAATTATTTCACTTTCAAAGCATTTTAGGCTTTATTCGTATGATGATAAGAAGAGTTAATTATTGTCTTAGGAATACGTTACAAATCAGTGACAAGGCTAACTTGTAATTTATACAATTATTAGAATATTATTTCTAGAATGATGTATCGTATTTATACTGTTATGATAATGAGGATATACAAAGAGCGTTTGGCGGGAAATTGAGAGGTTATATTTTTACATTATGCAATACAATGTTTACAAACATATATAATTACTAGAGTTTGCCCCGCAGCTACGCTGCGAGTCAAACTCTAGGCAGTGGCTTTATTTTACTTACTCAAAAACTTTATTTGGCTTTTTCATATAATAATAACAAAGAAATTAAGTCCCTATATATAGTCTCCACAACTGCCCAGCAAAACAAGGAGGAGAGTCGAAGCCAACCTGATTTGAAGGAATACACTGAACGACATGTTGTTTATGACTACTTAGGTATTTTTGTTAGTGAATTGAAAAAACGGGATTACAGCGCCATCTATTATGCTAATCCCTCTATTCTAAAGAAACGACTTTGTTAGAATAAAATCTATCTAAGTGTTAACTCGGGTTATAAGCCAGCAATATCGAGTTTCATTTATATACGTTCAATAGTTTCAAAAAAAGATGCGATTACAGCGCCGTCTTTTTTACTATTTTCAACTATCCCACGAAAAAGACGTTATCTATCTATCAGATAGACAGACAAACAAAACTTCTAAAAATTGCATTTTCGGATTCTCCTGGTCCGAATTATCCTCCCTGATTTTATTCATATTTTTAAACGCATTGTACAAACTCGAACCATTTACAGATTTATTATAATATAATAGATAGATTATTAAAATGTATGTATAATATTCCTGCCTTGGGTTGTCTGGAAAAGGTCCTGTCTTTTTTAGCGACAAGACCACCTTTTGTACACAATTAGAATATTACTATTATAGTATAGTTCGTAAGTTTCTGTAATGGTATACAATAATGAGTTATCTATTTATAATTATATACATTTCAGGATGTTGGTTTTAACAAGAATAGTGTTTGCGGGGAAAACTGTTTAGTGAAATATAATTATTTCGATTGCCAAATGGACTCTGTTTAGCGTCATTCAAATAAAATCAAATCAATTTTGTTTGTCAATTGTAAAGTCATAATAGTTATAAGACAAGATAGATATAAAATAAATTCTAAAACCATGTTCATATAGATTTTGGGAGGGCATGAACCATTGTAACTCTTTTGGGATAGAAAATATTGGAAGGAAAGTTACGTATCTAAATTAGCAAACTATGAAACTCACAACTTGCCTTATACAAGTAAGTTAAACTCCACATATGCAGTAGATATGTCTTCAGATTTAAATTTTTATATATAAACAAGTTCCACTAGTTTACACTTTTGGAGATATACACATAGGTCAAAAATTAACGATTTATTCATATTAAGTTAAAGTGAGTTTGTAGACTTCACTATGAAACTCACAACTTGCCTTAAACAAGTAAGTTAAACTCCAAATATGGAGTATGTTCGTCTTCAAATTCAAATCTTTTTATATGAACTAAGTTCCACTGGATTACATTTTTGGACGTATACATATAACTAAAAAATTAACAGTGTTATTCATATTGAGTTAAAGTAAGTTTGTAGACTTCTCCAAGGTTCTGCTTCTGGTATGAATAAGACCGTAAGTCTACTTTCTGTATGTACACTGCAACGTGTTATCGCTGTTTAAGGAAAGAAGCGGCAAGAAACTTCCCAGATACATATATATTGTCTAGCTACTTGTACTTCATATTAATCTATCTCAGGCTAATCTATCTTTTTAATAATGAATTGGGGCATAATTATAATGATATTGTAATTAAAAAAAATGTATTATTTACTACTGATGCCTTCTTATAGACTGCAATAACAATGAGTTACGATCATTAGAAATTAGTATGCAAGTCGTAGAAATGTTTAGGCAACGCCGCGGGCTTGACCTAGTTCCAGTTACGTAATAATATGTAGCTGAACAATGGATTGATTTTAAAGATACAGTCACAATGGGCGTGGTAAATAACAACAACTGGAGACGCTGACACGCATACGTAGAAGAATTTTTCTGACTGAAGCCATAAAACCTCTAAAATTAAAATTTCACACTGCCCTGTAGGTAATAAATAATATAAAATAATCGGCAGACAAACACATATATAGTATATCCGCCGCAAATTAAGCAAGTTCGCTTGTGTTATGGGTAATATACAACGTACTACTCTGGGGCCGATCCTAGAGACCCAGACCATAGTAAATAACGGAGAAAATACGTTTCCGAAATTTACTATACCAGGAATCGAACCCGGAGCCTCTGCGTTGCAGTGAGGTAGGCCAGCAAAGGCTTAGCCCGCTCGACCACAGAGGCCGTCAGGTGATTCCTGTACAACATTTACAGGGCAGTATGAAATTTTATTCTTTGGAAAATAGAACATTTTCTTCAGAAACAAGCCTTCCCCTTGATTTGCCATTTGGGATTCCTTCACAAAAATTCATCCTGACCAGGCACACTATATTTCGGTATAATGATGCAGGTATGTTTATTTTTTCAAAATCAGCCGATTTGAGTCCTTAATTTTCGTCAAAAGCGGCCTCGAAACTCCTTTTAGTGTTTTTCGTTACTTAGCTTAGTTTAGGATTTGGCCCTGAATCCCTACTTGAAAAATTCAACATGTATATTTCCACATTACTACTTTCTAGCAAGCCAGCAAAACTGCGTTTACGTTACCATGATGATGACGTATTTGTTAGTAAATTACAACGGCGGCACCAAAATAATGCTACTGCAGCGCCATCTGTTTTACTATATTCGTCTACTCGACGGAAATATCGTCATTTATCGGAATAAACAATGTTGTAAATGTTGACTCGGGATATGAGCTAGCTCTGTGTCGAATTTCGTTAAAATCTACTCAGTAGTTTTTACTTGATGCTCTAACAAACAGGCTCACTCATGTTCGTGACTGAACGTATGACTCTAGCTGTGACCGCTTGGCCATTTCAACCTGCTCTTAACTTGATTGAAATGGTATTATCTTTTCGTCAATATTTGAGTACTTCCAAATACTTTGCAATTACCTACTTTAATTTCCTTTTTTTATATTGAACAAGTTCGCGTTTGACAAACATTGCGCCTGATGCCAGATGGAAATGCAGTCTAATATGGAGCAAGCGCAAGCGCTTACCTAGAAGATATACCTCTTTGCGTGAGACTTCCAGACAATAAAGTTATATGTTTCAGAAAAAACAGACAACGGTTAAAGACTTTTGTGCTGTTCTGTTCAACATCTCCTTATTGTTCAAAATCTATGTTGGGTGTTTCTCTTATGGATAGAGTTAGAAATGAGGATATCCGTAAAAGAACCAATGTAACCGACACAGCTCGTAAAATTAGCAAGTTTTGATGTATTTTATTTTTTTCATTTTCATTTACACTCAAACAGCGCTATCCTCGCATAATTCATGATTACAATAGCATGGTTCATAGAGTACATTACAACACAGTCAATACCCATAAGATATTTATTATAAGATATCCAACTAATGCAAATTCACGTAATGAGCAGTTAAAAAAAAGGCAATTTGTTGACATATATCGTTTAATGTTCTTTAGGCCTGTGATTTGAAGTTTCTGTTATTATTTCTATTTCATTCTATATATAGAATGAAATAAAAATATGGGATATATTCCATCTTCTATCATCGTTCTATGTATTACAGAAGTTAATTCTCATGTTGGATCTGACCGAATTCTAATCAGACGAAGCCGCGTAAGTGGTAGTGAATTCATATCCAAAACTCCATTCTCTAAAATATTCCTCAAGCTAAAAAGTTACCTTCATAATTACTACATTCATGTAATTACTTACATAATGCAGGTTATTATATACTGTAAATGGTAATTATGTATTACACTACAAAACAAATAAACGTGAGAACATAAATACCTTGTGTTAAGCTTCTAAATTCTATGGTCTTTATAGTTTCGTGAAGAATTAGTATTATTTTGACTATCGCACATTTTTGTACAGATAATAATTCTGTAGTCCGCGCTCAGAGAGCTTAGGGAAAGTTTCCATCTAGGCAACGTTGCAAGAACTTTCCTATAGAAGACAGTGACTTAGACTAGTTTTTCTACATATTTGCGTTGGAATAAAGGATATTTGACTATTTTTAGCCAATTATAATTCCAGTTTCATATACAAAATTAAAAAATTTAGTTATCTAGCCACAGATAAAGTAAACAGACAAAAAACAGATGCGAAGCTACAAAAAAATAAACACTAAAATTTAAATTAATTAATCTATAAAATCAATGTAACTATATAACAATATAGCTGTCTTACATTTGATTAAATAAATTAATTAATTAGATAATTTAAATAAAACTCATCAATGTAATTTTAAAAAGTAGTTTTTAAAATACGAACCTTCAAAACAAACATGGCGATGTATGGGGAAACGCGCGAAAACAAACGTCAAATTTTCTCGCTCACTTTTCGAATGGCGCGCACTACACTTCTGACACTGTTGTGGCGACCACTTGTATTTATAAAGTCGTGTTATTACGACAAAGCAGTATCATAGTTTGTAGTATAATATTGTTATGCGGGGCGCAGTGGAGCCCTAGCGTGGTTTTGTAATGATACACCCCCGGTCGCCATGTTTGCGGTTGCGTCCATTTTAAGTCCTATTGTGTGAGAAATTTCTCTTTTCAAATCAATCACAGAATAAAAATATAATATCGATTGTATTTAAATTCAATCGATTAGATTTTAGACAAAAATTGCTTTGCATTTGCAGTAAATTTTCTGTTATACGTTTATTTAGCTGAAAGTAAAGTAGGTAAGTTGTAGATAAAAAATATTTTTTGTTTTCTGTGTAGTCCAGGCCTAATTATAATTTTATGTATGCAATAACGTAGGTGGTGGTATTATTAGATTGAAAAACACAGAAATAAGACTTAGTTGTCAAATGATGTAAATATAAATATATAAAATAATTTTCTTAAAGTACCACAAACTTATTCATATTTAGTAGTAGTAGTAGTAGTACTATACGCCACGATAGCAGGCAAAGTAGTCTTAGTCCATACAGCCAATGCTGATGTATAAGTCTTCGTATAACTCAACTAACTGAAATCTTGGTCTTCAACAAGCCCATTCAACGGAGTTTTTGTGAAAAATCGAAAGGCCACAGCTGACTACACAGTTCACATTTCTCACAAAAACACATAATTACTTCTCTAAAACTATCAATATCCTACAACTACTGTTCATTTGAGAGTTATTTCACAATTTTTTAGACAGTAAAACTGTACAATACAACATCCCCTTTCAGTTCCTACCAAAAACTAGTAACTCAATATGAATAAGAGCGCCAGATCATAATTATAGCTTTTTATAATAAGTAAGTCAAAAGTCAAATAAAACAACAATTTCACGCGGCTGCGACTCGATAAACTTTGACATGTTTTACACGCATCTTTATAAAGTTTTCATACGCAATCAGCACGCGGTAAGTGTAAAGTATCCATATTAGACCAGAAAAACTCGCAAACACTTATGGAATCTCGCTATACACGATTAAATAAATCACAATCTTTTTGTTTCAAATTTTATTAAACGATGATTTATTAGAAAATAAGATATTACAAATATTCAACTGTTAAACCAGCATCTGATAAGAAAATGTTTATTACTAACGCATTCCATATACGACGATGTAATAATATGTTACGTCCACACATATATATACAGTCGACTCTCGATAATTTGAAACTCAAGGGACCAGAGATAAATTTCAAATTGTCAAGAGTTTAAAATAACAAGCGTTTACTTATGGAACTCATGGAAAGACATTTGTTCTTTCTTGGATTCGTTTTAATAGCACAAATCAAACATTAACATGACTAATTAACGCTTGAAAGAAGACTGGTATGCGAACTTACTCATATCTCATGTATGTAAACAAACGACAGGTATGTGCATGATGAAAGTTTCAAATTATAGTGAGTAGGAAAGCCCGGATTTCAAATTATCGCACTTTTGCGAGCAAGATAATATTCCTTCAACTTCAAATTTCCAAAGGGACCAATTAACATTGATTTTATTCAATTTATCGAGTATTTTTCAAGGGACAGGAAAAAAAATCAAATTATCTAGAAATTTAAATTAACGTGTGTAAAATTATCGAGAGTAGACTGTATTAATGTATGACCTTCGAAAAAACCACCATCAAAATAAAAAAAAAGAAAAGAACGAACGGGAAAACCCGCTTAATAATTAGAAGAGGAAAAATAGACTGCTTACTGACAGGAAAAAAGGAGATGTTGGTGAAATAAGCTATATGTTTCAAAAAACAATTGGAACAAATACCTTAAACAGCCCTTGACTTGTAACCGTAAAGGTTCAAACCCATTAATGAAATTTTTTTAAAAAGAGACCTTGACTGATTCTAACAGAAAACATACAACACGTAATAAATATTAAAACTAATTTAAATTTCAAAAAAATCGTATATTGTCAAGGCTTAACCTATATCGTCGAAGTACGGGCAAAGAAAGCATATAACATAATCAAACAATGTACGTAATTCAATCAGATTAGGTTCGAGTACCAGTTTGCCTACAGCGACATGGTCTAGATGAATCGAAGCAAGGCCAAGTGCGGCTTGTTTTCATGCAACTATTTTAGTCTAAGAGCCAACGTTATATTAGTGATGTTCGTAAAATTAAAAAATAGATATACAAATGTAATGAAATACAAAATAAATAAATAAATCGGCAGACAAACACACACACTGTATATCCCCAAATTAAGCAAGTTACGCTTGTGTTATGGGTAATATACAACGGAACACTCTGGGGCTGATCCCAGACACCCAGACCATAGCAAATAACGGAGAAAATACGTTTCCGAAATTTACTATGCCAGGAATCGAACCCTGAGCTTCTGCGTTGCAGTGAGGTAAGCCGGCAAAGACTTAGCCCGCTCAACCACAAAAAACATCGTAATAACGAATAAAAAAGTAGAATTAATAATAATGAGCCGTATTCCAAAAAGTAATAAAAATCTAAAACTAACTCTCACGACCAGATACAAAGACGAGTAAATAAGACGTAAATAAAAAATGTGTGTGTGTGTGTGTGTGTGCAGTTCACACGCAGTAGAAGTGAAACTTCAGAGATATACTCACAGATAATTATTCTCTAACTTTTATTAATATAAATATAATTTCTTTAGCCTGCATCCGTCAACATATTATTATTCAAAAATTTCAATGAAATTACACTTTAAGTCACTCGTATAAAGTTCAAAATTCAATGCACTATTACGCACAATTTCCTTTGACCTAGGTATAAAAGAACATCTTCTTTAAGAATATTTAGATAGACCTAAAATTAATTTGAAATCATTTAAGTTTTATTGAAATAAACTAAACTATACTATAAATAAAACTATACTTACAAAATAACATAAAGATGGGCGGGGAGCGTGCCCAAAATGCTGACCGCATTTCAGCGTTGGATTGCAATGCTTTATCGTTGCCCTAGGTGCAAGCCATTTAAATTGAAAATTAATACTATCAGGTAAAGAGAAATTTGTTTTATTTCGAATTAAATAAGATTGAATTTTATGTGTTTATCTCTTTTTAGTGTTACTTTTTCGTTTCATCGATTTTCAAATCACAACGATTCTAAAGAACTTTCACTTCACAAATGCATGAGTCTACTACAGCCCCGGCACGATTCTTGAACAGTCACCTTGGTCTACGCACAGGAAAATTCGTTTCTTTTAAATTATAGAGAAACCCAAACAACTGCTTATAAAAAAACCTTAACACAGTACCTGCATTAAACAAAAATAATCACATGTCTACAGCAACATGTACCAAATAAATCGAAGCAAGGCCAAGTGCGACTTATTTTCTTACAAGTCTTTAGTCTAGGGGCTGAGGGTAAATATTATGGTTATAATTTATAAAGGAATATTATTTATGATAATTTGGTTGATAAAATCGTAACTAAATACAAACTAACGTGAATTTGGTTGGATGTCTGTATTGATTTGTATGAAACAACGCTATACATTATGTTAATCTGCTAGCCCTACGTACAGCAATTATTATCCTGTTTTTCTTTATGTATATGTATGATATACAATTAATACTTCTTTATAGTCTCCTTTATACTATTTATATAAAATATGTATACGTGTCTTATTATATTTATCGTGAAATTTAGAACATAGTTACTTCAGATATTAGAAATAAATGTAGCATACTTTTGATCGCTCAATGCTAGAGTTCCTAGCAATGCTGCTATCCGTGCAAGAACGGAGAAAGAATATAATTTCCTGCGGCCGAGTGGCTTGTAAAGCTGTATCTACAAGATAACATAAATCTATTAATAAAAAGTTATCACCAAATTGCTGTGTATATTCAAATTTACCCACAAGGAATATTTGAATATACCTATACATAGTATGTAAATAAGAACAATATCATGTATACTGACTCCTAGCCTATCAGCACTTATCCATGCGCAAGCGCCAGGCAAGTTGACAAGACGCAATAAATAAAGTTCCATCTTTGTATATCGAATGAAGGGATAGCTTTTTGCAATACAAAGAGCAACAGAGATAATATCAAACTTGCAATTTTTTCTCTTTAAAATACAATAAAGGAAGCGAAATATACTCACGTACGTGTCTCTTGCAATATAAATAATTTGTCAACATATTTGCTCAAAATATGCATAAACGAAGTTTGTAATGTTTACTTTGTTGGAAATAGTTCTTATGCTTAGAAAATACTGTATATTTTTCACTGTGATTCTGTAATAGGGGAGCGGACAGTGAAATCCATTAAGATACTTTTATAATTTTACAAGATGTCGTAGCCTTATATATTTTGTACGAGCGTACATACGATGCCATAAGCATGTACAAGTCTAACATCGCATTAATTATATTGTTTAAATAGTAAAAATAATTATTTATATAGTAATATTTACAAGTCATATGTTAAGATGTCATTTTGACGCCTGCTATGTTACAGGTGAGTAATGTAAGAATTTATTGTAATAAATTGTGTCCGCATCCCTATTATATATTTTGTTGTACAATAAAGTGTTATCTATCTTAATATTAGGTTTGATTTGATGTATTAAATAAGAGCTATTCTTTGATATTGTTTCTTTATTTTCATGATTATACAGGCTGGTTTACATATATTGCTAGAGATTTATTGCGAGTTCCTATATCTTACCGACCGTTAATTTGCCTTACTATCGCTAATGTCAAAATCAAACCGATGGTAAGGCAACTATATGAATAGTAAGATATAGGAACCAGCCATTAAGGAAGTGTACATAATATTAAACTAGATACCAATGTAAAGGGAGTGAGTTATCAAGCTTGTAGACACCTGCATCCTGGAGTGGAGATTTTGTTTCAGAGAGCACAAACTACTTTCTTTCTACTTCCCACAATTTGCGCACTCATACGTATCGTAAACTCACTACGCCTGCACACACTTCATCCTTTTATGATAACGCTTTTACAGTGCAGGCTGTCAAACTTTGGAACGCCCTGCCTCTTACTGTCAGAGAGGTCAAACCATTGCCTACGTTTAAGAACGCACTCAGAAAACACTATTTTCTTAAATAATCATGCCTAGTTCTTGTGCTATAGACTAACTAATATATATCTTCTAAAGTTTGTATGTACTTAATTTATAAAATATGTACCTAGTTTAAGTATGTCTGTTTAAGTTCTACCTAATGATCTACACCACCTACATCGCCAGATTAGGTTAAATTATTCCTTAAGTTAGTTTGCCTGGAAGAGACTGCTTTACGCGATAAGACCGCCTATTATTTCTACAATATAATGTTATCTGTCTATCAAAAATAACGAGTACCATAAGGGTGGAGAGCTTTAGCATGTCAAGCAAAGCGTACAACGCAATCAGTTAAAGACTCCACATCAGCGTCATGAGTGCATCAAATATCTTCTTCCTGTTCAACGTTGCCCTGCTACCCAGCCTTACATCAAGGGAGCCCCAGACTGAATCGGTCATATCCTCAAGCGAGCTTCAGTCAAAACCTATTTCAAGCCGGACAAGAAGATTATCCAGTTTCTGGGCAGTGAGTTATATTTAATCTCTCTCTTCTCTTTCACCTACTCACAATTATTTGGGGTCGGCACAATATGTCTTCTCCTTCCACCCTCCTCTGTTCCGACATACGTCCTCTGTCACCACAAATCATCATATCATCCTTCATACAATCCTGAGGTACCTAACTAACAACTCAAATACTACGTGCTCATTAACAGAGTTTATAATTATAGTGTTATAATGTAATAATGAGATCATAAAGTAGGCGCTTATCGTAACCAAGGTCGGCAACTAAGCATCCGTAGTTTTTTTTTATTACAACAATCCATCTGTCGTAAATGTTTTTGGCGTAAAGTTTTAAATCATTCGCAAGAGGATGTATTGTTCTACCGGAATCTTTGTTTTGTTTGTTCCGTTTAATTTAATTTTTGAATCATTAAACTGGAATGTGTAGTTGAGAAAGGTGAACATTTTCGATACCTACCTTTTTGCTTTTAATCAAGGTTCTAAGGGCGCAAAAGTAGTTCACGATATTCATGCTGTTTGTGTATATAGATTTGGTGGTATAGATAAAATAAGTCCTCATGATAAGTATAACAAATTCAGAAATGAAAATAAAGAGAGAGAAAGTAGCCGAGAGCTGTATGATGTTTTAACAAAACACGAATTTTTTTATTGCTGGAGTTCAGCAAACAGGCAGACGGCCCACTTGATGGAAAGCGGTTGCCATCGGTTATGAACATTCGTAATACCAAAGGTGCTACCAAAGTGCTACCGCTCTCTAAACGGAAACTGGAACCTGACCACTAATGCCGGAACACAACTCAAGCTTGTTATGGCGGCGTACGACCAGGGATGGTAGCCATCCAGACGGACAAATGCCCTACCACTTGGCTGTTGGTTGTTTTGTCGCCTAAAATTTGTCAAAATATAACGGAGATTGTCAAGTAGATATGCTGCCGCTATGAATCATACGGTGACGCGACCCGAAGGCGGGCGGGTGACACACGTGAGACTAGACGTCGTTGACAGTTACGTCCTTATTGCGAGTTTTCAGAACAAAAACAAAACAAAATCGGATGCAATTACAAGTATCACATATATGTATAAGTAGATGAATATGGTATTAATCAAATAAGTAAAATTTTATTACGTGCGTACACGCAGTAATCGTTGCAAGGTTAGTGAGAGTTCCGCATTTCGCTATCAACCGCAGATGAATCATATCGATTTACTATAATTGTAATGTACAGTCGCGGAATTAAAAAGTTCGCCAGTTTCATATTGATTCATTTAACGGTTCGCGAGCATATTTTTCTTCAAAGTAAGTCACAGAACAGACTGTTCCATAGAAAATTATATTTAACTGTTTGATATTAAAGTTTAAAATTACTTAAATCAAAGTTGTTTGATTTTCAATCTTGTCTAAGAAGATTGTTTAGAGATGTAAAACCTTTTCATTGATTTTAATATTTATGTTAAGCATAGTGATTATATATCCTCTTTGTTTCTTATTGTTAATTCCAGCATCTGTCATTACCAACATTAGAATGTTATTTTTTCACATTTCTATCTATACATACAAAGAAATAAAATTAAGTGTCTGTTTGTAACGTCAGAACAACAGATTCTTATTAAATGCATATGAAAGTATATACGGTATCAATATAAAAAAATATACACAATAAATACATATAAAATACAACATAAAAAAATCGACGGGAGATTCACTGGCAGATAGCTGGTGTTATAAGTTCCACGCGGATGAAGTCATAGGCACAGCTAGTATTTTATAAACATAACATTTATTAAAATGTAGACAGTACTGTTTCTTGTAATCGAGCAAGCAAAAGTCGACTTTAAGATGACGAACATTTTAATTACGTGAGTGTACATTAATTCAGGGTGCAAAAGGGCCACCGACCATAGCCACTGGCGGCCAGCGACAAGCTTTTTCAAAAAACTTTGTAGGGACTCGCCGCCGCCGGTGGCTATGGTCGGTAGCTCGTTTGCGCGCAGCGTAAGATTGGTCTCAACCCATGAAAAATCCACTAAATGCGTGTCGAATCACGCTATGCAGGGTTCCGTAGAGGTCTCCAGGGTCAACATTCCTGGCTTGCGGTTTCCTCCTTCTGCGAATCCATCATGTCACAGAAGGAGGCCGCTGAAAGAGCGAGGGAGGAGGACGCGTACGCTACGCGCATCTCCTCCTCCCATAGTTACCGTCACAGGGGGCCGCTGTCACGGGGGTGACAGCGGACTTCCGCCCCTGCTGTACGAAGTGGGTCACTCTGCTCCCCAGGGTGGCCCAATTACAGAGCGTAGGGGCGTCATGGTACAGTTACTCTGTACGAGATCCCGTGACGTCCCGTAAAAGCGCTATAAATGGGCCGCAGGTTTAGGTTTAGTGGGTAGTTTGGCGGCCGTTTCTCGCGACAGCTTCGTTGTAGAAGCGAGCGTGGAGAACCGGTCGCTGAGAGTCCCACACACCCTCGATGCAGGCCTTATTCCTGCATTTTGGCCCTTCCCCCGAAGGACCCGAGGATGGTGTCCAAACACAATCACCCTGCGTTATCAAAAAAAAGGGTTCCGTAAAGGTGGTTAAGTTTCATTATTTTTCTCATTTAGCTGCTAAACCCTAAAAAAGCATCTAACCGAAAATACCCCATATTAAAAAAAAAATTGCAGATGTGCAGTGTCTTGTCACAATCATACACTAATATATCTAATCATTAACGGCCTTATTTTTAACGCTATACATCAGACACATTTGGTAACAGTCACTAATTATAACATTATCCCAGATGGAGCAGTTACATTATAAGCCTTCGTCGGTCGCATATAGCGTCACGCCACACGCAGCCTCCGGCGTTTGTAACAGACCGGCGCCTTAGTATTCTTCTTTCATGCTACGTATATGGCTGATTGTGGGAATCAGTCAAATGTATAATATAATATAATTTATTTTGGATTAATGTTTGTTCCTTATTATTTATCTGATTGACGTCAAATTAAATTAAAAAATAAAAATAATACATAATTACCGTTACTACGTAATTATAATAGTTATGTTCTTTCCTGCTTGAAAACCTTGGAAATTGACCGACTGAAGTTTGATATTTGTTTATTTTTCGGTAATGGAGAACGTAACTGTTTGTATTTTATACGTACAGAAGAGTAGTAGTAGTTTTCGCCACAATAGTAGGCAAAGGAACCTACCTTACTGCCGTGCAGGACTAAAGAAAGAATACAATTTATAGCAACCGGGCGGCCTGGCGTAAGAGGCGACAAAACAACCACAGCCGGGTGGTAAGGCATTTGCCCGTCTAGAGATGGTTACCACCCTTGGTCAGAGTATGTCGCGATAATCAACCTGAGTTGTGTTTCGGCATTAGTGGCCATGTTCCAGTTTTCCTTTAAAGAGCGGCAGCACATTGGTAAATCAAATCAAAAAATTACCGCACTTTAAACCGTTAAAATGCAATTTTATTAAATCAAATCAAATCATTTATTTGCTTAAAAATATGGTAAATAAAATCATTAAATGACAATATGTTATTTTATGTTTCACATGTTTTGGCCCTTTCAGGCATGCATATAATAATTAAAAGTTGAAAATATTGACATGTATGTAAATATGTCAAGTACATACTTATTCTATATAAAATAAGATGTCAAAAATTTAAAAATTAAATGTTAGAATAATATGTTAAAGTATATATTGTTATGACCTACACGCCGACAAAAGTAGATTCACACCTGCATGCCATAAAAGCACACTTTATTACCTTTCCGCATTTGGACTTCTTTTGTTTACTTTGTGTTTAAAATTTGTAATTAGAAAACAACCTTTATCCTCTTTCTACCATGGTACCATCGCCATCGGTTGGGAGTTCATCCCCTCTCCCTTAAGCCGCTTCGCTCATGTACTCAACGGTTCTGTAGAACATTTCTCTTGCGTACCGTGGGGATTTGGAATGAGCTCCAAGTCGAGGCTTTCCTACAGCGCTACGATATGGAGTTTTTCAAAAAGGGTGTCATAAAATTTCTTCGAGACTGGCAACGCGTTTGTAGCACAGCACTTCTGTCTGCTGTACTCCAGCTATAAAAAAAAAAAGTATAGTAGGTAGGCAGCACCTTGGTGTTACTGGTACCGCCAAGTAACCTTCTTTCGGCCTATACAAACTTTTCTTCTATTCATTTAAATTCTTCCTTTAAATCTGACGGCGTGTTCCCTTTTCCGCACGCACTTCAATAAGTAATTCATCGTCATGTCATCATAATAAAACAAATTAAACATCTCTCCGTTTTGTAAATACAAAATATAATAAACATATATAATATAAAATACAATAAATACATACGTTGTAAATATATATAAGAAAAATAATTCCCCTGTAACAAAAATAAATATTATAAATTACTATTCAATATTTAATACAACTACAATTACTCCACTCCGCAATATCTTATCAAGTATAATAAAAATGTATACATACACAAAATAATATACTTTAAACCACGTTTCGCCATTAACAGCGAGATAAAAGACAAAAAGGGTTTTTAGATCGTTTTTTCAGCCGTTGTTACAGTAATTTACACATTTTATTGCGGTGAAAAAAATATAATAGGTTGGGGAAAAGTCTTTTCGCATATAGTATGTATGAACTTGTAATAAGATCTTTTTGGCTATACCATTTGTATCTGGCTGGTTTTGGTATCTTTAAAAAGTTTTAATTTTAAAGAAGACAATTCCAAATTCAAATTAGGAAAATGTGTGATTTTCATTTGTTTTTCTTATTGTTAAAATGAGTGAATCTGATGAAGAAATTCGATACATTTTAAAATTTTACTACAAAAAAGGTAAAAATGCAACACAAGCCGCGAAAAAAATTTGTGATGTTTATGGACCTAATTCAGTATCTGTGAGAGTAGCGCAAATTTGATTTAAGCGTTTTCAATCAGGATATTTTGATATCAAAAGTGGATCACGTACGACAAGAACGTGCGAAAAAGATCGTGGTCAAAGGCCGGTCAGGCTTCACAGACTGTGGCGAAACCCGGGTTAACTCGCAACAAGGTGATGTTGTGTGTATGGTGGGATTGGAAGGGCATTATTCATTATGAGCTGTTACCGCCAGGTAGGACCATCGATTCTGAACTGTACAGCGAACAACTGATGAGATTAAAGCAAAGAGTTGAGAGAAAGCGGCCGGAATTAATCAACAGAACGGGTGTGGTTTTTCACCATGATAACGCTAAACCTCACACATGTTTAGCCACTCAGCAAAAATTACGAGAGTTTGGCTGAGAGGTGTTAATGCATCCGCCGTATAGTCCTGACCTTGCACCTTCAGATTTTCACCTGTTTCGGTCTCTGTAGAATCCCTTCGGCAGTGTCAGGTTAACATCACGAGAGGACTGCCAAAACCACTTGTCGCAGTTTTTTGATCAGAAGCCCCAAAATTCCAAATTTTTTATAGCAATGGGATCACGTCCCTACCCACAAGATGGCAAAAAGTTATCCAACAAAATGGCACCTACATACTTTAGTCAAATGTAAATAAACTTTATAAAAAAACCTTTTGAATTTTTATATAAAATGCGAAGAAACTTTTTCCCAAACCTAATATTTTAATCTTGATCATATTTCTGAGGTAAACCCTGTACTCAAAACGCATTTTCGATAAATTTTCTCGATAGAAAATAATTGCAAAGTGACATCGTGTTCTTCAATCTTTAATATTGTTATTACTGTTAATCGTACATCGCTAAAATAAATAACAGTAACATATCATATTATAAGAAATATAATCATTATAGTTCTTTTATTCGGTTACTTAGCGATTTTGGAAGTAATTAATTATTTTATGATAAATGGCTTCAAAAATCACGCCTGCCGGTCCCAATGTATGGAATTTATCAATACGCCCGAGGGCTTCGTGCTTAGTGGACGCGCCGCTTTACTAGCTCTGGTACCGAAAATAATATTAAACAAATGAAGGAGCAATAATAATAAGAATTTTGACGCGATCGCGCTATGTTTAATTGGCGTATACGGTATCGAGGTCTGGACTAAATCACAGGCTGTGGGTTCGAAACCTACTAGCTTTATTTGTTCTAGTAGAATTTTTTATTTTTATATCAAAGTTGATAAAATGGTCTTTTTCTCTTAAATAATTTTATAAAATGCAATAAAAATACTATACTATATTTTTATATTTCATTTCATCTGGACTTTTTACTATTAACAATAAAATGTATTTAAATCAATCTTACCGGTAACATTAAAATTCGAAAGCGCCATCTATGTTTCTCAATAAAAAATGGTCTTGACACGTGGATAATTAGAATTATGAAATACAAAAAATTCATTCGTCTGGCAAATGTTATAGTGGTGGAGTGGGTTGTTACTAGTACAGGGGAGATCAGAGTTCATGGTTCAATTCAGAGTGCTCGTTTCGTTAAACCATCCGGGAACCCGCTCAAACACAGGAAAACATAATCATCAAAAACGGTCCAGGTGATTTAAAGTATTCTAGAACCCGATCTCAGCGCAACCTACCGGTTCTGATTGTGAATCTAAACCATTCGGGAACCCACTCAAACACAAAAACAAAATCACCAAAATCGGTCTAAGTGAATAGGAGGATTCTAGAACCCGATTTCAGCGCCACCTACCGGTTCCAATTGTAAATCTAAACCATCCGGGGACCTGAGTGGGTGGGTCCCACAACACACAAAACAAATTTCATCAAAATCGGTTAAGTTGTTCTCAAGTTATGCGCGTACATACTTATCTACGATTCATTAATATATATATATATATATATATATATATATATATATATATATATATATGTAACAAAGATTTTTTTTTCTATTGCAAATAACATTTATAAGTTTTACAGTGTGTTAGTTCAATACATAAATATAAAACAATTTAAAATATAAAAAGCTTATTCGAACTGGTCTCCATTGGCTGCAATGCAGTCCTTTAAACGTTGATGCCAGTTATCAATAGAAGCACGCACTCTTTCCATGGGAAAATTCTTCACTGCCAATCGTATGGATTGTTTTAGGGACTCCAAATTATCATGGCATTTAGAGCAAGCCGTGCTCTAAAACTGACCATAAATCATAATCCAGCGGATTAAGATCGGGACTAGACGACGGCCAGTCTTCAGCTCTGATGAAGTCCGAAACGTTCGTTTCCAACCAAGACTGCGTGGACCGAGCTTTATGACCCGGCAACGAGTCTTGCTGGACCATTCTTAGTTATTGAACATGGGGCTTAACTACCTTCTCAAGAATGGTATCTTGATACACTTGTGCCGATGTTTAGATACCTTTTCCACAAAAATATAGCTCAGTCACTCTTTCATAGCTAACACCCCACCAAACCATCACTGAAGACGGATAATGCCCACGTTGCACTCTGTCGACTAATTGAGAAGCTTCCTTAGAGCTTTGAGCATAAATACGGTCATTTTGTTTGTTAAAATGTTGCTCAATTGTAAAAAATTCTCATTCGTAAAGAAAATTTTTCTGTGACCTCCCTTTGCGTACCGCTTCAGTAGTTGTTCCGATTTTACCACCCTATTTTTTTTTAACTTATGAGTTAAGAAATGACCAGTGCGTCTTTTATAGGCTGCAAGTACTAAGTCATCTTTTAAAATACGCGACATGGTTCTAGGTGATATCTTCATCTCCCGAGATAAAATCTTTTGCTTTCTGACAGGATTTCTTCGAATTCTTTCCCTTACTGCTTCGACCACCTTTTTCGTACTAACACTACGTGGACAGCCAGATCTTTTTCTGTCACACACAGAGGAGGTCTCATTATACCTATTAATAGCCCGGTACACAAACATTTGACTAATACCAAGCGTATGGAGTGTTTTAAAAATTGCATTTGGCTCCATACCTACTTTATGCAATCACAGCGATTCGGCTCTCTTTATCGCCCCACTCCATTTTAACATCGCAAAATGTTGTACAATGTATTGGCGCCCAAATGAGAAAACACAATGAACAATCATATAAAAATGATTGATTCCAAATTCAAATGTAATATTTTGTTTCTTTTTAATCGTAACAGTATTTATGGCCAGACTAAGTATATATATATATATATATATATATATATATATATATATATATAATGAAAATGGCCTTCCTTTGAGGCTCAATCACGCCTAAACCACTGATCGTATCGACATGAAACTACCACCATTCGATGCGAAATTTTTCCTAGATGGTTTATGGCTATTTATTTTTCGAATTCTGACGTTCCTTCATTTTTTTTATTGCTGTTTTACTTTCATGAACATTTATCCCGCTAATAAGAACAAAAGACAAGCGTTTTCTCTTGATTCTTTTGTTTTCATGGATTTCAACGGAGTTTACTAAACGGATTAAGTTCTTTTACATTCAGCTAAGAATCTACTTACAAACTTCCACGCATCCACCCACCAACTCCCACGCACCCCTGCACACCCATTCTCATTTTTTGATAAAAATAAAATGCCGTATCTATGATCGAGTATCACTTGAGAACGGCTGGACCGATTAGGTTAATTTTTTTTGTTGTCTTCAGAATTGTCAGGAGAAGGTTTATATGTAAGAAAATTTTAAAAAGGTCTGCTAAAACGTTAAAAATTTCGATGATAATCGAAGTATTCCAATTTCTTTAGTTACTCATCACGAAATCTCGGGAACTATAGGACTTAGAAATGTGAAACTTGGTAGGAATATTACTTTCGTTGTGTAGAGGTCAACTAAAAACGGATTTTAAGAAATTCATCCCCAAAAGGAGATTGCGGGGGCGTTAACAATGAACAATTCCCGTTTTTAAACTATAGCTCCTATAAATTCCAAATTTGGTAGGAATCTTCTGTAAGAGATGTAGAAATAGTCTATGAACGAATTTTACGGTAGCTCACCCCACAGGGGGTTGCGGGGGTGGTTTAACAATGAATTTTTTATTTTTAAGCCGTAGCTCCTACAGACTCCAAATTTAGCTAGAGTCGTCTATATGTGATGCAGAAATGATTTAAGAGCGGATTTTACAACAGCCCACCGCCGAAAAAGATTGCGGTAGTGGGTGTTAAAATGTGAAATTTCTATTTCCAAACTGTAACCTCTATAGACTCTAAATTTGGTAGTAACCTTTATTTGTCATGCAGAAATCATCTCAAATAGGATTTTACGGAATTCTATTTCCAATAGGGACTGCGGGGGTGGGTGTGAGAATGTTAAATTTATGTTTCCAAACTGTAACTTCTACAGACTCCAAATGATTATTTTTTTACTGTTCAAATAGAAAAGGTTAAAGTATTTTTTTTTTAATTTAATTAATTTCATTTGTTTTTATATAACCTAATTAATCTTATGATAAAACGTCAGTTCATAAGCGGTTGAGAAGTGAAATAAAAATGTCAGACAGAGAAAGTATTGAAAGTTTATGTTTGTGTGCTGACTATGTGTTTGGTTCTAAAAACTGGTCTCATAAGATAAAAGCTCAAACTTTAGGTAAGTAATGATTTGTAAAATATATTGATATATAATTAAATTGTAAATTACAATTTTTTATTAATAATTCGACATTAACTATCAAAAGAATCAAGAAAGTCTTATATTGGATGTTTCACAAGAGTCCGAATCACTTTAAGTGACAGAAGATTCCATGAAGGGATTTGTTGCTTTGAAGAGTACGATAATATAAGTGAATTTTCCTTTGCAGAGATTAGAGAGGTAAATGTCCATAAAAAAATAAAATAAAGTGATGATAAAGTTTAAGAGTTAATTATAAATGTAATAAAAATTATTTAAATTTATCTAGAAATCGTTAATTGACGGAATTTACAACACTTTATTATACTTTCAAGAAATACGAACTTACTTTGAGAGAAAAGAACAAGAACGAATGATGCGTTTGGTTAGACAGGCTAAACAACAGCAGGAGTGGAAATTAAAAGTAATTTTATATTTGTTGATTGAGATACTTATATAAAACATAATAAATAAATTCAATTTTAATACAACCCCATCAGATGAAAAAAACATCGCGACGGAATTAACTGAGATAGAAGACGAAGAAGTCATAGAAGGAAGAGTAGGTGAAGAAGTGGATAAGGAGAAGAACGAAGGAACAAGGGAAAAAAGGAGAAGATTGAAAAAATAAAGGAAGAAAAACGATTAAAAAAATAAAGAAGGAAGTTAGAAAATGTCCAGAACATAATATTATTGATCTACATTGACCTACATTTAGCTCTAAATTTCGGTTCATTTTCAAGCTACCTTCTTTATTTTTAAAAAAATATTAATGTTTATTATTGTAATTGTAATAAGATTATTTAATATAAGTGCGGCAGTGATAGCTATGCAGCTGGCGTATGATTCGGTTGATCACCTAATCTATGCAGCTTTTAGAGTGGTTAGTACTTTGATGGGTGATCTTCTTAAGAATACGATTGGCCTGCATGAACATCATTGTTGTTAGGTATAAGTTAAAGGCTCATTGATCACTACAATGCAGAATTTTAGTGATTAATGAAAATTTGCCTATCACCGATTGTACTGGCGTGAGTTTTCTCTGTGGTTTCCTCATGTCACTGTGTTCCGCCGAGTAATGGGACACAGGGTAGATACGGTACAATAAAGCACATGTCGGTCCACAGCCGCAAAATATATATACATACAAATAAGTAAATAAATTTTGTTTGTCATTGATAAATAATTAATACCGTAATTAATTTATAAAAAAAAGTTTATTAATATATTAACACATAATATTTAATCTTCATCTTCATCTTGTGGATTGCAAGAATTGGTAACTCTTCAACTACGAATTCGTTCGAGAAAGTGATTTGATCGAAGAATATTCTAAATTTTGAGTCGGATAGAAATTGATCATTGATAGTTGGGAAGTGACAAACAAAATCCGCAGCATTTGAGATCGTCACAATCTATATTAATGATCAATTTTTTTTATATAAATTCAAAATGGATGCGATTAAATTGAGAAGAAAAAAATAATTTAAATGACGGTAGAACTTTGCTTAGACATTACTTGATTTTTGTTTATTCTTAAACAATGACGAAGTGGAGCATTTTCAACTGCAAACAGATAATTATATGAACGCATTCCCGTTAAAATAAAAACGTAGTAATTTCTTCCTCCATAAGTTTGAAAACCATATATTTCTTCTACATAATCACGAAAACTGAATCGATAAATGTAAATTTACGTAATGTGTCTATCGTTATCTATTTAATTATTTTTATACCTGTTATTTCTTCTATAAAAGTATCCGTCGTTTGGATGAATAATAATAAATGAGTCCCTGATTAAGTTTACGACGTTATCATGGTTATTCATCTTTCATAAGTTATATCAATCTGTCATTTAATAGATAGTCTTTTGTTTTATCATTTGTTTTCTTTGGTTATGTTAGTCTGTTATTTAATCGATCGTCTTTTTTTAAAAACAAAAATAACATAATATTATTTTAAGGTTAGTTGAATGAAGAAGAAGTTTATAATCAGTTCATAAAGAAGATACGTATATTCATTATATTTTTAGTTATAATATTTATTTATCTTTTAATAAGATATATATTAACTTATCATTTGTGATAATAAGTGTATTTATAAATCGAATATTAAATATTTATAAATTATGTAAAAATAGTAAAATTATGGCGAAAAAAAGAAAAGCTCAAATTGGCCGATCGACACGTAGAACGAAGAGACAATAAATAGTACGTTCACAACAATTTGTCGATTAAGCAATTGACGAAAATATTGTCAACGACAACGATATAAATAATGAAGAAATTAGAGAAAATAATATCAATGACAACGATGATATTAATAGTGAAGATAATAATGATATTGATAATAATAATAATACGAAATTGCCCGTCATAATAACATACCGTCAACATAAATTTTCCTCACTAGACGCTGCATTCACTTGGTTTAGACCCGTGGATGTGGTTCAAACTAGCCAAAGTGCTAAGAAAAGATTACCTTTCCAAAATAATAATAATAAGCCCCCTAATACAACCACACGTCCTGATTGAAAACCTAATTAAGTAGGAGGCGGACACACGAATGAGAAATTACTGGCATGGCTAACGTGGCTCTGGAAACCTATCAAAAATGGAGCTACGATCTAAACGTAAACGTATAGGACCGCTGCCCGGGGCCGATCGCCGGGGCACACCTGGAGCTGACGCTGGGTGTTTCAGCATGCGAATTGTCAACGGTGAGGAATTGAACAGGCGGGCTCCCACCGACAAAGATGCTACAGCCGAAATCTGTGACGATGGTGATAGTTTAACAGTCAGAACAAACACTCCAATAGAACCATATAGCCCAAGTACTGTATCGTACACACCCTCCAGATCATCTTCACCTTCCGTATCATCGTCACCCCAAACACTCTCTTTTAACCCAGATCCACCCATACCAGTCTTGAATGTTGCACGGGAGGCAAGTTCCTTCTTACCCGTGTCCACCAAGGCTGGGAAATCACGAGTACGCATGAAATGGAGCAAAGATGTGAATACATTTATCATGCGTACTTATTTTCACATAACCAAATTAGAGACCGACATGACCACATATAGGCAACAATTACATCAACTTTTTTCCCAACAACATCCGGAAGGAACCGTTTCAGAACAAAGAATATTAATAATTAAAAAAAGGTTAAATAAATCTATGTCATTCGCCTGGCAAACTAATCCGTTTCACAATTCGATGAGATAGAGTGAATATGTACATGACATGTTGATAAAGAAGAAATAACGTTTACTAATACTTAGTTATACGTTTATAATGTTCGTTGCAACGATAAACATGAAGTTAATAAATAAACAAAAAAAATCGAATGGTTACTAGGTTCATTGTTTTTTGCTATTAAAAAAAAATAAGCAAATAAACATTTAGACCATTCATCTGTCATCAACGTTACTATCAACATCAACGCTACTATCAACATCAACTTCATGAACTTTCAACGGCCACCATTTTTCCGGCAAGGGCGTCGTTATGAGTATGTCTTTTTTATAATTTTTAATTTAATTTAAAATCTTTTTTGTTTATTTTATAAATTATTGATTATTTTTTTTTCAGATTCACTGGGTACGTTCAGGAGCTTTGCGGGTACCGTGAATTACTCTTTACCGACAATTTTTCATTTGGTATCCGTGATCGGTCTGGGGATCATGTTATAATGATTGTCGATAATCAACATGAGCTTGAGTCGATTATCGAAAAGGTTGTGGTTAAACGTATTGGTCCGCAGTGGTTATACGTTTAACCATTTCCATTAAAACATTTTATGATATTTCTTTTTCAAATATCATATCGCGTTACAGATGCCATCTGGAACTTAATATAATAATTTTTTTTTTTTACTTTTTGAAGGTGCTGATGGTTCGCGTGGTCTGCCAGTATGGGCGGAGCTTTGATGTCGGTCAAAATTACTCGCCGTTGAATTTCGAGTTTTTAGTTTCAACTTCGTTATGTTAACGAGTATGTTTTACGTCCCGGCAAACAACTTACGAGCGACGAGTCGTCGAATGTGAGATGGAGGAAGATTAATACTCATTTCTCCATGAATCGGACCATTTCTATTCACTAATTTCTCCATTTATTCTTTGTTTTGTTGTTCATCAACATTTATTTTTATTATAATAATAATAATAATAATTTATTACATCAATAAATTTTATTTTAAGTGAATTTGACTCTTCTTTGAAAAATATTTTAAATTTCAGAAAAAAAAATTAACAAAAAAAGCAAAAAAAAAATATGAATAAAAAAAAAATTATGAATAAAATTTAATTTATTTCCTTTGAAAATTCGCCCAGCGAAGCGGGCGGGGACGGCTAGTATATATATATACACATAATAATATATAGAATAGAAGATATATAGATAGAAGATTGTTATGCTTTCCAGGTGGTAGGGCATTTGCCCGACTGGACTGGCTACCACCCCTGGTCTAAAGTACGTCGCCATAACAACCTTGAGTTGTGTTCTGGCATTAGTGACAAGGTTCCAGCCTCCCTTAAGGGATCAGCAGCGCATTTGTAGCACCTTTGGTGTTGCAAATGTCCATAGGCGATGGTAACCGCTTTCCATCAAGCGGGCCGTCTGCTGTCTGTAGAACTCCTGAAAAAAAAAATATGTGTATGTTTATTTAATTTGAAATTATTTATATTTTTCTTTAAATACTATATACCCAAAAAAATTTTTTTTTTTTAATGGATGCCCACCGGCAATGGGGTCTAGGGTCCACGCTACCTGTTGGTCAAGGTTCCAGAGATAGGAAAGAACTTCCTCACAATAAGGGCCATATTCATCAGAACTACCTTCTGTATATGACCCTTCACCCAAATACCAAGACAGAACCATTATTATTATCATATCTGCAGACTCGAAGTCCGTACTTTTTTAAAACTACATTGAATATATTTTATTTAAAGTGATTCCTTACACTCTAACTTGTTTTTTGCTCTATTATTATAAGGTTTGATCTTTGCATGTTCTGGTGTTAGTAACATTCTCACTTAAATTAGGTTGATACTCGTAAATGCTTTATTATATCAACTTACTTCAATACCTTTTATTCTCATGCACCGCACGTGCCGGCCTTAAACGCAAATCAGCAATGTCACAAAAGTAATTACTGAAAAATAGCATGTACATTCCTTGACTTATAGTAAAATAACGTGATTTTCCTCTTCTGAGATCCATAGTACTAGAAAGGTGATTTAGGTGCATTTGTGATCATTATCCGAATTAACTATAGTCCTTGTGATTCACGAAAGCGAGCAGACTTTACTTGTGCTAAACACATTTATTTCTATATATATATATATATATATAAATCAATTGCTGTTCGTTAGTCTCGCTAAAACTCGAGAACGGCTGGACTGATTTGGCTAATTTTGGTTTTGAGATATTTATGGAAGTCTAGGGAAGGTTTAAAATGTGAGTAAATGTAAAAAAATGCTTGGAATATAGTAAAAACAATAATTTCGCTTTCCCTTAGAAACTTCATACCTGTAAAACATTTGATGTTCGTCCTGTCGTTTAGAAATCAATTAAATTTAAAAGTCGTTCAGAAATCAAATTAAATTTAAAAGTGAAGGTTTATTTTCTTTTTTTTTTGTTTTGAATGTCAAACGTTTGATGTTCGCCCCGTCGTTCAGAAATCAACGTTTTTTATTTATTTATTCCGAGGCAGTACGAAGTTTGCCGGGTCAGCTAGTATATGACAAAAGTAACGTATATAATAACTAGTACAGAACATGTTTAAAATAGCTCGTGTAATTATCACTGTTAAATACTTACAAACTTAAGGATTTATAATTTGAAATAAAACTCGTAACACAAAGCTGTGGCAGAACAAACTCTATATTATAGAACTGTCATGTAGGCAGGATCAAAATTTTTAAAATGTATGAGAATAAGTCAACTTTATGCGGATTTCAAAACGTCTAACGCCATCTAGTTACTTTTGAATGAAACTAATCAGTGA
This sequence comes from Dendrolimus houi, assembly GCA_039645545.1. Lineage (NCBI taxonomy): Eukaryota > Metazoa > Arthropoda > Insecta > Lepidoptera > Lasiocampidae > Dendrolimus > Dendrolimus houi. Next base: position 21,715,144 of record CM077128.1, on the reverse strand, counting down.
TACGAACTCAAAATTTAAGATTTGATATAAATCAGATGATATGATTAAACATAAATGGAGTTGAACAGGACATATACTACGTTGCAAAATGAATAAATGGAGGAAACAAGTAAGCCTATGGTATCCAAGAGGGGATATCAGAAGACAGGGGCGTCTGAAAACAAAATGGAGTGACGATATCCGTCTAACCCTAGGATCATACTGGACCAGAGTTGCAGAAGACTGAGCTCAATGGAGAGAGCTGGAAGAGGCCCATGCCAAGAGGCTCGCCGAATTGCGACGTATATTATAAGAAATAAAATTCATAAAATCAAAAATGTAGTTTGAAATAAAAAGGCTTTATTATGAAACACATATATGTGTTGCAGACCAAAAGCAGCAGTGGCGTGGACTTCATACGAGCTCTAGATTTTGAATTTTTCAAGGGGGGGGGGGTATGAAAAATGCCGCTCCCGTCCGCCTATATTTTTACCTTAATTATCATCATCATTTCATCATTTCGACCGTTAGACGCCCACGCGTGCGTCTGTGCTTTTTAACCTATGCCTACGCGCCCCGCGAAAGGTAGTTTATAAATGTGCTTAAAGTATTGGACGTCACAGTGGTCAAATTTGCGTTAATGATGACTTATGTATTTGTCTGCGAAGTTCGAATTTGGCGCCCGGGGCACGGGCCACGGCTTACTCAGAGATCCGGCCCTGCTTCATGCAACCTGATTCCTCATAGTCTACCTTTAAGAAACTAGCGACTAGCGACCAAAAGGTCGAAAGCGCCATGCTAAAAAACATGTCTGGCATAGGGCGAAGAAAGGAACACCGAGGATTTTAGTGAGTATACCCGACAAGTGAGATAAGAGTGGCAATTTCATTTCTTCGGGGGTGCTAGTGCCGCCCTTTTTTTTTAACCAGGGGAAATCCCTTTGAGGACTAAGCCGCGACAGGCACAGAGGCCTGGGGGGATAATTCGCGACCCGTGTGTGGGATTCGCCAGATCGGGTTTGGCGATAGCATGCCCAGTCAGAACTGTAGCTACGCTATTGCCACTCCCCAGTTAGGGATACCCATTAAAACCCTTGGGTGTTCCGTCCAGCGCATTATGCCAGGGCTACGGGTAAGCGGGATTCCCAACCCCACGTGCCCTGGCAGGCGTGGGCCTCACGCACTGGTCTCTGCCATTACCGAGGGACTTCTTTTGTCCCCCAGCATCGTCTAGGTGTAGTCCGGGCGTGGGGCGGTTTGTAACGCGCCCCACGGGAAGAAAGAAGAGCGCGCGAGGAACACTCGCGTTCTCATCTCGACGGCATGTGCAGATGAATGAGAATCCCTGTACCCCAAGAGGCCCCACCCGTACCGCCTACTTACGGAGGCCGAAGGTTGATATGCACCCTCCGGCGCCAGTGTATCCTCCTTTGGCGGGAGCGGAGCAAGAAGGTCCGCTCGCGTTTCCGCTCCGCCTCCTCCTTCGCTAACATGACGTACTCGCAGAAGGAGGAAACGGCGTCCCATCCGGGTTTGCTCCCGACCATGGTGCGTACTACGGCCGAGAGCGAAGTGTCAAATCCGGTTTGGGCAACGAGCTCCCGGCGCTGCTCTGTCCAGGCTGGCCACTCCTAGAGTGGGTGCAGCGCCGTGTTTTCGTCACCTGTGTCACGATACTGGCACCCTGACGTGGGCTAACGGCCGATGCGACACAGGTACCTCCTGTGTCAGCCTGAACGTCAGGGTGCCTTGACAACGTTCTAGCCAATCTTGCAGGACGGGCCTTACCACCTCAATGGTGACGGAGCCCGCGCTGGGGTGTCTAAGGCGTTCTTCCCAGACCCCCGCGGCAACCTGGCGGAGCTCCGACTGGTACGCCTCGATCTCATGACGCGCAGGTCTGGTGCTCCTAGCCAGGGCCTCTTCGGGCCACGTATGCAGCGACACTAGGATCCTGGCTTCCAGGTCCCATAGATCCGGCGAGTAGTGTGTGGCTACTTCGAAGGACACCGTACGATATCCTCTTATTGCCCTGATGGCCAATATGCGATGTCCTTAACGCAGTAGCGCAGCATTTTTGGCCACCAGGCGATCCACCCATACAGGGCCATTGACTATACGATGCCATCGAAGAGTTTCCGGCACGTGGCGTCGAGGACCAATCCAAGGTACTTCATGGTCTCCCCGATGCCGATGTGGGTGCTAGTGCCACCCTAACGTGGCGTATCCCACTCGTCTCCAATGCGCTTCTCCTGCGATGGTTAGTTCAACTCTCGCCTAAAAAAATATGTAAAAGGCACGCACATTATCGCAATAGGCATATACACCTTCAACCACGAGTATCCCGCTGGCCTTCGTGGATTGCAACTATACCAGCGTTCTTAATATTATCCACTTGATAGTAAAGTTACGCTTAGTTTAGCAGCTAAAGCCGGCACTGGGTAGAATTCATCGTGTAATTTAACATTAGGATGACGAAGATAGTAAAAGTATAGTATACATCTAAGTGTGTAATAGCGAAATTGTACAACGAAAATATAAATTCTACAAATGTTTAGAAATAATTTCATTACAATTATACATCACTAGCTTGGTGATTACAAACATATTATATTAATTACCTAATAAATCTTTAAACTGTTTTTATAAGTACGACGCATAAACATAATATAAACTGTCATATTACCTACTTCCAAATTTTCACCGCGTTACGTTTCAGTACGCGTGCGTCGGCGGCCATGACACCGGGCCGCCATTTGTAATTTGTATTCAAATGTCGACCGATACACTAACCGATAATTGCATATTATTTCACCGAGTACCTTGTTACACAGCCTAAACACTGTGACTTGCGACTTGAAGAGTTCCTCATTGCGTTAGGTGTGGTCTAATTACAAGTTTATTGCGTTGGAATAATAATAATCTTCTTCGTGTTATATTGCCGGTTGTGCTATTGTCTTCTATGGGAAAATGAGCTTTATCTTCATTATCATTTTAGTTGACGCAAAGTCGCTGAATTATTATAGCATTGAGGGCCATCTTGATTATATACACTATACTGCATATAATTTTTTGTTTCATTTTTGAATTCCCCTACGCATTTTTAGTATAAACGGAATCCTTATACACTCGGTATGTCTGTCCGTCTGCCCATCTGTCCTTTGGCATTTCTAATCTAGAGCAGGGGTTGTCAAGCAGACGGGTAAATACCCTACCACCTGGCTGTGGGTTGTCTTGTCGCCTCTTACGACAGGTCGCTATTCTTTAGTTAAATACGAGGACTGGAATAGTAAGGATGAGATAGGTGATATTGTAATAATAAGATAAGTGGTGATGTAAGAATGAGATAGGTGGTAATGTAAGAATGAGACAGGTGACAATGTAAGGATGAGATAGGTGGACACGTCGTAATCGGCCGGTTTGGTGGTGGAAACAGCTGAAGTTGAAACGCTTGGATCGTAGGGTCCTGAGGCCATGAGCCTCTACCAAAATTTATCAAAACGACTCTTTGACTCTTCAGGTGATCAGAAGAGTCTTCAGGCTGGTGCCTACCTTGGACAATGGATGAGTATGGCGATCCAGCGAGGAAAGGTAACCAGCCTTCTGGTCACCTTACCTATAGAAGACGATGATCTAGGCTCAGTATTCTACTTATAGTCTTGATGGACTATGGGTAGAATATAATATAAGCTTAGTTTATCTCACTGTACTTGTTGTAATTAAATAGAAAAAATAACAACAATATTAATAGAACCCAACCTAGTTAGGCGTATTGCTGACGAGTTTCTTGTAGTTTCGTTATGTTTAAATATCCAAAACACGTTGCGAAATGGTACACTTACTTATTTATGAAGGAAATTCTTCTGTTTAAACTTCCTCCTTCACACATATTCCTAAACAGAACATAGTAATTAGTTAGCAATTATTAAAACAAAGAAATTGTTTCGAATCTTAATTAGCGATAAAAAGGCAGATTTTAGGAATAAAAAAACATAATTATAAAGATTACTAAATTATTTTTCAATTACAAACTAGGTAAAGTGGTTCATTTTGTAACAGAAATAAAATTATGTCAAATTTGTTTGCTTAAATTTTACGCAAAAACATTACTCATTATGTAGTTTAAATGTAAACTTTAATGTCTATTTACGAAAACTGCAAAACAATTTTGAAGTAATTATCTGTTAATACATGAAGCCGTGATAACTTGTGGCCGGTCCTTGTTAACTTGCCCTACCATCGGTTGAATTTTGACATTACTTGTATGGAGCTTATATCAAATTTTAACTAATACTATGGCAAATGATCGGTAGGTAAGATATAGGTACGCGCTGCTAGTGTTTAGCCCACGCCAGTGGGCGTTAGACGGGCTTTGTATCAAAATGTGTTGGGGGGCCCAAAGGAAGGGTAAAGTTTTTTATAAAACAAAAACAAAAAATGCTCGAATTGAATTCAAATCATTATAATATATTGATTATAAGCTATTACTTATACTTAATGCTCCTAGGAGCTAAGTTAGACAAACAACTCAGAAGAAAAGTACATTTTGTCGCCTTTTCTTCGGCAAAATTATTTATTAAATCATCGATAGTTGAAGACGATTTCAGTTTTTCTACATTTTCTGCCTCTATAGATAATAATCACAAGCCGTTCCTGTTATAATATGAAATAATAATATCAGCCCAGAAATGTCCCACTGCTGGGCTCGGGCTTCCCACTATAGGGGAACGGACAGTAAGCCCGTCACACTTGTTCAAGGCTTGGCAGGTTTAACACATCGGTTATCTCGATGTGCAGGTTGTATCACGATGTTTTCCTTCGCCGTTGTTAGCACGTGGTAATTGTAACCAATATACATATTAGGTTAGAAACGCAGCCTAATGCTCGGTTTCTGAGGTTACCAGTTATGAGTTCAATAACAATTGATTGCATAAAGTTATGTAATAGATAAACTTAGGTTAACTGTTAACCTACAACTAGTACCAAAACTCGCCACTAGATGGATCTATTTAAGAAGAAATATCTAATATTTATTTCATCAAACAAAGAAATCAAGAACAAAACGTCAAACAAAAGATATGGAATAGATAACAGCCTAACATTGATCAGTTAAGTTGAACCTAATTTAACTATCGTACGATGGTGTATTCAGAAACGTAATTTTATTACTTATTGAACCGATAGCGCTAACCAATATACTGCCCCCCCCCCCTCCCCCTCCTGTAAAAATGGAAGGTCCGAGCCCAGCAGTGAGCCATTTATAGGTTGTTATAATTTATTATTAATACATAAAAACAATGGCAGTGTTCATGTATTTTAATACAGCTAGAAACGGAGAAAGAATACTTGTGTGATGCTCTAACCCACAGGTTATAGTGGTTCCATTGTTATGGACTGTATAAATGAGACGCCCAGATCCTCGCACTGGAAAAGCAGAAGATCCACAAAAGCACAAGCAAAATCAATGCGTTGGCGCCATTCCAACCAAAAATAGAATGGAATAGAGTATACCGCCATAACAAACTTTACTTGTGTTACAGTATTAGTGATCAGGTTCAAGTCCTTACTTCAAGGCCGAGGGCACACTGGTAGAACGTCTCAGGTCCAGTTCTTCTATTACCTACCAGCTCGTCAAAACCGACTGACTCTATCGTCTCAATCGTGGATTGGCCTGATTTCGGTATTCTGTTAATTCCAATGGCGTGCCAATCTATCTTTATAAATATTTATAAGCGTAAAATCGCGAAATAAATGCTTAAAATGTTGGTATCTGTTCAATATTTATTTCGGCTAACGCCATTCCGCTAATGGTAATGCAATTTTTCTACTATTATTCCGCCGCGAGGATGTCGACAAGACATTATTATCTTTGTAACGACAAGATGTTGAAATAGCAGAATTGGGCCCCTGATATTGTTGTGGTGTTAACCACTTTCCATCAAGGGAGCCATTAATCTGCCTGCTATATATACTCTAAGCAATAAAAAAGAATTAGTAGCGTAATATTTTATTTATAAAATGCCAATTAAACAGTGAAATAGGAAAAAATAACAGAACTTGCATAATTTTTGTACATAGATTGAATTAGACAGATTACAGCAAGCGGAAAGTTAGGCGCTTACGAACATATTTATTAACGCCTGACAAAAGTATAACAGCAACGCCGAGTAACCACAACAAGGATAATGTTTATTATATTAGGTAATCGAACTAAAAAAATCCGCTTTGGACAAGTACGGCGATTATATTGTCCACACCCCTATAAACGGGAGGCTTTAGCCCAGCAGTGGGATGTTTAATAATTGCTATATTATTATATGAGTTAAGATTAGTAAAGGCTTTGCTTTTTTTACTTTTAATTGCGATTCAAGGGATCGATCAAAATTAACTTTGTTTGAGATTTTAAACTATCTGCATTATGGCTCGAATTTGGCTCTAACATAATCAGAGATACTTTTTTTTTTTTTTATAATGTAATAGTGGGAGTGCAGTCTAAGGTGGAGCACGCTTACCTAGACGATACCTGTTCACGCGAGACTTGAAGACACCTAGATTGTATTCTTTAGGAGAAACAGACGACAGTAAAGAGTTCCACTCTTCAATGGTGCGTATGATAAAAGTGGAAGCATAGCGTTTCGTTCGCTTTGTTGGTGTTTCCTCCATATATCGGTGGCGTGAGCACGTACTTCTGCTTGTCCGGTGGTAAAATGGTGAGGGAGGAACCAATTCATGTAATTCCTATAGAATACCGAATATTTATATAATTAAAATATAAAATAAACACTCACACATCCGAAAATATCATTTAATTACTTCAGTATTTCACTTATAAATAAAACACAATCAACCATTTTAAAAGGATTTTACTGCATTTTATTAAAAGTTTTCGACATTTGGAATACAATGAAACATAATGAGATTACATCTCCGAAACGTCAGAAAATTAGCGATGCGCGATTACAAGATGTTCAAGTCGATCATTCGATTGTTCAAACAACTCTATTACTCTCATAGTATTTTCTTACTCAATTACTCTCGTTTGTGTTCACGCGTATCTAATAATTTCAAGTCTAACTCGGGTTTTGTAATCGATGCAATTGAACTAATTCTTCTAAGTTACCTGTGGTAGAAAATTGACATTTTGACATTTCGCAGAGTTTGTCAAATATTAAAACTATAACAAAAGAAATTACTGGATAATAAGTTGACTCGAATCAATCGGAATACATCTCGACTCATGCCCGATTCGTACATATTACTAATCTTTCATTTGCCTTACTACTGGTTAAAATTTCACATAAGCTTCGTAGCGAGCTACAGCTAATGTGAAATTTCTACTAATGGTAAAGCAAGCGAATAAATTTTAGCCGTGCAGGAACGGAAGAAGAATACAATTTCCTGCGTTAGGGCGACCTGTCGTAAGAGGCGACACAACAACCCACAGCCAGGTGGCAGGATATCTGCCCGCCTGGATGGCTACCACCCCATGATACTACCCTGGTCTAGAGTATGCCACAATAACAATCCTGAATTGTGGTCTGGCATTATTGATCAAGTACTAGTCGCCCTTTAGAGAGCGATAACACCTTTGATGTTACAAACGTGGTCCTTGAAATTTAATATTAATATAGGAATCGGCCATCGATCGAGAAGCGAGATTATTGTTTACTCGATTATAATTTTAACTCGTTTGCAATTGTTTCGATTGTTCACACATCTCAAAATCGCCCATCACTACAGAAAGTTATGGTGCATATAAACTGCAATCAAATCCGATTAGAAGGTTTCATAGATCGCGTAACTTGACCGAATTTGAACATCAATTCAAGCAAACTACAAGCATAGAAGAAGAATAGTACAGAATGACAATGTAATAGACGCTGCTGGTAACACGCGCTCCAAACATAGTTGGCGCCACCAGTCCGTTCATGGTCTTATGGGAAATCTATACTAAAACTTTCAATCAACGTCTATGTAAAACATAATATTTTCAATCTTTAATCTATATATATCTATATCTCTATACATTTAAATAAAATTGAAGTATCTATTTGTAATGTCAAAATAAAAACGTGAAAAAATCAGGCAGGATAATTTGGACCAGGAGATACCAATTTTTTTGAATTTTTGTCTGTCTGTCTGGATGTTTCGAATAATCTTTGAAACGGCTGGACCGGTTTTGACGGCATTTACACTGGCAGATAGCTCATGTTATAAGGAGTATAACTTAGGTTACTTTTTTGTGGTTCTGCGAAAAATAATTCTATGCAGACGAAGTCGGGGGCACAGCTAGTCAGTTATAAATTAAATATCCTATTAAGCTCCTTTTCGATTTCATGATGAATCTATCTTCGTCTTAATAGTTAGAAACTAGAAGAAGAAGAAGAAACTTATAAGGTATGACGCGGCTTCGCTCGCGTAGATTAATAGTCATAGTTTGAACAAACTTTCATCTCCTCTTTCGCTCCTTTAGAGGTTGAATTTCCAAAAACGCCAATACCCAAGTACATTAATTTCTAAAAAAAAAAATTATTGCTAACCAGAAGAAGGTAGATAAAGTTAGTGCTTCTGACTTTGAAAATTATAGATTTGATTTTCATACAATTTTTTTTTTTTTTATTGTAGTATAGGTACGCGTTTGACCACGACCTCACCCTACGTGGAGCGAAGATATAGTCTAGGATGGAGCACGCTTACCTAGAAGGTACCTATTCGCACGGGACTTGAAGACACCCGGGTTATAAGTATCGGGAAAGACAGACTCCGGCAATGGGTTCCACTCCTTTGCGGTACGTATGATGAAGCTGCACGCAAAGCGCTTCGTTCTTATAGGTGGAATATCCACCACATGTCAGTGCAGCGCGTCTGGTTGTATGATGATGGAAGGGAGATGGCGGGATCAGATCCAAGAGCTCAGCTGCACACTTTCCAAAGCGCGTCCTGCGTCGATGTTCGAGACTTTGAATTTTGTCGTCGAGAAGCTGGTCGTTGCCAACCAGCCTCCTGGCTCTCCGCTCAATCGACTCCAGTACATCGAGTTGATATTTGGCTGAGCCATCCCAAAAGTCATCCTCTTTTTCGCCCCCTTAGGGATTGAATTTCCAAAAATCCTTTCTTATTGCGCACCTACAGTATAGGAGGAACCCACATGCAAACTTTTGTGACCCTAACCCCAGTAGTTTGGGCTGTGCGTTGTTATATCAAACAATCAGTGAGACCAAGCAATTATATATGTATAGAATATATCAATACGTGAAGCAAAAATTTTATACCCCTTTTTACGAAAATTGCGCGGACGGAGGAGTATGAAATTCGGCACACTTGTAGTTTATATAGAGAAGGAGTGAAGATGCTAATTTTTTTAATGATGCATAAAAAATACATTAAATCAGTAAAAAACATTACACACGTAGTGTGTGTATTGTTTTTGACACACATACGCATATATACTCTTTTGTTTATTGTTAAAGTCAAATTAATAGTGTAGCCTTGGCGAAATCTGTCATTATAGAAGTATAGTCTTTGACAACAGAACCTTGGTAATGTTCAAACTTATGATTGAAATTAATTATTATGGTCGAATTTCGACCACGGGCGACCACTAGTATGTATAGATAGATTTAAGCTTAAAACAACATGTTTTAAGTATTACGACGTCGATTGAAAGTTTTAGATATTTTCTGTACAGACAAGAACGAATTGGTGGAGTTAACAGCGATTGGAGCGCGTGTTAAGAGTTACGTTGTTTATCCTTCTTCCATGCTACAAACACACAATAATATCATAACGCAGAAATACATAAATATCACAGAGTTAAAATAATTCCTATGTTCTACAGTACACTAAACAATATCATTGATTTTTCACATACCAAATACATTAATTAACCCATCAAAATAACTTACACATAATACATACGAGACATACACTGCAATAGCCACTACAATATTAAAAAAAATTATAATTACTGCCATGTAGCTTAAATAACATTTTTTTTAAATACTGTTCTAGTCTAAAATGCTTTGGTGTAAACTTTTTTGAAGTGATAACTTTTTATGGGAGGGTAAACCGCCTCGTTACGTATCGCGTTACGGCGTCAGTATGTGTGGCTTTCGCTCACGCAAACGATAGCGGTAGGCAGGCTCCTCCTCTCTCTCTAACCCACGCGCTATATACATAAAATTTAAGTAATAACCTAAGCATTTCTCAAGTTAAACAATTTCAATATTAAATAGTACAATTTAGATTACTTTAAGTTATCACTTCTGTCGGGCGTCCCGAGACGCACACGATTTTTTTTTTTTTTTACAATCAACAACAGGGTCCCGAGTCTGTAACCCTAATTGGGAATCGAGTCGAATTGGAATCGTAAGTTTTGACGGTTTTAGTAGTCTGTAAAGCATTTCGGCGCAATATTGGATCAATCCTGATTTGAACGAGACTGATTTATGCCCGGTTCCTATATCTCACTATTAATTCTCTTGCCCTTCCATCGGTTGAACTTCGACATAGCTTGTATGGAGCTTATGTAAAATTTTAATCTATGATAGGGCAAATGAACGGTCAGTAAGATAACAGGCTATTAATGTTAATTTTAGAGACTACGGATATTTGACCATCTGTCAGTCGAATGAATCTTGACTGGTTCTGGCGTGGTTTTTTTTGTTAAATTTACAGACTTGGGGCTCAGATGCCAGCACAATGATGCAATACATATTTCCTCAAAAATAGGACGAAGTCAAAATGCCGTAACCTACATAGGTTACGGCATTTAGACTGAATAGGCAGACTGAGGCAGATTGAACTTTCAATAGAAATGTATGTACACTCTATGTTAATGATGCTTATTCTATTTCTCATGGCATCATTTATTTTCAAAAATATGTGTCAATTTAGGCATAGATATCTAAATACTTTTACATTTAAACGAATATATTTATTTAAATAACATAACATTAAAATACTTCCATAAACCATTAAAAAGTTAATCAAATATTACTGGATTTCAAATCATCATACTCTATTAGTCACTTATGCAACCAGATGCAACTCTCTCTTTTCTTTCACTGTATCGCAGTTAATTGGGGTTGGCACAATATGCCTTTTCCTTCCACAACCTGTCTCCACTTTAGCCATGCTACATTTATTCTTCTCCTTACATCCTTCTCTATATCAGTCTAGTACTATCGCAGCTATCAATGGAAATTTGACGTAGGTACTGGTTGAATTTTGAATCTCTTCTCACTTTGTTTGCTGTGCACGTGATCGGTACAATCCCTATTAATATTATAAATGCGAAAGTAACTCTGTCTGTTCCGTTTTCACGGGATATATATATTTTTCGATGCCGAGGATGAACATAGGATACTTTTTATCCCGAAAAATGGGATAGTTTCCGGGATAAAAATATATTTGTCTCTCTGTTTGTTATCCTTTTATGGAAAGGCTATTGGAGCGATTTAGCTGAAACTCGGTACATATATAATTTTAATACCGAGGGTGGCTAATGGATACTTTTTATCCCGGATAATGTCACATAGGACATGTCGTCTTTAAATACGTTATAGTTTTATCATTATTTAACTACATTGTACATTATGTATTACTATGTGTGTTGTATTGTCCTCCGTGACTTCACTTGCTGGTCGCGGAAGAACAGCGATGGTCTCAATTGGTCAGCATATGCTGAGACTGGGTCCAATTTTAGGACTTATTCTGTTTCTATTATTTTACTGTTTGATAATATTCTGTATTGTTTTTGACCTAAATAAAATATGTCCTTCTTTCTTTCTTTCTGAATTTATGACAAACTTTAAGTAGTAGTAAACTGAACTGAACTAATAAAATAAATAAAAAACTGAACGAGTAAGTCAAAAAAGGAAATAGGCGCGAGATTTTAATACCTTATATTACTTAAGTGTGATAAAAATTTGATTGCCTCTCCTAATTAGCTGTACTTGTATAATAAACGATTTTATACAAGAAACCGGCGATTGCTCAGCCGTTTATTGATAACCAAGAGCGATAATAATGTTTTGCGCGTAGTTTTGTAACTTAAATTAGAAGTAGTTTAGTTGCATAAGTAAATATTATAAATATGATATAACCTATTTATTCATATAATATGCTTAACTATAAAATTACAAAAACTCTTCGGTTTTAAATTAGTAATACAAAATTATGTAGTACATGAATATGGCATTTCACAAAGTACCTTCATAAAATATTATGATATTACAGTTGTGTTACTGCTACATTTGGAATAATGCTACTGTGAGTTACTGTTTCAGGCAGATGTAGCGATGGGTTTAATGCGTTAAACATTGACATTATACAGACGTATAGATAGAGAAGGATGTAAGCAGAAGAATAAATGTAGAATGGCTAAAGTGGAGACAGGTAACCGGTGTGACATGCAACAAACTAATGCCACTGAAACTAAAAGGTCAGATATATATAAATCTGTCATACGACCGGTCATGTTATACGGGTAATGTCGGGCCACTAAAGTAATAGACCACAAACGTCTCCACTCAGCTGAGATGAGAATGTTGAGATGGATGTGTGGTGTTACTAGAATGGATATTTTTGTTGCGTGAGCTCATGAGACAGGCAGACGGCCTACCTAATGGAAAGCGGTTACCGTCGCCTATGGACATTTCCCACACCGAAGGATCTGTAGCTCTCTGAAGGGAGACTGGAACCTGGCCACTAATGCCGGAACACAACTCAAGGTTGTTATGGTGACATTCTACCACCTGGGTGTGGTTGTTTTGTCGCCTCTTACGAGAGGCCCCCTGACCGCGGGAATTGTATTCTTTCTCCGTTCTTGCACGGATAAAAAATTAATTTAATTTGGACCAAATTACACATAGTTAAAAATTTAGGATAAGGTGATAAATTACTACATAAGGGGATCTATGAAAGTTGCACTCGTGACTGAAAAATCGAGAGAAAGAACATTAAGGTGGTATGGACATGTACCACAGTACGTCAAACTGCAAGATTGATGGGTAGAAATGTAAAGGTAGATCAAAATAAAGATGAAGATTTGTGGTGTGATAGAGTACGTATATTAGAATAGAGGAGTATGGAAAGAAAAGACATGTTGTTCAGACCCCAAATAATAGGGTGCAGGTGAAAGGAGAGAGTAGCTAATAGCTAATCATTAATGGCTTCATTTTCATTAATACTAATATTATAACAAATGGAGCAGGGACACAAAATAGACCACAGAACACACAACTCTTACTCTCTTATTCTGTTTTTATATAATCAATATTGTACATTTATTTTAAAATAAAGACGAATAATTTTACATAAATAAACAGACGATACAGTTATTTACTATAGAATGAATAGCAGTCGATAATTGCCTTAATGAACAAGAAATACTTTAGATATATATTATAGGTAAATATGAGTATAATTAATATTTTCTAAGTTTTCGCGACTTGTATACATAATAAAACTACGTTTTAGCGGTTTTAAGCGCGGTAATTTATTTGATTTTTCATCATCACCATCAGTGAACACACGCTGGATAAACCCAACCACTACATCAGATTCGATAACCCACAAATCCTTGCGAAAGAGAATCGTTTCATACCTAGATTGATGTGCGAGGCTATTGAAATCAAAAAACACCCAAATTTCAATAGAAAAGATGGTTAGCAAGTGCCACCTGTTTGGGATCCGATCATCAAAACTATCAAGACCCAAACCCAGCAAAAACCAACTACCACACCTCAAGACACTGTGGAGCTCTTTCTGCGTGCATTGGAACACAAACCAACTTGACTGATAGTTTCTTATATTTTTCCTTCCACCCATTTTAATATTAGGCATGTTTGCTGAAGAGTTTCTTGCGCCGCTTCTTCTCTTCAAGCCACAACATGTTGTGAAGCGATGGTAAATAAGATTAGGCTCCCATAGAGTAAATAATAACCATAAACAAAATTAAAACTAAATAATTAAAATAAACAAGTTGGCGGTAGGCTAAATAACAACTTTAACAATACTCGTTGACACTTGACATCTTTGTCTTCCGTGATCACGGCCACTGAATTGGTCGAAACGTCGGAATAACAAAAATCAAATTACCGCGCTTAAAACCCTTAAAACGTAGTTTTATTATATGAGTATAATTCTTGAAATTGCTCTACTTGTGGTTAACACGTATCTGTGTGTGCGTGAGACCAAAAGCAAAGGAATGATTCGACGGCACGCTCGCAACTGATCGTTTCATCAGACACGTAATGCTATCACAATATGCATGTATACATTCAATGACGAGTAATCCCAGTCGCCTTCGTCGATTGCAAGAGTATAATTTTATAACTGTCATATTTACGTAAAACACTGAAAAAATATTATAATAATCATATCACCCCTAATAACCTATAGATACTTATATGTAGATTTTCCTATCTTTACATTTATATAATATACCATTTTAGAAATAAATATTTTCTTTCCATCACTGAGTTACATCAACAAAAGACACATATAATCATAAAACACACACTAGTTACTACTATGCGCAGAAGGTTTGCCGATAGCCTCATGATGTCACGCGTCGAGAGGTCAGGTTGACACGGTTGACAAAAAGGTTACATAAATAGTTGTTGCAATAAGTCTATTATTGTATATACTTTACATAAGTATATACAATAATAGTAACTAATACAATACAATAATAGTAAGTAGTCATCGGCAAACCTTCTGCACGTGGCTTATAACTGTCCAATCTTCATTTAATCTAAGGGTCGATCTTTCAATCACCAGATAAAAGTTATTCATAGAATAAAAAACGACACGGAAAATAATATTTTTTATATTTTACTTCGCACCGACTTCAAAATGTTGTAGAAAGAAGTCAGTTAAATATTGATTTTTTTGCTTTTTAGATTGAAGTTGGAAAAAATATATTTTTGTTTTTAGTTACGCAAATACTTGAATAGCTGTAGAAATGATATATTAAGCGCCTGTAGAAATTATAGTACTGGCACGCGTGTACAAGGTTGCTATCTCACTCTTCGGTGTAGACGCTCGTTAACGAGGGTCGCTCTCGATATTCCTAGAATCCAGTCACGAGAACATGATTTGGTAACCATGGTACCACCTCGGGAGTACAGACTTACGAATAAAGAAAAAAATTGAAAATCGCTCCACAATTGACGAAGATATCGTATGACCAAGAAGTTGGTTAACAATTTTCGAGGGTGTCTTTCGATTTCATTGGGATCCACTTATCAGATCCTGACATGGTGACTATGGAAAAAAATTGAAAATCGGTTCACAATTGACGGAGAAATCGAGTAACGAACATACAAAAAAGCAGACGAATTGAGAACCTCCTCCTTCTGGAAGTCGGTTAAAAAGTGACAGTCGAATGAATAAAACGTTGATTTTTTTATTCTACTATTGTTTTTTCCTTAATTCAAAAACATTGTATTTTGGCCATGGACGCTGAAGGGGCCATTAAAATTTCATCGTCATATCCGGAAGTCTAGCTATATATACATACATACAAGTATATATAGGTAGATAGATAGAACCCGTGGCAAGAATATTGTTGATTAGGAGTGGCAAAGGTGTGGTATACATAATTATTGTACGATTACTTACATTTTAATAATAAATATATAGCTATATGCAATATAATACTATTTATATAAAATTACACATCATTATATTGCAGATAGTATTTCCTGACCATGTTCTTAAATATATATATATACTTTTAGAAGAACATAATTTGGCTATAGGTGACTTCCGGATAGAGCGATGAAATTATAATAATTATATAGTCAAGGTGGCGAAGTCCATCAATAGGGTAAGTTCATACACCGCTCGCTTTTTAACTTTTTTAAACAGAATTTAACGCCAACTACAATTCAAAGACAGAATTCAATGGTGTCTTGGCTTCATTGAGCGATTTGATGTCGTCGTGACTATTCAAACACGGAAATAATGAGAGGTGTATGGAGTTCCCCAACTGACGGACTTCGCCACCTTGACTATACATTAAATTCAAGGGATTTCAATCACCATAACCAAAGTCGTTATAACTGAGTTCGTTAAAAGTGAAATCCACTGTAAATGAAATAAATGTTTTCTTGTAAAAAAATATTCCGATTAATACAAGAATCACAATTGTTCATAAAAAACGTTAGGTACTTTATAAACCTCGTAAATTCTTAGACATAGACAACACTTTATTGTTCACTAAAACAAAAATTACAGAAATGCACAACAAGACAATACCTAGTTACTTGGTAAAACAAAAGTCGGACTTATCGCTAAAAGCGATCTCTTCCAGGCAACCTGACTCAAAGGAAATTCTTAAATTATCTATAATTATTATGCAACAAAGAAATAGGAAAAAAATGACATATATAGACAGCAGATTACAGTCTAAAGTATTGTAAACTAGTAAGACTAACATAATGATTCCTAAGTGAATTTTTAAATATGATATGGTAAAAGATTTATCTTTTCTGACGTCGGTGGGCAAAGAGTTCCAAAGTAAGACAGCCTGGATGGCGAAGGAGTTGGAATAAAATGTTGCAGAGTGTGCAGGTGCCATTAATAGGAGATTATTAGTGGAGCGCAAAATGAATTCTTCTGTACTAGATGGGACCATAGGACACATGTAATATTTATTTTACCACACTATCAGGCGTGGACGACCTCTGGTCGTTGTAGGTATTAAAGTTAAAGCACAGTTAGTGGTGGAAACTTATAATAAATCACTTTAAAATGCAAATACGTGTGCACTCGGCTACACCCAAAAGGGAAGAGAAAACAGAAAACAAAAAGCAACGACAGTGTTGCAAGTTTAAAAAAATAAAAAAAACATCTACTGTTGGTGATGCCAACAAATCTGTTGTCATTTGATATTTTCACATAAAATTTATTTTTAGACAAAATCTCAAAATTAAACCTATGTTTTAATGATTTGAGCACGTTATTTTATTTTTATTCCGAAGTTAAAACCGTTAAAACGTAGATGTATTATGCATGTGTACTAGTCGCGAAAATATATGAAAATAGTTTGAAATCTCTTAAATTTAAAATTAAGCTGGCCAAGAATGTCTGCTTTTAATAATTTGTCCCCAAAAAATATTTTTGAAATTGAAAAACGTCAAAAAGCTAGAGAAGAATGACATGCAGCGCCATCTACTTATATAAGAGAGTTTAAGAAATTTTGAGAGTTACGTTTTTACATAGCCATTGTCATTTATCTAGGATACCTCTTCTTTCGTGTTAATACTGAATTTGTCTTGTATATATATTTAATATTGTTTTTCTACAGAATATAAAACAAATATTACTATAGTTTCAATAAAAAAAAATATATAATTATGTTTTATGTATCAATATACTGACAAGCGAAATATATTGATTAAGATACCAATAAAAAATCACTTTGGTAGAATATTATTTATTAAGTATGAAAAACATAAACCTATTATACAACATTTTATCATTTGTGGACCATAGTGTCCAGGTTCATTAGCCTACGACCATTCTCCACCGTCGCCTTGACATTTGCAACACTATTAAGTGTTACCAACGTACTTTTGAAGTAATTTAACGACCCCCTTTTTAGAACATCTCATAATATTGTAGTGCATAGTAAAAACTAATAAATATATTGCGCCTGTCAGTATATTCAGACACGCGTTAAGTTTACTAGACTTGCAATACAGTTTTACAGAAATTGCCGTTATAAAACTTAGCTATTTCCATACAATTTATGTTTTTTACCTTATCTTAAATTTTACAATAATGGATGAAGTAATATATTAAGCGCTAGTATCCAATTAAATTACTCAATAACCTTACAAACTCAGATTGGATTTAATTTGAGCTCGGCTTCATCTTTCATCTTATCAAACTTAAGTAGATCTTTAGGCTTGCTATACTTAGGCTTTACTTTACAGAACATTAGTATAGTTAATGATACTGCAGCGAAAGCGACGGCTGAACAAGCGCATAGAATACCTCCCCAGTCGAGGAGTTTACGTACAAATCGCAATTCGGAAAGTATAGCTTCGTCAATGTTCGCTTTTTGCTCCACCCAAAACATCGGGAAAAGCATACGCGGGACGTTCTCGTAAAGCCTGTGAATAAACTAATTAATAAATCTCTATAATCCCTATAAATATTATAAACGCGAAAGTTTGTAAGAATGTATGTTTGTGCTCTTACTCTTTCAAGCAAAAACTGCTGAATGGATTTTGATGAAACTTTACAATAGTATAGCTTACACGTCAGAATAACACATAGGCTATAATTTACAAAGAGACAGTGTGAATTATCCAAAATATAACGATTTTCCATCATCACGCGGGTAAAACGGCGGGCACAGCTAGTATGTGCTCATAACAGAAATTAGAAATTGTTTTAAAACTGCAAAACAATTTTTAGCAGTAAAACGGTAAACTTAAATCTATACATATAATAAAACTGTAGAGGTCGAATATCTGTACAATGAAAAAAAATGCTAAAAACCGAGTCAGGGGGATGTTAAAAGTGAAATAGAACAATTTTTTTTTAATTTTATGTTTCTCTGTCTATTTATCTGTTTGTCTGTCTGTTTGTAGTGGCTAATCTCCGAAACAACTGGACCGAATTAAATGAAATTTTGTATGGTGGTAGTATCCCTGGTCAACATATAGGATACTATTGATCCCGAAAAATTAAAGAGTTCCCGTGGGATAGTTAAAAAACCGCACCACGCGGGCGAAGTCGTGGGGACCAGGTAGTACATTAAATAAATCAGCTGGTGCGTAGTGAACAGTAGCATTAAAACAAGGAGGTCTCTCTTACGGAACAAGGAATAACAAGAATAAAGTGTTTTTGTAAAAAAAGAATAGAAAAAGAATGAAAATTATTTCAGGGTAATAACTATGGCGGGTTCCGTAGAAGTGAAAAACTTCCAAAAAAGTCTTTATTTGGCGAAATCCGCTTGTGGCACCTTGCCGCAAGGAGACTACGGCCGGGCAGTGCGGGACTCGGCTGCCGGAATGCCCACTAAAACCCCTTGGTGTCCTTCTGTCGCCATATGTCAGGACGTGCGTGCTCGCGATGGGAGCTCGCCCCAACGGACAGGCCTCTCCTAGTTCAATGCGTGATTGAGAGACGGCTTGGATGCAGGTGACGCCGCGGGGCGTCACCCGCTGCCGTACTCTTACGGCGGTCGAAGGTCATGAGTCGTCCTATTGTTGTGGCGGGATATGAGCGCGACTGTTACCTCTCCCGTACTCCGCCTCCTTGGCGGACATAATATCCTACTCCAAGGATTATGTTACAAATTCTACAACTTTAAATTTTTTCAGAATCTTTTATATCCAATTCGAATGTTAGGGGCTTTTTGGAACTACTCTTTTACTCTGCTATTTTCTGTTCTAAGACGCCTGTCGCTCATAATGTTAATTTTCACAGCAAAATAAAAAAAAATATTTAATTATAAAAAATAATACTCACGCCACATATGGACTTGGTTCAATGTATACGTTGAACTGGAACCTCCCAGCGACATCTATCGGAACGCCCAATTTCTAAAAAAGAAAATTGCCTAAACTTAGTATTGTCATGTATTGCACTAAACAGAGAACCGCTATGGAGGGCTGCGATTCGGTAGAAGGCGTTTTCTTCAAAAGAGAAAATCCGTGGGGTGCAACTAGTTTTTATAGGTCAACAACTGTATCAAAAACGCCCTCTAGCGACGGGATACTGCTCCATTTGGAATGATTTGCTCTATAATGACACTAACAACAGGTTATGACGACAACATTGTTACTTGTATTTATTAACCTGAAATACAAGTTACATATTCCAACTGGCTTATAAAACCGTTATTTGGCATAAATGGACGTCGTTTTAGAGCAAAAGCATTATTAGAGAGTGATAAATAGTGAATAGAGAGCACCATTTTGTTATCTATACAATTTTTACTTTTTTGTATTGCCTGTATCTGTCATGTCATTTGCTTCCTTACACGTCATTCTTGTTTGTATTAATATACGTCTCTCAATAAAAAAGTTTCCATTTTTTATAACTCCAAAATCCAAGATAATCGAGGCAAATACACATCTACACGCTTTCAGAGGGATTAAAAAATAGGTAACAATTTGCAAGTGTCCTAATAAACAAGATCTTTTTACAACCTGTGCACCAAATTTTATTGGACACGTACGTTTTTGGTAACGATTTGTAACAGAAATGTAAAGGCTGTAGTTTAGCTATGCAGTTATATTTTTAAACAAAGTATTTTTTTATTGCATGAGTTCAGCAGACAGGTAGACGGCCCTGATGGAAAGCGGTTATCGTCGCCTATGGACATTTGTAACACCAACGGTGCTACCAATGTGCTGCCGCTCTCTAAAGGGAGACTGGAACCTGGCCACTAATGCCGAAACACAACTCAAGGTTGTTATAGCGGCATACTGTAGAACAGGGGTGGTAGCGATCCAGACGGGCCCGACTGGATGGCTACCACCCCTGGTCTAGGATAAGCCGCCACAACAATCTTGAGTCATGTTCCAAGTTCCATATACCCACCGCCAAAGTCCGGCAGCACCTTTGGTGTGTCAAATAGATTATGCCGCAGGGATTCCCAAAGTGTGCGCCGCGGCGCGCTGGTGCGCCGTAGAGAGTAAAGAGGGGCGCTGTGATGCGCTCACGTTTACCATTCTCCGGAAACTAAACTTAGGCATTCGCGGTTACAAAATGTGTGGAGATCACCAAGCTCACACATCACATTGACTAAGTTACATTATATTTCCTATTTTTCTTAAATAATAAATGTTTTCTTGTATATAAATATAAAACTCAACTACATTTTGTGGATGTTTAAATTATTGTGCTTATTTATCTACTTAGTATCATTCTACCCTATTTCAACTAGCTAGGGCGCCGAAACAAAGCACTAATCCTGTAAGTGCGCCGCGAGCTGAAAAAGTTTGGGAACCCCTGGGTTTTTTCATGAGGGGCTGGGAACTCCTGGGTTACAGTAAACTGTCTGCTGTATATATATTAACAATAACAGCCCATAAATATCCCACTGCTGGGCTCGGGCCTCCCTTTATAAGGGGAACGGACAGTATACCGCCACGCATGTCCAAGGCGGCTTGGCATGTTTGACACATCGGTTATCTCGATGTGCAGGGTTGCATCACGATGTTTTCCTTCGCTGTTGTTAGCACGTGGTAATTGTACCAATATACACATTAGGTCAGAAAACTGCCTAAGTGGTGCATTCGTTCCAGCCTGGATCGAACCCGCGCCCTTTAGATTTGGAACGCGTGCGCTAGCCATTACGCTTCCACAACTTCGTTAGCTAGACAGTCCTGTCTGCTGTACTCATGCAATAAGAAAAGCTAGAGTTAAAATCGTGCAGAGAAGATAGAAAATAAAAATAGAACTTCAACTACATACCGGTTCAACGGCGAAGTAGAAGGAATGCTTCTCTGGATCTGGATCCATGCCAGTCACCATGTCTCGTAAGGACTGGTCACCGTGCAGGAAGTGAGGTAGCGTGATGAAAGCTGGAGACCCGAAGCGACAGGCGGACACGTTCATCACCCCACCCCAAGCGCAGGGTCCGTTGCAGAAACACGTGTTCCCAGGTGACGTTGAAGCTGGAAAATAAACATGTAAAAATCATATTATTCAGAGATGAATTTGCTGCGGATGAATGAAGCATAACAGGATTTCTGCATATGGCAATTATTTTATCCATCCAGTGGAGGAAGGTAATGCAATATATTGCCACGTAGTAGAGCATTTGCTCTTCTGGATAGCTACCATCCCTGACCTAGATAGACTACACCGTCAGAACATTCGTTCCAGCATCAGTAGTCAGGTTCCAGTCTCCCCCCCTTCGAGGCAGGCAACACATTGGTAGCACCTTAGGTGTTCTAAATGTCCATAGGTGACTATAGCCACTTTTTATCCAAGGCCGGCATGATGTCAGCTGTAATTCAGCCATAAAAAATATGCCTCAGAGACTAATCTTGAGTGTTAAATTAACATGCCGGCTTTATTGGAGCTGAACGGTATTGCCAGCGACGATGGTAAGCGTCCTGGCGGAATGACTCTACTTCCCTGGCAAAGTGGCAAGCCTTTGTTGTGAGATGCGACCTGCGTAGACACGTTGGCTGCATCCCATTTAACAAACACGTCTAAATCAGCCGGTTCGGCGGCGGAAACAGCTGAATCACTCAAGCGGCGCAAATATGCAACCCTCAGTGAGAGTTATATGTTTGTGCTGTTGAGACGCTTGCACCATGGGTCCTGAGGCCATGAGCCTCTATCAAAATTTATCAAAACGACTCATTGACTCTTCAGGTGATCAGAAGAGTCTTCAGGCTGGTGCCTACCTTGGACAATGGATGAGTATGGCGATCCAGCGAGGAAAGGTAACTAGCCTTCTGGTCACCTTACCCATAGAAGACGGTGATCTAGGCTCAGTATTCTACTTATAGTATTGAGGGACTATGGGTAGAATACAATACAAATAAGTTAAATTCTCTTTTATTGTATTAAATTATTACTACTTATATTAGCTTATAATATTATGTTACTTTAATAAAATCTTGAGTGGGTTGTTCCAATTTGATTTTTTGTTTCAATAACATAGTTACACACACACAGTTAAGACAATTTGCATATCAAGGATACCGAAGTGCATGCACCCAAACTGGCTTGGACAAGAGTGGGAGCATACCGTCCCTTTATCCGAAGTGGGGAGGCCCGAGGCCAATAGGGGATGTTTGTTGGTTAATATTATTATATTAAAGAAACTATGACAAGAAGAATGATCTGAAGGATGACATAATGATTTGTGGTGTGATAGCGGACGTATGTCAGAATTGAGATAAGCTAAAGGAGAAGAAAAGATTTTTGTTATTCGGACGTTTTGTGATCACGGTGGTAAATTAAATATGGCTCCCATAGAGTAAATAATAACCATAAACAAAATTCAAACTAAACAATTAAAATGAACAAGTTGGCGACAAGCTAAATAAAACTTTAATAATACTCGTTGACACTTCACATCTTTGTCTTCCGTGATCACGTGAAACGTCGGAATAACAAAAATCAAATAACCGCGCTTAAAACCGTTAAAACGTAAGTTGGGAAAACTTAAGAAAATATTATGAGAAGAAAAGAGATTGGAGAAACTATATTCCCGAGTATAACAACAAGCATACTTTTTAAAAACCAAGAAGGGAGAGAAGTATTAATGGCTACCCATAATGTCTAGGGGGCCATTGATAAATTACGTCACACTTTAAGGGGGACGGGATGAAGTGTGACAAGGGGTGGGAATGGTCCTAAATGTCGTGACATCACATTTCAAAATCTAATAAATTTAGGCTTTAATACACAAATTTTGAACTTGGTGGTGCCAAGGGTAAATTTTGAGGTCCTTCCCACCTCCCCTATAGCACACCACGTAGCGACGGTTGTATATGAATTGCCCTACTATATATAATAATAATATAACTCCAGAACAGCGGACGGCAGGACAATCAAATCAATTGTTGCATCCGATTGATAATACGGGAAGAAAAATCAACCCACTAACCTTAACCTCCCGAAACTGCACTTCTCCCAATTCGGCAAGCCTTGGAGACGTTTGGCAGCGGTCGTCGAGGATCAATTGGTTGCACACAATGGTCTTAATGAGTCTTTTTTGTCACACACAAATGGCGGTTACATTATGAAAAGTAGCACATATGGCTGCGGGTCGGTCATGCGTGCGCGATCGTTTAGGCGATATTTTACTTATTATAAATGTTGGGGCGGTGGTGCGGTTTTGTCCCTCCAGTTTCATTGCGTGACGACATAACATCGTTAGCCAATGAGCCTCCTTAGAAGGGTACTACAGATCGGAAGATGTCGGCGTGACTGACTTCATTACGATCATATAATCAAACAAATGACCAATCGAAATAATTGGCCTAAACAGAAAGAACTATTAAGAAAAATCTTCAAAATATTTCCAACTCGTATCTATATACGATCATGTTTAAATTATTAAAAAATAATTTAAATGAAAATAAAACTAATTACGGAACTGCTATTTAAAATTTATAATTTCTTGATGTAAAATTGTAAAATATGTGATGTCACACTAGGGAGGGAAGAGTGTCTCACGAATGTGACCAGCTGTGACAAGGACGGAGGAGAGGTCAAAAATCATAAAATTCGTGTAACGTAATTTGTAGATGGCCCCTAGAACGTGAAATATTTTTTTGCCTTCTGGCAATAATTAACAATTCACTGAATTTGGATTACAGACATATTTATTTTTATTTACAAAAATAGTTTAATCAAGTTATATTCATTCTAGCGTTGATTCAAGTTTAAAATCCTAAAAATAACTAAATATGGATACAGCAATATCAATTTTTTCACGAGCAATGTTTTTAATGTTCACCAAGAATGTCTAGCGGATCTTGTAGCAAAAAACTTTTCATCATAATATGACGTAATACTAAAAATTACTTTTGACATAATATTGGAACTGTTAGAGTTTAAACCAAGCGAAAGTAGCGTACCTACTATCAGGGGCGGCTCGAGACAGTAGGCACGGCTGGCAACTGGAAAAATATAAGGGTGGCAAAAATGCCTGCAAAAAATGTCTGCAAAAACGCCCAAAATATAAACACAACACCCAAAAATATTGTTACAAGTTGGGCCACCTGCATACCTATTGTCACATACCGACAAAGAAATGCTGCGCATCTCGTTTATTGTCCCTCCCGCATTCGGAGTTCTTTTATTACTTCGCATTTAAA
This sequence comes from Dendrolimus houi, assembly GCA_039645545.1. NCBI lineage: Eukaryota > Metazoa > Arthropoda > Insecta > Lepidoptera > Lasiocampidae > Dendrolimus > Dendrolimus houi. The sequence continues at coordinate 21,690,345 of CM077128.1, read as the reverse complement.
TTTGCAATTAGACAATAGCCTATTGTTATTATTTTCGACTTTGTTGGCCGTTCGCAGGAATAGATAACCGGGTGTGCAAATTACTATTTCTCGGAAACTCAGTGCGCGCGGTCGATTTTTTTGTACTGTGTAGTTAGTATAAGACAATGCCCGAATGGAGGGGTGGGGCAGTAAAGCGACGACTACGATACGAGTAAGATGTTTGTAGTACTCTCGATTAGCGATATAGACGACGGACTTTGCGCGTGTCAAATTGCATTGAATCGTGCAGTGTGAACTGGTTACATCCAGTTTTATTTGTATTTGTTTTATACGTATTTGTACAGTTCTAATAAATTTTATAGTAGTTCCAACGACATTTTTAATTTGAGTCTTGTAGCTCGTAACAATATATTTCGATTCGTTCACTTGAATTTAAAAATATATGAGTACTGAAAACAACAAGGACATAAAACACGAATAGACAGGTTTTGGGGGAAGAAACTACTGGCTGGCTACTATTTTCATCTTTAATTGTCATGTATAATACCTCATACAGTCATGTACGATTTAGGAGCTCTTGGTAGCATGCCACTTCTTCGATGATAATACTTTGAACAGAAACTCACAATTGTCAAAGCTCCGCTCCGACACTTCGTACTTGTGGTAGTTCAGTCCGTCCATGACTCCAGAAGTGACGTACTCCATGTCAATGGTTCTGCACAAATCCGGCACGAACATACGCAGCGTGCTTTCTTCTGTCAGGTTACGAGGAAGGAACTCACCAGCACTGCCTGCAATCTAAAATTATTCCATCTGAATACGGAATATGTATGAACTAATAGATGACGTATTTTTATTTGAATTATTTATTTCTGTATAAGGAAGTAGCCAGTTGACACTTGACTTCTTTGTTTTCCGTGATCACGGCCACTGAAAAGTGGCCGAAACGTCGGAATAACAAAAATCAAATAAATTGCCGCTCTTAAAACCGTTAAAACGTAGTTTTATTATACTTCTTTAGTCTTAAATACTTTACGTTATTTTTGGCTTCATCACCTTATTTTCTTTATTTAAATTGATAGGAGACAGCCTTCTCTATTAGGATCGCCTGGCCACCCCACTCCCGTTGATAATTATAACTTTATAAGCTACATGCTCTACCGACGAGGAAAAGAGGATTTAATCGAACCGTAAATGTGATGAAATCTTACTGATTTAAGCTAGCTTTTAACGTTTGTACACCTATATAAATAAGCTTTTAATATTTGTAAACCTGTATAAATAAGCTTGTAACGTTTGTAAACCTGTATAAATAAACTTGTAACGTTTGTAAATCTGTATAATTAAGCTTGTAACGTTTGTAAACCTGTATAAATAAGCTTTTAACGTTTGTAAACCTGTATAAATAAGCTTGTAACGTTTGTAAACCTGTATAAATAAGCTTTTAACGTTTGTAAGCCTGTATAAATAAGTTGGGTAACCCTGGTCTCTTAGTTAGGTCCCCTAACTAAATATAATAAATGACCTAAAACTGTGATGATGAACTAACATTTTATTTATGTTCCTCTCTAACTTTAGCATTACAATAATTTCATAAATATCAGTTCACTTTTTTCGTCACCCTTTTTTAAATAATGACTTTTTTTAAGTAATAATTGTAACACATCTGTACGCATTCCAATTTTGATGTTTATGTACATTAAATGAAAAATTCTGCGTCAAAAATATGGCTGCTATGGATTTTATATTGTCTAAAGTAAGTAAACAGCCAAACAGCCCACCTGATGGAAAGTGGTTACTGTCTTAATTGCCGTTTGCAACAACAGGGGCGTTGTTATTGCTGGCCTGTAACGGTTCGCATATTTGAACAATGATTCTGGAACACGACACGAGGTTAACGTGACGGCATGCTTTAGATTTTTAGCCGTCCAGACAGGTAACCCTACCACCAGGATTACACATAGTAACATTTCCAGAAGTGGCTCAGCAAACTACAAGTATCTTGTACCTCTATAACAGGCAATTAATAAACACTGGTTCAAGTCGAGCAGTTCCAAAGACTACCCATCGGCGTTTAGTCAGGGCGCGTACTATTTGCTACAGACACCTGCAGGACTAACGCTGGTATATACTCTCCTCTTCGACGACTTGTCTAAGAATACAATAATATTTTCGAGAGTATTGATTGATATATTTGCTTTACAACTTCTAAAACTTAAAAATAGAATTATTGAGGACCCTCTTTAGAAAAAGTAGCTCGTACTTTGAGCTACGAGTTACTGACTAATAAGAAATTTAGCATGCTTTCACACTAACTTTAATTGTATATATTTTCCTTTTTACTTTTATGTATCTATGAGTGTGTGTAGTTAAATATTGTAATAATATAGTCACCTAGCTGTTTTAGTTACAAGTCATGTATCTAATCTGAGGAAAATGTAGTTGTTTGTACATTTATATAAACTAGTGGTCGCTTAGTGCTCGAAATTCGACCATAATTAATTTAAAATATAAGTTTGGACATTATTAAGGTTCTGTTGTCAAAGACTATACTTCTATAATCACAGATTTCGCCAAAGTTACACTGTTAATTTGACTTTACCAATAAACAAAAGAGTATGTATGCGTGTGTGTGTCAAATACATGGTAGAGTGTGTAATGTTTTTTTTATTGATTAAATGTATTTTTATGCATAATTTTAAAATAATATTATCATTCTGCACTACTTCTTTATATAAACTATAAGTGTGCGAAATTTCATACTGCTCCATCTGCGCAATTTTCGTAAAAAGCGATACAAAGTTTTGCTTTACATATTAATATAATGATATCTCTTCATGTACCTATACTCTTTATGACCTTATATTGTACAAATGTTTTTTGCTCAATAAAATAAAAAAAGCCCAAGGCCGTTAAGAAGATAGTTACCTTCGCACATTCTCCTTTATAATAGCTCATCTTCTGCTCTTGATTCCACCGCTGAATCTGTCCAGGAATCGTGCCCCTGGCACTCCCCGTTGTTACTTCTATGTATCCATCTGTATCTGTATTGTTTCTCTGCAAGAATATTTTTGTTTCTAGGTATTAATAAAATCTTAGACAAGATTTTTATGAATTTCGGATAATTTAAAGGGAGTTTAGTTTTCAATTTTTATGTTTTACTTCGCACCGACTTCGAAATGTTGTACATTTTCATGCTGTTTAGCACGAAGTCAGTTTTGTTTTTGTTAAAAAAAAATATTTTACTACTTGTTACTTGCGCAAATATTTGAACAGCTTTAGAAATAATATATTAAACGCCTGTGCAAGTAGTACAATTTGTACTCCTTGCACGCGTATACAAGTTTGCCTGTAAAGGAGTGTGAGCGCTCGGTGCTCTTCAACAAGGGTTGCTCTCGATTTCCATGGAATCCACTCATCAGAACCTGACTTGGTGATAATGAGACCATCTCAAGAGCGAGGACCACTCTTTCGAATAAAAAAATTGAAAGTCGGTATACAGTTGACGGAGAAATCGTGTAACAAACATATGTAGTCGATTTGAGAAACCACTCCCTTTTGAAGTCGGTTAAAAAAAATTACAAAAAAGAAAGCGACCTCTATCCGTGCAGAAACGGAGAAAGAATACAATTTCCTGCGGCCGGGCGGCCTGACGTAAGAGGCGAGAAAACAACCCACAGCCAGCTGGTAGGGCATTTGCCCGACTGGATGGCTACCACCCCTGGTCTAAAGTATGTCGCCATAACAACCTTGAGTTGTGTTCCAGCATTAGTGACCAGGATCCAGTCTCCCTTAAGAGAGCAGCAGCGCATTTGTAGTACCTTTGGTGTTGCAAATGTCCATAGGCGATGGTAACCGCTTTCCATCAAGTGGGCCGTCCGCCTGTCTGCTGAACTCCTGCAATAAAAAAGTAAAAAACCGAACTACAAATAACTAAAAAAAACTACTTTCTACCAACATCTTGAAATAAAACAAACAATAAATACTGTACAGAAAGATTTGAATGACGATGCTAACTGAACTCTTTTTTTATTGCGTGAGTTCAAGAGACAGGCAGACAGCCCACCTGATGGAAAGCGGTTACCATCGCCTATGGATATTTGAAACACTAAAATTGCTACAAATGCTGCTGTTGCTCTCTAAAAGGAGACTGGAACCTGGCCACTAATGAAGGAACACAACTCAAGTTGTTATGGCCGCATACTCCAAAACAGGGGTGGTAGCCATCCAGACTAGCAAATATCCTACCACCCGGCCGTAGGAGTTTGTATTCTTTCTCCGCTCCTGCACGGGTAAAATAAACTTACCACTTGCTTGGATACTTACATTATAAAACCAACCAAAGCGATCCACCAACGGAGCTCCGCCCGTCATACTGGAGGGCATACTCTTCGCGGCATCCAGGATGGGATCCTCGTAGCCCTCAAACAGCAGCTGCCTAACTGTCTTGGTTATGTATATGTGTTGTCTGTACAATGCCAGACCTATAGACATGGCTTTTTGATCTACGAAACTGCTGAAACGGTACTTGTAGACGGCTGACTGAAATTCAAAACAAGTAGACTCTTTTAATGCACATCACTATTGCACGTTGACAATATTTTTATGTTTCTTAAAGAAGCGTTCAAACTTACTCTAACTGTGTATGGATAAGACTGTTGGAGTGTGGCCGTGTGCTTCTTGTTTAAAGTGTTAAAAACATTTTCTTTTTAACAAAAGCTAAATCGTCTTCAGACTAATAATCAAAAAATATTTAACCGATTTCTTTCTACAACATCCAAAAAAACAAAGCAAAATATAAGTTTTGCAAAATTTTTATGTTTTACTTCGCACCAACTTCAAGATGTTGTAGAAAGAAGTCGGTTAAAGTTTTGTTTACGTTTTAGTTGCGCAAATACGTGAATAAGATTACAAATAATATATTAAACGCCTGTAGAAATTATAATACTGGCACGCGTATACAAGGTTGCTATATCACTTTTCGGTGTAGACGCTCGTCAGCAACAAGGGTTGCTCTCAATTTCCCTGGGATCCATCCATCAGATCCCGACATGGTGACAATGGGACCAATTCGGTAGTATACCCTCTCGATCACTTGACGGAGAAATCGAGTAACGAACATACAAAAAAACATAGACGTATTGAGAAGCTCCTCCTTTTTGAAGTCGGTTAATAACGCCGTTAACGCAGAGCCACATTAGTGTGCACTGTACATACTTTATCTGTCAATATTTAACGTCATTAATAATGTCGCATCCTAAATAACGCATTAAAACCATCGCCATATTTGTGTGAAACGGTATATATCTGTAACATCATCCCAGATGAAGCCGCACCATAAAGAATTTAGGTTCCAAACTGCGTGCTTGTAATATAAATGTATTTTTTTTTTTTGACCAAAATCAAAGTATGAGATCACCAAATATTATTAGCAAAATGATTGCAGAAGCCTAAAAATAAATGATTCAAAATAAAAACGTCCCTATTCATAATAGTAATACGAGGATTATCCTCCGTTAAAAAGAATTTCAATCCAGCCACAACTTCCAGCCCCGATGTGGATAAATGAGTGTTACATGACGCGAAAAGATGTTGTAACATTGTTCAGATTCCGTTCCGGACACCTTCCTTCAAACAAGTTTGGATATCTCATTAAGAAAGTTAAGTGTTCCAACGGTGTAACATTCAATGTGACTGAGGATGTCCAACATGTTCTGATGGAATGTGTTCGAAACGAAGACTTACGAAAAGAGTTACTTCGAGAGCGAAATTTATCTGCCGTAGGAGAATGCAATATTATTCTGGCATCCTTTATCAAGAGATGCCAAGATGTTTTGTAAATTATATGATTTTATTTTTAGTTTATATTAATTAGAGATTAGATTAGAAATGTATGTAGGATTTGTGTTCTTTACGAGGTGACATGGCCGCTAAGCGGCAAAGCCCTTTCTAAGTAAAGATAAAAAAAAGAATTTAAGCAGTTCAAGTTCAAAAGCGCATTATATAATGCTATATGAGTTAAACTATAACAAACTTTCAAGGCAATGTAGAATGTTAAGGACAACTGAATTACGTTACACAACAGTTGGTATTAGTTATCTCTTGATCCTAGATTGCCGGGTTTATTAAAAGTTTTACGTAATCCGCGCTGGATCAAAGAGAAAGTTAGGAAAATAAATATCAGAATTTCATACGAACCCTTTGTATGTTACCACATATAACACACACTCCTGTGTGTATATACACAAATTCCTGAGTGTATATAAACACATACCTGTGTGTATATTATATGTGTAAAGCCATGCTGGAATCATTATCCTGATTGCAGCTTTTGGGTGAGATATCACTCTACACGAGAATGTCGGCGTATAACGGTGACGTTGAGCTAATCTATATTTTTGATTGCACTAGTTTAGCAGAGAGGCAGACGGCCCACCTGATGGAAAGCGATTACCATCGCCTATGGACGCATTTGCAACACCAAACGTGTTACAAATGCGCTGCTGCCCTCTCAAAGGAGACTGCAACCTGACCACTAATGCCGGAACACAACTCAAGGCTGTTATAGCGGCATACACTAGACCAGGGGTGGTAGCCATCCAGACGGCTACCAACGTAAGGCGGTAAATACCCTACCACCTGGGTGTGGGTTGTTTTGTCACCTCTTACGACAGGCCACCCGGCTGCAGGAAATTGTATTCTTTCTCCGTTCTTACACGGATTAGTATCGTAGTATAGTAGTAGGATTATTAATCGTACTTCGTACTTTGTGTGAGTGAGATTTCCGGTGGCTCGTTTCGCCCTCCCCTAATCCGTCCCCCTATCCCCTCCCTTATCCTATCCAAAAGAAAAAAAGATAAAACGTTTATTTGGCCTTCACACAGTGAGACATTTGACGATGTATATAACTTAATATGTAGGTATATTAAGAGGTCGGTCGAAGTGGGCGTTGATCACAGAGCATTATTAAATCTCTTGACATTGACATTTTCAAATCAACTAATGATATTTGTGTATTTCGTCGTTTATTACATCAACGCCCCATAATCAGTTCCACTAGAGTTTATGATTGTAACGTACGCAAGCAAGTGGAACGGGTAAAATCACGGTCGGGAACGGGGTCGTTGTGAGTCCCTTCTGGAACGTAGCCAAATGTGTGTATTATCTGTGGATTGTTTTCAATCAATTCATTCGTTCGATGTGGCACAGATAAAAAAGAAAGATGGACGTGTTGGTGGGGAGATTCCTGTCACTTCTTCTGCTTTAAATGCGATAACGCGTTGCTAATCGTTGTAGGTAGAATAAGAAGTAAACTTAATTTTTAACTACTATCTATGACTGTTCGGCGGCGCTGGGAAAGGATAACAATGAACTATGTCAATGTTGTAGGAAAAGAAGTGTTGGATAATTTAGATGACAATGTGAGATTGAGCACGCACGTACCTGATTAATGAGCATGAAATGCAGCTGCTCTTCACTTTTACTTCTTCTTCACTTCAGTTTACTTGATAGTTTCTTTATTTTGTATACATATTTATTTTAGTGGCGAAACGTTTGTAGTATTATTAGCAGCGCGTTCCATTAGTAGCTCACAACGACCACGTTCCCGACCGTGATTTTTTCCATTCCACTTACTCGCGGGCGTCGCAATCGTAAACTCAAGTGGAACGGTTATTCGACCCTCCTCTTGACATGGGTCGGTGTGAGCGCTGTCTGAGCGAAAATCATAACGTTATTTAGTGACCACGACCAACGTCGCCTTGATGTACGGCAGGCGGAGCATTTTGGGCGTTGTGAGCTACTACAGGAGCGCGCTGTTTATGTATATATTTTCTATTATATATGTTTATTACATTTAACACTTGCGGTGCGGAGCAGATTGTTTACAAAATACACGCATTTATGGTGTGTTGCGGGCGCGATATATTCTATGTTATGTTATTGAATATTTACAATTAATTTATTTTATTATGATGATGGTGGGAAAATAACCTCACCATTTGATTAGGGGTTGTTGTGGACTGTATAGGTTGATTCAATATTGGGAATGGAAGGAACTCACCGGATGCTGCTGCTCTTGCTTCTCTTATTCTGCCCCAGGTCAGCAACAGGTCCAAAGAGTTTTTAACTTATTTATATATTTATATTGTCACTTCGCGAGACGTGCGCACGGTCTTGATTTTAGGGGCGGTTTTTTTATAACGGCGAAGCGATTAAATTTAAGCGTGTGGTGAGAACGACGTACTGAGACGGAACGGGGGGCTTGCCGCACTTGTCGTAGCGTTTTTATTAAGTTTTCAAAATGGTGGAATATTCGCTTTGACGCGGCGAGAATAGGGACGGGCGGGAAGGTTTAGTGGAATGGAAGGAATTAAAAATAAAAATACTATAATTAATTACCAGATGACATGACAATGAATGACTTATTGGAGTGAGTGCGAAAAAGGAAACACGTCGCCAGATTTAAATAGATAATTTAAATTAATAAAAGAAAAGTTTGTATAGGCCGAAAGTAGGTTACTTGGCGGTACAAATGACATTAAAAAAATGTTCTGCTGTGGAACTTTGTTTGAATGAATAGTTTAATTTGATTACACTGCTCCACGAACAAGTGGTCCGTACTTTTGACCAGACCCATGTAGGTCTGGTCAAAAGTACAGACCACTTTTAAAGTGAAGCTTTTTTAGACACGGTAGTGAATTCTTTCGATGGAACGAAAGAGCGTGATACCGTGAATTTAATTTGAACACTATGTTCGTACAGATGAGTTGGAAATGCTTTGAAGTTCATAAATCAAATTGAAACTAGAGCATTTGTTACCTATTTTAGTTATCATAAGCCTCTCTTGTCATTTGTTCAAAGTGAAAACATGGAATCTGAATTCTCTCTTACACTACTTTGTTAAAGTGTCACTTCTGCCGTGTGTGAATTGCACACACACACTTAATTTTGTTTCTGGACAGGTGTTATTATTATTATACTCACAGCTGCAATCATATTGAGGGTTGAAATCGTGTCGTCCAAGGATCCATTGCTGTTGGCCTCGTCGAAGATCCAACTCCTTTGGGTCTTGTACCCCACCGTGCTATTATGTGGATGCCATGTTATATCCACGTGGCGACGTTTCTCTTGATACCGGTAAGGTCCTAAAAATGAATTTTCTATAGTCGTTTAATTCACCACAATAGTCGACGAAGGAACCAAGTTTATACAGCCTAATCAAATCTATTTATCAGTATATCAGGTAGACAAAAATACGCTTTTGTGGAAACTGGAAAGGCCACATTCAGAGAATTTCAGTAGAAAAATATAAACCTAAACAACTTGCTAGACGGTGACCTAGGTTCAGTATTCTACTTATAGTCTTGAGGGATTATAGTTAAAATACAATATAAGTAAGTTTACTTTTCTTTGTTGTATTAATTTATTGTCTTAGTTTGATTATTCAAAAAAGTCTTTATTAAAAGTAAAAAATAAAGTAATAAAACTACGTTTTAACGGTTTTAAGCGCAGTAATTTAGTTGATTTTTATTATTCCGACCTTTCGGTCACTTTTCAGTAACCGTTATCACGGAACACACAGATGTCAAGTGTCAATGAGTGATGTTAAAGTTTTATTTATCCTACCGCCAACTTGTCCATTTTAATTATTTAGTTTTAATTTGGTTTATGATTATTATTTACTCTATAAGGGGCATAATCTTATTGACCACCGGTTCGCAACATGTTGCAGCTTGACGAGTAGAAGCGGCGCAAAAAACTCTTCAGCAACATGTCTAGCACCAATAATTTTATATAATACTAGCTGTTGTCTGCGACGTCGTCTGCGTGGTGCGGTTTTTTAACTATCCCACGGGAACTCTTTAATTTTTCGGGATCAAAAGTATCCTATATGTTGACCAGGGATATAAGCTACCACCATACAAAATTTCATTTAAATCGGTCCAGTCGTTTCAGAGATTAGCCGGTACAAACAGAAATCAAAAAATTTGAAAAAATCTAAATTCTAAAAGTTCTATTTCACTTTTTACATCCCCTGACTCGGTTTTTAGCATTTTTTTTCATTGTACAAAAATTCGACCTCTACAGTTTTACTATATGTATAGATTAAAATGAGTGGGAGGTAAAATGAAAAAATTGACAATCAAGAGCTAACAGTGTCTTGAGGTATGGCAGTTGCTTTTATAATATAATATATACTAGTTGCGAAAACTTAAAAAAATATCTACTCAGATAAATAAAAGTGAAGTGTTTGTAACGTTATTAAATAAAAATGTGAAAAAAATTAGGGGGGATAATTCGGTCGAGTAGATTTCGATATTTTTTTATCTGTCTGGGTGTTCTGGACCGATTTTGACGGGACTTTCACTCGCAGATACGCGATGTTATAAAGAGTAACTTATGCTACTCTTTTTTGGGTTCTGCGAAAAATAAATTCCACCCGGGCGAGGTCGCGGGCACAGGTATTTATAAATAAAGTAGTAATTTCACTATATTATAGAAACTAGTACGATTTTATTTTCTTACCTAACTGAACAAAATTAGGCTTTTCTCCCGGAAACTTATCCGGGTTTGTCCAATTGAACATGTAGACATCGAAGTTTATGGGAACGGTTGGAGCTAGCCAGCTGTAGTAGGACCTTGTGTTCGGAGCCAAGGCTAGTTGCTGCAAAGATAAAAGTCCTTCTAATAATTTAATATAATATCCGTGCAGGAACGGAGAAAGAATACAATTTCCTGCGTTGGGGCGGCCTGTCGTAAGAGGCGATAAAACAACCCACAGCCAGGTGGTAGGGCATTTGCCCGACTCGATGGTTACCACCCCTGGTCTGCAGTAAGTCGCCATAACAACCCTGAGTTGTATTTCGGCATTAGTGACCAGCTTCCAGTCTCCCTTAAGAGAGCAGCAGCGCATTTGTAGCACCTTTGGTGTTGCAAATGTCCACAGGCAATAGTAATGACAAAAATTACTACAATTTTTAATTTTTTTATTTCAGGAGTTCAGGCACACACAGGCACACAGGCACTGTTAAATTGCGACATAAATTGTAACAAAAAAATATGAAAAAAGTTGTAACTTCATTTAATATTTATAAATTACTAGCTGACCAGGCAAACTTCGTACCGCCTCAGAATCAATTTTTTTCATATTTACTCACCTTTTACACCTTCCCTGGACTTCCATAAATAATGCAAAACCAAAATTAGCTAAATCAGTCCAGCCGTTCCCGAGTTTTAGTTTTAGCGAGACTAACTATCTCACGGGAACTCTTTAATTTTTCGGCATCAAAACTATCCTATATGTTGACCAGGGATATAAGCTACCACCATACAAAATTTCATTTAAATCGGTCCAGTCGTTTCGGAGATTAGCCGGTACAAACAGAGAAACAAAAAATTTGAAAAAATCTAAATTAGTTCTAATTTCACTGCTTACATCCCCCTGACTCAGTTTTTAGCATTTTTTCATTGTACAGAAATTCGACCATAACAGTTTTTATTCATTTATTTTATTAGATTATTTCATATTATAATTATTAATCATTGATAAATTATCATTACATGTATTTTTAATCAATATAATTGAATGATGATTTATGATCTTTTCACTAAACAATTAACAACTGCTTTAATTTGTTTTGATACATTTAATGTATGTAAATCCTTGAGATTTTGCGTGCCGCGTAGCTAACTCGATAAAATGTTTTACCCAAAGACATTTTCACATTGTTTTGTTATAAATCTGATTTCTAAATATACGTAAAATGTAAATTATAAGAATATCAATTAAATATAATTATGTTGATTTTCCACATGTGTTACTATAAGAATCTTGACATACCTACTTTATTTTATTTATAATACATTAAATGAATATAAAAGTAGGTTTAATTTGATTTTTCATTAATATGGCTCTCAATAATTGTGTATTGTATTTTATTAAGTATTTTTTTGTCACTGACGATAGTAAATGTTTTACCTCAAATTATAGAAAAGAATTTATAATGATGTTACAAATTTTTTAATATTTTTTTATTATAATTAGTACCAAATATACATGACTAATTAAGAATTAGTATAATCTAAGATTTTCTGATCTAATGTGCACATTGTTACAATTACCACGTGCTAACAACGGTGAAGGAAAACATCATGATGCAACCTGCAGATGTGTCAAACAACCGATGTGTCAAACCTGCCTAGCCGCCTTGGACAACCGTGGCGGGTATACTGTCAGTTCCTCTATAATGGGAGGGCCGAGCCCAGCAGTGGGACGTTTATGGGCTGATATTATATATAAACTGGGCACTTTCAACGCAATTACATACAGTGATGTAGCTATGGAGACTGCTTCAGTATCTAGAGTGCCCCAACGTTGATGCGCCCTCGCGTAACGAATCTTATTTATAAAGGTACACTTTCATTTTTGGCTGGTTAGAATGCCATCGCAATAAATTCAAACTCAAAAGTTTTTATTCAAAATAAGTTCCACTGGAGAACACTTTTTTAAGGTCATATATATAAGTCAAAATTTAAATCTACTCCCTATTCTCACCGACCGGTCTTACCTGCTATCGGTTAAAATTTGACACAAGTAATGTCAAAATTCAACCGAAGGTAGAACAAGTGAATGATTAGTAAGGTGTACGAATCGGCCATAAGTGGACTGTCTGCGTGCTTGCCAGCTTTGCAATAAAGTACATATGCATCTCTTTCTCACACCCTTTAAACACCATAATTGAAAATAGTTCTGATGTACTTATCCATCCAGAAACAGAGAAAGATTACAATTTCCTGCGGCCGGGCAACCTGTCGTAAGAGGCAACAAAACAACACACAACCAGGTAGGCTATTTGCTCGACTGGATGGCTACCAGCCCTGGTCTAGAGTACCTTTTTAGAGAGCGGCAAAACATTGGTAGCACCTTTGGTGTTACGAATGACCATAGGTGATGGTAATCACCTGTCTGCCGAACTCATGCAAATAAAAAAATTTACGGCCTCTTTAGTTGAGTGGGCTAAGTATATTCCTAGTATAGTAAATTTCGGAAACGTATTTTCTCCGTTATTTAATATGGTCTGGGTGTCTGGGATCGGCCTCTGAATGGTCCGTTGTATATTACCCATAACACAAGCACAACTTGCTTAATTTGGGGATATACAGTGTGTGTGTTTGTCTGCCAATTTATTTTATTTAAAAAAAATATTCTGTAGCTATTTTATTACTGTCATAAAGCTTTAATGTTTTCTTTTTCTTTTCATCTTTTTTTTAAATGTTCTGTGATGAATTCCACAATCAGTTAAAAATTTAAAGTTTCGTTAAGTTTCTCTTCAATTTTTTACATGTTTTTATTTAACTTGCAATGGATGTACCTATGTATGTAAACTATGTAAGTTCGGGTGGAATCTTGCAAGTTAAATTTGACCAACTTCCCGGTTTCCGATTAAGCTGAAATTTTGCACGCATATGTATATCACGTGACAATGCAATAATATGATACCATGGAGCTGATCTGATGATGGAGTCGGAAGGTGGCCATAGGAACTCCTGTACTAAACAAAATAGACCCATCGTGTTTGGGCTCGTTTTACTTGTCTTGTCTAGCACTCTGCTGCTACATGATATTCAGGATCTCAAAAGCTTGTATTTCAAAAAACCTTTTTAAAAAACAAGTTTTTAAGCTAGCAACAATGTTGTTGTTATGAAGGCCGCGGATAATACGCGAGCAATTATACATACCACTGACAAGACAATAGGGGCAATTAAACAATGAACTACGGATGATCAGTCAATATTATTAACGGCCAAGTGCGTGTCATTCCATCAACATTAAAGGGTTACACTCTAACAGTATACGTCCATCATATATGCCATATTTAATGGAAATTTTTAGTTTCCTCTATAAATCTCATTCCTGTAATTTGCGCTCAAGTGGAAAATCTTCTGCTAACAATACCTAAATAGACTTCGTCCTTCGTAGGAAATTCTTTTGCCGTACAGGCTGTTCGCCTGTGGAACTACCTCCCCTTGCAAATCAGACAAGCTACATCAATTTCTACATTCAAACACTTAATCACTGAACATTATTTGTCCATTAAATAAAATTTGTTGTCGTAAATAGAATTATATTATGGTTCGCGTGTAGGTATATGTAATTTATATTATTAAAATCTATTTAATTATGTATATCTATATTAATTTATTTTATATTTTTGTTTTTTCTTTAATTACATTTAGTTACGATTGAATTAGTTTTAATTTAGTTAAACCATCAAATATTATTTAATTTTTATTTTGCTGACTCCTTGGACACCGGGTTGTCCGGAAGAGATCGCTATAAGCGATGAGGCCGCCCATTGTTCTTATGGAAATGTATTCATATTAAATGTCTAGGTTTAAGTTATGGTGAACAATTAAGAGTTTTCATTCATTCATATGCCAGTTGCCTCTACAGAGAAATGTAACCGAAAAACTTTTCACTTTTTGCAAATCAAATCAAAGTTATAAATTAATTTAATAATATTGTGTGCAATAAAGAATGTTCTATTCTATTCTAGGGGGCCATTCATAAATTACGTCACACTTTAAGGGGGGGCGAAGTGTGTGACAAAAGGTGGGGGGCGGGAGGGTCCTAAATTTCGTGGCGTCACATTTCAGAAATCTTATGTAAATAAGCTTTAAAACACGCAATTGGAACTGAAACTATTTCCAACTGTATCTGTATGAGTACTGTTTAAATGATTAGAAAATCAGTTAAATGCAAATATAACTAATTACGGAATTGCTGTTTTAATTAAATAATTACTTGATGTAAAACTACATAATGTAGTGGAACACTTGCAAGCCAATATATGGCGCTGTGCAATAATTGAGGTTGCAAACGTTTCCCGAAACATACAAAGAAACAACACTAGTCTCGCTGGAAGATCTTCCTTTGCGACGGAGGAGCATTCCATCTCGCTCCTCCACTTAGCCGGGTCATCCCTTCAATAATATGCAGTATCCCACAAGCAGTATAAGGATATTCACAACTTCAACACCAGGCATTGTAATAGACTGATATTGCCATCTTTTAGATTACAAAAAGTACTGTCCTCTTTCTTGGGGGTTGGTATACGCTTCTTCAATAAGATTCCGAGTGAAATGTTAGATCTGCCTTTCACTAAATTCAAAACCAAATTAAAAAGTATCTTGCTAAAAAAGGGATACTACACTATTGAAGAATACTTAAATGACAAAAATTCATTTACATAGCAGCTCACTCTAACATCTTATACTATATTTTGTTTAATGTTATCTTGCCAAGCTTGTAAGGGATTTATGGAGATATATTGCAGCATAACATTTTAGTACGTCATATCATTATTATAACTTTCATAATATTTTTCTTTCCTCTTATTGTGTCTTGGTCTTATTGAGTATGCACTGTTTGCTACAACTCCATTAATTCTTCAAAAAGTAATTCTGTAACATACTTCTGTATAAAACTTATTAAAAAAAAAAAACAACTTGAGATATAAATAGAATAAGAAACTTAAAGAAAAACATTATTTAGCTAGACGTGTTGCTGGGGAGTTTCTTGCCGCTTCTTCTCCTTAACAGCAATAACACGTTGTGAAGCGGTATACATAGAATAGGAAGAAAAATTAAATTTTAACTTATATATTTATATGACCTTCAAAAAGTGTTCTCCAGTGGAACTCATTTTGAATAAAAAACTTTGAATTTGAATTTGAATTTGAATATGTGATGCCGCCACCAGGGAGGGAGGAGTGTTATGTGATCATCAATCATCTGTGACAAGGACGGGTGTAGGGTCAAAAAATCATGAAATTCGTGTGACGTAATCACAGAAGAGTAGTCTCTAACGAGAGGTGGATGGCCCTAACCTAAGTGTTGCATGGCTTCATAATTATAATTTAAAGTAGCACATCGCAATGTTATCTAGTAATTAAGAAATTTAATTACAATTAATTCAAAATAAGGTCACAATTTACATAATCATCTCCTTTATTGTATTTTTGGTCAAAATACTTTCAGGCTCCGTAGAAATCGGGTAATTGTTCGCCAAATCAACTGAGATATTTTTTATCATCTTATAAAACACCGGAGCCGCGTAACCAGTTATGACGTCATATCTTTAATGAGCGAAACAGCGTGTTGATTATCTCTTCTCTATATAATGTTACGAGCTACAGGACTCGAATTAAAATGCCGTTGGAACTACTATAGAATTTATTAGAACTGTACAACACGTATAAAACAAATACAAATAAAACTGGATGCAACCAGTTCACACTGCACGATTCAATGCAATTCGACACGCGCAAAGTCCGTCGTCTATAGTGCTAATCGAGGATACTACAAACGTCTCACTCGTATCGTAGTCGTCGCTTGACTTCCCCACCCTTCCATCCGGGCATTGTTTTATACTATATAGACAGTACAAAAAAAATCGGCCACGCGCACTGAATTTCCGAGAAATAGTAATTTGCAGTTCTTGTAATTTGGTTGACACAGTAATTTTCAGTTTACTTGAAACAGTAATTGTAATTTGGTTATCTATTCCTGCGAACGGCCAACAAAGTCGAAAACAATAACAATAGGCTATTGTCTAATTGCAAATTTTAATACAAAGTACTAAAAAGGACTCCGAATGCGGGAGGGGCAATAAACAAGGTGCGCAGCATTTCTTTGTCGGTATGTGACAATAAGTATGCAGGTGGCCCAACTTGTAACAATATTAATAATACTCGAAGCAAAATCTTTGTACCACTTTTTACGAGAATTGCGCGGACGGAGAAGTATGAAATTTCGCACACTTATAGTTTATATAGAGAAGAATCGACAAATCCTAATATTTTTTTTAATTATGCATAAAAAATACATTAAATCAAAAAAACATTACACACACTACCATGTATTTGAAACACACACGTATTCTTTTGTTTGTTGTTTTCTTGGCGAAATCTGAGATTATAGAAGTATAGTCTTTGACTGTAATTATTATGGTTGAATTGAAGCACGGGCGACCACTAGTATTTTTTAAGCAGTAATTAAAATTGTTTTTTAACGGTCGCTCACAAAAAACCTATACAATATGTCTATTTATCTATATCTGAAGACATTATCATCAATTAATCATACATTAATTTTGTATAATCACAGACATTTTTCACGGGAGACACTAGGTCAATAGTAGTCTATATATACTAATGAAATTTAGGGAGAAATATTTTATTCTTATTCTCTTCCCCTATACTTAAACATTGATAGACATCATATAACTGTGATCCCTACCCACCTGAATGTTCACAAAACAAAAAATCCAACCGATATAGTACTTGAGATATTTAAAGGAACTCACAAAGTTTTTTCTTCTCTCAAGGGGAAATCCGTTTGCGGACACCCTGCCGCACGGAGACGACGGCAGTGCAGTGTGGGACTCACCGGCCAGATGGACTGCCGATATACACACTAAAACCCCTTGGTGTCCTTCGGTCGCCATATGTCAGGGCCCCGGGACGTGCGCGAGCTTTTCGCCGCGACCCCAACTGACGTGGGTAAGCCTCTACTGCTTCAATCCGTGATTGAGAGAGGCGCTGGCGGTACATCGACGCGCCCACCACTCAGCGGCTTGAATTCGCGTGACGGCCTAGTGTGCGTTGATGCGGCGGGAGGTGAGCGCAGCTGCTCGCTCCCTCTCCCGCTCCGCCGCCTCCTTGGCGGACATTACAGCCTCGCAGAAGGAGGCAACGGCGTCCCAGCCAGGTTGGCCCCCGACCATGGCTTGAACTACGGCTGAGAGCGACAACTCTAATCCAATGGATGCTAGAAGGGCACGGCGCTCCTCGTCCCAAGCTGAGCATACTTGGAGAGTGTGCAGTGCCGTGTCTTCGAAGCTATCACTGCAATGCTGGCATCCTGACGATGGCTCACGCCCTATGCGGCACAGGTACCTCCCGAAGCAGCCGTGTCCGGTGAGGACCTGTGTCAGGCGGAACGTCAGGGTGCCAGGTTTTCGGTTGACCCGTGATTGCACAGCGGGCCTTACTGCCGCTATTGTGACATGGCCTGCGCTAGGTTGTGCGAGTCGTGTCACCCACTCCACCGCGATATCCTGTCGGAACTCCGACCTCTTGGCCTCAATTTCGCGGGGCACTCGTATAGCCGCTTAAGGACTACCCCTTCTAGGTCCCACAGTGGGGATCCTGTAAGAAGGGAAATACTGTTTTAAATGTGTGTATGTGAACAAGTATATTCTAAGCAATTATAGTTCAATTGAAAGTATTTATTTTTTGTTGAATTACTTATTTAAACACCAAAAAATACATTAATTTATACAGAGCATTGGAAACTATCGAGATTTATAGCCTGACGGATTTCTCGTGTTACAATGTTGTCGCAATGGTCGACCAGACCATTGCAGTCATTATGGTTGTATTTTCGTACAAAAAAATAATTTAAATGTAATAGAAGAATTGAGAATTGAGGCCCTGGAGGAACACCGAGGGGTTTTAGTGGGTATTCCGGTAGCTCATCCAGCCAGCGAGTCCCTTCCTGCCGTTGCAGCCAGTCCAAGTGCAGCTTGGTGTTTGTAAAGGGATCACTCTTTATACAAAAACACTCAAAAATAACGTAGCTTTCTACTGGTGAAAGAATTTTCAAAATCGGTTCAGTAGTTCAAAAGATTACCTCCTACAAACAAACTCACAAACTTTACCTCTTTATAATATTAATATAGTAGTATAGATATTTCTTGGCGTAATACTTTTCCTACAATCTACAGGTTAATCATTTACCAAGCCTTTATGTTCTACCATCTTAAATTTTCTCAGCACTTTCCATTTTATTACAGTGTTACAACTCAGGTCCCGACAAAAACAAAATCCACCTGCATATCTGAAACAAAGCACATTTATTACCTGCCGGCATTTAAACTAATTGTAACTCTTTTATGATCGTCTTCTTTTGTTTACTTTGTGTTTAAAATTTGTGATTAGAAAACAGCCCATTATCTTACTGTACTCTTTTATGGCAGTTTGCGGCCGAGTCATTACCCAGGTGTCGCGGATTAAGCCGACTTAGATACGGGGATATTACATTTGTGCAGTATAAAACGGTGACCTGATGGAGGGGGGAGGCAGTCCAGCGAGAACCACAAGCAAAGCGAGACGTGTGTACTACAATTGGGAATCTAATAAGTGACGGACTTTGTGCGTTTTATTGAGTTACGAACTTCTGCATTACGTTTGGACTCGTTGTGTTCGGTTATATTTGCACCTGTGTTATACCTGTTTGTATAGTTCTAATAAACTCTATAGTAATTCTAACGGCATTTTAATTCGAGTCTCGCGACTCGTAACAATAGTTTAATTATTTAGAGACGAGGAACACTTCTTATGACGATTTATTATGAAATTATAAAAGTACGAATTTTGTTATTTGGCTATATATCCCTAATTGATCTACTTGATTGACCAGCAAATAAATTAGAACACGGATACAACAGACCACCTTGTTATGTGAAAGATTTGATCCAAAGTACAAGATTAATTTAAGTTTTTTGATTAATTCCGACCAATGAACGAATGGATTTGATCTCAAGTCAATTGGTTTGATGTTGAATTTGCAATTTGTGTCATTTCTATTACGTATGATTGATCTATTGTGTCATGTTTTATTTATAAATGCTTTGTATACTTTAGATCTTTTTTAATAGTCCATATAGCCCTTTTGGTGATAATGAAAATGTGATACAATCGTCATTTCCACCTGTCTGTTTGTCTATATACTTGTATCAGAGCCATTTCTTAACCTACTGCTCCATCTGGAATAATTTTTTATACTTATTTTCCGTTTTATCCAAAAGTAGGAAAGGGTTTAATTCGTTATTTGTCATGTGATTTTGTTATTATTTGTTCATGACGTTAAATATTGACAGATAACGTATGTATATATATGTATATATATATTTAGGGTAAGGTAAGGTAACTCTTTATTGTACACCAGAGCATAGATAAACAGAAATAGAAAAATACAAGAGATAGTACAACGGGCGGCCTTATCGCTAAAAAGCGATCTCTTCCAGACAACCCTTGACAGGGATTAATAGATTTTTTAAAGTGACGGTGGTGCAGTCTATAAATAACGATGATAATTATATGTCAAAATTAAAGTTTATTTATTTCTTAAACATGAGTATTTACATATCAGAGTATGTAGGTATGATGGTATAAAAGTAAAAGTGCATCATGTTTGACCAGTTAGGCATAGAAAAATTACAATAATAAATATAAATAAATGTCCTGCAAACAATGTCATAATAATAACTCAACATGAATGCCATAAAAAATATATAATAATAATTATTTCTCTACTAACTATGTATATACTAATGTAGCTATTTCTGAACGGCTTTATTTTTAACGCGTTAAATATGACGCATTTCGCAACAATTAATAACTACAACATTATCCCAGGTGCAGCCCGAGCATTACCGAAACCATGGAATATACTTCATATTCTTTTCCATGCCGAAATTAAATAAAATATTAAAATAAAATTAAAACAGCCTGTGTTACTTGATTACACCATTCGTTAGTTATTGTACATAATTATATGAATTTTTTCAAGTTTCTCCAATTCTGGATGTAGACTTCCTTCGTGTTCATCACCATTTAATTTACGTCGTTAGCCATTTGCAGTCCACTGCTGGACATAGGCCTCCCCAAGACGGTGCCACTCATCCCTGTCCTCTGGTTTCTTTATCCAGCGCCTACCGGCGACCTTGCACAGGTCGTCGGTCCATCGGGCTGGAGGGCGTCCGACACTATGTTTACCGAGACGCGGTCTCCACTCCAGGACTCGTCTGCTCCATCGGCCATCGGTCCTGTGGCAGACGTGACCGGCCCACTGCCACTTCAACTTGCTAATTTTGCGAGCTATGGCGGGTACCTTGGTTCTCTTACGGATATCTTCATTTCTAATTTTATCCCTAAGAGAAACACCCAACATAGCTCGCTCCATACCATATACCATTTAATTTAATTTTGAACAATCCTTGTCAAAAGTCTCCCCGCGACCGATGCAATATTGTTACGACCTAGATGCCGACGAAAACAATTTCACACCTACATACCTGTAAAAACACATTTTATTACCTTTCGGCATTTGGACTTCTTTTGTTTACTTTGTGTGTAAAAGTTGTGATTAGAAAACAGCCCATTGTCTATTGTAATCTTTTATGGCAGTCATTAGCCAGGTGTGTCGAATTTAAAGTACAAACTAATTCTAGGAAATTCGGTCCACGTGGCCGTGCAGACATGTTGTATCTGTGCAGTATAAACCAATGCCCCAATTGAGGGACGCGGCAGTCGAGCGATAACCACGAGCGAAGCAAGACTTGTGTACATTCGGTAGTCTATTTAGTGAAGGAGTTTGCGCGTGTTATTGAATTACGACCTTCTTGTGTACACATATACCCGGAAGAATCTTCTGGAACTCATAATTTCGATGATGATACATAATTTCCTAAACTTTCTATTCTAGAATTTCAATTTTCATTTGGTTATTTTTTTGTTCATCGTATATCCCTTTCCAAAGTGTATTTGTGCTCGTCTTTTCCTTCCAGAATCTTCTACCTTTTCTGAAAGCCTTGAAACCAGCTTACGTTGCCAGAACCTTCTAATCTCGTTCGCCACTATATTATCGTACTTTTAAAGAAATCTTTGTCCTTTTTTATTTGATTCCTGTGTCGAGTTTCATTTAAATCTGTTCAGTAGTTTTCACGTGATGCTCGAGCAGACAAAGTCTCAACGAGGTAGGCAAGGCATCGGCTCCCTTAGTGTTAAATGTCCATGATCCATGAAGACCACTTGCCAAATGGACGCGTTTGCCAGTTTACTTAAAGCAAACCAGACAAAAATTCAAAAAAGATGTATTTTTGGAATCTGCTTTTCTGAATTAGCCCCCCTGATTTTTCTCACATTTTAAACGCATTGCACAAACTCGACATCCCCAACAGATTAAATATATGTATTATAGATAGACTATACAAAGTGTGATTGTCAAACAGTTATTACACTATGCTAATTTAGAAACCCTTACCCTAAATCAGTGTAATGTAACAAGGGCTTAAGAAAAAAATCCAGTCTATACGTCATTAAATGACAACTCGTTAATTACCCTGTGACCTGATTTGGCTTAACTGTGGACAAGGGGTAGGAGTAAGGCTTCTTTTTGCAATGCGTAGTCCACTAATTGAATTTCATACGTTTCTCACACTTGAAAATCAGAATTTGAGTTAATACCAGTCGCACGAATGTTTCTTTTGTTTTTCAAGGTTACTTACACAAGGTTTACATAAACTACGGGATATGCGAACTTTTTGGTGTTACTGGAGAAATGCAATTACGCATATCTTCGAGCCCAGACGAGCTTATTAAAAGATAGAGTCTGGCCACAACGTCTAGAACATGAACTAATTTTTTTGCCTTCTGGCAATATTCTGTCTTATGTAATTATTAACAAAGTTCAAGTTAACCGTGTTATTTTAATTTTAACGTTGATCCGAGTTTAAAATCCGCTAAAAATAACTAAATACGGATATAACAATACTCAGTTTCACATGAGTGAAGCAAAAAAAGAGAGAAGCAAAAATCTTTTCGTTATAATTACAAAATATTTACCAAAGCACCGCCGTTATGGCTGGTTTGTAATGGCGTTTAGCTTATTTTAATCAAATAGGTCATTGTCCTTTTAATCAGTTATAACGTGTTATATAGCTTTGGCTTACAAAATAATAGCCATGTCTCTGAAGATCACGAGCCATAAAAATGGTCCGAGCTTTTAGGGGGCTTACGTGGCGCCGTGAGAAGACCAACATGTAGAGGCCCCTCGACAAATTAAATGTGAATGTGGACTGACACTCACCGGCGATTGTTTCTGTCTACACCATGTAAAATGCACCCAAGTACAAGCCCCCGGTCAGTGTAAGATTATTGTACGCAATGAGAATAAAAGGTATCCGGCTATTGGGATGAACTGCTAGGGATCTGGGACTGTGGGAACTGTTGCGTCAGTTTCATCCACCAATTTATTGATGTATAATTTAGCACAGTTAAAGACTATGATTAATACATGCACGTGATGTAAATACAGATAGATGATACCTCTATATATCATTTGTCTAAATCATCAAAAATGTCCAATCTCATAAACGTGCAAATATAATATTTAAGGTTGATTAGAATACTGGTGTACACATTATGTAAACGATAAGGTTTCTGTATATACAGACTAAGTTAAATTAGAAACAACAAAGAAATTAATACATGCAAAAGTACAACAACTCGTCGTCTTATTTCGTATTCCCCTCTCGGGCGATTGGACCATAGGCTCTCGTCTAGTGGTGCGTCACCCTATCCAACGGGGTAACCATCATAGTCGCACCACTAAACTTAAACAACCCCCACAAGGACTATGGCGTCTGCCCGTTGCAATGTTCGAGAAACATGGGTAAAATATGTGATACCGCAGACTGTGATAAATATGTTAACAAAATGCGTATATCGTAAATAAATCAATTTGACACTTGCAATATGTTCGAGGTAATACTTACTTACTTATAAGTACCAAAATTATTCTTGTCATAATGTTGGGGTTGCTAAAGTTCAGACAAATATGTGAATGTGGCGCCCCTATTGTTTTTACTCTTTTTGGTCAACCTGTATGTGTATCCTAGGTTGACCATAAAGAGTAGAGATGTGCCGATTAGTCGGCGACTATTCGGTAAAGCCGACTATCCGGCCACCATCCTAGTCGGCACTATTCGGCAAAGAGCGCCGACTATCCGGCTTCTCACTTTGTAGTTTGTAATCTATACTTTACTAATACTTTATAATCACATCATGTCAAAAAGAAAATCTCGTGTACAGATTCAATCCATACACGAGACTTTCTTTTTGACATGATTAAATTTTAATTGAGCTCTTTCACTTTAATGAACAATAACAGTATTATCTTTAAACTAAAATACATTTTTTTTATTTTTACACAAAAACATCGCCCTGACCCGTACAAAAAAAAGCAAAATCAAGAAATAATGCGAAATAAACAAAACAGCTCCGACACGCTCGCATGCGGCGGTTGCGACTTGTGCGCGAATCAGCTATAAACGAAGCGTCACGGAAATCCCCGCAACCGTGATTGGCTTGGCCGAGTAGTCGGCCGATTAGTCGGCCTCTTTACAACCGACTAATCGGCTAGTCGGCTAGTCGGCCAAAGTCATAATCGGCACATCTCTAAAAAAGAATAAAGTATCAAGAGAAAGTTCGCGGCGGATTCCCTCTTGATACTTGCGATGCCCACTTTCATGCTTGTTACCGTGGAATTACAGTTAAAATCCTTCTTCCCTGATAAATGCAAACCGGGCTTTGGGGCGTAACTTAGGTAGGTACGTACAATTAAGGAGGCTTCTTCTTAAAATAGCAATAACACGTTGCGGAGCGGTGTACATAGAATAGAAAGTAGATTTAAATTTTGACTTACATGTATGATCTGTAAAAAGTGTTCTCCAGTGGAACTTACTTTGAATAAAAAAATTTGAATTTCAATTAGAGACTCTTAAATGTCACCTAGCACTGATTTTTGTACCGAAATTAAAACTTATTTTATTTATTTTTATATATATTTTCTTTACTAATTGTATAATATTAATTTATGTTTCCTATTATTATTTAACTTTAATTAGTAAAAATATCCATTTAATGTTAATTATTATTGTGTGTAAATTAATTACTACCCTGCACAGTACCTACGTTGATTTTTCTTTGAGGTAGCATAAAATTTTATAAACAACTATCTTCATATGTATAATTGTATGTAGGTATGTTTTTCCGTATTGTCAAAATATTTAGGAAATTGTTATTGAGTCGCTTAAACCGTGGATTAATGAGGCTATGAGCTTCTACATAGAGCTCTAAAATCACCTTACGGACTCTTCAGGTGATCAGAGGGCTGGTACGAGTAATATGACTACAGAGCACGCGGAGTTAGTCGAACTCCCACTTTCCCCGTATTCCTGGCATAAGGTGAGGGAAGGAACACCAAGGGGTTTTTGGTGGTTATCCCCGACAGTTGCGTGGCAATTTAAGCTTGCGGTGCTCGTGTCACCCCAACATGGCGAATCTCACACTCCCCATCGCGTTTCCCCCGAAGCGGATAGTCCACAAAAGGAATTCCCTCGTTAAAAAAAGGTAGTATGACTATCCAGCGAGGTCACGTAATCAACCTTCCACACGTGGGGCGTATCAGAAACCGCACCACGCACAGAGAGGCTGATGACGCCGGGGGCATCGTTCCCACGGCAATGGGTTTGCGGTATGGTCAGGCCAGACCATGGCCAAACTCATGTCCGGTAATGGCGACGAGTTCACGACACTACCCAAGCGGGGAACACCTGGAGGGTATGCAGCGCCGTGTCCTCGTCGCCCGTCTGGCAATGATGGCCCCCACTTGAATATTTCGGGAGTACATATGTACCTCCCGAAATATCCATGCTCCGAGAGGAACTGCGTCAGCAGGAATGTCAGGTTACCGAAATTACTGCACCCTACTGCATAACATAACATAGATGTGTCATTAAGTTTAACGAGTAACCATTTAATCCTCATTCATGCACAAGACTGCACTTGTAAGTTTTTAAGCTCATTAAAGTGCGTTTACACATGCTTAATCGTCCGCGACTGCTATCAAGGCCGATCAATCCGATCAACACTTAACGGAGATTAAGCGAAATCTACGTTTGCACTCAGAGAGATTAAGAAAGTAAGATTACTTTAAAACAAATTATTATATACATGTGTAACTCGTGATAGTAGTTATCCAATCGCGCCTCATACCGCTGTCATGGGTTCGAATCGCGCACTGCAAGCATGTTGCGGTTGTGTTGTCACAATTCCCATTGTACATTGAGATAACCGATGTACTCAAATCCGCCTTAGACAAGCGTGGCGGGTGCCACTAGTATACCCATAATGATGAATGAGGAAGATGGGGCACAGCGATGGGGTATTTTTGGGCTTATATAAATATATATTAAGCCCAGACTAGGAAAAGTCCTGTCATTATGGCACTACTGACCCCTCAATTGATGCACGTTCCCTATACAATGGTTACATGTTGTATAAAATAAAAATTAGTGGTGGTACTCCATACATCTTACTGGTGCATGAACACAGCACTTTAGCCTTGCGAGGAATGCGTCGTTTGAGGCCCGAAGCGAAGTTGAGTGCTAGACAATAGTTTATATTACACCTACGAGGAAAATAATAAACAAATTATTATTAACTGAAATAATTTAAGAAGTTCTAACGCTCCTTCCAAGCAGGTGCAGTATAAAAATTTCTTTTTGTTTGTAACGTACCTAATATTATTTTTCAAAATCATTATTTTCACTTTCAATAATTATTTCATAACATATTATGTACTTATATTAAAATTTTCAAAATATGTCTATTCTTTGTTTTATTTTATTCTAATTATAAATAATATTAAATGTTCATTAACTATTTTTTTTTTCTTTTGTGAAGGTGACGTTGCTGCTTGGCACTAACGGAAGACCAGCGCTGGTTGTTATCAACCAGCATTTGCTGAGGTAGGGCATTTTTAGAGTTAGTTAACTTTCGGCTTTTATTAAACTGCTTATGTAGACTTTTATAATTGTAAATAACTCTAAGTAAACATTATTTTCTTTCTTTCTTCTTTCTAAGTCTTTATTTTTTATAAGCTTCTACCGCGTGCGTTTGGAGAGTATAATATTATGTATAAAATTCTCAACATGCCGTGTCTTTACATTGAAGCCTATTAAAATAAAACTAGAACGCTATAAAACGATGGAGAACACGATACAATTGTTGAGGAATTAGATTTTTTAATTTTACTTTCTTGTCTGTTTGTTCGGGATTCACGTACAAAATACTGGGCCGATTTCGATGCGGTTTCGCTGATCGACATAAAAATTTTAGACTTAAAACCTGTGCTACTTTTATCCTGGGAATCCTGCGGGAATATTTCTGGGGCTGATTTAAAATGGCCAGATTAAAAAAAAAACTATTTTTAATGTGATTTTTTCACTGATCTATAGCAAATTTTATGTAATAAAATGTGAGATATATTTTATCCCGGGAACCCCGTGGGAATTTACCCGAGAGCGGTTTGTAGTTGTTCGGGTGTGTAAAAATTAGCTTATTCTGACACAGTTTTCACTAAAATGATAACACAATATTTTTTAAATGCTACGGTATTTTGTGTCCCGGGCATCGCGTGGGAATTTCAAGTCAAGTATGGACGAAGTAGTGGGCATATCCTAGTACTTCGTATAATGGCAAAAACATCCTTGTAAACAAAATTTCCCTTTCAGGTATTGAGATACTATACAAAGATACTTACACCAGCAAGGACGGAGTCGAAAATAGCTTCCCAAGTGATCGCAGTGAAGAAGGCCACGAGCGCAAAGAGCGCGCTCCCGCCGGCCGTCAGCCTGGTCCAGTGCACCGTGCTCCCGCGCATCGCTACTACGCCCACCACGCTGCAACAAATACAAGGCTATTCTAAAAGGACCTCAACACATTCCCACAGAGCTAGGCGAATGGTTTCGCAAATGGAGGATAGAGGTAAACCCGCAGGAAAGCGCAGCAATATTCTTTTCCCCGGGCACGCTTCGCTCCTTCAAACGCGCTTGCCTTCGTCGAAAAGCGATCTCGGTTTACGACCAACAGATCCTCTGGGCAAAGTACACCAAATACCTGGTTGTCACCCTAGATCAGGGCTTGCGCTTCGGCAAGTATATTACAATAGTCCGTGATAGAGCGCGATTTGATGATGGGTCGTCTAGCACCCACGAGAGACAAACGAAGCAAAATGTCCCTCAGACACAAGCTTACCGTTTATAAAACATACATCCGCCCGATCATGTCATACGCGAGTGTGGTATTTGACCATGCCAAGCCTGCCCTTTTAGATAAACTGCAAATCGTACAGAATAAATTCATTCGCAGAGCCGTCGGTGCTCCCCTCTACATGCGTAACGTCGATAGGGATTGCAATCCGGCCTCATTTTCAATCCGGCCGCATCTGGACCGCATTTGCGTCAATCGGATAACTGATATGACCTGGATAACTTAACTTAACTTTCCTTTTTCGTTCCAACATGGGCGTTAATGAAGTGTAAAAAAAAACTTGGTTTAAAAAACCGACTTCAAAAACTAAAAAGTATAAAAAATAAAAAAAATTGACTACGAATTTATTTACTTTATTAAGAGACCAAATAGTATAAAATTTTCTACATCTTGAAGTCGGTGCCAAGTAAACCATAAAAATTACAATATTTTGCAACATTTTCTTGTTATAAAAGTGTATAATAACAAGAATCACAATTATTATTATTTATAATATTTATACGCTTTAGTTTTTAAAAAAAACAATCAATTTTTGATTTGAAAATCTATTTTAGGAAACAAATTGTGTTGATTGTCTCATCTGCCAATCGACTTCTAATAGAGCTACAAATATAGCCTGCGGCCGAGAAGGCTCTTTCAGCTTCTACACTTATCGGCTTAATTGTTAGCAAATAATCATGAATAGGAGACAAGTATTCTCCTCGAACTCCTTCACTTTCAAATACCGTCATTTCCTTCTTTAGTGTTTTATCAAAAAACTTCTTTTTACAGTTTGTATTGTGTAAGACGCTACTTCTTGCTGGATCTGTAAATGTAGTTCTGCCTGTAATGTCAAGTCTTTTTTCAGTGATTGTGAATCTAAATTCTTCTGTACTATTTCTTCCACGAGTTCCATGTTATCGTTAGAGCTATTATGTTGGTTAATTCTTTCCAAGATTTTTGTCATTTCTAGTCACATGTCTTTTTTCTTTGGCATAGTAAATGTTATTATCAGAGTCAAACGACTCGCACGCACAAGCACCACGCGCTTAAAGTACCTATTCGTGCAACGCATGATTATTTTGCCAAACTAATCGCGCGTTGCAGATTATCACCGGATCCGGTAGTGCATATTGATGCCGGATCCGCCGGACTACCGGATCCGGTTTTCCGGATTGCAATCCCTAAACGTCGACCTCCGTCGTGATCTGGAGCTTCTATCCATCAAAAACTACTGTAATACTTGCAACAACTCAGAAGGGTTTATGGTAATTAAAGAACAGCAACTGCTCACAATACTTCTAAATCAGAGAACCTTATGTTTTAAGCACATTTCATTTACTCACTCTACACATTCGACAAACATTTTTCGAACACCTCGCCATCCCTCCAACAATTTTACAGTATAAGAAACTTAGCAAATTGGGACAACCGACAGTGGATCAAAGTCATTGATAAACTATTTTAATTAAAACGGTTATGAATGACAATAATTTAATACATTATTGTATGGAAATTTTAGATAGTATTTTGTAGATATTATGTTTATAGTTTTACATGTAATAAAATAAATCAAACACTGTAATAAAATCTGTCGCATCTGCCAACATGAAAATAAAATGTAGTGAAACCGTCTATATACAATTGAGAGATTTTGAATTATAATCTACACAATTATCACATCATATTAGGGATAAATATTGTTACATAAAATTATGGTAAATTATAGAGAACTACTCTATACAAAACCGAGTGCTAATCACAGAATAAATAAAAATATAACATTATTATTCAATTAAGGAAATGACCGATTGTATCTTAAAAATAAGAGGGTACATGAAATTATTTATTAAACTTAAAATGAAACATGACAACAACTATCCTCCTGACGCCCAGGTTTTTCAACGCTTTCAAGAACTAAACGCCCAAAGTACTTAAAAAGGACAATGGCGAAAACCCAAGACTTTGAAATTTAAAAATTGTACCTTACATTAACTTCACAAGTATGATATTTTTTTCTTGTATCTGGTGAAGGAGGAGAAGGAAAAAGAGGACAAAAATAGGTTACCTTTTGGTAGGCCTTTGGGTTAAAAGCGCTAGACTTAAAACAACAAACATTTACAACATCAATTGTTTCCAACTACCTTCAAAAAATAAAAAATTAAATTAAACATAAAAACTAATTTAATAACCTTAATAAACAAAAAATTTGTAGAAACATTTATTTTAGTATTATTTATTTAAAACATTCGAAAAAATCATGAAAGTCCTTATTAACCCAAAGGTCTATTAAAAGGTCTTAAATTTAAGATTAAGATAATTTTCACTGTATCTCAGATCCATATAAAGTTTTGATGTAAATAGCAAATATAGTATATAAGCACCTATTTTTGATAAGCACATCAACACAAATCGTAAAGATTTCATGAATATATTAACATTTATTTTCACACTCGACGATCTTGTTCAATGTTAAGTCAAGAAAGACAAATTTCTTTTGTTTTTGTTGGCACTGTTGCTTGGTCATACACAAGCAAAAACCTCGAAGACACCACTTTATAAAAAGGTGATAATTTGGAATTAGTAGCAAAGGTTAAAGTTGGGATACCTAATTAGAATAGTACCCTGGGCGCTCATTTGACGAAATTGGATTTGGTCTTGGACTTTATTGGCTATTTTATTGAAGTACTTTTTGAAGGACCGTGGGCGCTAGGAGGCTATACTACTAAATAAATGTAACACTACATTACATCACTCTTGCGTAAGTATTCGATCTCATGCCGCACCATCGAAATCCGCTCGACGTGTTTGCCTCCGATTATAAGCCTCGGCGAAAGGCTCTCGTGCGACGACCGTATAACGTTCTCGAAGACGTTCTCGGACCAACAACATAAAGTCAATTGCAATAAAATAAAATAAAAAAACTCAACACATTCAGGGGCTCAATTCTGATATTTCAATATTTTGGTGTTGCTAAGATATTCAAAGTACGATTCCATTGCGATAGTGTTAAAAATTCGTATTTTACTAAATCCACCATATCTTCTCGATATCGTCGCGGCGGAATAATACTAGAAAACGTTGGTATTACCATTAGCGGAAATGAAGTTAACCGAAATAAATACTAAAAAGCTATTCGAAATTCGAGTTTTCGCTTTTAAATATTTGTTAACGCCGACCTATTTGGTCACTGCCTCTTTGTTTCCTTTTGTCTTCCGCCGCATCACTTCACCTTTGTGGTTTATGGCTCCAACGCACTTGGCATCAATTTTGCCAATATCAGAGTACAATATGAGTGACAAGTGATTATTTAATAACATTAAAAGCTAAGATGGGGGGGGGGGGATAATTTTGATTCGCCGCATCTGTCACTATGTAATGTGACATTGTCTACATAGTGTATCATCTATGTAGTCTACGTTCGACCGCTGAACGCGCCGTTGCTTCCGGGCAAACCTCGCCGCGATTTGTGTATTGTGCCGCATTGTACACCCGCTTCCATCAACCCGCATGTTAGAAGATACCTGCTGTACCGTTCCAGCTGGTCTTCTAGTCGATGGAACGGCAAGACGCGAAGAAAGAATCACAAGGAAGAAATGCGTGCCGTTGCGAAGTACGCATCGTTCGTAGCGTTCCTGGTGCGGCCAGGTTTCCTGTAAGTCCTTTCCATCTCTTTTATCCCCGCTCCCGCCCGCGCCATCACAATATTTATAAAGATAGAGTCTGTCGTAAGTGGCGACAAAACAGCCCACAGCAAGGTGGTAGAGTATTTGCCCGTCTGGATGGCTACCACCCCTGGTCTGTATGTGTTCCGGCATTACTGGCCAGTTCCAGTCTCCCTATAGAGAGCGGCAGCACATTGGTAGCATTTGTTGTTACAAATGTTCATAGGCGATGGTAAGTGCTTTCCATCAGGTGGACTGTCTGCCTTCTGAAAATCAACATACTTAGGGAGAATTTTGACGAGCCGGTTTCTACTCGGTCCGGCGTCGAGTCAGTGCCGATAACACCTGTTACTCGCTATATCTAAATAAATTACATTAACGCAAGCAAAGCCGCGGGCAAAAGCTGGAACAAACATAATACAACTATGACACCCGGATGTCATGACAAACGCACTATTGATTAGTGTTCTTATCTAGAATAACAGTTTGTTATTTGTTTATCATACTCAAAACCTTATGTGATAAGAACCGACATGTCATAACTTTGTTTATTTTATATTAACTTATAGATATTATGAAATTGCAACAATAGCGTGCAATAAATAAATAAAAACAATGTATTTTTTTATTGCACAAGTTCAGCAGACAGGCAGACGGCCCACCTGGTAGAAAGCGGTTAATATCGCCTATGGACTCTTGCAACACCAAAGGTGCTACAAATGCGCTGCTGCTCTCTAAAGGGAGACTAGAACTTGACCATTAATGCCGGGACACAACTCAAAGTTGTTATGGTGACATACTCTAGACCAGGGGTGGTAGCCATCCAGACGGGCACATACCCTACCACCATTTTTAAATAGTTGAAGTACAGCAGACAGGCAGACAGCCCACCTGATGGAAAGCGGTTACCGCCACCTATGGACATTTGTAAAATCAGAGATGTCACCAACGCGCTGTCTGTCGGTCTCGAAGAAATTTTATGACACCCTTTTTAAAAACCCCCATCTTGTAGCGCCGTGGGAAAACCACGGCTGGGCTCATTCCACATATCGACGGTGCGCAAGAAAAACATTCTAGAGAACCGTTGCGTACAAGAGCGAAGCGGCTCAAAGAAGTAGGCAGTGCTGTAAATAGCCTTTTCTGCTCCCTATGCGAGCTTCTATAACTGCCCCCTTGTGTTTTTAGATATTATAGGTACCCTAGCTAGAGCAATGTTATGTATAGGCCCGTACCCGCCCGCCGGTTAGTCTTCGCCCGACCGACCATGTAGTCGGCTTGCCGCTGACTCCGATAAACACTAAACATAAATACGCTGGTGCGCTGATTTTGATGATACTGGCATGTAGGTATGTATGTATGTGTTGGAATCGAGCACTAGGGGCGCAGCGGGAACTTATCAGGAGCAAACCGACAAAATAATAGTCCTACCTGGTCTGGCCATTCTTGCGCCCCCCAGAGTCTATACCCTGTGCCTGGGTACCGGTGGCACCGCCCTATTTACGGCACTGGAAGTAGGGATGAACTCCCAATCGATGGCGTGTGGTGCGGTGGAAAAAAGAAGACGAAGGCACCATTCTGAACAGTTCCTCGGAACACTTCCTATTGTACAGTCGGTAGAATACGCAGAGAGACGCGACATCTCTCCGTAGGCCACCTGACTGGGTTTTTTTGTCGCCTCATAAGACAGGCCGCTCGGCCACAGGAAATTGTATTCTTTCTCCGTTCCTGCACGGATACAGTATCTCACCCTAGGAGCTAACAACGCCTTAGCCTGGTGTTTCAAATGTCCAGTCTGTATGTCTCTCCGCTTCAGTTCATAAAAAAATGTTTATCCTATGAATAGCAATTTTTATTTCTAATTTGGCACTTATTTTGAAACAGGCAGACATATCGATTTTAGTTATTAGTATTTGTAGATAATTGTAGAAGATAGGTGAGCGAAGATTGAGGAATAATTGTCATTATGAAGCTGATATTCCATTGGTTTTTAGATAACTGTGACTTTTACCTTATCTTTCAACTAGCGAACACGTGCATTTAATTTGGGAATTACGTTTCTGACACACGTAGATATTAGTGTAACGACACACCTGCGGAGCACCGCGCGGAAAGTTCGGCTTAATACGTCCACAAAGTTTTTTATATCACCAGCGAACACATCAGCGGAATTTTCGCCGCGTTACGCCGCGTATAAGATTAGTGTGTTTATTCGTGTATCAGTGTGTGTGTATTCGTTTCGCTAGGCTTATACATTTTTTTTATTATTATTCATTACTAGGATATGCCCACGATTTTGTCCACGCTTGACCTGAAAATCCCGCGGGATTCCCGGGACACAAAATACCGCAGCATTTAAAAAGAATGTAAGCTATCGTTTTAGTGGAAACTGTGTGTGAAAAGCTAATTTTTACGTACCCGGACAACTTGAAACCACTCCCGGAAAAAAATCCGCGGGATTCCGGGGATAAATATTATCACACAATTTATTACATAAAACTTGCTATCGATCAGTGAAAAAATCGCATTGGAATTCGAAGGTTTTCTTTCATTCTGACCATTTTAAATAATTCCCAGAAAAAATCCCGTGGGATTCCCAGGATAAAAAGTATTGCAAATTTTAAGTCTAAGACTTAACTATCGATCAACGAAAACCGCATTGAAATCGGCCCCGTAGTTTTTACGTTTATACCGAACAAACGTGTTCTCCGTCGTTTATATAGTATATTCAAATATTTTTTAATAGCGGCATGTACACACACGGCATGTTTAGAATTTTATAATATAAATGGCTTAAACGACCATGCTGCCTTGATAAGTACAGGGTTGCATTACCTAAAGGTAATAAACTTAAAGAACCCGTACCGTCCGTCTCACTCTGGCGTCTATCTGTTTGTGTGTCACGGCTGACAATCTTAAGAACTACCCCAGCTCTATAATTCTACATGAAAGGTACACATTTACAATGCTCGTGTATAAAAAAAAATTTGGTGCCTATTTTTTTTTAAATTTTCGAGTTGTGAACTAGAACTGCGTCGGACACGTACGAGCTAGTACATTTGTCCCGCACAAAACTATTTGTCATGATATGGTACAAAATATAAAAAAGTATTGCTTCAAATATTTTATCGCGCTACTACTCACACCTCAAGTATAAGAGGAAGGACGGACCGAGGACAACATTAGAATAACGCCTCTACGGATATTCACATAACAAAGAGGGACAACATGACATGTACGTCCGCTAATAAAATGAGATGACCGAGGACGATCACATCTGATTCTTAACGAACATTTCCGAACGAGAAGTTTTCTACAAGGACAAATGAGGGAATGACGCTCACCGCCTCGCCGGCCTCATCGCTTCAAATGTACTGCCGCGGTACAAACCATACAAATCTCCTCGCCTCATTTGACGTGGTACATTGTAGTGGTTCAGTACAAAATGTCATGTTACTCTTACAAACTCATTTTAAAATCATGTCCTACCCAACTCTATTGTAAACAAACGTGCTGCAAATTTTGTATAGTATAATATTTTATTAATATAATAAAAAATGATGTGTGATAAATCCAGTCTGCAGCCTGATTTAGTCTTTACTGCTCACCTATTATTGTATAGTTGTGATTACTAAGCCCCCAATAGATAAACTAGGGATGTTGCTGGGGAGTTTTCTTTTCTTCTCTCACAGCCATAAAACGTTACAAAACGGCAGTAAGATAGGATAGGTCCTTTCCGGATTCTTCCCGTCGAGGTTTATATCACTTGTTTTGTCGCCCTCTGGCTGGCATCATTAGATTCATCCACTCTCATGGCAACAGTCCAGCTGAGGTAAAGTCCCCTAGGGAGCTCCCTCGAACAGCATAAAGTCAAGTCAATAAAAAAAATATCGCCAGTTGGTAGGGTATTTGCCCGTCTGGATGCCTACCATCCCTGGTATAGAGTATGCCGCTATAACAACCTTGGATTGTGTTCCGGTATTAGTAGCCAGGTTTCAGTCTCCCTTAAGAGAGCAGCAGCGCATTTGTAGCACTTTTGGTGTTGCAAATGTCCATAGGCGATGGTAACCGTTTTCCATCAGATGGGCCGTCTGCCTGTCTGCTGAAATCATGCAATAAAAAAAAACAAAAATCGTCCACACTTCAGCTTTGCTTGGATGCACATGTCATTGAAGCGGCTTAACTAATTGTTCTGCGAGAATTGTAAGTTTAACTATTTGTACTTCAGATCAGCATTCTGTGTTCGGTAGTAAAATTAAACTATTTTCGAAGTTGTACTTGTTTTGTTACATAAATCCCGTTCTAATAGTACATAATAATATTGTTTGCTTGCGCTCGTGTCTACTGATACATTGTCATTATCAGTCAATGTATTCGATAAATGTAGCCCTATCGAATGAGTGTAGTTTATTTACTATTTTGCTTCCTACGCAGTAGAAAGGGGTATTACGATAATAATTAATTAATTATAATTATGACATATTGTAACAAAAAATAGATAAAAATGAATCGTAGAAATTATGTACATACGTACGCGCATAACTTGAGAACCACTACAGATTTTGATCAAATTTTTTGCATGTATTTGAGTAGGTTCCCGGATGATTTAGATACACATTCGGAACCGGTAGGTGGCGCGGGGATCGGGTTCTAGGATCCTCCTAAACTCCTAGACCGATTTTGATGACTTCGTTTTTGTGTGTTTAAGTAGGTTCCCGGGTGGTTTCGAGTTACAATTGAAAGTGATAGGTGGCGCTGGGATTTGGTCCTCGAATTATGTTTTTTCAAAGCAGGACAACGTCTGCCGGGACCTTAGGTTATTTATAGAAAAGAGCGAGCTAGACAAAATATAAAGCAAAAATTATTTAGCTTGACGCATTGCTGAAGAGTTCTTCTTAAATAGCGATAACACGTTGTGAAGCATAGAATACGAAGTAGATTTAATTTTTAACTTATATATACGACTTTCAAAAATATTCTTCAGTGGAACTTAGAATAAAATCTTTTGAATTTGTATTGCTGGAGTACAGAGCAGCGTCGGACTGGCCATATAGTCCGAGGTGGCATTTGTCAGCCGGACCCCCCACGGGCCTGGCTTGCGGGGCTTTTTTTTTGAGGCGACGGAAATGCATTTCGCACACTAACGCGTCCTTTACCACGGATTAGACCAAAGCGACGAGAGGTGACACAACGAATGGGCACCAGAATCAAATCGCCGGCTTGTGTGGAGACTCGACTACTCAATACTCCAATAAAACCACCCTCCTCCCATGTGCTCCGCGCTTATGACAGGAAGAGCGTGAGACTTAGAACGTAGTTACGCCCACGCTGATCCTAGCGCATCAGTGCTTGAGAATGCCCCGGGGAAGGCAAACTCACTTCGTCAACAGGAGTGAAGACTCCTCTGCTCCCTAGATGCTAGAGGGCCCCTGCAGCGGTATTATGGGAGGAGATCTTGCGCATATCTGCGCCTCTGGGACCCCGACTGACGTCGGTAGCCGCGACACGCATGCGCACCTCTCTCCCTTTCTCGTTCTGCGGCCTCCTTTTGAGACATTACTGCATCGCAGAAATTGGCCTCACCCACCCAATGATCGTCGCTATGCAGCATGGCTTGCACCAAACTGCCCAGCGAATCAATCGGACCTACGAGGGTCTTGAGTTCATATCTCTGCGGTTCCCATGCTGCGCACTCGACCAGCGTATGAAACGCAGTATCTAATGCGCCACACTTGCGACACTGAGGGGAAGGTAGGCAGCCCGCGATATGATTCAGATACTTATCGAAGCACCCATGCCCGGTAAGTATCTGCGTCATCCTGAAAGTCAGGGTCCCGCATTTCCGCGAGAGCCATCGCAGTAGGTGCGCACGCACCGCCTCCACCGTCCCAATGCCTGCCACAGGAGTTTCCAACTCTCTCGACCAAGTTTGGATCATGGTTGCGGTTTCCCGCATCCTGATCGCCTGAAGCTCGGCCTGACAATAAACCAGTCCACGGGCGAGGGAGGCTTTCGGGGCTTGCGGCAACCTTAGGATAGGAGGCCCGAGCAGGCTAGGTCCCAGCTCTTGGGACCTAAACGTAAAACCAGATCAGGTAGTTCATTCATACAATTAGAGAGAAATGAAATAGAAAATTTCGGAAAATGGTTGAACCTGAGCAAGCCACCCCCTGAAACTAGTTGTGAATTTTTTTCCGAACCGCAATAACTTTCGATCGAATCAACTTATTTATACCTGTATTATTATAGCGTAATACATTACATTTTACATTGTTTCATAGATATTAAAACAACGAAATTTAATTTTTAGATGGTATTAAAAACTCGATAGATTCGATACTGCAACATTTATAAATAAGAATTAACGAACGTAACGTATTTCTGATGAAACGGAACGCATTACGCAAGTAAAGATTCTTTATTACCTCGTTGATAATTCAATTTTATATTTTGTTTATCTCAATTTGTGTATCTCAGTATTTTCCGATAGTATCCCATCTACCATCATCTAGTCTCGGGCCCCAGGCTTGTGGTCAGCCGCCCAGGCCCTTCCGGCCCAGTCCGACCTTGGTACAGAGTTCCACCTAATGGAAACTGGGTACCGTCGCATATGGCTGGCTATTTGCAACATCAGAGTTTTTATCAACGTGCTGCATAACTTGAAGGAATTTTATGACATCTTTGAAAAACCCATATTACAATGTAACTAACACCTAATTGTAAGTTAAGGTAGCCTTGTCATAATCGATAACCCTAAAATGGCGTCCATGATCGCATCGGTCTCGCGTGACCATTAGCCTGGTCAGGTCTATTAGTCAGACTGGTCAACGAGGTAATGTGGCCAGTCTCTTGGGCACGTTTCCAACTTAACAGCGGTCTGGTACTAGATTTTGTTGTTTAATTTAATTTTAATTTGTATTTCTAGTGCGATCAAGTAATTATTTGAAAAATGTAAGTATATACGATGATATTGACCCGTTTTGATCAGTATATCAGGAGCCAAGCAGTGTAAGCCTTACATTTTTCAACACTGACTATTTATTTCGGTGCCTTTTTTTACGGCTGCATGTTACTATACGAATAAACAATAGCTTATTCACAGTCTGGTTGCGCTGAGAAACAGCTCCTTATAAATTCTTCCTCCCCATGCTCGCCAACAAGAAAAGAATAAACTTTTAAATGAAGAATGCGCAATACAAGACGTTTCAACGGAGTGTCACTGCTGTCATCACGATATATATATAAAAAAAAACGTATCAGGAAATTGTTGGAACACAATAAAGAAAATAAACTTATAACTCAATTTAATGATCATAAGCATATCCTAACATCCTAGTGAGTGTGTGAATCCCCGGGGACGAGTGCAGTGTGGCGATGAACTGGTGGCGAGGTACGTCCTTCCTTGCTTCTTCTTTCATGTCCCTTTGCCTTCTGCCGGCCAGAGTCATTAATATAATACGAGATATTCGTGAAAACCTGTCATTGGCTTCCTTTTGTAGCTTTTAATTAAACATAGTTTATTTTAGTTTAATTTAGAATCTAGTTATATTTTTTGTACATATGATATACTTTAAACTCAAAGAACTTTATATCGCGTGTGCTTTGTAAAATTTTAACCGATACTAAGGCAAATAAACGTTCGGTAAAATATAGGAACGTTATAAGTAAATTATGTATTTAGGCCCGGCATATCATGTTCTACTAGGACACCACGGTTGCTTACCGGCCTTAAAGCCGTAGACATCGACCATGACGTCAAGGCCCGTATATCAGCAGCTTGGGCCAAGTGGCGTGAGGTGACAGGTGTCATTTGCGACTCCAAAATATGAAAATATTTATTTCTTAAGAAACATATGCACAATTTGTAGACAGTTGCTGGAATCTTCTTTTAAGCAAAATTTTATTGTATCAGAAGACCCCGCTCTAAAATATTTTCATGCTATAGAGTATGTCCTCTACATTGATACATTGATATTAAGAATTTTTTATTATGAATTGTATAATTGTATTGTGAAGAAAGTTAGTGTACTTAATTTACATTAAGTACAAAACATAATAATCATAGGAAAGTATTTTATTACATTATCATATTGTATTGCTAGAAAAATAGTTACTGCACTTAAATATTTTCATTAAGTACAGAACATAAAATTATAATAGTATTAAAGAAAAGAAAATAAGAATGTGTGAGTTTTTGTGTATGCGCGTGTGTGTGCATGTATGTGTGTGTTGTGTGCGTGTGTTAAAATGCCGGTTAAGTTAAAAGGACAGGTCTACATATCCATTATTAGACCAGTCCTTTTATTTGGCAGTGAAGCGTAGCCTGTACTTGAGCGACACAAGCAGGAGTGGCGTGTCACGGAAATGAATATGCTTCGGTGGATGTGTGGAAGGACCGCGTCAGAAACTTCCGCACCCGCGAAAGTCTTCACATCCGTGACATAGCAGACAAACTGCAGGAGAGTTGCTTACATTTTATGGAAACCGGCTAGTTACGTGGGGAGCAAAAGTCTAGCCATGCCGCCTCCACCAGGTCCCGGTCGAAGTCGGGTAGGCCCAAGAAATGCTGGCTTGACGTTTTGAAGGATGACATGAGTACCAATGGTCTCAATACAAAGGATGCCGAAGATCGCGCGAAGTGGAGAAGAAAAAGTAGGAAAGCGGACCCTGGGCCTCGAAGTGATTGCGCCGAACGCAACCGGGATTTAACGCTCGGGTAATGATGACTAACCAGTCTTAAATAACGTAATCATTTCTAATGCAGTGATAGAAATCGTGTACAAGTGCCCTTTATCTAATATTAACCACAGTCATAGTAATACGATCGATACAGATATCGCGTTACAGACGCCGCATAACACTCAAGATTAACTTAAAATGTTAAATATATATAGTAACTAATAATATGCCAAGGTCGCAAAGAGGTTTTGCGATCGAGTCTCATGGGGGATCATTGAGGTCAACAAGACTAAAGTGGATTGGTAATTTGTATATTAACTTACCAGAAATTTCCATATAAGTTTAACTAGCGTACATTCCTTCGTCACCTTCTGACACCTTCTTGAGGCCTTGCGTCAAGATGTCGTGGAGCAGAGTCTACGACATATCCTATACCACTGACAAAGACGCAGTGGGACGGTGGTAGGTTTATTAGATAGTCCGGTTGCTATCTCACAATTCTTTGCTTAGGGAAGGTGTGTGCAAAACCGGCTGTCGAATGTCCCATAGACCCTTGGCGTATCTCCCCGTAGGCTCGTGGGAATAAGAAAAATCATTCCCCCACCGATATAAAAAATCGGGCATAGGATAGGGTAAGATGACCGCAATAGGACGGGACTTGCGCAACGTTGTGAGCGAGATGCTGCGTAGCGAGGGAGGATGGCTGGCGGTCACCTCTTTTTACCAGGATGTCATATTTCAGTAGGACACGGCCGGAAGACAGAGAAAGGAGAACGAGCTAGTGGACACCCGTCGCAGACGGTGAACGGATCGTCAGAGGTGTCGCTACACTCACCACGCGTCGAGGGAAGAGTGGGAACCATTCTTTCTCCTTTTATGTTCTGTTGTGTCTCTCCTACTATCGTAGATGTAATTTCTGTCATCAGGTAGTAGGGTGTTTGCCCATCTGGATGGCTACCACCCCTGGTCTAGATTATGTCGCTATAACGACGTTGAATTGTGTTCCGGCATTAGTGGCCAGATTCCAGTCCTCCTTTAGAGAGCGGCAGCACATTGGCAGCACCTTTGGTGTTACAAATGTCCATAAGCGATGATAACCGCATTTCATCAGGTCTGCCTGTCAGTTGAACTCATGAAATAAAAAAAAAATAAAAAACGCCGAGGTCCAGTAACCTCCCCGGCTACCCAAGACCTAAGACGCCGGGTACTCTGGTATCGGAGGCACCCTCTTGAGGGCTTGCGTCAAGATATCATGGAGCAATGCCTACGACATATTCCATAGCGACTCAGAAAGATGCACCAGGACGATGGAAGGTTTAGTGGGTACTCCGGCGGCCATATCACAACTCCTTACCAGAGAAGGTGTGTCCAAAGCCGGCTGACGGGAGTCCCATACACCCCTTGGGGATGCCTTCCCCGTAAGCTCGAGAAGATGGGTAAAACCCATCCCCACCGATATAAAAATAAAGGATGGGATAGGAAAGATTGAATGTGAGAGGAGAAACTGGTCCATCGGAACTTGAATTATTTTACTATGAAGCTTTCAAGCACCGTATTGCATTACAAGAACTTAGTATTAAATAACTAACTTAGTACGAATAAAGACTGAATATTTTCCAGTGGATACATTACTATTAAGGC
This sequence comes from Dendrolimus houi, assembly GCA_039645545.1. Classification (NCBI taxonomy): domain Eukaryota; kingdom Metazoa; phylum Arthropoda; class Insecta; order Lepidoptera; family Lasiocampidae; genus Dendrolimus; species Dendrolimus houi. The sequence goes on along the minus strand of CM077128.1, from coordinate 21,648,440 downwards.
CTGTAGCAACGCCAACGTTTTTAAGGATTTTTGGCTACTGATTTTTAGGCGATAGCGGGGATTACATAGAGGCGATCATTGCCAGTTGCATTATTTTATTGTGAATAAAATAAAATATAATTTATAAAAATTAAAAAAACTGTTTTTTATAAAGATGTAAGTACATCTCTTTTATCCTGTTTTGAAAGAAATTGCAGATGACTTGGTGAATTTTTTTTAACTAAAAATAACTATAAAAAATTACGTAAAAAACCAAGTAATGTCGCAAAATTGTTTCGTTTGCACCCCACTTTCGACTTTTTGCGGCAATAATAGCCTTAACCGCGTGTATAGTACATTAGTTTACGCAAACAAATTTGTAAAATCGCTTCACCTCATTAGATGCTTTTGTAGAATCTGTCTATACTTTCATTAGTCTGAGTTTTCCTGAACCAATTGTAATGGTCTTGCTCACGTTTTATGAATTTATTTAGAAGGTTTCAGTTTAAAAGTTTCTAATTAATTTAAGCTTTCATTCTCTTATATAAGAGCTTTTCCCCTTTCATATAAATGGTTTAATGTTATTTCAATTTCATAGCAGTTTCAAAGTGTAGTTACAAAAGTATGTTGTTTTGTTGCTGACACTTTATATTAGGTTTCAATGGAGTGTTTATGGGCTGTTATTATTATTTAGATGTATGATGAGATTGATGATAATAAATGAAGTAAAAGTGGTTTCTCAGGATCGTAGGAAGTGGAGATCCATTGTCTCTGCCACCGCCACGGGAAACAAGCGCAACAATATGTATGCATTATTATTAGTTTATAAGTCAACATACATCTTCTCAACGAAGCAACTATAATAATTAGAATAGAATAATGATTTTTTTATCGCTGGAGTACTGCAGACATGCTAACGGTCCACCTGATGGAAAGCGATTACCGTCGCCTATGGACGTTTGCACCACCAGCGGTGTGACTAACGCGCTGACGGCCTCGAAGAAATTTTATGATACCCTTTTTAAAAAACCCCATATTGTAGCGTTGTGGGAAAATCTCGCCTGGGAGCTCATTCCAAATCCCCAAGGTCCGCAAGAGAAACATTCTAGAGAAACGTTGCGTACAAGAGCGAAGCGGCTCAAGGAAGTGGGGATAAACGCCCAGCCGATGGCGTTCGGTGTGGTGGTAAAAAGAAGACGAATAATAATAATAATACCAGCTCATATACGTCGCACTGCTTGGCGCAGGCCTTCCACTATAGGGGAACGGACAGTATACCCGCCAGCTTGTCCAAGGCGGCTTAGCAGGTTTGACACATCAGTTATCTCGATATACGGTTTTCATCACGATATTTTCCTTCACCACCGTTAGCACGTGGTTATTGTACGGGCTAGCAACAGTCGTACATTGCCGTGTCAGCGGTTCACGCCGACACGTGCAGTTTAACATATCATTCGCATCAGTACTCGTTTAGCACCGTACTCGGTCAGTCGGCAAAACAGCCATTGATCTTAGAGCGTAATCATAAGCACCATCATTTTCATTACCATAACCCCCTACATAATTTGGTCCTTCGAGCCGAACAAATTATGTAGGAGGTTTTCCTACATATAGAGTGTCCTTGGGGTTTAAGACGAGTGTGCCGCTACCACGACTTAGAATTAAAATAGAATCATTTGTTATAAAAAAATGTTACATAAACGACATATCATTTTACTAACCTGGGGACAGGAAATAATGAAATTTGTAAATAGTTTTATATCCACGATTTGAAAGTTCAAGTAATACTTGAGATATCTTAAAGTTGTTTACAGTTTTCAGTATAAATTCACAAACAGTGTTGCGGCGGCGCTGGATTTGCGATAAGCGAATTGTGTCAAAGTAAGAAAGAAGGAGATTGGGACAATTCTAACGCCGCCGCAACAAATGGTCCTTCGAGCCGGATTTAAATGAAGAATTTAAATATGTTAGAGGAAGATTCAATAGGTCGAACGGAGGTTTACATGGCGGTACCAGTTAGTTATAGGTATTTTCGCTGGTGCGGCCCAAGCATAACGAATGTTAGGTTATTATAAATCTATTGAGAATGTATACTGTAAAACATACATAAATTATAAGTAATACGAAGAAAAACTTAACTATACTTAAAAATAAACTAAATTATAAATAAATTAATATAAAGTGTGTAACAAATCGCTGCCAGAGGGAAGCGTGCCCATAAGGCTGGCTGCATTGCCACGCTGTATGGCAATGCTGATTCGTTGCGCGAAATACGAACCAACTTTCTGATCACGGGTGGTATCAAAGAGTTTATTACAAATTTCTTTGAAGAAACCTTTTACCAATGGACTCCACGGACCTAAAGTTTCAACTCCAAAGGGCACAAATATGTAACCCCTTCCTAGGGTTCCATATTTGCACCGTTTGAGATCTTCATCTGTTGAAGCAGCGTTGGCAACCCCTGACTTAGTCACTGGAAGATGCGATGCCGCCAGTGTCAACGTATGTCGCGTCCCACACAAGCGGCTTTCCCATCTTCCAAGGAATAAGTGACATTCCATCCGGCCTCTTGCCATCGTTACGCACGAAGCCATTTGGCTCTAGGATGGCTGGTACGCCGACGCTGACAAGAGCTCGGTGGACGATGTCGTTGAGGCTGGCATGGCGATTTGCACTTCTTTCGTTTACTTTGTGTTTAGAATTAGTAATTAAGAAAAACATTCTATTGTTATTGTACTTATTTTATGGCCGTCATTAGGCAGGTGTTTCGAACTAATTCTTGTTGTTATGCTTTTGCCTCGAGGCATATTGTATTTGTACAAAATAAAAGGGATGCCCGAAGGGAGGGGTGACGCAGCAAGCGATGGTCACGATACGGGCAAGACGTGTGTACATTCGATAAGCTATATAGTGACGGACTTAGCGCGTGTTATTGAATCCTGCAGTTTGTACTGGTTGCGTCCAGTTATATTTGTACCTGTGTTATACGTGTTTGTATAGTTCTAGTAAATTCTATAGTAATTCCAACAGCATTTTAATTCGAGTCCCACACTCGTAACAATATAATAGTTTAAGGTTACCCACATATTTGGGGTCTTAGGGGACATATGAGGTTTTGGAGGTACTGAAAACCAGTGCTGTGTCGAAACATGTTCCAACACAGCAAAAGACTGAGTGCCAACCTTACTTCTTAAATTGCGGCATTCGTTTTTAGTATGTATGTTTTTTTTTATCAGTTTGTATTGTGGTTGTCGCAATTGGAAGTAAATATTTTCTTTCTTTCACATAAAAAAAATCAAAAACATGAATATTCAAGTAGATAAGTCGGCTTAAAGTAATAATTATTTCGTAACAAATACAATATGTAGGTCAATGTACTTCCTGTTGTTTCATGATTTAATTTTTTACAGTTATCATTATTTTCTTGTCTATTAATTACTATTATCTTATGAACTTTGACATCTGATAATAATACTACAGCATGTCGTTATCTACAAGGTGTTCATAGACATACCGTACACGATGTGTTTTATGTACTTATTAATTAAAATTGACTTACAAATATAATCAACTAGTTTTCCATCTAGTAAGTAGCTCTATGTTACTAACATGGAAAAAAAGAAGTTTTATATGTCGCGAACGAAGCCACGGACAAAAGCTAGTGCATATATAAATTTTCCTTGGAAAATTTAATAACTGATGGTGAAAACCGCTTAAAAATCGACTGCGTAGTTTAGGAGGAATTAGCGAATATACAAACAGACGCGGAAAGCGACTGTGTTTTATACTAGGTAATATCATTTTTTGCCTTTAAATGTTAGACGCAATATAAATGACGTATCTTTTTTGGATGATTTTGTCTAGAGGCGATATTGATTTTCCAGACTTAATTTCAAAAATATATTAACGGGCTAATCAGCTTGGTCTTAGACAGAGAGGATTGCTTCACACACCTTTAGTGACCACTAAATATAGACAAAACGCCTTTATCTTACGGAGCTCAAATTGTTTTAACAAAATAGTAGTTAAATTGAACCTAGACTTATACTGCACTAGTATAAATTCAGTCAAGCGAATACTGGCTCAAGAATTTTTTGGAAAGACAGAAACTTAGTAACTATATTATCATTAGGAATCGTGTATGTATGTGTGCATGTGTACGTATGTGTGCAGCATTCCTTTTTTATATACTACTTTTTTAACTATAACTAATATGTGTTAGTCTGTAAGCCCTTCTAAAATTAAATAAATAAATATTAAAAATAACAAAATAGAAATAGCAAAAAAGAAACCAACTTTTTTTTTTAATCGGTAAACAAACACACATATTGTATATCTCCAAATTAAGCAAGTTATGCTTATGTTATGGGTAATATACAACGGACCACTCATAGGTCGATTCCAGACACCCAGACTATAGTAAATAACAGTAAATTCGTTTAAAAAATGTACTATGCCAGGTTTCGAACCCAGAGCCTCAGCGTTGCAGCGAGGTCAGTTGACAAAGGCTGAGCCCGCTCAACCACAGAGGTCGTCGAAATGGGACTGGCGTAATTTTCCAAAAGGGCAAGGAAACTCTATAAACATATACTTAGTGTTAAAACAATATTGAATGTAAATTTATTATGCTTTTAGCGAAATAATAACTTGCATTTTAGCATATAAATGCACCTTAATGTCATCAAAATGTCAGCATCAGTTGTTCAACGAGAATAGCAACCCTCAATCGACGATATATATATATATGTATATATATTATGTATAGCTGATGAGCTGTCATTTTCGCATTATCGCCTTTACGTGTACTGTAGGTTTTTTTATTTCACAAATGAATTTTAAATTTGCATTTCAGAAGCCTATAAATTGATATTTGTAATGCAACTCCATCATATCAAATCCCCAACAGCAGTTTTGTAGGCAAGTATATTAAATAATGAATCTTGTATATCATGTAACATCTGTGGAAATACGCATATTAGATAATTTAGAAGTATCTAAACGAAGTCGTTATAGAATAATAGGTTTAACTTGCGTTTTACTTAACATTTGTTCTAACAATAGCAAAAATAATGCATTTACGTCACTTAAGCAAGTTTTGTAGTGGACATAATTAAATTTTTACTCATATAGCAAAAATTAGACAATCTCAATTACTATGTTCTTTAAATTTAACATTTATCATATGTTCAACTTTAAATTTATTGTATGTTTAACTTTAACAGTCTCACGGTGTGTGCATAGTATAAGTCACGGCTGACGGACGCGGCTGAGGGGCATGGCTTGCAACGTATCTGTTTAAGGAAGTCAGTTGAAGTGTACACACATTATAAGTCGTATGTCGCAGACCTGACCTTGAGCGTGTGGACGTCCTAAAGCAATCTGGAGAGTGGGTTACAGACACGTCCCGTAATGTGTCCTTCACAGTGCTATCACGCGTTCAAGTTCTACCTTCGAGCATGCAAACATTCTGGAACCCCGCTGTTGGACGGTCTATGTGGTCACACTACTGACACCATATTTTTTGACGATAGTTATTTATCGGCAGACGAACTATATTTATGGCGGTGCACCAGGCAGCCCCCATTTGAAAGAAAGAAGAAAGAAAGAAAAGTATTTACTGTCACAAATAAATGTACACACATAAAATACAAGTATTTTTACTAACAGATACAGTTTCAGTAATGTATGTACATAAAATTCATGGCAATAAGGCTGGAAACTCAGCATTATGCTCTGTTAGGAGCTAACACAGCGCTGATTTTCAGTTCCAGCCTCTTTTTTTTTTTTTAAGGCGGGGGAAATGCATTTCGCACATACCGGGTCCTTTGCTAGGGATTAGACCGTTGTTGATCATGGAGGCTTTCCACTGAGGCAATCCAAACAATAATCAACCGGCTTGTGTGGAGACTCGACTAATCAATACCCCACTAAAACCACCCTCCTCCCATATGCCCCGTGCTTATGGTAGGAAAGGCGTGAGATACAGAACGTAGTTACGCCCACACCGATCCTAGCGCACAAGTGCTTGAGAATGCCCCGGGAGAGGCAAACTCACTTCGTCAACAGGGGTGAAGACTCCTCTGCTCCCTAGATGCTAGAGGGCCCCTGCAGCGGTATTTCAGGGAGGGAGGTCATGCGCATACCTGCGCCTCCGGGCTCCCGACTGACGTCGGCGCCCGCGAGACGCATGCGCACTACCATCTCTCTCCCTATCTCGTTCCGCGGCCTCCTTATGAGACACTACCGTCTCGCAGAAATTGGCCGCACCCACCCACCAATCGTCGCTGTGCAGCATGGCTTGCACCAGATCGCCCAGCGATTCGATCGGTCCTACAAGTGTCTCGAGTTCAAACCTCTGAGGTGCCCATGCTGCGCACTCGACTACCGTGTGTAACGCCGTGTCTAGCGCGCCACATTGGCGGCATTGGGGTGAAGGCAGGCAGCCCGCAATCTGACACAGATACTTATCGAAGCAACCGAGCCCGGTAAGTATCTGTGTCATTCTGAAGGTCAGGGTCCCGCGTTTCCGCGAGAGCCATCGCAACAGCTGCGGTCGAACCGCCTCCACCGTGTCAATGCCAGCAACAGGGTTTTCCAACTCTACTGACCAAGATTGGATCATGGCCGCGGTTTCCCGCGTCCTGATCACCTGGAGTTCGGCCTGGCCATAGACCAGGCCACGGGCGAGGGCATCCTGTCGGGAGCGCCGAACTTTGGCTATCACGTCCGCCTGGAGAGGCCAGGGCGGATCGCCTGCCAAGAGTGTCGACGCCGTCCACGACACTGTACGGTATCCTCGGATGGTCCTCACCGCCAGGACCCGTTGTGCGCGGCACAACAAAGTCCTATTGTGGCGTTATTATAAATCTATTGAGAATGTATACTGTAAAACATACATAAATTATAAGTAATACGAAGAAAAACTTAACTATACTTAAAAATAAACTAAATTATAAATAAATTAATATAAAGTGTGTAACAAATCGCTGCCAGAGGGAAGCGTGCCCAGAAGGCTGGCTGCATTGCCACGCTGTATGGCAATGCTGATTCGTTGCGCGAAATACGAACCAACTTTCTGATCACGGGTGGTATCAAAGAGTTTCTTACAAATTTCTTTGAAGAAACCTTTTACCAATGGACCCCACTGACCTAAAGATTCAACTCCAAAGGGCACAAATATGTAACCCCTTCCTAGGGTTCCATATTTGCACCGTTTGAGATCTTCATCTGTTGAAGCAGCGTTGCCAGCCCCTGACTTAGTCACTGGAAGATGTGATGCCGCCAGTGTCAACGTACGTCGCGTCCCACACAAGCGGCTTTCCCATCTTCCAAGGAATAAGTGACATTCCATCCGGCCTCTTGCCATCGTTACGCACGAAGCCATTTGGCTCTAGGATGGCTGGTACGCCGACGCTGACAAGAGCTCGGCGGACGATGTCGTTGAGGCTGGCATGGCGAGATCTTCGGCGAGCACTATATATTACTACACTACTACAACTCGATATTTATTTTTATACATATTGTTACATGCCGACAAAAAGTAAATGCACATCTACCTGCCACAAACCCGGTTTATTACCTGCCCGCATTTGCACTTCTTTTGTTTACTTTGTGTTTAGAATTATTAATTAAGAAAAACATTCTATTGTTATTGTACTTGTTTTATGGCCGTCATTAGGCAGGTGTTTCGAACTAATTCTTATTGTTATGCTTGTGCCTCGAGGCATATTGTATTTGTACAAAATAAAAGGGATGCCCGAAGGGAGGGGTGACGCAGCAAGCGATGGTCACGATACGGGCAAGACGTGTGTACATTCGATAAGCTATATAGTGACGGACTTAGCGCGTGTTATTGAGTCGTGCAGTTTGTACTGGTTGCGTCCAGTTATATTTGTACCTGTGTTATACGTGTTTGTATAGTTCTAGTAAATTCTATAGTAATTCCAACAGCATTTTAGTTCGAGTCCCATACTCGTAACAATATAATAGTTTAAGGTTACCCACATATTTGGGGTCTTAGGACATATGAGGTTTTGGAGGTACTGAAAACCAGTGCTGTGTTGGAACATGTTTCGACACAGCAAAAGACTGAGTGCCAACCTTACTTCTTAAATTGCGGCATTCGTTTTTAGTATGTATGTTTTTTTTTATCAGTTTGTATTGTGGGTGTCGCAATTGGAAGTAAATATTTTCTTTCTATCACATAAAAAAATCAATATTCCAGTAGATAAGTCGGCTCAAAGTAATAATTATTTCGTAACAAATACAATATGTAGGTCAATGTACTTCCTGTTGTTTCATGATTTAATTTTTTACAGTTATCATTATTTTCTTGTCTATTAATTACTATTATCTTATGAACTGTGACATCTGATAATAATACTACAGCATGTCGTTATCTACAAGGTGTTCATAGACATACCGTACACGATGTGTTTTATGTACTTATTAATTAAAATTGCCTTACAAATATAATCAACTAGTTTTCCATCTAGTAAGTAGCTCTAAGTTACTAACATGGAAAAAAAAATAAGTTTTATATGTCGCAAACGAAGCCACGGGCAAAAGCTAGTGCATATATAAATTTTCCTTGGAAAATTTAATAACTGATGGTGAAAACCGCTTAAAAATCGACTGCGTAGTTTAGGAGGAATTAGCGAATATACAAACAGACGCGGAAAGCGACTGTGTTTTATACTAGGTAATATCATTTTTTGCCTTTAAATGTTAGACGCAATATAAATGACGTATCTTTTTTGGATGATTTTGTCTAGAGGCGATATTGATTTTCCAGACTTAATTTCAAAAATATATTAACGGGCTAATCAGCTTGGTCTTAGACAGAGAGGATTGCTTCACACACCTTTAGTGACCACTAAATATAGACAAAACGCCTTTATCTTACGGAGCTCAAATTGTTTTAACAAAATAGTAGTTAAATTGAACCTAGACTTATACTGCACTAGTATAAATTCAGTCAAGCGAATACTGGCTCAAGAATTTTTTGGAAAGACAGAAACTTAGTAACTATATTATCATTAGGAATCGTGTATGTATGTGTGCATGTGTACGTATGTGTGCAGCATTCCTTTTTTATATACTACTTTTTTTAACTATAACTAATATGTGTTAGTCTGTAAGCCCTTCTAAAATTAAATAAATAAATATTAAAAATAACAAAATAAAAATAGCAAAAAAGAAACCAACTTTTTTTTTTAATCGGTAAACAAACACACATATTGTATATCTCCAAATTAAGCAAGTTATGCTTATGTTATGGGTAATATACAACGGACCACTCATAGGTCGATTCCAGACACCCAGACTATAGTAAATAACAGTAAATTCGTTTCAGAAATGTACTATGCCAGGTTTCGAACCCAGAGCCTCAGCGTTGCAGCGAGGTCAGTTGACAAAGGCTGAGCCCGCTCAACCACAGAGGTCGTCGAAATGGGACTGGCGTAATTTTCCAAAAGGGCAAGGAAACTCTATAAACATATACTTAGTGTTAAAACAATATTGAATGTAAATTTATTATGCTTTTAGCGAAATAATAACTTGCATTTTAGCATATAAATGCACCTTAATGTCATCAAAATGTCAGCATCAGTTGTTCAACGAGAATAGCAACCCTCAATCGACGATATATATATACATGTATATATATTATGTATAGCTGATGAGCTGTCATTTTCGCATTATCGCCTTTACGTGTACTGTAGGTTTTTTTTATTTCACAAATGAATTTTAAATTTGCATTTCAGAAGCCTATAAATTGATATTTGAAATGCGACTCCATCATATCAAATCCCCAACAGCAGTTTTGTAGGCAAGTATATTAAATAATGAATCTTGTATATCATGTAACATCTGTGGAAATACGCATATTAGATAATTTAGAAGTATCTAAACGAAGTCGTTATAGAATAATAGGTTTAACTTGCGTTTTACTTAACATTTGTTCTAACAATAGCAAAAATAATGCATTTACGTCACTTAAGCAAGTTTTGTAGTGGATATAATTAAATTTTTACTCATATAGCAAAAAGTAGACAATCTCAATTACTGTTATTTAAATTTAACATTTATCATATGTTCAACTTTAAATTTATCGTATGTTTAACTTTAACAGTTTCACGGTGTGTGCATAGTATAAGTCACGGCTGACGGACGCGGCTGAGGGGCATGGCGTGCAACGTATCTGTTTAAGGAAGTCAGTTGAAGTGTACACACATTATAAGTCGTATGTCGCAGACCTGACCTTGAGCGTGTGGACGTCCTAAAGCAATCTGGAGAGTGGGTTACAGACACGTCCCGTAATGTGTCCTTCACAGTGCTATCACGCGTTCAAGTTCTACCTTCGAGCATGCAAACATTCTGGAACCCCGCTGTTGGACGGTCTATGTGGTCACACTACTGACACCATATTTTTTGACGATAGTTATTTATCGGCAGACGAACTATATTTATGGCGGTGCACCAGGCAGCCCCCATTTGAAAGAAAGAAGAAAGAAAGAAAAGTATTTACTGTCACAAATAAATGTACACACATAAAATACAAGTATTTTTACTAACAGATACAGTTTCAGTAATGTATGTACATAAAATTCATGGCAATAAGGCTGGAAACTCAGCATTATGCTCTGTTAGGAGCTAACACAGCGCTGATTTTTAGTTCCAGCCTCTTTCTTTTTTTTTTTTTTTTTAACGCGGGGGAAATGCATTTCGCACATACCGGGTCCTTTGCTAAGGATTAGACCGTTGTTGATCATGGAGGCTTTCCACTGAGGCAATCCAAACAATAATCAACCGGCTTGTGTGGAGACTCGACTAATCAATACCCCACTAAAACCACCCTCCTCCCATGTGCCCCGCGCTTATGGCAGGAAAAGCGTGAGATACAGAACGTAGTTACGCCCACACCGATCCTAGCGCACAAGTGCTTGAGAGTGCCCCGGGAGAGGCAAACTCACTTCGTCAACAGGGGTGAAGACTCCTCTGCTCCCTAGATGCTAGAGGGCCCCTGCAGCGGTATTTCAGGGAGGGAGGTCATGCGCATACCTGCGCCTCCCGGCTCCCGACTGACGTCGGCGTCCGCGAGACGCATGCGCACTACCATCTCTCTCCCTATGAGTTCCAGCCTCCATCCAACCAGAATCAACCCAAAAACCTATTGTTTACCTTCATGTAGGTAATTTTAAAACAGTGTAATAATAACATACATGTATCACAAAATGAGCCAAAAAACAACAAATATAATAAACAATTCTAAATAAATGAAATGTCTTATAAGAATATATTGTATATAGAAATGTTTGTATTTTATACAATGTATAGCAAATAAATTTATATGAACATATGTAATTATTATAAAGGTAATTAAATATATTTATATTATATAGGTATATGTGGGAATTATATAGATAGAATAATACAGACCGAATATATAACAGTCGATATATAGATATGTACATAAATAAGTATGTATATTTTTACATTTGTCAAAAGAAATTTTCATTTCATTTCATTTTTCATTTTCATTTCATCATGAGCATATCATATCATTCTCCATATCAACAAGCCCTGCGGCGAGTACGGTCCTGTGGAACGATGACTCGACTGCATGGGCCACCTGCGTCGTCAATAACAAGCTAAGCAATATATAAGGGCGCCCGTGGAATGCAGGAAGGGACGCAGCAAGATCACCATCGGGGCCACACGCTACTCAGTATTCGCGAAATCTAACGGCAGCACTCTGCCCGTTGAGGTTCTTAAAATCAAAAGCATTCCCTGTTTTAATCTGTATCCCTTGGGTGACGTCAGAATCAGTGTATATCAAAATATTGTAAATATCAGTAATAAATACTATATTCAATTAATTCACGTATATGATTGAACCTGGTACTGTTGAATAAGAAGACGCTTGTTACAACCACGATACAGCTAAGCATTTCATCACGCTGACACACGTATGTGTGTGATCAGAGGTTCCATACTTACATGATAACTCACCCCTACGTATTGATTCCGTGGTCACTTGCAGTAACAAAATAGTAACGAAAAAGGAAATGCTTGGTGCGCACAGTAAATGACGTTAGAGAAAAGACAGGCTGCCATTTTTCAACTATGTTTCTGTTAATTTTCCTAGGTTTTTATATTCTTTATTCTTAACATTATATAAAAACGCCTTTCACGTACTTACATTAATAATATTTCGATCTCCATCTTCTTTCCAATCAACATGGACACCGGAATATAAGAGAACACGCGAACAGGTGTTCTGATAGACGGACGCTGTCAGAATGCCTGCTATTTGAGTATGCAACGTAATACAATACAACGAACGCAGAACCCGAACGCGGAACGCACGAACGCGTGACCGCTTTCTGTCTGATGCATTTTTAGGGCCGGCTGGATTGACGTGATACCACGCTCTCACAGAATATCGTCGTGAAACAGTTAGCCTTGAAATTACCGTTTTTCGTACGATAAGTGAGAGTTCTAATATCCCACTTCTCCCTCTCGCTACCCCATCTTATGTATTCATTCTCCTATCCCATTCCTAACGACTGACCCTCCTATCCCATCACCTCTCTCCTATTCTGAAGGCCAGCAACGCATTACCTACGGCCCAATTCTGCTATTCAAGTATCTTGGAGTTGCGAAGATATTCAAAGTGCGATTCCATTGAGATGGTGTCAATAAGACGTATTCTACTGAATCTACAATATCTTCTCGATATCGTCGCGGCAGAAGAATAGTAGAAAAAAAGTGCCGGCAGAATTCCGCGTCAAACAACTTAATGACATATTCCGTCGGGCTCTTGTACCTGCCGTTCTAGAACCGAAGGCTTGTGCCGCGACGATGGCAACAGACCCGATGGAATGTCATTGGTGCCCTAGAGGATGGGTCGCCGTTTAGTATGAGATACGATACCCTGGCGGCGTCCCATCTTTCAGCCACTAGCATGTCTGCCGTCACAGCTGCTGCACAACAGGCGCACAAACTTTATCGAGACAGCGAAAAGCCTGGTAGACGTCTCAGGTGACCAAAAGACTGTACTATACCTCGGATAACGCGTTAGCGTTGCCATTCGACGAGGCAATGTGGCCAATGTTTTGAGCACGTTTCCAACTGACAACGGTCTGGCACTAGATTTTATAGTTTAATTTTAATTTGTGTATATAGTTTTATTTAGTTTAATTGTATAAATTAAAAAATTGTATTACCACCAGCAGAAACGGCGTCAGCTGAAATTAATATTTAAAAGCTACCAATTTTTAAACACCTATTTCGCGAGTAATCGCTTATAAAATATTAGCTGTGCCCGCGACGTCGTCCGCGTGGATTTGTTTTTCAAAACCCCCCGATTTTGAGACATTCTTCATCGGTGCTCCGCTTCTATTGGTCTTAGCGTGATGATAGCCTATAGCCTTCCTCGATAAATGGGCTATCTAACACTGAAAGAATTTTTCAAATCAGAACAGTTGTTCCTGAGATTAGCGAGTTCAATCAAACAAACAAACTCTTCAGCTTTATATTGTTATGAGTGCGGGACTCGAATAAAAAAATGCCGTTGTAATTACTATATAATTTATGAGAACTATACAAACACGTATAACATAGGTACAAATATAACCTGACGCAATAAGTCCTTATGTAATGCACAATTAAATAACACGCGCAAAGTCCATCACTATATCGCTTATCGAATGTACATGTCTTGCTTTGATCGTAATCGTCGCTTGACTGCCGATCTCTCCGTTCGGGCATCCCTTTATACTCAGCTTACAATATGTCACGACCGTGTAAACAATGGATTCTTAGAACCACACCTGGCCACTGCCTACCAGAGAGGTTTACAATACACAATAGGCGGCTTTTCTAATTACAAATATTAAACACAAAGAAAACAAAAGAAGTGCAAATGCGGGCATGTAATAAACTCGGGTTTTACGACCGGCGGGTGCGCATTCACATTTGGCGGCTTGCTTCGTGGAATTTTGGCTAACTCGTAACAATATGTTAGTATAAGATAAGATTCACAAAGACAGAGTGACCTGCCATAGATACACAATTTGAATGAACAGAATACTGAATCAGGCAAATCTATGATTGAGACAGTAGTGTCCGGCGGTTTTGACGAGATTGTAATAGCAGAATTGGGCCCCTGGTTTTGCAAGCGTCTATAGGCGGCAGTAACCTCTTTCCATTAATCGGAGCCCGTATACTTCATTGCTAGATGCGCAATAAAAAAAAATATCCTTCTATGGTCATTTCTTTACAGTGCAGAGGCTGTCGCACTTTGGAATGCACTGCCTGTTAATGTCTTGATTTGACTTTTGTTGATTTTGGCTCCAACACCTTTGGCATTGATTTTTGCCAATGTCCCTGTAAATACGAAAAATGACAGATGAACAGTGTAGCAAATTAAGGGCCGCTTGCATAACGATAGCTTTTAATTAAAAATTAGTTAATCATATTAAACTGCCTAAATACGTTTTACGTAAAACATATTGACAGTTCTTTAAACATATTTAGTGGAAAATTTTGCGTTGTGCAAGACGCTAATTGTATTTAAGGACGTTAAATGCGTTTTGTATTTCCTAAATAAATTTAAGCAACCTTATGCAAGTGGCCCTAAGCTTTAAAAAATAAATTTTGACCGGTACATTATACAGTAAGTAAGGTTTTCTTTATACCTATAGACAGAACAAAACACTTATAAGTTAACTACTTACACTAAAGATAAATGTTATTAACTGATATAAATTTACATAAAGTATATAGATGGTTTTTGTCAGCCAGGGTGAGAAAAAGTTCAAATTGATAGGGCGAGGAAACTCTTTATGTAAAACGTCATACAGGGGGTAATCATTTTGGGACAGTAAAAAAATGTGGTTTAGAGTTCCTTCAGCTAAGCCGCATTCACAGAGGGAGTGGTCACGAATTCTAATTCTTAATATAAGAGAGACCAACACATTACTGACGTTTAAGAATCTACTTAAGAAGCAATATCTTTCTTTAAACAACTATGCCTAAATTATAAATTATCTATAAACAATTAAGTTATCAGTAATATATATTTTAGATAGATATATAGATAATACTTTGTTATACACCACTACAAAAATGAATTTAGACTAAAATTATATCTAGTTATGTACAAAGGGCGGTCTTATCGCTAAAAAGCGATCTCTTCCAGACAACCCCAGGAATGAATTGAGATGGTGGTATACGTAACATATAGTACGAACTACTTACATTTTAATAATAAATACATAAATTATATGTATGTGTATATATATATAATATACCTATATTATACTAATATATAAAGCTGAAGAGTTTGTTTGTTTGAATGAAAGCGCTAATCTCAGGAACTGCTGAAAAACTCTTTCAGTGTTAGATAGCCCATTTATGTAGGAAGGCTATAGGCTATATATCACCACGCTAAGACCAATAGGAGCGGAGCAGCAATGAAGAATGTTCCAAAATGGGGGGGATTTGAAAACAAATTCCACGCGGACGACGTCGCGGGCACAGGTAGTATATATATATATATATATATATATATCTCTCTCTCTATATATATATATATATATGTGTGTGTGTATATATGTATTGTTACATGCCGTCAAAGATAAGCGCACAGCTGTCTGTCGTAAGCGCAGCTTATTATCTTCCCGGATTTAGGAATTCTTTTGTTTTGAATTTATAATTAAGAAAAAAGTGCTATTGTTTTTCTACTTGTTTTATGACCATCATTAGCATCGAACTAATCCTTATTGTTATTGTTTTTTACTTTGTTAGCCGTCGCAGGTTGTGCAAATTACTATTTCTCGGAAACTCAAGCGCGCGGCCAATTTTTTTGTACTGTGTAGTTAGTATAAGACGATGCCCGAATGGAGGGGTCAAGCGACGACTAAGAGACGAGTAAGACGGTTGTAGTACTCGTGATTAGCGATATAGACGACGGACTTTGCGCGTGTCGAATTGCATTAAATCGTGCAGTGTGAACTGGTTGCATCCAGTTTTATTTGTATTTGTTTTATACGTGTTTGTACAGTTCTAATAAATTCTATAGTAGTTCCAACGGCATTTTTAATCCGAGTCCTATAGCTCGTAATAGTGTGTATTTATGTATGTGTGTGTATATATATATAGACCTATTAGCTCCTGATAATTGGGCGTGTTTAGCTATACTCGCGTTGACCGTGCTAGTTCATTCTCTTTTAAAATGCAAGTGATGTGAGTCGTTGAAGAAAGCCAACGGCACCTACGCCCGACCAGCCGGAAGATCCAATTGAAGAGAACAGCCGCAGCATGGGATCACTGGACGGCGTTCATTGGAAAATAACCTCTGTTTGGACAACGTCAGGAATTCACACATTCACACTTGGTTTAAGCTATTTGTGTACGTGACTCCGTCTGAACGAAGATTGAAAGTCTGAACATATGGTTATATTATTTTTATGAACTACTAGGATTTGCCCGCGACTTTGTACACGCTTGAATTGAAATTCGCGGAACAAAGTATTGCAGCATTTAAAAAAAGAATGTAAGCTATCATTTTAGTGGAAACTGTGGCGGAATAAGCAAATTTTTATACACCTGAACTACAACAAACCGCTCCCGGCAAAATTCCCGCGGGATTCCCGGGATAAAAAATCACAGTTCAGATCAGTGAAAAAATCTGGCCATTTATTATTTAAAATGTATCCTAGTAAAATTATTGCGGTATTGCCAGGATAAAAAGTAGTGCAGATTTTAATTTGCTGTCGATCAGCGAAAACTGCATCGAAATCGGCTCAGTAGTTTTTACGTGAAACCCGAACAAATAGACAAGAAATCTAAAAAATATTGCATCGTGTTCTCCATCATTTGTATAGTCTATTCTAGTTAGTTTTTTTTAAAGGCTTTAATGTACAGACACGGCATGTTTAAAATGTTAGAATATTATAGATAATAATATGATTTCGAATCAAATTTTTATTTTATATGTATTGTTACGAGTCGCGAGACTCGAATTAAAATGCCGTTAGAATTACTATAGAGTTTATTAGAACCATACAAAGACGTATAACACAGGTACAAATATAACCGAACACAACAAGTCCAAACGTAATGCAGAAGGTCGTAATTCAATAACACGTGCAAAGTCCGGCACTAAATAGATTACCGAATGTGCACAAGTCCCTTAATCTGGGCATTGCTTTATACTGCACAGATGCAACATGTCTGCCCGGCCGCGTGGACCGAATTTCCTAGAATCAGTTTGTACTTTGAATCCGACACACCTGGCTAATGACCGCCATAAAAGATTTCAATATGGGCTGTTTTCTAATCACAAATTTTAACCACAAAGTAAACAAAAGAAGTCCAAATGCCGTAAGGTAATAAAATGTGTTTTTACAGGTATGCAGGTGTGAATTTGTTTTTGTCGGCGTCTAGGTCGTAACAGTATAAATATTGCTAATTAACAAATTATTGTGAGTGCAAAGAACCACACCCTTATTAAAGCTCTGGACATGACTGGGGGTGTACAGAGCGCTCGATTAGGCGCTAGGGAGTCATTGCAACCAAAGGAAAGTAGTCCGCTTCACTGAAGAGACAGAGTTGGCTGCTGGACAGAGCTTAAATCGTGGAGGCGAATCTCCTCTTCATTTAGATGAAGCTCTACCTGTAGTTCCTACTGATACAACCACTAATGCACCTCAGAAAGAGTCTTCAACTATATTGAAGAGACAGAAAAAAAGTTGTCTATAAAAAGTATTTTTAGACCTATGGTGGAAGGATGTTGTGTGTATTAATTGTATATAAAGAATAGAGGGTAGTTACAGCACTTTTTAGTTTGGTTTCACTAGACTGGCTGCGGCAGTCTAATATACGAGTTATACCATACCGGGTGTTTCATTCTCTTTACAAGATACTACAGAAATGAAATTAACAGAAATTAGGCACTTATTTATTTATTTTGTTGATTTACGACTTGTTATTTAAGAGGGCGAATGATAGTCCACTGTTATGTTTAGCATCATTATATTGTTACAACTTAGGCTCCGACAAAAACGAATTCCACGTACAGTCCGTAAAAGCACATTTACCTGTGGGCATTTGAACTAATTGTAATCCTTTTACGATCATCTTTTTGTTTACTTATTTATTGGTATACGTTTCTAGTATTGTGGAGAACAGCCTATTGTTCTATTCTACTCGTTTACGACCGCTTGCAGGCATCATTAGCCAGGTGTTACGGATTAAGTACAAGCTGATTCTAGGAAATTATGTCGACGATACGATACGGACACATTTGCATTTGTGCAGTATAAATCGATGGCCTGGTTCAGAGAGGGGGTTGAGCGAGAACCACGATCAAAGCGTAACGTGTGTACATTCGGGAATCTAATATTGATGGTTTTTGCGCGTTTTATTGAATAACGACCTTCTTTCTGCATTACGTTTGGATTTGTTGTGTTCGGTTATATTTGTGCTTGTGTTATACGTGTTTGTATAGTTCTAATAAAGTCTATAATAATTCTAACGGCACTTTTATTCGAGTCCCGTTAACTCGTATTATTATTAATACGTGAAGTAAAATCTTTGTACCCCTTTTTACGAAAATTGCACTGACGGAGGAGTATGAAATTTCGCACAATTATGGTTTATATAGAGGAGTGCAGAATGCTATTTATTTTAAATTAATGCATAAAAAATATATTAAATCAATAAAAAAAACATTACACACACTACCGTGTATTTGACACATACACGCATTTTACAACAACAACAACTCTTTTGTTTGTTGTTAAAGTCAAATGAACAGTTTAACCTTGGCGAAATCTGTGATTATAGAAGTATAGTCTTTGACAACAGAACCTTAATAATGTTCAAACTTATAATTTAAATTAATTATAGTCGAATTTCGAGCGTTGGGCGACCACTAGTTAATATAGACAGACGTCGGCGAAAAATTATGTAAATTATATACATTTTTGTGAATTTTATTAAATAAATAGTTTTCTCATATCAAAGCTAATTAATTTACAATGAATCTGTTTTATGGACCTGTTTTTGGTATTTAGATAAACTAAATAGATACATATTTTAATTCTAATTAGAAGTAACCTTGCTAACAAGAAGATCTAGATAAAATAAAGCAATAAATCTAGTAGAAAAATATGAGTCGGTTTTTAACAACAGCCATATTCTACGGACTTCATAATGGAGGTCAAAATACACACTAACACGGCTTTGATATCATAAATTTGGACAGTAGAAAATTAACTATAGATTTACTATCTGCGCCCCGCGGTCTCACCCGCGTGGTGAAAAATCGCTACATTTTGGATAATTCACACTATATCTTTATAAATTATAGCCTATGTGTTATTCTTATGTATAAGCTATATTATTGTAAAGTTTCATCAACATCCATTCAGTAGTTTTTGCGTGAAAGAGTAACAAACATACATCCATCCATACATTCTTACAAACTTTCGTGTTTATAATACTAGTAGGATGTGCAATATTTAGGCTAGATGAGGAATTAGAAGGACTGAGATCTGGTGCCAACTTGGGGGGGCCTATATCCACCAATGGACATCAATTTGCTGAAGATGAAATGCAATATTTAATTTATTAATGGTGGGGAACGTGTTTGCGCCTCCGCTCGGGCTTCGGGAAGCTCCCCAAGGAGGCTCACTGTCACGTGGCTGGACACGTCTGCACACAACTTCCCTGAAGAAGGACATGTGAGGTACCTGCCGACGGACTACCTACTAAACCCTACCACCGTCCCGACGCGTCTTTGTAATAATAAATCGGCAGACAAACACACACACTGTATATCCCCAAATTAAGCAAGTTACGCTTGTGTTATGGGTAATATACAACGGACCACTCTGGGGCCGATCCCAGACACCCAGACCATAGTAAATAATGGAGAAAATACGTTTCTGAAATTTACTATACCAGGAATCGAACCCGGAGCCTCTGCGTTGCAATGAGGTAAGCCGGCAAAGACTTAGCCCACTCAACCACAGAGGGCGCCTGTTTTTGTGATTTGTGAGATGCCATGGGATATACCTAAGGCAAAACGCCATGACACCTCGATGCATGCCCTAATAGAGGTACCCTGAGGAGCAGGGCACCAAGCATTCTTGGTATGGGGTTCCTGTTTCAACCCGCTATTCCATAATCTCTAACCTATTCTACAAATAAAAAAAAGTTAATACGTATATAGTAATAAATGTAATTTTATGCTATGTAATAGAGTAAGTGCAAACTTAGATGTAACACAAATATAAGAATGTAACAACTAGTAAGAACAGAAGAATATATTAGTAAATAAGGACCGTTTTGTAAACCAGTTTTGAAAAAATTGAAAAGGATAAAACGAGAGCAAAAATTAAAATCAAAAACCCACAAAATATATATAATGTCAGACTAATTATGTTCGTCTGACGGAGGTGATTAAACAAACCTGTCTGCATTGGCTGATAAAGCATTGGCATCGCCCTTGATGCTTTAAACATCTACGTATAAGCGAAAGTAAACCGTTTGCCTGTTTTCCAGCCTCAGCTAATAAAAAAACCACTATTTGCACATTTTTTTCTCTTTATTGAATGAATGAATGTAAACTCTTTATTGTTCACCATAACTTAAACCTAGACATTTAATATAAATACATTTCCATTAGAACATTGGGTGGCCTTATCGCTTATACCGAGCTCTGCCAGGCAACCCGGTGTCCAAGGAGACATTACAAGAAAAATTAAACAATATTTGGTGGTGCAACTAAATTAAATCGAATCGTAATTAAAGAAAAAAAAACAGAATAATAAACTAATATAGATATACATATACATAATTAAATATAGATTATAATAATATAAATTACATATATTTACATGCGAAGAATAATACAATTCCATTTACTGCAACAACTTTATTTAATGGACAAATAATGGTCAGTGATCAAGTGTTTGAATGTAGTAATTGATGTAGCTTGTCTGATACCCTTTATTTCTAAGAGGGTTTTGTCAGTATTGACCATGCCACCCTCATAGGAAAAACACACTTAATTTACCACCGATTAATACCTACTTTAGCTAGATTGTATAGCATCCTGGTATCATCCGATAGGATATATGCCAGGATACTAGTACACGCACTAATGTCGTGCAAGTCACGTCCTAACAAAAATTTTTCGATCTCGTTACGTACGCATTCCACCAAAATGTGATTAACCTGACACTGTGCAATATGTTATGGCGACATACTTTAGACCAGGGGTGGTAGCCATCCAGCCGGACAAATGCCCTACCAACTGACTGTGGGTTGTTTTGTTGCCTTTTACGCCAGGCCGCCCGGCCGCAGGAAATTGTATTCTTTCTCCGTTCCTGCAGGATAAATTGGGTATTACTGATCTTCTCATTAAAAATGCGAACCCGTTTAGTGGTATGTATCCGGGGCGAAGTCGAAAAGCTGTCGAAAACCATTTGCATGTGATATCGTGATATTTTATGAGTATTTAAATAACTCATAGACCAGTTGAGTCCGTGCGAACTGTGCCCGTGCACCGGATGTCCCTATTAGCTACTTAAGACTCCTTGGCGGATGGCCACTGAGTGCACTGGCACTTGAATCACGTACTTGATTTACAAGGAGAAAGATATCACAAATGACACCGTTCTAATTCTATTTAACAATTTTATTACATTGTTAAATAGTGTAGAATCAGCGCCTACTGCTATCCTTAAACTAGTGAATTCTTCAATGCACCAGAGTTGTGGTAACATGATTTCACCAACGTAACGATACCAACAACACCAAAGGTTCTACAAATGTACCATCTTCGAAGGTGGGACTGAAACCTACCGACCAAACTCAAGGTTGTGATAACGGTATGGTTTGCTACAGAGGTCCTCCAGCATCTATGGAGCGGAGGATCAAACTCCTATTGACGAAGTGAGTTTACCTCTGCCGGGACATTCTCAAGCACTGATGCACAAGATCAGCGTGAGCGTAACTTCATTCTAAGTTTCACGCTTTTCCTACCATGAGCGCGGGGCACACGAGAGGAAGAGGGTTTTAGTGGAGTACTAGCCCATGTGTTACCTCTTTAATAGGGGTACCTTGCTGAGTCTCCACACAAGCCGGCAATGGACTCTTTTATCTGCGACATCTTCAGTGAACAACTCTCATTGCTTTGATCTACTGGTAATCCCAGTAAAGGACCCGGTAGTGTATGAAATGTATTTTCCCGACTCAAAAAAAAATGTTTTAGACTAGGGTTGGTCCTGACTATGGGCTGTTTTACCGCCTCTTAGGACAGGAATTAAGACAGTTTTGACCGAACTTCAGGTTCAGGTATATTGCAAATAGCTAAGATAAGATTATTGTTCGATAAGTGTTGTATTTATGATGTATTACGTGTGTTTATTCTAGGACTTTGCCACTATCGTAGACACTTGACCGTCTGGTTCACGTGCAATAGCTATCAAAATATAATAGCAGCATATCAATCGAGCAGCTGGGCTCGAGTCTCCAGATTAAAAACATTGTAGGAGAACAAATGTTCTGAGACCAAATACTTCAATATGTTACTCGTAAAGGTAGATAGAGACAAATTCAAAATGAAATTTTTGATATCTGAAAAGTTATTTCATACTTAATCGTCAGACTTCATCTTAATGTTCTTTTTTAATAGATCTCAATAAAAAATTATAAATACATATTATAAGCCATAATGGCGGTAGTTTCCTTTTTTTGCAAGAAAAAGGACGGCGGTAGCGTGCGCTAAGCAGCAGGTGCCTGTACACGTGCGCAGCGTCGCCCCGCCTACCTCCTACTACGCTTGGAGTATAAAACGGACCGCTCCGTTGTATCGGGACGCATGTCCAACGAATGCGTCGAGTAAGGTCCATTGTCTTTCGACAATCAGTACTGCTCTGGTAATAGACGTGGAACACTGTCAGTGACGGTTAGTACTGTCTAGGTAATAGACATGGAACACTGTCCCTGACAGTCAGTACTGTCTAAATTGCGGTAGGTGCGAGGAACGCTGTATCTAACAGCTAGTACCGCCCTAAAGTGACCGCCCTCGCTCTCATAACTAACTGTAATTGTTTCATTTCTTGAATAACGGTTGTTTGTCTAGTTAAATCATTTAGTTTGTTATAGAATTAAATAAATTGTTTACGGTTATACTTTTTTCATTATTTTCCACTTCTGGTCACTAAAAATATATATCATCACGCCTGTTTACTACAGGGGTAAGTAAAGACAGACGATGGATTTCCTCTTGATACGATCCTGAAATATAACTTTTGCTTTATCTACACATTTATTACAGGTGCTTTTTACCTGCCTATTCTAAATATACACACACGTATACCTAAATATAGATATGTGTATATTAGGGATGGGCCGAATGCGGTTTGAACCGAATATGAACTTCGGCCGACTATTCGGTTAAAACAAAAAATTCAACCGACCTTCGGTTTAATTTCACCATGCGTTGTCGAAAGCGACACGTCATTGATTGTTGATTTCGTGACTTGATGACGCCGAATTTTTGGCATTTTTGTACCATAACCTGCCTCTGGTAAATTTTAAGTACGAATAGGTGGATAAAAGACATTTTTAGACCTTTGATTGAAAAAAAAAATTACAATTCTAAATTCTTAATATTTTATTCAAGTTACGCATTATAATTAAGCAGTTACACTACTTATCTATGGTTGTTAGAGGACTAATAAGTTTTTTTACTTATATTTGATATCTATTTAATTAGGCAAAGACTTAATCAAGAACTAATTTTATCATTGCAAGTTAAGGTTTACATGCTCCTAACTAAAATAAACGACGATGAGTATATAAAGGCTTAATTATATTTGACGGTTATGATAGGATATGGTTTCTATTAATTTCAGTCAAAATAGAGCAAGTAGGTGTTTTACTCTTTTCTTGCACCCGATGTTTGGCATTTAAACCAAATTTCTACCGAATGCTTAAAGTTCGGCTCAAGCTGCTGAAATTTGGTCAAAGCGAATATAAAACAAATTTCGGTCCATCCCTGGTGTACTCTTTTATATATATAGTCAAATGTGGCCTTTTGAGTTGTCGCGAGAACTCCGTTGCATGGCACTAGCTGATAACCTACAGTTCAGCTGTGCTACACATAAGCTTAAAAAATTAAGAAACTACATTATAATCTAAGATCTGGCTTAAAGGCCTAGCTGCCAAGCCATAAACCTAAATAATATATATATATATATATATATATATATATATATATATATATATATTCACCAGTCTGTCTAGGTGATTAGGAGAATTCTAGAACCCGATCTCAGCGCCACCTACCGGTTCTAATTGTGAATCTAAACCATCCGGGAACCCACTCAACACACACAAAAACAAAATCGCTCCAGGTGATTAGGAGGATTCTAGTACCCGATCCCGGCGCCACCTACCGGTTCCAATTGTGAATCTAAACCATCTGGGGACACATTCAAACACACAAAACAAATATCATCAAAATCGGTCCAGCCGTTTAGGAGTTCACTGTCAACAGACGTACAGAAGAATTATAATATATATATATATATATATATATATATATATATATATCTTCACTAATATATTATTTATGTGTACATCAACACAATAGTTTAAGATCTCGTCCTTCCAAAGGTTACCTGGAAGGGCTTGCTTTAAGAAATAAGGCGGCCAATTGGACTACATAATTGTATATAAGTTAACAAAGTGCTTTACTGTAATGTATGTGTTACTTTTTATATTATTAGTCTAGGAATAAATACGTCTGAGATAAGTCTGTTTTTATATATATATATATACGTAATCGCAGAGCATGAAATTAATACAGCTGATGAAAATTCTGAGCATGTGTAATAAACCTCTTTTTCAACCTCAAGTACAATAATTTTATGCATGAAACATCGTATTAGGGTTCCCACCCTTATACATTTATATGTAATATACATGTGGTATATTATTTTTCGAGTGGGCCTTCAGGGTCAAATACTAAGCTATACGAAATAGCGACAAACACTCGAAGGAGTCTTGTGTCGGTTTCTGACGAAAACTCAAGTGGCACCATTCCATTTTTGAGAAATCAATTATCCTTGTCAAGAATCTGATTTTGAAAAAATAAACACACCTGTATTATTATACACAATCATAGTGTAAGGATCAGTTTCTGTCAAGGAACGTATAACAGCAAACCAAGGGAAAGGATTGATTTTGAACAAAATGTTTTATTTTCCTTCTCTTAAACATTAAATTACGTCGGTCATTTGACCGCACCTCATTTTATTTAATATGGATAGTTATAAAAATGAATTCCATTTTTAAAAGGTATGCATAAATTAATATTCGAACATACTTTTTTTTTTACTCCAGTCAATGAAATCAGTTAATGTTGCGTTCAAAGTGGGTGCGGTCAAACCACACGGTTGAAGGTTCACATTCCTTCACAGAAATTTACGTGGGGAACAAATGTCTAGCTATGCCGCCTCCGCCAGGTCCCGGTCGGAGGGGTAGGCCCAAGAAATGCTGGTTTGACGTTGCGAGGGATGACATGCATACCAATGGTCCCAATACAAGGGATGCCGATGATCGTGCGAAGTGGAGAAGAAAAAGTAGAAAGCGGACCCTGGGCGTCGAAGTGATCGCTCCAAACGCAACCGGGATTTAACAGCGAGTCAACAGACAAAAAGCGTTTTTCGATCGATTTCTCAGCCCTTGTTACAGTAATTATACATAGTTTATTGTGGTGAAAAAAATATATGTCAATCTTGATCATATTTCTGAGGTAAACTATGTACTCAAAACGCATTCTCGATAAATTTTCTCGACAGGAAATAATTGCAAAGTAACCTCTAAACGTGTTCTTCAATCTTGTGTCATGTTATTACTGTTAATCGTACATCGCTAAAATAAATAACAGTAATATATCATATTATAAGAAATATACACATTATAGTTTTTTTATTCGGTTACTTAGAGAATTTGCAAGTAATTAATTATTTTATTATAAATGACTTCAAAAATCACGCTTGCCGGTCCCAATGTATGGAATTTATCAATACGCCGGACGGCTTGGTGCTGTGTACACGCGTCGCTCTGCTCGAGCATGCTATTCGAAATTAAATTTTAAATAAATGAAGAAGTAATAACCACAATTTCGGGCTGATCGAGCTTTACTTATTTGGCGTATACGGTAGAGGACTGGTCTAAATCATAGACTGTGTGAGTTCGAATTCTACTAGCTTCACTTGATCTAGTAGATTTTTTATTTTTATATCAAAGTTGATAAAATGGTCTTTTTCTCTTCTTAAATAATTTTATAAAATGCAATAAAAATACTTTTCTATTAGGCTGGGGAAAAGTTTCTTCGCATTTTATATAAAAATTCAAAAGTTTTTTTTATAAAGTTTATTTATATTTGACTAAAGTATGTAGGTGCCATTTTATTGGATAACTTTTTGCCATCTTGTACGTCGGGACGTGATCCCATTGCTATAAAAATTTTTGGGCTTCTGATCAAAAAACTGCGACAAGTGGTTTTGGCAGTCCTCTCGCGATGTTAACCTGACACCGCCTAAGGAATTCTGCAGAGACCGAAACAGGTGAAAATCTGAAGGTTCAAGCAAGGTCAGGATTATACGACGGATGCATTAACACCTCCCAGCCAAACTTTCGTAATTTTTGGTGAGTGGCTAAAGATGTGTGAGGTCTAGCGTTATCATGATGAAAAACCACACCCCTTCTGTTGATTAATTCCGGCCGCTTTCTCTCAACTTTTTGCTTTAATCTCATCAGTTGTTCGCAGTACAGTTCAGAATCGATGGTCCTGCCTGGCGGTAAAAGGTCATAATTAATAATGCCCTTCCAATCCCACCATACACACAGCATCATCTTGTTGCGAGTTAACCCGAGTTTCGCCACAGTCTGTGAAGCCTGACCGGCCTTGACTACGATCTTTTTCGCACGTTCTTGTCGTACGTGATTCACTTTTCATCACCAGTTATCAGCTTCTTCAAAAATGGTTCGGTTTCATTACGTCGTAATAAAGAATCACAAATGAGTACACGGTTCATTAGCTTTCTTTCAGGGAGCTCATGAGGCACCCAAATATCGAGCTTTTTTTGTTTACCCAGCTTTTTTCGACATTCGCCCGTTGTCGTTCGTCGCGCGCGCACGTCTCCCGCTCCGCCTCGGCTGTCCGTTATTCGTGTTCGTTGTGTTCGTTCGTTCACCCGGTCGATCTGTGTTTTTTCTGTGACAGTGCAGTGAAAAGTGCGTCATCAGGTTTTTCCACCAAATCGTTCGTGACATTCTCAGAATGTCACGAACCAGAATTCTTCACAATTCTCAGGGACAATGGACGGCGTGGAGCTCTCTCCATTGCAGTTGGAGGGTTTGCTGTCGTTTTTACGACAGCAATTCCCTCAAGCGCTCGACCAATTCTTGAGGACTCCGGAGTCCCAATCAATGGCGTCCGTTATCTCGGAACTTAATTCCAAGAAACCCGTGTCCTGCAAGTTACACGTGCAAGGGGCCCCCGCACCCGCATCTGCCGCGACCACCGCACCCCCCGCGACCCCCGCCACCGCGCTTATCGCTGACCACCTGCGCTCTGCCTTAGCGCCCGCGCCCCCCGCGCCCCCCGCATCCGTACCCGCAGTGTTACCGGTGCGCCCGCCGCCCGCACCCCCGCTTAACGATGCCCACCGTGTGGCACCAAAATCACGCGCCTCGTTTTCTCGCGGTTCCGCGTCGGGACAACCGCGATCAAGCTCCGCGAGCTCGACGACATCGCGTTCGCGATCGCCCATACACCGCGTAATCGATTCTCGTCGAGAAATCGAATTATCTCCTGACGGTCCGCAATACCTCAGGAATGCCCCTCTTCCACCGGCTGATAAAATCACCCCCATGGATGTCGCGCCTCCCGCGAACATCCCCTTAAACCGCGAGGACGATGACGGTTTCATAACCGTCAATCGTACCAAAAAACGGAAGACCCAGAGGGAGGTCCCCCCCCCACCCCGCTCCCACTGCGGCCACAAAACCAACAGCGGCACCTTCCAGCCGCCCTGGGCCACCTTCACAGCGCCCGCCGCCACCCCTGATCATCCGCGAGAAAGCCCATTGGCTTCAACTCTCTAAGGAGCTGCCAGGTAAGGCAATCTCTATAAAAGAAGCCCGTGATACCCAACACGGCATCAAAGTTATGGTCACGTCTTCAAGTGACCACCGCCCCTAACATCCTTGTTATGTGACCGTAAAATCGGTTACTACACTTATGCCCTGCCGGAAGAAAACGCCTTCGGGCTGTAATCCGCGGACTCCCACAGGAAATCGAGTGTTCCTACATTCTCGAGGACCTTAAGTCCCAAGCTGTACCGGTGCACGAAGTGCACCGTATGCACAGAGGCGACGCAACAAAGTCTCCTCTAAACCTAGTATTGGTTGTCCTCCCAGAGGGGAAAAAGATCTTCGAACTTGAGAAGGTCTGTGGCCTCTCTGGCCTTCGTGTGGAACGCCCACACGAAAAACATACACTGCGGCAGTGTCATCGTTGCCAACTTTATGGGCACTCTGCCCTACATTGTCAATCCCGTCCCAGGTGCGTCAAGTGCCTGGGCGACCACGGGACCTCAGAGTGCACACGCACCCGGGACTCCCCGGAGCCACCGAGCTGCATTCTCTGCGGCCAAGCGGGTCACCCCGCTAACTACAGAGGCTGTCCTGCCGCCCCCCGACCCAAACGTAAGTTCGGAAAGGGCAACGCCCAAAAAGGGACTAGAAAAGTGCCGAACAAACCCGCATTCGTGGCGGCCCCCCCCTCCAGTGGTAAATCACTGGACGGGTCTTCCCACGACGGAGGCGTTCCCTCCACTAAAGACGCGCGCCCCAATTTTGGCCGGCCTACCCAGCAACCCATGCCCCCGCCCCCATTTTAAAAGCACCTTCTGGGCCGTCACCCCACCACTCTTTAGCGGAGGACTTAGCCTTGGCGACTAAATTCGCCAAGAACTTGCCTTTCGACCTAGCAGAGGTCCAACTCTTGGCTCGAAAACTGAGACAAGTTGCAGAGTCTGATCAACCCTCCCTCCGGGATCAACTCGTGATCGAAATGGATCACGCGTACCTCCTCCAGGTACTTAGGTCGTTATAACTAAACAACCTAGTTAAATTATTGTTACCGGTAACAAATGGCGCATGTAGGTAGAAATAAACCACGCTCATTGACTCTGGCGACTTATAACGCCAACGGCCTTCGAAACCAGCGCGACTTGGTCCATGACTTCCTGGTTACCAATCAAGTAGATATACTACTAGTGCAGGAGACCTTCCTGAAACCGAGTGAAAGAGATCCAAAGATCTCTAACTATCGGGTCACTAGACATGACAGGATAGGCCGTGGTGGCGGCACCCTGATCTATTTCAGAAGATCTCTACACTGCATGCCTCTAGTCACCCCACCACTAGTAGGTATGGAGGTATCCGCCTGCAGACTAGCAATGACTGGCCACCAACCTCTAGTCATAGTCTCAGCATACCTCGCGTGCCAGAAAACCCTTATTAAGAAAGACCTAGAAGCCCTATTCAACTTAGGCCCAGCTGTTATAATAGCCGGAGATCTGAATTGTAAACACGAACAGTGGAATTGCAATACCACTAACCCTAATGGCAGAGCCCTAATAAATATATCAGACAATCTTTTGTTTGATATAATAACTCCCATGACCCCCACACGATACCCCCCCAACCGCGACTGGGGGACCCCAAACACTCTCGACCTAGCATTACTGAGGGGCGTAACTCTTCAGTTCCATTCGATCGAAACGATGGACGATATAGACTCGGACCATCGCCCGGTTATCCTCAAATTAGGACAACAGACGGACCAGACATCTGAAACTAGGACCTCTGTGGACTGGTTGAGACTTGGGGACCTCCTCAAGGCAACCGAATCACAAGACCTGGACCGCATCCCGGACCACATCGAATCCCACCAAGACACGGAGACGGCGATCGAGGCCGTCACCAGCCACCTTCAATCCGCAGTGCGGAACTCGTCCAGACAGGTGCCAGTGAAGAATGACCGCCACTTATGCCTGCCGGACGAAGTGAGGGTACTGCTGAGGGAAAAGAGAGCCGCCTCCAGAGCTCACGACAGATATCCCACCGAAGACAACAGAGTCCGACTCCGCCAACTAGAGCGCGAGGTCAAACTACGTATCCGGGAAGTCAGGGAACAACGTTGGGACAGAACGTTGAGAAATATCGAACCAACTCACCAGGCGTACTGGAAGCTGGCTAGAGCTCTCAAATCAGATACCCTCACTGTCATACCCGCGCTAGAAAGAGCCGACAACACCGAGGCGTTCGATGATGAGGAGAAAGCCGAATGCCTTGCTCAGAGTCTAGAGCTTCAATGCTCCCCACTACACAAAACGTCGACCAGTCACACCTGACGGAGGTGGACTCCGAGGTTGAACGTAGATCCTCCTTACCAGCGGAAACCACACTCGACCCAGTCACGGTGGAAGAAGTGCAAGATCTGATCAAGTCCCTCAAACCACGAAAGGCCCCAGGGATCGATGGCATTAACAATCGCGTGTTAAAACTCCTCCCCGGCCACTTGATTATAATCTTAGTGAGCATCTTCAATGCCGCCATAACAAACTGCTCTTTCCCCGCGATCTGGAAGGAAGCAGACGTCATCGGTATTCACAAGCCTGGAAAACCGGCTAATAAACCTTCCAGCTACCGCCCAATCAGCCTACTGAGCACACTCAGCAAGCTTTACGAGAGGGTCATCCTCTCTAGACTAAGAGATTTTGCCATCAGCAAACATCTACTACCCGATGAGCAGTTTGGATTCCGTGCCAGACACTCATGCGTCCAACAGGTGCACCGCATCACGGAGCACATACTATCCCACTTTGCCCATCGCCCACGTCGCCCTATAGGAACAGCCGCACTGTTCCTTGACGTAGCTAAGGCCTTCGACAAGGTCTGGCATAACGGTTTGATTTACAAGCTGTACCAGTTTGGTGTACCAGACAGACTCGTGCTCATCTTGCGAGACTTCCTCCTAGGCTGTAGCTTCCGTTTTCGAGTGGAGGGAACACGCTCGTCCTCTCACCCACTCACAGCCGGTGTACCACAGGGCTCGGCACTATCTCCACTACTCTTCACGCTATACACCAGCGACATCCCAAAAACTCCAGATGTAGAGTTGGCCCTCTTCGTGGATGACACCGCACTCTATACATCAGATCACAACCGACAAATGGCTTGCGTCCGGCTACAGGTAGCTGTAACAGAGCTAGGCGAATGATTTCGCAAATGGAGGATAGAGGTAAACCCGGAGAAAAGCGCAGCAATGTTCTTTTCCCCGGGCACGCTTCGCTCTCCCAAACGCGCTTGCCTTCGCTTAAAAGCCATCTCGCTCTACGAACAAGAGATCCCCTGGGCAAAGTACACCAAATACCTGGGTGTCACCCTAGATCAGAACTTGCGCTTCAACGAGCATATCACTATAGTCCGGAATAGAGCGCGATTTGTGATGGGTCGTCTAGCACCCATGATAGATAAACGAAGCAAAATGTCCCTCAGACACAAGCTTACTCTTTATAAAACATGCATCCGCCCGATCATGACATACGCGAGTGTGGTATTCGGCCATGCCAAGCCTGCCCTTTTAAAGAAACTGCAAATCGTTCAGAATAAATTCATGCGCAGAGCCGTCGGTGCTCCCCTCTATATGCGTAACATCGACATCCACCGCGATCTGGAGCTTCTCTCCATCAAAAACTACATTACGTCGCTCTCGCGTAAGTATTTCGATCTAGCGCCGCACCATCGAAATCCCCTCGTCGTGTCCGCGTCCGATTATAAGCCTCGACGAAAGGCTCTCGTGCGACGACCGCGTAACATCCTCACGGACAAGGTGGACGATATCACAAAACGGCTGGCTCGGATCAGCCCGCCCGCGGTTAGGACGGCAGGCTGGCAGGCACCGACAGACAGACACAGACGGCGGCGTCGACGCCGCCAATCACGATCTCTCCACGTCCCCGCGAGGGACGCCAGGAGACACAGCCCCCCCATAGGATAGACTAGGCGTGTTGCTGGGAAGTTTCTTTCGCCGTTTCTTCTCTCCCAGCCATAACACGTTGCGAAACGGCAGTAAGATAGTATAGGCCACCGCGAACCGCCGATCCCGGTCCGCCGGGATCCTTCCTCTCGGGCTTTATATTACCCGTCGCCCGCTCTCAATTAGTGCATTGTGTCGCCTTATGGTGGGCATAATTAGATTCATCCCCTCTCATGGCAACAGTCCAGCCGAGGTGAAACTCCTAGGAGCCCCTCGAGCAAGTTGCCTCCCGGGCTCGAGCGCTTTCGCTTCGCAAAGGCACTCGCCCCGAAAACCCCGGTAAAGTTGTGAGGTCTTCGGACCAACAACATACAGTCAAGTCCAATAAAAAAATAAAAAAAACCAGCTTTTTTCAAATGCGTCAAAACCATTTTGTGGTCAATTCCCAGTTCTCCAGCTACATCGTAACTACTAATATGCCGATCTTGCTCCACTTTTTAAAAAATTGCATCAATTTTGTCCGTAACAGGGCGACCAGAGCGACGTGCATCTTTGATATGAAAATTTCCGGATTCCGAAGCGTTTTGAAACGCTTAAACCAAATTTGCGCTACTATCACAGATACTGCATTAGGTCCATAAACATCACAATTTTTTTTCGCGGCTTGTGTTTCATTTTTTACCTTTTTTGTAGTAAAATTTTAAAATGTATCGAATTTCTTCATTAGTCACTCATTTTAACAATAGGAAAAACAAATGAAAATCACACATTTTCCTAATTTAAATTTAGAATTGTCTTCTTTAAAATTAAAACTTTTTAATTATACCAAAACCAGCCAGATACAAATGGTATAGCCAGAGAGGTCTTATTACAAGTTCATACATACTATATGCGAAAAGACTTTTTCCCCAACCTATTATGTAATTTTAATACCGAGGGTGGCCAAGAGATAAAGAAAAATGAGATAGTTTCCGGAATGAAAATATATGTGGCCGAACGGGCCCAAATGAAAAAATGAAATGACCGAAATGACTGAAAATAAAATATAATAAATAAATAATATATTAATATATACCTATAAATGGATTCATTGTTGTTCCATAATACAATTACATCATTTTAATAAAGTTTACTCGTCTAAAAATTATTAAAAAATAAAAAGAAATACATAGCCTGAGTAGGATTCGAACCCTGTACCACCTAGTTACTATCACGCTCGGTGAACCGTTGAGCTAAAGATGCTTAGGAAGTCGTGTTAAAATTTCAATACCTATTAAGATTATAAACGATCTGTCTCACTTTAGGATATTTTGTCTCGCTCTCGTACTCGGCAGCCTTATAATGAAATAAATTGAATCAAGTTGGTATGGATGCGGTGCGCGTAGGTATGTTCAGTTGCAATATTTCGCCACGCTCGAACTTTTATTACGCGCTGTTTCATCGAAGTAAATATCGGCCGTGCGGGGTTGATTTTCTGCAACACCGATTTGAATCAGGTCTATATAGCCTCTTAACGCTCGGATGATGATGATGATGATTCCTTCCATTTTATTGTTATATAAAATTATTAGAATTAGGCATGTTTACTGGAGAGTTTCTTGCGCCGCTTCTTCTCTTCAAGCCACAACATGTTGCGAAGCCTTGGTAAATTAGATTAGGCTCCCATAGAGTCAGTAATAACCATGAACAAAATTAAAACTAAATAATGAAAATAAACCAATTGGCGGTAGACTAAATAAAACTTTAATAATAGTCATTGACACTTGACATCTTTGTCTTCCGTGATCACGGCTACTGAAAAGTGGCCAAAACGTCGGAATAATAAAAATCAAATCAATTACCGCGCTTAAAACCCTTAAAACGTAGTTTTATTAAAAAAAATATGTTTGTAATCAAATACAGCCATGCGCAGTCTTGCAAATCTGCAAAATGTATTAAATATTTAAACCAATATGAATAATTATTTTAAAATGTTATTTTGCAAAATCATAAAAAACGTCTTCATTCAGTTAATTAAATTCAACTTTTATAATTACCGCTAATAAATTTAATGGCTTCAAAATCATAGTAATTCATTAATTTTTTAAATAATTAATCTTTGTGGTACAAATGATAAATGTAACAGCTTGATTCGTTCGTTACATAATTATATATTTTATAAATACTTATTAAAAATATGACATTTATTATACTTTCTTTTACTATACAATAAAACTAACTTAAAAATTAACTATAAATTACTAATGTACAAACCTAATTAAAATCGTAGTCTTAAAGTATATATTCAAATTAAAGCCCTAAAAAATGTACACTAAAATAAAACACTATAAACTACAATCGGTCCAGCTCAACCAGGCCTCTATTGCTGGGCGGTGTCCCTAGAAGGCTGGCAGCATTACCTCGCTGAATACATACGCTAATTCTTTGGGCGACATAAGCAAGAGCCTTCCGGTCGGTCGTGGCCTCGACCAGTCGTTTTTTGATATTTTTAAAAAGTTTGTGGGCACTTGACCAACATGGGCCCAACGTCTCCAACCCAAACGGCTCAAACATGTACCCTCTTTCAAGAGTCACATATTTGCGCCGTTTGAGGTGTTCGGCAAGAGTAGCAGTGCAACCGACACAGGTAACGTCCCACACTAGCAGCCTTTTAAAACTCCAGAGAATCAAAGTCATACCGTCGGGTCTCTTGCCATCGTCGTGGACCAGTCCGTTAGGTTCAAGAACGGCTGGCACGCCGGCGCTGACAAGAGCCCGGCCAATTATGTCGTTGAAGCCGGCGTGTCGCGGAATTCTGCCGGCGCTTCTGACGCTCGATAGACCATGGTGGCCAAGCCGGTCGACGGCCTGGCCGTAGCGACAGTTGTGTGGTTCGCAGCAATTTTCCCCAAGGTTACATCCATTAACATGCCTATAGAAGCAGGGCCTGCAACCAAAGTCCCGATTCCCACACAGAGGTACCTAAAAGACAAGCTCGATCTGCAGAACTGATGGAAATTTTCAATAGTTTTTCACGTGAAAGTTCGCAGAGCGGCTCGTCCCAAGACCCCTGCAAAGAGGGGACTATGAAGCAGACAGACTACTAGCCGGAAAAAACAACCAGCTAAGCATTCCTGGCTTCAGTTGATAGTGATGGCTGTGTGAAGTATTTCTAGAACATTTTTTTTGTGCTATCTACTGAAGACAAGAATGCAGGAAGAGCAACATTCGAAATTTTGCGTACACCAAGCCATCAAGGTGGGTATCCCTAACTGGGGAGGGGCAATAGCATGGCATCAGTCCTGACTGGGCATGCTGGTGCCACCCCCGATCTGCCAAATCGCACACACGGGTCGCGAATTATCTTCCAGGCTTCTGTGCCTGTCGCGGCTTAGGTCCACAAACGGATTTCCTCTGGTTAAAAAAGAATGGTAGATATATGCGTATAATTATATTCATTTATTAATTTACATTTCACAATGTTAAATAAATGTTTTTCGCGTTCACAATGACATTTTAGACATTCTCTACGGTCCCGACCTTTGCGCAATAAAAAAAAATACGGTGGCATAAGCCCAATAGCCGCCAGGACACCGTATCACGATGTCTCGCCGCCAAAATTTGTTGCACCAAAAATAAGGAGATGTTATAAAACTACCTACATCCAGTCAAACTCGGTCGGCTTCGGCACCGAAGGCGGGCGCGAGGCGGTGGTGCATGCCCTGCGTACATTTCTAGATATCAATTGTGGAATGTTGCTGAAGGTGGATATCAAAAACGCCTTCAAGTCCATAGACAGCGGCGCCCGATTGACGCAAATTAAAGAACAACTTCCC